>JAVKLA010000010.1:23697051-23710517 GCA_034782735.1 Sagittarius serpentarius
CCCCCCCCCCCCCCCCCCCCCCCCCCCAAGAAAAAAAAACAGCGACTTCCCCAAATCATAAGCATGTATCTATTCTATTCCACAAGCTGTTACAGAGAAACTGTATTAAAAGAGGCAACGAGAGAGGGTTGGGGAATAGGGAAAGCTTTAATATTAGGTAGCTGGTGGTGTGCGATTAATACATACTTTCATGGATTGGATACTGCTGAAAGCTATGAAGTTATGAAATTAACCTTTGAAAAGATGCTGCTGCTGGTTATACTTTATAACATTTTGGGTTAAATTTAACCTACGCCCCTTATACTGCATATTATGTTGGGTATAATAATGCAAGCTTATGAGATTACAAGAGAATGCCAACAGGGCTGCTGCAGAGTTTGCAGGCAGTGATTATTTTTTTTGCATTTGTTCTTGTCAGTAGAAGGCTACGTGTTCAAGAAAGTAATATGGAACTGCACCTAACGAATATTCACTTGTGGAAATGGAACTATGTATTGTTTTCAAACGTATTAGAAATGGGAATTAAATTCCAGCACTTGGCATATTATTCTGGCATGAGAAAAACCTTGCCTCTAAATAGTACCTACATATTTCTGTGATTGGTGGGCTAGCTTGTAAGAACATGTCTTGGCTTTCAGCAGAGGGGCTGAACCTAAATTGAAATTGATTTTAAGCATGACACTTCTGCCTGTTCTGAATTCTCCCTTTATTTTTCATTCTCTATAAACTGGTCATTGGCCAACTAAAAAAAACCCAACACAAAAACAAAACAAAAAAAACCCAACAAACCCCCCCCCCCCAAAAACATCACCCCAAAAAACCCCACCCCCAAACAAATCAACCAAAAAAAAAACCCCACCAAAAAACCAAAACAAACAAAAATCCACCATAAAACTTCCATCAGGAAACAAACATTACAATTATGTGTTTTTGTCTGTCTGCAGTAGCACTTGTAGTGCAAAGGATGATCAGAGAATCTGCACAGCAAGGGAGTAAGTGTGGCTAATGTTGCAATAAATCTGCTTTCCAAGGGTTACTGTACAAAGTAATAGATCTAGTACTGAGACACACATGGCAACTTGACTGAAATCCGGTCAATACATGTGGAACTGCCCTTTTAAGTTTCGATCCTCATTACAGGTTCTTTGCGAAAGGTACAATAGACAAATTTAAAAATAAACAGACAAGAAACCCCCTCGTATCTTCAAATCATTGTAATGCCTTTTTAATCTGAGCAAAGATGGGTTTTGTGAAATTCAAAGAATAAGAAAACAGCCTCCTGCGTTACCGAGGTTACAGCACCTTTGGGTGCACGGGCAATCTGTCGCTGAGAGGGGCAGAAGCCACTTCTCTGTCAGTTAGCAATCTGTCAAGTGGTATCTGTGCAGAGAAGTTTTCTTTAGCCGCTTTCATGAACGTTTTGATATATTCCATTTCATGTTCAAAGCAATGTTTACTGTTGGTTTCTATTTCTGGTGACATTTTTGTATTTCAGTGTAAAAATACTTCTATTTCTTTGGACCTTGAAGGGATTCTTCTATTACATGCTGGTTAAATATTGGTCTTTGTGTAGGAAGCTAAATGGGAAGGTCTGATTTGAAAACTTTTAAAGCAAAAAAACCCTACTGTGCATCATACATAGGGGAATGAATGAAGACTTAACAGGCAGTTGGAAGAAGGCAAATATATTTTGTGTAATATGAAGTTTAGAAAACACCTTCTGCGCTCACTGAGTGACACTTGAGCGCTGTCAGGGCGGCTGGTCGGGAACTTGCAAATGTTACTATGGTGAATTACAGGTTTCTGCAATTTTTGTGGTTTCGTGTGTGTCCATGGAAAGGAAGAAATTGTGCTTACTAGCTGAACAGAAAATCACTTTATATACATGGGATTCACACTAGCTTTACGATTGTGCAATTAAAATAGATATAGGCTAGGCAAATGTTTCTGAGACCGCTTAGCTGCCGTGACATGTTTGTGGCATATTTCCTATGCAGACAGACTAGCTACATGTGCCTGTTGCTGCTGGTTTATGTTTATTGGCATCTTTGGCAAGCAGCTTTTGCATACTGCAGCCAGAGGAGCCTGTATTGAAAAAGGAGGCTGAAACGAATGGAAAAATATGTAACTCAAATAATGGGGAGCACAAACTTTAATAGCTACAATAGAGTTAAATCGACAGAGAAGTAATTACAGCAGGGTGTATGCTCTCAGACATACTTCTTTTAGTTTAAGGTGGTATATAGGATGGACAAAAGACTGGTTTGTCTTTAGTTTGTCTAAATTGGTTGGTTTTTTTTTAAGCTCACACTTTCAAGTTCACTTCAGCAGTTTAGTACAACACAGTTGTCAGAAGGAGGACTGATTTTTTCCCTCTGTTTCTTTGATTGAGCATGAGCTTATCTTTACTGGTACAGTAGAGACGGGTTATCCAAATGGTGACATCCCTTTGAACTCCGAGGGAGTTCAAGGCTGCCGGCTCTGATCTCTGTAATGTGTGCAGCGTGAGGAAGGTCAGGCTTAGGTCCGACTCGAACAGGCAGGGGCATTTTCTAGGCTTCAGGATTATGACAGTTATTAAGGTTCAGTGGTGGATTTGCTCATTTGATCATGCTCATGAGCACAGCTGCAGTCCTCTCTGCAGTTCTTGCAATGATGTCACAGGAACATAGGAACCAAAGTAAGCCCACTGAATTAGGAGTTAAAAAAAAAAAAAAAAGAAAGCAGCAAACATCAGCTACAAACCTGAATAAATGGAAAATGGAACACAGGTAACCAGAGAAGCACAACAGCTGCTCAAATAAATTGAAGGGAAGGCTGTAAAAATGGCCTGAATTATCACTAGAATGGTTTCTCAACAAAAGGGAACAAATGAGAGGCATTGTGTTCATTGATGGCTTAGTGTACTCTGGATGAACGTGCTTAGCTATCAGAGGGGGACTTCAGAGGCAAAATGGTGTGTGGGGCAGGAGGCTTTTCTCCTGATGATAACAATTTGGCTGTTGTGTGGACCTGCTTTGTGTCTTGTCCTGTCACAGGAAAATGCGTGCGGAAAGGGCAGTGATGGCAGAGAGAGTATTGATCAGCATAACTCTTGCAGGGATCGCAGAAAGAAATGTTCTGTGCCAACACTGCAGTGCAAACACATTAGTTCCTGAAAAAGTATAAAGACATTGAAATTGGTGATGAGTTGGCTCGTGAGTGAAGAACATTTACTCACTAATTCAGGGCTGTGGGAAGTGATGGTCTTGACATTGCCTTTCAGTCAGAAGGGCTGTGCCAAACTGCGATCCGATTTCCATGTACTGGAAGGCTTTACAGCAATACTCTTGACTTCTCGGTATGTGTGCATCCTAGCCAAACTACAGTTGCTGTAATCGGAGTCCTTTGTATTTTAAAATTCCTTTCAGATTTCAAGCGGAAGCAATGTGCTTTTTTTCTCCTCCTGAGCTAATATACATGACTAAACAGATCCTGACATCTTTTCTACCGGTGTCTGTTTCGGAGCCCTGTGAGGGGTGGGTCTGCAGGGAACCTGTCGCAGCCCACCGACAGGCGTGGGGTGGGGGGGCTCAGTGCCACTGATGGGGGTGATGCTGCTTTCTGCCCTTTCTCCCCTCTTCTGCCATCCTGGATCACAACACGGATGTGGCTGAAGATGAATCTGGCTTATTATTGGGTTTGATCTGCCAGGTTACTTTTCAGATGCGTTTATTCCCTAAGCAGGTCATGGTGCAGCCTGACCAATGCCTGGGCCGGCGCTGAGCGGCTGTGGGAAGGGGTGGCTGGGGACGAGCGGGACTGTCCCTTTCAGTGGCAGTGGTGTGGTTGGCTTAATTTTCACAAGCATGGATGATGTTTTGGCATGTCTGCATGCAGAGCTGGCAGGATCATGGTTGAGTGTCTGTGGTAGCAACCATCAAGGTGCAGCAACAGTTAGCAATAGTTGATTCTTTTTTTCTTGTTAAGGTGATTAAAAAATGTTACAAAAATCTGTCGGTGTACGCACAGCTCTGTGTGGACAGGCACAATATCTAATTGGTGATTTCCATAGCAATGGCTTTCTGCAATGTGATAGATTATAACTTCAGGTTGTAACTTTAGCTAGAAAGTGCCAGATGAGAAAATGAAGATAACAAATAAAACCAGAAATGCACAATTCCTCATCCTCAAAAATATTACTTTTTGCTTATCATAATAAACTGATTTTACTTTTCCATATGTACTTCTGCTGGGTTGATGTGAGCAAGGAGAGCGGAGACATTGAAACTAGAGTACAAGCTGAAGGGGAGATCAAAGAGCAGGGAGCCACAGGGAGGAAGGCACCCTGTCCAGTTCAGCGTTCGAGGCCAATAGTGACAAGATGAAGTGGGCACAACCCATATGATGTCTGAGCAGCCCATATTATCAGAGTAGTGCATGGGAGCTGCCCTCAGATCTTGAATGAGTTGAAAACTCTACCTGCCACCAAGGAATACCCCTTAAAAGTGTAGGGATTACAGATTTCCCTTATTTTATCTGGGAAATGCATGGAGAATAATAAAGTAGACTTCTCCAGTGCTTCAAAACTGGAATGACTGACTGTTAATATAAGTGTTCATCCTGCTTAGTCTGGAGCTCTCTTCACTTTCAGTGCAGATTTCAGGCCTGTGCTAGTCTACCCCTCTTGGGAAATCCTGCTGTGATGGAAAGAGCTGTTAAAAAACCCAGGCTTTTGGGTGCAGAGCTTGTTTGTCTGTTTAATGCAATCTTTTGGTGCTGGGAGATATAATTTATTCATAAGACTCGAAGGAAACAAGCTGCAGGACTCCAAACAGCTTTGTCCAGGAATTGTGAAGTTACATGACACTGGTGCTGTTTGGCTGATTGGAATAATATTACAAATCAGGAGAGAAGCTCAGCTAGAAATACAGTCAAATTGAAGGAGAGCTGCAGAGTCGCATGGGAATTGCAGCTTGGTGTTAGAGTAACTGCTGCTTAGATGGCAAAATAATTGAAAACTGGGGGGAGGAGGGGAAAGCTCTGCAGATGGCTGCTGGGCTGTGTGTCTGAGATCCTGGAAGAAGATGTAAAAAGCAAGAGCATTTGGCATCAAAGAGTAGGCAAATGATGCTGGCTTCATGCCAGGCAACTTTTTAATACAGGCCTCATATATATATATATCTGAAATTGCAGAAACAAGCAAAATCAGGAAGCCTAAATTATGAGCATAAAAGCAAAATAAGTCCCTTAGTGTTAACTGTGAATTTCTTTTCCTAATAAGTGACTCCTGCACAGGAATAAGACTGGTTTTTGTCACCAGTGTGAAATACATCTGTGTCTGTCTGCTGTGAGAGCAATGAGGGTAGGGAACAAACGGATAAGCACAGGGAGCAAATGAGGTATGTGACATATCTCAAAGATTCAGTTTGGGTCAGATGGCAATTTATACTTCTTTATTTGGCTTCCCTGTCCTAATCAGATGAAATCTCATGAGAACTGGCTGTATCTTTGCAGGAAAACCATGCCTGTATCTTTGCAGGAAAACCATGCCTGTCTTGCTGTGAATCTCTTGCTCAAGCGTACCAGAGGACAGTCTGACCTGGAGGGAGCTTTCCTGCAAAAAATTGCAACTGCTCCTGGACTTTTCTAATATTCTTCTTTCCACGCATGAGATTTCTGCTCTGGCTACATTAGTGTGTCTCGAGAGCTGGAATCCTTGGCTACGTATACATAATTTAAACATCTGCTTTTTTAAAATAAGCCATTCACATCCTGTGAGTGCATCACTTCCTTACAGCACTAAAACCCGTGAGTCAACTCAGGGTGCAGCCTGTGCGCCCCAGCACTGATGATTATGGAGGCTCCCACAAGCAGAGAGGCCAGATGTGGCCTCTGGAATAGCACTGGGTTATACAAGTGATGATGTGGCTCTGCTCTTGGGTTTACTGCAAGGGGACCTTTATCTTACAAAATGTGTCCTCTGCTACTGGATAAACTGAACCCATTCAGTGGCAATTTGTCTAGGGCTTCTTGATGTTTGCAGCCCTGGGATTTGTGCTGTTGGAGGCCTGGAAATCCCCAGACAAATGATCAGATTCCTCTCTTTCTGCATAGACAAATTTTTCTGTTGAAAAACAGGTTACATCAGTCAAAATGTATTGGATGCCTTTTTTAGAAAAATGGTTTCGTCCACACATTTCTGAATGACACAAGCTTATTCTCATGCCACCAAGCTTGCTGACAGAGGACATGAAAATTCTGTCATGGTTCCATGTGCAGCTGGACAGTTGGCAGGATTATTTTTTTTTCTCAGATTATTTCTACTATGACTGTTTCTCAGCTTGCCCAACAGCTGTTCATGGACCCTGGTTTTAGAAATGCAGGTGCAAGTGTGACATGCTAGGGTGAGCAAGGGGACCTTCAGTTTAGCAAGCAATTTAAAAAAGCTACATGAGGATTTATTTTCATATATCTGTTAAAATGCAATACTGTTTTTAAAAAATTATTAGACCTCCCAGTTAAATTTTTTCACATGTAAGCTTTCTCCAGAAAGCAATCAATTTTTGAACATGTATGTGGATGTAATTCTGTGCTGCCTTTCACCTGGTGAAGTAAATTCCTTCTATTGGTAGAAAGCTCCCATGCAGCAGTGGTGGCATTTTACAGTTGTAAAGGCTGATGCAAGATGCAAAAATGAGAAGTATTAGACCTGGTATGTCAAAAACATCAGTAAAAATGACCTTCTCCTGATGTAGCACTTGCTACCATTTCAAGGACTTCCCGTCCAGTTGGAAATTTATTGTGAGAAAAAGAGAGACAAACTCCTTCTAAAAGGCATGTCTGGAGAGCTGCTGCTAAGCACACAGACCTTCACGGCTGTTCACCTGAGTTATGCTTTCTCTCCGGAGAGCAATGCTGAAGAAGGCCAACCATCTCCCAGTTGTACCGTTTTTGATAGGGCTCTCAAGTGTGTTCTTGTTTCTCATCATCACCGAGCACCAAAAGGTCACAGAAAGTACATGGTCCTTTTGGTATTTTAGAGATTTGCTGCCAGGTTTTTCAAAACAACCACCGCCACCCTGTTCTGGAGCTGCTGTTGTATGCACTGAATTAAGCAGCTGTCTTAAAGAGAAAAGCGTATCTGGAATAAGGATGCAGGAATTAACAATTAAGTTTACTTTGACAAAAACCCAATTCTTGGGCATCCTTATTAAAGAATTTTTTGAAAACTGACTGACTAGACAGGAATTCCTCCTGCAGAGACAGGTAAAGGAGCCCATAGAGATGGGGATAAATCGTGGCTCTACAAGTGGCAGAAAATGAAAAGATGATCTTAATTTTTCTTTACTTTGCCTTACTGAGGTTCTTCCTAAAGGAGCTTGGTAGTCTCTGTGCATGCAAAGTTTTGACAAAGGTAAAGTGTGTTTTCTGTTGAATCAAATACATCATCAGTGTTCCAGGTAGGAAATTAATACCGTTTTCAGCTATCCATAGGAAAGCTACCTCGATGATTTTTTTTTTTTTTTTTTAACATGGTCATACCATTTCATTTCTCTATTTTGCTGCTTCTTTTTCCTTGTTTACTAGAAGATGAAGGATTATTCACTAGACAACAGTAAGCAAGAGCTAGAAGTTCTATCTTTATAATTACTTTGCATTAATTTAGTAATCACAGCAGCCAAGCAGAACAGTAATCTTTGGAAGACTTTGTTCCTTGTGAGAGGAGAAATATGCTGAGTTGCGCACTGCTGGTGATGGGGAACCAGTAAGTACCGAGACAGGCACCTGAGTGTGTGTCCCATGGGAAGGCTGCATCCAGAACTTGTAGTTACCAGTTTGTGATCTTCGCCCTGAGCGCACCCACAGCACTTTCCACTGCTTCCCCCGAGACCAGCGTGGTTGGTAGCTGCAGTCACAGGGTGACCTCCACTTTGGGATGTTCCTCCTGAAGACTAAGGCCTCCTGGGAATAAGGCGGTGCTGCTGCTGCTGTGGCTTCCTCTGCTTTTCGCTGCAGCGTCTCTGCAATTCTCGTGCACCGCTGTATCGTGTGCAGAAGGAAACTTTGTGAGAAGGAAAAGCTGTTTAAGTTCAGAGTGAAAACTGCGGTTCTTTACTCTGTGCTCTACCACATTCCACTTCTGTCACAAGACTGACTCCATCCCCAGTGCAGTGCTCGGGTTGGTGGATGCCGTGGGGGAACCGACCTGTGCCACGCTTCTAAGGGGAAATCTCTTCCAAGAAAGCTTACAGGACCTCTCTAGTATGTTAGATTGCTCCTGCTTTTCTTATGTATAATTTCCTTTTTGATTTTGCTCCAAGGCACTTAAATGCCTCACAATGAGATAACCTAGGCAATTTGTTAATTATATTTGGAAAAAATCCTTTCTGTGGTTTATTTGTTCACAAGTATTCAAGCGATGACCTTATATGTATTAGACAGATCTGGCTATTCACTGTCTATTAGCATGGCACAAATAGTTGCAAAAACTGGGAAAATGAGCAGTCTGGCTAAATGTTGAATTTTCTGAAAAAAGAGAATGTGCCCTTCTCTGTGTGGGTGAGCAAATATTTCCAAGCCATTCCATGTTTGATCCAGTGGTACTTAAGGACTGCATGTTATTGTGGGCCAGAATAACAAATTGGGAAGGACAAATGATATTCAATTTTTTTAATAGTAAATGGTTTTTCTAAGAGTGGTCTCTAATGGTCTCTTTCTCTCTGTGAGGCCTAATTTATGGACTTTTTCCATCTGTTAAGCAAGCTACAGCTTATATATATAAGCACGGAACAGAAAGGACAAAGTCCTAACCCTTTTATTTGTGAGGTGCAGCTCTTCTCGATGAAATCCCAGCCTGTCTCAGAACATGCATTTTCTTTTGGACGTGTATTGTCAGACATTGTGTCCTTTCTTTTGCAGAGCTTTGAGTCCTCAGGTGCTTGGATGATTAATGTCCATGGATTATAATCTGTCTTTCACAGGTTTTGACATATACACTTATAACAATGATATAAAAGGTAATTGTGGGTCTCACAGGACTTTTGTTAGTTGCAAAATGTTGTGAAACCTAATACTGCTACTAAACTGGGACAAATCCTTCTAGGCAGTAAATCATGCTTCCTGGCTAGCCACATGAGTCTTGAAGGTGCTGGCCCCTTCTTCTCTAGGAGGCTATGGTGGGGACAGGACTTCCCTAGGGATGTTGGCTGTGTTAGTCCCAGTTTTGTTCAGCATTTGAACAAGTAGTGGAGATGGCTGTGCACAGGGTGCTACAAGCTGCACCGTCTTCGGCAGCCTGGTCAGAAACTTGC
Source organism: Sagittarius serpentarius (assembly GCA_034782735.1). Taxonomy (NCBI): domain Eukaryota; kingdom Metazoa; phylum Chordata; class Aves; order Accipitriformes; family Sagittariidae; genus Sagittarius; species Sagittarius serpentarius. The sequence continues at coordinate 23,706,345 of JAVKLA010000010.1, forward strand.
AGCCATGTCATCCTTGCTAGGAGTCCTCCAAGGGCACTGGCGACAGAGGCACAGGCTACCCTTGGTTAACCCATGGCCTTTGAAGCCACAGGGTCAGGAAAGGTGAGAAGGGGACACCAGGGAGCCACAGTCTGTGGGAGAGACAAGGCTTTGGTGTCCAGGGCACTGTTTGTAAAAATAAACAACTGCAACTCTTCCCCTGCTAAATTCATGACGTGGAAGGGAACAGGTCTGCCAAGAAATGAAGCTGGGCCTTTTCAGTCCGATCTGCTTAGTCAGAAGAGAGAAATCTCTGATTCAGGACATGCTCAGCTTCCCTTCCTTGCTGTCGTGGTCATCAAAATTACTGTTGCAGACCTCAGTCCTTTGTGTGTTTTCCTTTTCATTCATAGTTGTATCTTTTCTCACTTTCAGCTGTATGTTTTTCACCAGTTCGAATGCATTTAGCACCCTCCATGTTCACTCTTGAGAATGAACCTTTTCAGAATAATTACTCCCACTCACCTCCAGAGCAATCAATACAGTGAATAAACATAGAGACAGCCAGTGGTTTAATTCATTCCCATTTTCTAGAAAATATTTTGAAAGTAAAATGAAGGGACATAAATGTAGGACTTAGTTAATGAAGTGCTGGTGTGGCAAGGCCACAGAGACTTTCCTTTTGAAGCCGTACATGGCTCATATCGATTAAAAAAATATAGTTGCATCTAAGTTTTGTTCATCTTTAAGACTGCATGGAAAGAGGAGAGATGGCAGCCAAAGGTCTTTTGCTACTTTTCCTATGCCAGGGATAACTTCTCAAAATGACTACCAAGGAACACAGAATTATCTGCTTTTCACCAGGAATAAATTGGATTGGTGGATCATGGATGACATGGAAATTTAGTCTTACTGATGTCTCTGGTTTTCCTTCTCTGATTCTAGACGGAGACCTTTTTTTCTCCTAGACTGACTGTGAAGTTTTTTCATCACCAATAAATACATAGAAAAGAAAGTAAAAAGAAAAAACATGCTGTGAAGGAGGAAAGCTCCTTCTGAAACAACCTCTCTCTTTCCTTGCAGGAGAGTTTGGTACAGTTTGGTTGCTGAAATATGCCAGCTAAACTAAATCAGATGAATTATTAATGCTTTGCAGGCTGCTTCTCTCAATTGGCTGAGGCAAGGCAGGCTTCAGTGGGGTGTATGTAACTTCAGTTCTCAACATTAAAAATAGACTTCAGGCATCAGAGGAATGGGAAGCTTAACAGACTATTTTTCTCAGCACAGTTTTAGTTCTATTATGTGTTATTTTGTCAGAGTGGATAGGGTGGATTGTTATTTTGGACGTAGTGGGTGATCTGACTAAAAAACCACTTCTGTTTCCTTTCTGTATGTCACAAGCTGCTTCAAATTAGAAGCCTTTTATTTTCCTTATTGCATCCTTAACCAGAAGAAAAGAAATAGGATGTATATGGCTGTTTTGCAGGTTCAGTTGCAGATTGTCATGGTTCCACCAAGCAACCAGTGGCATCCTAGTGAGAGGATTTACACTTCATTAACAACTCAAGGTCAAAGCAGTTGAAAATCAGTCCTACTTTTTTTTTTTAATTATTAACCTTTCTCACTGTTGATCTTTAATTAGCTTAATTTGAACAGAACAACTCCTGCCCTAACATTTTGAAGTCACTCTGCGGTAGCCCCATGGCAAAAGCTCTGCTGTCAGCAAGCATCCTGCTGCGTGGATGCCTTGTTTTGGTTGTAATGCTTCCTCAGAGCTCCTCAGTCACTGCAAACCAACCGTATGAATCCAGTCTCGGATGGAATACTGCTCTTCCAGGGCCTTTATAAGTGTTAAAAAGTCTTAAATACAGGCTTTATTTACTGAGGCTCTTTCCTGCATAGATTAAATGCTGGCTCACACCCTTTGCTGCCTTACTTTTGATGAAGTTGGGTGCGGTCACTCGCACATGCTGAGCCTTGCTACTCCCACAGCTTTCTGACCTCCAAGCAAATAAAACCAGGGAAAGCATGGCCTGATGTTGACTGTGTCACTTGTGCTACCCAAGTACTACTAACCAAAGGGCCACTTATGTGTTGTGTGCAGGTCTGCAATTAAGGGCTTAGCCATAATTGCTGTGCATTTGAAGTCTCAACCCTGGACTGTGGCCCTTTGCCTCCAGGTTTCAAAATGTGCTAATCCTCTAAGACCATTGTGTTTTAGCAGCTTTGGATTTGGATCTATATATAGTTGGGAAAACATTGGTTTAAGTCAATCTAAGAATTCGGTGCTGCTGGAATAAGCAATTCCTGTTCCTCTCTCCTGGCTCTGCTCTCCAATTTTGTCTCCTGAATTAACGCTTCTGTGAATAACCTGAGCTATAAATGAATCCTGGGAATCTGCATGCTTATATCCCTGATCTGAGTGTGCCACAGCTCCTGGTTCTGACTCGGGTTGTACCTGTGAACACACTTAAAAACAATGTACTGAAAGTGTTAGTTAAGGAGTTATAGGTACTGTTTCCCTCCAGCAATGGCCTATTTCCTTCTAAATTAGGGAAGCACTAGTCATCCATGTATTCTGTTTTGCTTAGAGGAGTTTATTGTCTAATGCTAGGGTTTAGATTAGTAGCAAACATAGGTGCGTCTGTCTCATCACAGTGGAAAACACAAATGATAACACTAAATATTAATATAGTTTTCAGGCAGGTAAAACAGGGTTACTCTGACCATCTTTATTAATTTCTAAGCACTTTGTACAACAATAACATTCTGTAGCACTATTAGGTGAAGGTGAAAAATGATGATTAATGGGTTGTGCAATATAATAGTATAAATACTGGCCTTTCACATTTGAGATACAGTATACAAGGTTTTCGTTTTGGCAGTAGGATAGCTCTGCTGTCCAGCATTCAGTTTTTAAAAGAGAAAAGAAATAAATAAAAGCAATTAAGTGTAGGACAGTACTATCAGAGGTTATAAACTGCTGCCTCCTTGGGCAAATTCAGTATGTGTTTTCCTTCATATCCTTGCAGCTCTTGGAGATTACTGCATCACACAAAAGCAACAGGGGTTTATATTAACAAAGCAAAGTTTTATTTATTGTTCTGAATGAATTTTTCTTTGAATGCAGAGTGTTAGGAGCCACTTTTTCTTTCTAAGTCATAGCTATTGAGATCTCTCCCTCAATAGATGTTCTTGATTTACATTGCTATTTTGGTTGGGGAAGTGCATATTTTTTACAGTGTGTGAAACATCTATTATTGTATAGCGTGAGATTTAATCTTTATTTCAGTTAAAATTTCAAATGTTTTTTGTGGAACTAATGTTAAGAGTCAGGCTCGGTCAAGTTGTTTACTGAGTATCACTTCTTAGACTAAGGCTTTTGCTATCAGCATCAGGTTGTGATACAAATTAATTCATACGTATTTTCTGTGTTTCCATAAGGATGTGATAATGGGTTCAGCAAAGCCAATGGAGATAGGTACTTCCTAATTATTCTGAATGGTGTCTTTCACATAGGGTTTGTTGCATGGAGGATACAGTGAGCATTTTGTGTATGTATAGGTATGTGTGAATGAAAATAAGTATTTGGGAATTTGCATTGTTGGCAGTTTGAGTAGCTACTTGGATCTGTAGAATTTGAGTGACGGTAAACATAGTGACCTTGTCAGTGCTTATGTAAGATCAGATTGGCCCTATATATTTTTAAATGCTCTTTTTTAGTGCACAGGTGGCCTGTATTTTCTGTCATGCTCAAGATGCTGGTTTTGAACACATTACTTTGAATTTGAGGTAGATGATGGCAGAGAAAATCTCAGTTTGTCTTGTCTTTAAGTGTGTTTTATTCCTTTCATTCCAAGACACTAAGATTTATGGAGATTAATACGAAAATTTCCTGACATGCTGTGCAGTTGGGAGCTATTGGCAGAGCCTTGCCCTTCTCTCATTGCAGAGCATCGATCACTTGCAGGTTTTATGACATCTGCTGGCTGACATATTTTGCAATATTTCAGAAGTCTACATGAATCATTTTATTTGCTTCCTTATTGTTTTGAATTTACCATCTCATCAGATATGCTAATATTTAAGTGTTCTTTCAATTTACACTATTAAGCTGTGTCATGGTTTAACCCCAGCCAGCAGCTCAGCCCCACGCAGCCGCTCACTCACTTCCCCCCCACCCAGTGGGATGGG
>JAVKLA010000010.1:23710617-23745944 GCA_034782735.1 Sagittarius serpentarius
GCTGTGTCCCCTCCCAGCTTTCCTGTGCTCCTCCAGCCTTCTTGCTGGCTGGGCATGAGAAGCTGAAAAGTCCTTGAATTAGTCTAAACATGACTTAACAACCAAAAACATCAGGGTGTTATCAACCTTCTTCTCATACTAACCCCAAAACACAGCACTGTACCAGCTACTAGAAAGACAATTAACTCTATCCCAGCCAAAACCAGGACAAGCCGTAAGGAAAACAATCAAATACAACAACTCAAAGTGGATTGTCTTTATCTTCAGCTTTTGTGTTTTGCTGATATATTAGCTTACAAGCTATTCCAGTCAAGACATGACCTTTTTCTTTCTCTGTACTTATTAAATGCAACAAACAATGAAAGTTTATGAACCCTGAAAGATAATTCTGCCACCAGTATTTTTTTTTTAATGAATAAACTTTGCTCTAAATGGAGGGACACTGATAACAGGAATTACATTCTGCACATGAGGAAGATTTGGACCAGTTTTAGGTACTTGATCCACTTATAGTGGTAACCTGTCTTGCCCCAAGCAACGAGAACTGTGATAAAAATTAGAAAACAACTTAATTTGTTTCCAGTTCCTGCATCTTTATTTTCACCTCCACCTCCCACCTTTGTTCTCTCTGAATTTCAAAGTTTCACATCTGGTCTTGTGTCAATTGCTCCTAAAAAATGTCTCTTTATTGAGGGAATCACAAATCTTCTGATCTGCCATAGCTGCTAATTAAATTACAGCTGACTTCTGCTGTTAGATTTGTGTTACAGAAATAAGTGTTTCCCTCTGACTTTATTCTCTCTTCAAAACAAACTACGGATTAGTTCTTGCAGAAGCACATTTCAACTACAAAATGTTATTGGAATTATTTTACATTAAAAATTAATTCTTTTAGGGGAAAAATGTCCTCAAAGTAAAGCTGCAGAGATGATTTAGAAAGGGATATAACAACTGAGTCACCTACAGCAGGTCACGTACAAAGAGAACAGCCACTTCCTGCATAGCTAGCATTGCGTTCAGGTTTGCGAAATGTATTTTGGGGACGGCTGTGAAGATCGGACCCTGGTTATTCTTGCATGCACTGTGGGTAACAGCACTGTACATTTCTGCGCCTATACAGACTTCAAGACTGCAGCTCTGCTCTGCAGTCTGTCTCTACAAACCCCAGCTGTCCTTGGCAGTCGGCCAAGGGTGATTGTATATATCTATATATTCAAAATGTCCCTCAAATAGTATGCTGGGCAAGTGGTAGTTCCACTGTGCGTTTTTACGTGTACGAAATGTGTATGGGATGACGTAGCTTTTGTTCACGTTGGTGCTTTCTCAGCCCTGCTGAGATTCCAGGGCAATTTCTCATCAAAGCATGGAATGCTGATGTAAAGACCATGGGTAGATACCACAGAGGCTAGTTTAAAGTCTAGGATCAAAGTGGGAGGCAGCCAAAGCCACATGTTTTATAATGAGTTGGTGTAAAAAGACTTTCAATTTTTCACGTTATAGGTCTCAAAGAAATATTGTCTCATGGTTGTGTTCCTCTGGGTTTTTGTGGATGGCTTTTTGTTTGGTTGGGGTTTTTTGTTTGTTTTTACGTTGTGTTCATTTTGGTAAGAGTTAAAACTTCTTCTTTAAAGAGTTTACTTTCTTTTTATGATTTCAAGTACTCAGCTTTCTTCTGTTAGAGTTTTCTCTTCCAACTGAGATGTTTAGAGACAAATCAATATTAGAATATTTATTTGAACTTTGGGGTCTGAGATGAGAACTCTTGATCTGATTACTAGTTGTTTTGCAAAATCAAAACCTGATATTGGTGTTACTTGTTACTAGTATTGATCTGTGGAAGCTTTTGCTTTCTTCCAAACTGTGACCTATAGTTTGTGTGCTGTTTGTGGTCTGATAGCGGTTACCCACACTGTGTTTTCCATCACCACTTTCAGTTCACACATCTATTATTACTCAGGGAAAATTTATCCCACCGTTATAATAAAATTTGACTATGATTTTTTCCTTTCTCTACAAGAATTATTGTTGATAAATATATTATTTAACCCACTTACTTGCTGTATATAATATATATGCCTTAAGTATCTGCTTTGAACTTTGCTTTTCATCTCTGGTATGAAAAAAGATATAAGCTTTTCAAGTGAGCATGAAGATGTATGAAGGAAGAATCACTGGTAAAGAGACTGATCACTGCAGCAATAGCAAGAATTCATTTCTTACATGGGGAGGGCACTACTGAGGTCAGTCAGGAGTTTGTTGCAGCACATTAACTGCAGAGGGCAAGTTTGTACCATACTATTTTAAGGAGGCCTCTTGATGAAGCTTCTTGTTTCTTACTAGAGGACTGGCAGAAAATTTTTTTAGCTAAAATGGTCACTAGCAAGTAGCTCGTAATTTTGCTGCTTGTATCCCTGAAATGCTGTGGAGTTGCTTCAGCCCTCAAACGCAAACTTCTATTTTGAAGAGTCTAAGAATTATCTGTTAACAAAAATGTTATTTTATGAAGTGGGTTAATACTTCTTTCCATTTTCTTACCAATTTTTCATCCAAGAGTCGGTTGCCAGCTAGGTTTTTCCCTTCACCTATCCCCTAATTGAGAAGTTATGTTGATTAGAAGTGCAGGAGAATTGAGGCAGGATTCTGCAGCCCTTCCACACAAGGGTAGGTTACCTGCCAGTAAACAGTGAACCCTGCGGCATGGCTAATGAGCGGTTTTAGCTCTCATTTACAGCTGGGGTTTTAAATGTATCTGGACCTTACAAGGATCTCATGGCAATGCAAGTGCCTTTTGAAAGACCTATGATATTAACCCTACATCCTAGCAATATATTTCCTTGCAATTTTAATGCACAGTGTATTCTGCCCATACTTTCTAAGTTTCACAAAAAAATTATCAAATTTCAGCCCAGAGATATTCTCATTTTAGAGATGCATTGATTTATCTCACGTTGTATATCTTGGAAAAGCCTTCTGCAACCTTTGGGATGGAAATCTCTGGGTACATAGAAAAAAGATTTTGCTGCTGCTTTAAACACTTTCAACTCCCCTGGCTTCTGTTGGCTTTAAACATCTATGCAACTTGCAACTGCTTGAAAAATGAGGGTTCAGATTTTTCATGTGCATTAGTCTTCATTCCTTACATACTCATACTCTGATTTTTGTCATGCAGTTTGTCAGTAAAACGTATGCATAATTGCTTGCTTAATTGGCAAGTGAGTTAATTGGACCACATGCCCAAATGTTGTGGCTGTGGGTAAAAAATAAAAAGCCATTTGTATGCATCAGAGGAACTGGACACACAAATGAGGTACCTTATCATGTGCCAATATTGTACTCTCAATTGGATGCCTTACAGGTTCCACGTCAGATGCACAAAGTCCGGGAATCAGCTCTGTGCAGGCTGAACCTGAGTATCTACTGCCCTATAGTCACAGGTGCTTGTCATGATGCACATTTATTTAGACTTGGAATAAAGTAAACAAGATGACTGAATGTGCTGAAAACATAATTTGAAAAAATATTTAAATGAAAAATGGGATTTTAAAAAGCTGTTTTTGTCAACTTCCCTGGCAACTAGAATATGAAATGGTCTAACATCCACATTTATTAGAGATTAAGAGCAGAGTTTGAAATGAAATTGGTATAGATTTCAGAGGATAAAAAGATTATGATGAATGAAAAACAAAGCCGGAGATGCCAAGTAAATAAAATACTTTGGAAAAAATAGAGCAAAAATTCACATTGCTATGGACTTCCTATCAGGGGATTTTATCTTTAGCTGACTAATTGTATCCATTAATTACATCTAATGGTGGTGGCAAACTCACCATGTTGTTTATTTTGAAGTTTAGCCCAACATCAGTAGGATTAAAGCAGCTGCAGAAGTCCACGAGTAAATAATAGGGATGTAATCAAGTTCTTGGGAAACTTTTTCTTTATCTTCGCTTATCTCAGTGTATTAGCTGGTGCAGGTGAGACTTGAGGACTCTGGAGAGAGAGTTATTAATCATAGTAGATAGAGATCATTGCAATCCCAGTTAGGATATGGGTTTTGCTGGTAAGCAATGTGATCTAGTGGATAAAACATAGCGTTGTGGTCAATAGGCCTGGGTACTATTCATGACTTTGTCACTTGCGTGACCTTACTTCAGACATGCCATGTCTCCATGCCTCAGTTTCCTCCTCTGTATCATGTGGCTTGTGACATTTATCTCCACAATAAACCACAATAGTAGAGGACCTTGCCATCCAAGAGGTGGTTTTACATTTGTGAGAGAAAGCTGGGGAGGGAGGGGACTGATGGCACTGTTTTCCTTCACCTGATGAAGTCGTTTTAAACAGAGAAAAAGATAGTGATCCTTGAGAGTTTTCACTGGGTTTTGATAAGAGCCATCAGACAACCCCCAGATTTTGGATAGGAGAGTAACCTGATAGGAGAGCTGTGAACTTTGAGCCAAGCCTGGATAGCTTGGACTACAGCACAAAGTTTTAATTTGCTTATCCATTTTCCCCTTAATTTTTCGTATAAATCTGTTTGCATTGCTAGTTTCTTGATTATGAAAGCTGACGCCATCCTTTAACAAGGTTGGTCCCAGATTTGTAAGCTATTGCACATATGGCTTCCTTATCAGGGATCTAGTCCTGGGACTTAATCCTTGCAGAGCCCCATTCTGCCACAGGCTTCCTATGTGCCTTGTGCTCTGTCTGCCATCCCTGTCTCTAAAACTGGGCACGTTATTATCCTCCCTTACTAAGGGGAGGTGTTAGGCTGACTAGATTGTGGGGTACCTGGATGTTACCCAGAGGTTTCTGAAGTGATGTTTTCTTCTTGGGCTGTGAGCACGAGAGGACACATGGACGGCTTTTATTCCACATAAAGTGATTTTGTGATGGTGCGGATTATTTTCCTGCCTCTGGAGTGTGCATGTCAGATATGCAAGCGAAGGGGCTGCAGGGAGCTCTAGTGGTGTGACTGATTCTGGGCAGTGGAAGGCAGAAGTATTATTATTGCTGACAATATATAATATTTGAAAACAATGACTGAGGTTCATGTTGGAAGGGTTTGAATTACGTTATTCACTTCCTTTCAGGGAACCCTGATGGCAGTGACTGGATGTAGCTATTATGATTATTGGGGGAGTGTAGTTTAAAAATCACTTGCTGCTGTGACAATCGAAGTGTAAAAGTTAAAAAAAAAAATAAAAATTAAAAAATAAAAAATTGAACAATAATAGTAATGTGACTTCTGTAATAAATGTCTTTTTGTCTAAAACCCTGAGTTGTCACAGAAGGTTTAAGATGCTGAAATTCACTGAAAGGATGCGGTGAAGATCCCTTGCATCGTACAGCAATCTGGGAAAGAACAATTCTGTTTGCGCCTGGGAGCTGCATGTACTGTGAAGAATCCCACGCTTCTGTCCTGCTAGAGGAACTGTTCTCTTATCCGAGTGGTCTGATAATCTTTTTGTGTGTTTACAAACAAGTGGGACAGACCTTCTTCTCTATCCTTTTTGATACTTAAACAAGAGAAGAACCAAAGTTCTGGCGTATTCTCTCTACACAGAGTTGGCAGGACTTACGCAGGGCTCCTAGGCCACGTGCCTTAAAAAGAAGTCTTCCTTAGCACGGAGGAGAAGCAGAGGACCTGACCTCTCTTTCCATGGTTACCACAAAACTCAGAGTGGTCATCCTCGTAGTTAGTCACACAGTTGTAAGTGCCTCTGACTATAGTTCTTTTATGAATATATATGTATGCATTTATACATATTCTGAGTGTGTATATATATATGTGTATGTATATTTAAGGAGCAGGTGTACTGTAAGAAACTGGAGCTAAATCTTCTCTGCCAATGTGATATCCTGCTGGCGGAAGATATTCTATTTACGGACCTTTCATATGGTTGTTATGGCAACAAGACTGCAGTGAGTGGCCCGTTCCGTGGGGCAGCGTAGGGAAGGCGCCGTCCTCCCCGTGCTGCACCTCCTGCTTCCCTGCACACCTTCCGGCCATAGGGAACGTGGGGGTCAAAGGCATGAACCTGGCCTTCAGCGCGGTTCTGGGCCTTTGGGTAGGGCTTCTGCTGAGTATCTGACACGAGCTGTGTTTGAGGATGTGCTTATATTCACACCTGAGGAATAGGAAATTCAATTTCATGTGCTCTCCCGAGATCCATCTCCAGCTTCTTATCATGACATCTCCTTCCACTGCCACTTCAAAGATCTGCGACGACTTTCCTCTGTGCTCCTTCGGCTCAATACTGGCCTTGCCGACACTGTGCTCCTCTCAGATTTTTTTTTTTTTTTTTTTTTCTGATAGCCTGTTCTTAATTTTCTCTTCCTTTGTGCAGCTGCTTTCTACCACCCATCCTTCTGGAAGATACTGGCCCAAAACGCAATCACACCCAGTTGGGTGCTGACCTTGGGGCCACCAGACCTACGAGCTTTGCTGAGAACAACATGGCCCTTGAAAGGAAGGCCTCAGCTGCCTCACAAACCCTTTGTGTGGTCCCACAGGTAGAAAGGGAACAAGAGAGACTCTTCCATGCCCTTCATCATGCAATGAAACAGTCCCGTAAAGACTGAGGACACTTGGTCCCTGGAAGGACTGGTCTCCAAAGGAAGCAAATGCTGAAGAGAGGCAGTAGCTTTGGCATTTAGACAAGAAAAGTGTGTTGCAAATCCTTAAAGGGTTTTGTAAGGGGCCTGGCTGGCATTCATGTAGGCAGGAAGAGGGGAGTGAGTGGCAGGTATGAAAAAAAGAGAGCTGAACTATACAGACCTTTGCACTGTTTTCCTAACGTTATCCTTAATGCAGGAAAGCTCCAGAAAGCCAGGACTGTGCCTGCTGCATGGTTTTTAAGGAGCACACTGTTTTTTTCATGGCTGCCTTCCCATTGGGATGGATTCTGCTTTTTATACTTTATTTCTGGTCATGTGCTTATTATGGATATTTTCTAGTTCATTTCTCTTGCTAATAGCTACCAGATTACATCCAGTCAGAGAGCCAGCTCACAGCACTCCTAGGTTTTAACGCTGGGTGACTGCCAGAGCTGGGCATGGCTATTTTCTTATGCAAATAACTCCTAGAGAGGGAGGATTTACTCTTGTGATGTGCTCAGAGGGGGAGAGAAAAGAACAAATCATCAAATAAAGACTGCAATGTCCCTTCCATTTGATCTTGCCACAGACTGGGGCATTCTTAGAGTTGAAATCTCTCCTTTGGATCTTCTTCTATGCCCATTGCTAGGATTTCTGATCATGCTCTTCATGAGTGGCAGCTGTGCATGCCAAAAAAAAAAAAATCTTTAGTGTAATTATTCACTACTTATGTATTCATGCCAAATGAATGCCGTGACCATTTTATCTGCTCCACTGTTATCCCTAGGCCTGTGTGACGGTTGAATTCAATGGGGAAGAAAAGATCAAAAATGGGATACTAGTTCTGCCTAGGACTTGGTGACATATGAGCTTCCTTTTGCTCTTCTTTCCAAAAGCAGAGTAATTGCCTGCTCCTCCCTTTCCTACTCCTCCTCTCCTCAGCTTGGCTGCTTTCCTCTTCCCTATTTTGGAATGAAGATCAGACTGAGTCAGAGTAAAGTTTGTCAGATTCGGAGGAAAATAACTCACAACTGCCTGGGTCTGCTGTTGATCACTGCTGGCTAAATTGGGTTAGGGAATAGCTGGGACAGTGTAGAAAGTAGATATATTGTAGGAGAGAGCTGTCGGCATTCAGATATACATCAGCTTTTGCTTCACGTCTGAGGTCGAATCAGAGTTCAAATTCGATAGCATTAAAATCTCATAAATCATCTTGTACAATTTCAGTATAATCTGGCCCGAAATCTTTTAGTCACCTGTCTTAAGATTCCTTTGGCTGTATAGATTCAGAAGATAAATAACATGTGGGTTTTGGATTGATGGTGGCATTGGATCACTGAATGATGGTCCATATTAAAGGCTGCAAGTCAAAAATTCCTGAGATACTCAACAGGTTTTGAAGGTCCTAGCTTTGGCCCTTACCCAGAACTGAGAGTAGGCTTTTAGGTTTGTGTCTAACATGAGCCAGTGTACAGAGGTGCCCTGGGCTCCCAGAGGAGTTCTAGAGGCTGTTCTGGACTAACCCTGCAGCTGGCAAATGGACATGGCTGGAACAGAGCTGCGAATATCCTGCATGGGAGTCACTAAAAATTCATTCAATGCGAACAGATGATTCTAATGTGTCCACTGGAGGAGCAGTTGAGCCCTTTTTGCTCAACATTTCAATTGAAGTGCACTGTGACCTCCAGCCTTCTACAGAAATTCTCTGATGATTCTTAAAATCTGAAAAAAGTATGGATTATACAGACTAATGGCATTGGCAGAGGCTGTAGTAAGAAGTATAATTTGTTTTTTAATCTGCAGTCATATACAATTTCTAGTCTTTGAGCAAAATGTATAGCTTGTTGTCATGACACTCATTAACTGCTGCTATTCATTTGGCTTTGCACCATTTTTTATTTTTCCATGCTAACTGTACAACAGAGCTCATCATCCTTTATCAGTAACTGCAGTCTAAACAGTGTCAGTTTTAGTTACTGCCCTTTATTTTACCAAGACATCCCAAATTGTAGGAATTTGTTCAACAACCTATAACAAAGTCCTGTAAAACAGGACGTGGAAACAAGGAAGTTCTATAGTCTAAAACTTGCTGAATATGATGGAGTTATCCAGGATGCCTAACAGAATCCATCATGGAGATCACTGTCTTCCTTATGTTCCACAGAAAGTTTTAAAAACTCCTGAAGTGTATGAATTCCCCAGGCTATTTTTGACACTGCTGTGAATGGACACCCTCTAATTGCAATGTTTTGAGAGCAGCAGGTGAAGTGCCACATGGTTCAACACAGAAAAGCTTCCCAGCAAAGTTTAATCCCACTAGAGGTCTGACACTATTCATGCACTTGGCACCGCCAGCACGGGCTGCTCCAGGGAGCTCTGCCTCAGGCTTGCCTTGAAGATCTCTTAGTCAAGGTGACAGTTGCCCAACTTTCTGCTGCGCTAAGCTGATATGAGTCCCCCCCCCCCCAACCTAACTGCTCAGTTGTGCATGGAGTTAAACTCTTTGCAGTCACCTCTAAAATTTCTGCCTGAGGCTGTTGGAGAGGCTGCTGTTATCTCATTACAGATGGATGCTGACAGTAATGGTTGGTACACTACTACATGCTGGCTGAACAGCAATAGCAGAACTTACTAGACGGAGTAACCTTTTATGTAGATCTAATTCTGTATAGCGTAATGTGACTATATCTGCTATATGCTTTTTTGAAAGTTTATGATGTTTTAAGCAATTGTGTAAGCTCCAACAAACTGAGTTGTATTTCTGTTCAAGGTGTCCCCAGTTTGGAATTTCGAAGAATAGCACTAGTTGTAATTACAAGGAGTGTCTATATATTCATTTAAAAAAATTTCACTTCATAAATATTGGATTGAGCTGCTACCTACAGTACACTTTGTATGCGATGGTGATCTAGAAATAAATTGATAGAAATTAGGTGTTTATCACTGGTGGTATTCATGAGACTTTCAAAGCAGATAAATAATGAATAGGAATGTCATTTACTCACTCAGCTTCAAAACCTAGGAACAGTCTCCTCATTATTCTGTTGACTCCGTAAGAGGGAAAGAGCTATGTGAAGGAAGAAAAGGGAAATCTAGAGACAATCAAAGCATTTCGGAAGCATCCTAGGGCCCCCAGTCATACCAATTTAGAGATGGAGAGCCCAGAAGAGGAATAGTAGTGCTTAAGAGGTGATTTAGCAATGCTATCACAGCACACAGATTTATCTGTTTTAAAATTCAGTGCTCTGTTTGCTGCTGTGCTTCTCATTTGGCCTTTAAGTTATCACTGGCTCTTCTGGTTAAGGACCAGATCTCAAAGGCTGTAGAACAGATACAGCCCCCCGGGGTGGTCCCCTGCGTCCCTGCCTGCAGAAGGTCTTGGGGCTGGCCCCGATCCCAGGTGACAACCCTCTGCGGACTGCCTCTGCTGACACTGGTCCTTTTCCCCTTCGGCGAAAGACGTGTGTTCCTACAGCGTGCTGCCGCGGTGGGCCTGGGCCTGCTAAGTGCGTGGTTTATCGGGGCCAGGAGGGCGGAGCTCTGTCTGGTTTTTAAAAACTAGAAATACTAATGAGTGAGCTGGCTATTTTTCAAGTCTAGTACTGCTGCAGTTAAAATAAGACTGTATTTGACAAACAGTTTCTTAAATGTTTGGTTTAATATTACTGAAAGGAATGGTTGGGAGAAGGGGGAAACAGGTGGTCCAAGGAGAAAGGTATTTTTGTTTAAGTATTAGAAATGAGATGGGGAGTGGGAAGCGATTTCCCTCTGCCGTGGAAGCTGCAGAGGGCAGGTTGCTGCCTCTGCAACTGCTGAAACCACGGGAGAGGGGTTAGATGAGACGAGGAAGAGAGTGGGTCGGGCCGAGTTAGTCCCGTGGAAGTATGAAGTATTAAATTGTCTGCCTTTAGAATTGCTGAATTAAGCAACAGCTTTAAGAACATAAAATCTTGTGTATCACTTGCAAAACTTACCCTCCTAGCCAAAACCTTCCTTTGCACTGCCTCACTCTGCCTCTGTCAGTGGTACCCAGGCTCCCAAGGAGACATCTCATCCTTGTTATCCCATGCTATTGCTCCCCTGATCGTCGGTGTTGATATGCTACGTAAAACCCAGCCAGTCACTTAATAACCATAAGCATTGTCTGTTCTTGGAGACGAGACTAAAACCTGGGTGTGTGTTTTGTGTATCGAAGCACAATACGAGGGTTTGTATTAATTTTGAATAGGTACTGGGTGAAGTGTGATGCTAAGAGCAGCAAAGCGTGCATCTGTTCAGCCATTTAGAAGTGGCTGGGAGCTAAGAGGTGGTGTCTGACAGTTCAGTGTTTTTCATAAGCATCCTTTTCAGTGCTGATGTTTTGGCCTTGACCTTTTTCCCTTCCTACTTTGCCCAATTTTGAAGTTCCATTAGTCAAACACTGATAAAAATGCTGAGCTTTGTAGCTATCTTCTGTCAGGTAATGATTTTTTGCTATCTCCCTTTCTTTCCACTGTTGATTTCTGACTCTCATTTATCCAGCTATTTACTCTGTTTTCTGAGTCCTAACATCAGTGGGAGAATGTCTGGGAGAAAATAAGGACAGTAATTGTGCATTGCCGTTATTTATCTAAAATCCATTTAAAAACATTTAAAAAATGGAATGAGATATTTTACTGTGAAGTCTGTCTGTACATTGAAAAAAAAAAAATTCTGAAGGCATGTATACCTCCAATAGTCTGTGGTCGAGTTAAAGTGAGGACAGGAACAATGCCGAGTACCTTTATTCATGTTACTTCTGCTCAGCTGTCAGCAGGCTGGAGGTAAAAGGCTGGGATGCTTTAAATCTCATTGAAGTCTTGTTGCAGCTGCTTGTGTTCAATTTGGGTCAAATATTGTTAAATGTTTCTCCTTTTTTTTTATGTAAGTGACTTGCACTTAAGAAGTATTTCCTTTTGGAAAAAAAATGTCCTTTGTTTTTGTGCTTGATGACTTTTCTCTTTCAGTCAGGGCTGACATGTCATTGCTGTCACAGACTGGGTGAGATGTAATACCAGAGTTTAGGTTGTTGGTTATGTTACTTTCTGAAAACAAACAAAAAGAAAATAAGCCCTGTCACTCTGTGGACTGATTTACAGCAAATCACAAAAGTAGTGGAAATTCAAGGAGCTAAAGTGTTGGTGGTTTTTATTTTTTGTTGTTTTTTTTTTTTTTTTGTCTGTCATCATAAATTAAATATGAGTATAACTGCATCATTATTTCAGTGTAGCCAGATTCTCAGAAAGTTGCTGGGCTTGTTTATGAATAAAGGTTGAATAAAAGTTTCCATCATATTGGAAATGTAACAGTCAAAATGTACCATTTCAAAAATAAATAGATCCATTATATCCGTGTAGAAAATCCAGTGTGGCCCTTGCAAATGAAATATCTGCGTGGGGATGGTTGGTTGTTTTTGCACAGAGCATCAATCTTAATGTGGTAAAATTCCAATGTGAACCAATTCTGTCTAGTTAATATTCTTCTATGTTTTCCTGCAGAAGAAGGTTATTCTCAGTGTTCTAGCATTTAGACTTTAATAGTGATGCTATTTTAGCACCTGGGAATTGAATAGTGTTCCTCTAAATACCTCAGAAAATTTTACCAGGCTTGCCTGTCTACTTGTGTAGAAACTCCCAGATCCAGTATAGCAGCAGCATAAGTAAGCAACCATGTTCAGAGAGGTGCCCTTTGTTAAAAATATTGCCTTTTTGGGCAGGACTAGTTAGCCAAAATAAGGGATTTTGTACTTCTGATTTTGTACTAGAGATTTTTGCTGGTTTGTCCCTCTGAAGGAACTGGCTTTCTGCAAGAAAATAAGACAAAGTAGAGATGGGCTTTAGACAGTACCTAACCTTTATCTGGTTTTTGTGCAGTATGAAGTCCCAGGCTCAAACTGTGCCTGGGTAGAAACCCAAGCAGCCTTGCAGCTTGCTTCTCTTTTTGTGTATTTACATGAGCTGTCTTGCGTTTCTCCGCACATCCCAGAATGATGTTCCATAAGGCTCCCCCACACAGATTGTCTGAAACTCCGGGAAGCCTTGTCTCTGCCAGGGGTTTGAAAGGAGAGACTTAATTGTCTTTATAGCTCTCTTCCACTTGGGGTGACGGGTATTTACACCTGCCAGTGTCGGTGAAGTCTGTAACAGAAAGCCTCGTTATCTGGAACCATGATATGTTCATTGAGTTTCCTCCTTCTTGTAATATGTTTTCTATATGAGACAAAGATAAAGCATCTGTGAGCAGGGAATAGCCTGGCTCAGCAGTAGTGACCCTTGAGCTATATATATATGCTCGCAGTAACTTGATGAAGTTTCCCAGATATTCTGAGATCTTCTGGATGGAAAGCACTTTGTACAAGTAAGCACCGCTCTGGGGCTCAAGATTAGCAATCCGTAATCATGGAACGGAGGAGAGCAGCTGACAGAGCTGTCTCCTAGCATTTTGCTGCACTTTCAGTAAACTGTGTACACTTTGGTTTTCCCATGCAGCACAGATTTAGATAGTTTTAATTCTTTAAGGTTTGAAGAGTATTATCCTTCCTCTTTGCTGAAACGATTCATCACTTGAATCATGTTTCAATTCAGACATGGACATAGCAGCGGAAATATTTGCACTGGTGTCCTCGACTCTTCCATTGCTCTGAACTGAAAGGAACTTAACAACTCATAAAATGTCTTTTCCTACTTGTTTTCAGGAAAGACACTCTTAGAACCCTCTAGAGAGATCACTTATTTCAAACACATGCATTAGTTGCAGTAAATTTATCACACAGATATGAAGCTGCCCTTTTACTTTCCGAAGAGCTGCTGACTCCTCTGTTGCGGAACTTTTTGGTGGCTTGAACAGAAAAATAATTAAAAAACAAATGAACCTGACATTTTCTTATCAGTTAAACTCCATGAACAAATAGGCAGCCTGCGTGGGAGCACTGTGGGCTGCTGTTACAAACTGTGCTCTCAGACATGCCTGTGACAACGTGTTCAGGTCAGTTGACCCTTCTCCTCCAGGGTCTCTTTGGTGGTGGTGGAGGAACACCAGCAAAGAAAGTAGACTAGACCAGTTGGGTGGTAATGTAGTCCCAGCTTGTCCCCACTTAGAGCAAAGGTTCCAGAACTGGGCTTATGTTACCCAGGTGTTATTTTTACAGTTAAATCTGGCTTTTTCTGTGGATCCAATGTTTCCACTAGAAAGCTGGTAAATCTACATGAAGTACATTAAATGGAGAGAAAACAGTGTTGGAGATTGATTCTACAGCCTTCTAAGTTACTTCTCAGTTATGTACAGATATGTAAGCTGGTTATAACTGGAATATATGCTGAGGTGTCCAGCAGTGCAACAGTGAAATTTTTGCAAAGGTAGCATAAAGCCTTCTCTTTTCCTGTTTCTTGGAATGGTGTATTTGAACCCTAGAAAGAGTTTTTTTTTCAGTGTTTTCCAAGTGATGTGGTGGTTTGCAAGTCTGGAATATATCTTTACCAATTCATAAGAGTGTATGTGACAATACAAAGGTGCAAGTTGCAGAAAACTGGCCTTATAAATTTATACTGCACCTGGTTCTTGAGCTGTACCCTCTTAAACTTCACCCCTTTAATTTTGTAGGAGCCCTTTTAGTTTGGCCTTTTCTGCTTGTCTGGGTAGGATATTAAAGTGTAAATATCACTGCACAGCCATGATTACATGGTGCCACATGCATTTCCCTTTTGCAATGGGCAGAGGCTTTCAATTCAGATGTCATTCACAAACAGTGGCAGCAATTCTGTGGCAGTAAGATGATATCCCTGCAATGAGACAAATATGAAAAGGAAAGATTTATTTTGTTCTTTTTTGGAAGCAAGGGACACTGGACACACACGTTCTTTCTCTCCTTATAACAGCAGCTGTTCTGACAGCCAAGAATTTTCTTCATGTCTCATCCTATTGAACAGCATATATATAATTTTTTTTTCTGTCTTGAAAATTCCATTTATAGAGTGGCGGCACAATTCTGCTTCCACTTATCACCGTCTAGCTGAGCTGATAGAAAAATCACAAGTCTTTAATGTACACTGGGAGGATATAGAACAAGGTACTTGTAATGGGTTCGTTATATCTATTAACCCAAAGAAAAGCTTGTTGATAAATACTGATTTTGTGTAACTTAGAGAAGTGCATTGCTTGTCAGTGGAAGTGGCAGAAAATCAAAGCTTCTTGCTGCAGTTCAGAGCCAACATCTTAATGTGGGATCTCATATTGCAATTTTTACTCACACATGTGGTCATCTTTATTCCCATGGAGCATCTGATGGAAGTAAGAGCTGCTGCAATCGGATCCTCTTACCCTGCCTGTTACTGGTCATGAATTTAATTGAAATTCTGGTCTTTTTAATAATTATTGAGAAATTATTCTTTTTTTTTTTTTTTCTTATGCTGCTCCTAATGTGAACATGATGTTCTTCATTTAAAAATTGAATTAAAAGAAAGTCTTTCTGGAGCATGTCTGAGTTAATCAGTTAAAACTATCCTTTCAAGCTGAGCAGAAGAAAATACACTGCTGTTAAAGGATAAAGCTAGGTCCAGTACTGAAAAATAAAGCAACTTAAACATTCTCAGTCAAGTGGAAGGATAAAGGAAAAGAATATATTTGACCTCAAAGATATTGGCTGTCTAATGGTGCGGACCTCTCTAAAACATCAAAATTCCTGTTTTGTTATGCTTCTGATTTCAAACTGAATAGTCAGGGGCGTGACTTTCTGCCAAACGATACAGTGAATGGCGAGCTGGGATTATGGAAGACATCACGGAATTTACTCTGAAGGAGAACTTAACTATGGGAAATAACTTGCTTATTTAGTGGGTATTTGTTATTTTTTAATGAATCTGAAATACAGATTAAACTTCAACATTTGATAACTGGGTGCCTTGCTGAGAAGTCTGACAAGCAGAGAAAGACATTTGGAGACATGCTTACCTACCTTACAGGTGAGGTCAGCTTGTAGATAGCGTATAAAGATGGGAAGGTCAAAGGGTCCCAAGGAGAATAACTGCTTGGTACCCCCCATTTGGCAATCAGTGGAGATTTAGTTCTCTAAGGATAATCTGCACCACATGATGCATCTCAATGCAGAGATAACTAAGCTGTAAAGTTGTAAATTTTCTAGCACTGATGACACAATTTATGGAACTGTGGTGGGATAAAGTTAACTTACCTTGGGAAGGAGAATGAACATTTCTCTATAGAGTTACACGAATACACACAATAGGATGGGGATATCCTTAAGGGTCCGTATATATGCATAGGTATGAACTATTCTCATCCTCTACTTTATAAAAAACCATGAAAACATATCTGTGTTCTTCAAAATGTAATTAATCTAATGTTTGGTTGAAAGAAAATTCAGTCCTGACATTTGACTGTGGTCCACTACTCCTAATGTCTGAATTCTCCTTTTAACAAAAGCCTATGTCACATGAAGAACAGGCTGACAGTGACAGTGTTACTGCTAAGAAATTTTGGAAATTCAGCAAAAAAAAAAAAAAGAGCAACAGAAAATAGAATTAAATAAAATTATATTTATTATCTGAAGTGTTGACTGGTGATGTCATGCTGATTGAGTGATGACATATAGAAGAAAGTGGAGGTGAGATTAAGGTTGGCCTAGGAAAATGTGTTGCCTCCAAGTGACTGCAAAGCTGAAGAAGTTCATGCTGGGGCAATGTATCAGTATGGGTCTTTCAGTCCTGAGGGACTCCAGGGCGGGGAACGGGAAGAATCAGACTGTTTTCTTCTAAACCTGCCAGAGACTCTCTGCAAATGTCAGTAGGTGCATCCACGGCTTATACTGACCAACGGCAAAGATGTTGGTCTGTGTTGGCTCAGTCTCCTTGGCTTTCTGCTTTGCTTTCTTAAGCTGCAGAATGAGCACGTGGATGCTTCTCTCATTATTAACTCTTTGGGGAACAGCTGCAAGAAAGCATAAAGAAGTGTTTCTTACTTTGCTATATTTATGCACAGCGGTCTTGAAAATCTGTTAAGAGAAAGACCGTTTGCTACCACTCTCTATGGTTTTTGTTCCTATTTCATGTGTACTATGTTGCTGTAAAAACACCTGAAAGAAAGAGGGAATGTGTGTCTTTGGAGGCCAGAAATGGGCAAAAGAGCTTAAGGGAGAAAAAAAAAAAAAAAAAATTAGAAACCCTAAGTCCTTAGGTGCATTACGTACTGCTGGAAAGAGGCGTGGCAGAGGGTAACCAAAGTCGTCTGTCACTGGCCTGACATGAAGTGCCGTGCTGCATCTGAATTATCTCATCCTGATCAATGGACTCTAATACACCCCTCTCTGCAATTGAACGGGGGAATTACACAGTCCCCTGATGATGGAACAAAGTGTGTAATCAAGTTAGGCCCAATGTAAATGCAAATCACGAGCCTTAATTAACAGGAACTGCACAGCAGTTGTTAAGTGCTGCAAGAACATGTACACGATTCATAGGTCCCCTGCAGCTCTGTCTTTTGATAATTAGATTTCTTAGAGAAGAGAAGGAATTTCAGGAGGCAGCATGTGCTGGGGAAGGGGAAACAGCCTTGACGCGCTTGTCTCGCCCTGTAATATCCCGAGCGTTATCACTATGCAGAGCGAGGCGTCGGAGCCGTCCCTTCCAGCGGCCCTCGCCAGCCCCTCGTCATTCCCGAGCTCTGGCCCGGCAGGAGCTGAGCCTTCCAAACAGCACCTGGTGTGCAAGGCAGAAAGAAGGCAGAGGTGTTATTAAAGTATATGCGTAATTTTTTTTTTTAAAGGCTTTTTATGTTGTCTGCAGCTGTGTAATTGCCAGCTTTCATGTAGGCTGGAGAGGGCTGTACCTCCACTATGTAGCATTTTAAATTCTTATTCAACGGGAAGCTTCAAAAGGCCTGGAAACACAACAGTGAGAGCAGCTAGTCCCTGCCAAAAGCCACCACAAATTACCCTTCAAAGTGGTTAGTTTCTTCTAATTATTAGAGCTGTCCTCATATTTTTGCTTTAAAAAGCATTTAGGAATCTCATAAATGGGTTCCATATGAAAGAACAATGCTGCAAAATCAGCTTTTGGGCTTTTAATGCCATGATACATAATTGGAGCCCAAATGTCACTATGGATGGATGCTCTGTGCTGTCTGTGCCGCTGAGTTAGAAGGGATGAATGATGAGGTACTGCTGGAATTCACTCCTTTTCATGGAGCACAGCCGTCATCTGCAGTCAGGCATCAGCGGTGACATTTGCTTTTAAAAAGGCCGGGGATTAGGACACATGGAAGCCAGCTGCTTTCTAAGCTGAGAAGTAAGAGTCATGGTGGTGGTGTGAGTCTTTGTTTTTTCGCTCCATATCTTGAGTCTTTCTCAGCCTCTTGTTCCACCTTTTTGCTGCTCTCCTGTTTCCTCTAAGTTGATTAAATGATTGGTTTAAACAGGCCATTATTTTTAAAGCCTTCATTTTATTCTGAGGATTCTCTCGAGTTACGGAGTTTGGAAGTTTTGGTACAGAAAAAAATAATGTACTGGCTTGTTAGGAACAAGAATTATGGTATTAATGATGGTGGAGAATTTAATACTGCTACTTTTATTCTTGTGGAACTCCTTCTATGTTACCTTCTGTGATTGCTTTGAAAAAATTGACAGTATTCCTCTAAGACAGCTAAACATGATCCTCATTTTACTGAGCTGAAGCGACTTAGCCAAGTCACGGAGTCAGCCAAGCAAACGACCATTGCAATCTTTTTTTTCCTTAGCCTGTAGTTTTAACCCCTCTTTTCATGTGCTCTGCCTGCCTGGCTCTTCTCAGCAGCAAAATTGAAAGTCTCTGCTTCTAAAATGCAGCTTTTTGTGGCTTTCTGTAGATATATTATAATTAATACCTTTTATTCTCAGTAAAGGGCCAGATCAAGACTCAGACTACGGAATTTCTAGCTGTCTTTTTTCATGCTTGAATAGTTCTGAATTCATAAGGCTGTTGGGAAACAGAGGTAACATTACTGTGATGTTAAGTCTGTCTCATCCTCCTGCATGATTTGCCATCTTTTCTGTCAAAAAAGCTGCTTTTTCCTCCTCAGCTTGTGACTCTGTGTGTATTTGTATGCAGCTGGGTCAGTCACCTGCAGTAATCAGAGCTAAGTACGCTAGAAAGCACTGACACCTAGTGCTTTGGATAAAACAAGTTAATTCTTTGGCAACTTAGGCTTTGGAAAATATTTTGTCTGAAGTGGTATTTGTCTTGAGTGGTTTACTCACTAAAAGCTCCCTGGTTTAGAGGATAGTTGTACTAAGGTGAGCAAGGAAGGGCAACAGAGATGAGATGAGAGGGACTGGGTTAGCTCCTGATTGGGAAAAGCAAGTATCACCCAAAATGCGATGCTACCATAATCTATATCTCACAGTAGCCTGTGATGATCCTATTAATACATTAGTGAGGTGGCTGTCATTGCAGGATTGCTTTCTAAAACTCTGTTTCTTCTCTTTTTTTGTTTGAGAGTCCTGTCTGGGTCATACCTGGGCTTTAGGTGGAAGTTCTAATGGATCCTCTTTGTCATTGACATATTTGGCTTTCTTCCCTCATTCACTGTGAAGATGAAACCCAAAATTTGTTTTTAAGGGCAATTGTTGTGACAACTTGTGAAGCAGCTACAAGCTGGGGGTTTATATTTTATACATTCATAAGGCTGTTGGGA
Source organism: Sagittarius serpentarius (assembly GCA_034782735.1). NCBI lineage: Eukaryota > Metazoa > Chordata > Aves > Accipitriformes > Sagittariidae > Sagittarius > Sagittarius serpentarius. The sequence goes on from JAVKLA010000010.1 coordinate 23,729,911, forward strand.
AACAGAGGCTATGTTACTCTGACGTTAGCACTCTCTCATCCTCCTGCATGATTTGCCATCTTTCCTGTCAAAAAAGAAGCTGCTTTTGCCTCTTCAGCTTGTGACTGTTTATGTATTTGTATGCAGCTGGGTTTATATATATATTTATATAAACATTTACATATTTATTTATATATATATTTATAGCACTGGAAAATTGCCTTCCTTTCATACGTGCACTCCATTCAGAGAGCACTTCACTGTTTCTCTTAGAAGGCATCCTTTTACCTCTTACACTCTTCCTCGCTTCTCGATGAAGTCCCTTCTGCCAGTGCTTGTCCCTTTCAGCGACTGTACAGCCTGTTCTTCCCCGGGCAGCCCAGCTGAACCTCCCTCGGTGGGTATGAGTAAGCCGTAATGGCACTTCCCGGAGATGCGTTTTTCAGCTCTAGATCAAGATCCTCTTCTCGCTTGAAAGATCGTGAGATCAGTCCTTACTCCGAGCAAGATAAAACCCATCACATCTCTGTAAGTGCAGTGTCTGAATGCTGGGTGGGTGAATTTGAGTGAATGCAGTCTGTGCTGCAGACACACAGGGTTTTAAGTTGCTTCTCTCTTTCTTGAGGGTCCACTGCTTGATAGGTCAGAGCCAAGCTGTAACTAGACTTGCACTAGTTGGGGATGAGAACCAACTGGGAATCTGAGATCCTGAATGCATATTTACTACTATTTCCTGACTAGGTGCTATGTCGTTTATTTATTTTTTGCTTTTTAAACTGCTGTACAGACAAGTTAACTCTTTAATCACCTCCCGTGCCATGTGGCACAGGCAGAGGAATTGAGGCAAAAGTTGTTCAAGTGACTGGTCAAAATCCAAAGAATGAGTCTGTGTGACTAAGATGTTAGCGATCAGAGCTCTCCACTGGGAATCAAACTTGCTAGTTCACTCTGCTTGTTGCCAAATTGATACTAAGATATGTACCAGAACTTTATGTGGAATCATATGTTGAGAAGTGTCAACAGGAAGTTGAGTTACTCACATAATTCTCATGTATATTGAATATTGAAGGGTCAGAGAATGAAGTGCTTAGTCAGGAAAAGTCTCTGTTGGCATTTACTGGAATATTGCCTGAAGAAAAGACTAAGAGAGGACCACAGGACGGGGTTTGGCAACATGTATGATTTTTGTTGGAGAAATGGATGTGACACAGTGGGAACTGAACTGGATCCTTCTGCAGCATGCAAATGTCATTAATTATAGTAACAAAAAGCCGTAGCATTGACTAATTTGAAATATCCTGCCCACTGGCCCTGTGGTGTACCCTGTAATGGGTCTAGTGCTGTCAGATAATGACTGTGATGAATATAGTGTTTAATATTTTACTTGCTGAGCTTTTTAAGAGATTTATAATGAATTCACTTCCTGCCTTAGGAGTTAACAATCTATACAGGTATGATTGTGCAGATGAAGCATCATCAGATCTACACTGATTTATCCAGTTCTGTTGGGCAGATGGAATGTTATAGTTCTAGGAGAGGTGAACTTAAACAGACCACTAATGGTATAGTTCTAGGAGAGGTGAACTTACAGACCACTCTGAATTAAAAAGAAATGTATTGGCAACCTTTTGGGTTTTTTAGGTGTATAGACTATCTTTGAATATCTAGCAGCAGTGGCAATTGTTTATAATGCTAAGGATGCTGAAATCAGCTTGCTGAATTTCATCCTACAGCCTCCCTAGATTGAACATTGAGGGCTGCTGAATGAGCCTTGTATCAAAAAGACTCCAATCTCCCTTGTTTTTTGGTTGGGTTTTTTTGTTTGTTTTAAATCTTCTAATTGTAAATCCAGCTTCTAACTCTGAAATATGTGGTTGCTTTCTCCTCTACTTTTTGTTCAAGGGAAAATTGCTGTTCATGAATCTGGGCTACCAAGTGAGTGATCTCACCTGGAGGGCGGTTTAGACTCCTGTCACTTGTAAACTTCATTATATTGACTGTCATCTGGATATAATCTGTTTTACTCTTGTAATGCTAGTTATTGCTGCTGCTTGGCTTTAGATTACATGGTAATTTAAAAACTAAGAAATGTGGTTATGGACAGCCGGTTTTAAAAAAATTCCAATCTTTTAGATAAAACAACAAAAATTCTTACAAGACCTAAAACCTCAGGGGCTTCTCATACGTTTCCTGGGTGCTCCAAGCGCCTTCGTTTGCTTCTGTCTCATTTTTTAGAAACTTTCTTGTGGGATTTTAGGTGCTGAATTATTTATCCAATAATAGTGCATATGCTGATCTATTTTGTCCCATTCAGTTGTCAACACGAATGACTAGTTAGTTCCTTGACTAGCAGGTAGCACACTAGGTAATCCTCTCTCTTATCTCTTGCCAGAGGGAGTTTGATTTTTGAAAAGCATTTTTTAGACTATGCCTCAGGTGCCATATGGTGAAAGATTGACAATTGGACTAGATGATCTTATAGGTCTTTTCCAATCTAGGAAATTCTATGATTCTATGATTGTTTCCTGAAACGTGCATTTTTGGGGAACACAGGATTCAGTGAATGTGCAGCTTGATTTGTGCGTGGTGGCTGGAGCTGTGTGTGCAAACTAGTGCACATACCTTCATAGAAACAGTTGACTACTCACTCCAACTCACCCAGCCACCATCTAGATGCAAGTTGTCTTAGCTAAGCTGGGTTTGGGTTCCCTCTATAGGCTACACAGAGAAGTCTCCACAGGGTGATCCACGTACCTGTCTTAGGAAAAGATAAATTACCCTTCCAATATACCTGTTTTTCTTTTCTGAATGCAGAGAGAGCTTACGCTCACTGCCAAGCCTAGATGAGACGTCTAACTTGTTGATGGCTGAAGATCAGTAGAGATGTAGCTAGGTCTTGACTCCTTGAAGGTGAGGTCCTTGTAAAAATTGCACAAAGCACTTTTCTCTCAAGACAGCTGGAGGAAGAGAGTGAAAAGAGAGAAGCCGGGGGGAAGACCAATATGTGCATGGGTCAAATCAGGCTTGTGGTTTACTGCAGGGGTCTAATGGTCTGTAAGATGAAAAGCCTGTCTGAGGCTGGCAGTTAAATGAGTGTCGATGGATATGAAGTGCTCATAAATTCTATCAAGTGGTCTAGGCAAACTGATGAAAAATTTTCTAATGATGAATTACAATGTTTCCCATTTTGGAAATCCTGTTTTTTGCTACCAAATCTGATGATTTGCTGTGTGCTGGCACATACAAGGTATAGTTTAGAGGGGATTTTTGAAGCCTATAGATCTGATTGAAAAAGGCACTCTGCTTTTGAGAGGCTTCTAAGAGCTGAGAATTTATCTTGGTGTAATTCCTTCTGTTTTCTGTGAAGCAGTGGTTACAACTGGAACTGAGTATATTTGGCTAGAAGGGGTTGCAAATGAAATAGCAACTGGACCATCCTAGTCCTCAGCAGAGTGTGTCCCCTTGCTTCCAGGTACCTGCTGAATGTCTTAAGGCCAGGCAGAGGCAGAAGCCCATCAGCAGTCACTACCGATTAGTCTTTCTCCTGTCAAAAGAGCCCGAGGGAAAGCTGGAAAAAACAAACAATGTGTGCTGGTGTTATAGTAATGAACCAAGACACAATAAGAAATAATCAAGCTCACAATGTATTGAGGCATTGGCAGACTTGTGTTTTTACTATTTGCTTGTCTAGGGTTATCTTGCATTTTGTGGATTACAAAAAAAGTGTATTGGATGGGAGGGTTCAGACCCTTCCTGTTTTTTAATCAAAGTCAGATACAAATTAAACATGGAGTCTATGTAATGTATTTTTTTTTTAAATTGCTAAAACATAAGGAACAGAGACTCTGGAGGCTTCTGATGACCTCAGAGAGGTACAAGGTATGTACAACCCGCCATTAGGAATGTGTTTCAGTTGAGGGCAACAGTTTAAAACCACAGTTGCATTCTTAAAGGACAGGGTTATAGGCCCAGCTGGAGTATAAATGGTAATGAAACCTTAGAGGGAATAGCACATGGAAGGTATAAGTGAAGTGAATTGGTATGAACTCTGATAAATAAGTCTGCATTATTAATGAAGCTTTAACTTTGTTGCATTCCCATTCCTGTTAAAACAACTAATTGAAGGACACTGTAGTTGCTCATGGAAATAGAAGTCTGATCATTAACCAAATGAATCCTCTTTGTTATTACTTATATACTTGTAAAAAGAAAAAGAGATGTAGGCAAAAAAGAAAAATATATCAGACCTGTGTCTCATACATCGCATTTATTGAAACCTCATCTCTGCGGGTACAGCAAACAGCTCCATCTTTCAAATGAAATATGCTCCTGTGGCTGTGCAGCTGATCGGTATTCATCAAACAGCGAGGGAACGTAGCTGGTGTACAGAAAAGTGCACCCTGGCTCCTTAGATCATCTCAGACAACCACTGGGCTGAGCTAAACTCCAAAGCAAACATGAATTTAAAGACTTGTTTTATGGGTGCCACTGGACACCCAGAACAGAGTCACAGTCTTAATATCTCATTTGTCTGGAGTTGGGGGGTATGATCACGTACTGTGTGACCAAGAGGTCTCTGTGACTTTTGTGCTCTTACTGTATGATTATACCGTGAAGTGTCATGATGCGTTTCAGGAATTTATGAAAACATCATTCCATTTTCTCTAGCTAAAGCCATACACTCTGTCTTTTGTGGGGAGAGGGGGCTTTTGGCTCTGTGTTGAAATGGACTTCCTCTGTCTAGTTTTCCTTTTTTTCTGAAACCAGTTTGCACTACACTTTAAAAATAATCTTTTGAAGGAGCATATGAAAGGAAGAGAGATGAGACTGTGCAGAGAATTCTGCAAGGAACAGTGCTCATTCCCATTCAGAATTACAATGAGGAAATGTCTCCGATACAGCTAATGATGTATAGCAAAGAAAAAAGCCAATGTCTCCCCTTACCAAACCCTTTAAACACAGACAAACCCCTTCTAATTTACGAGTGCTTTTGTTAGAAAATCATGTATTTTAGGAAAGGTCACTGTCTGGACTTCAGAAGTTGTGGTTAATCCTTAGTTATAAGCAACATCCAGCAGTTTTCTCTGAGGTACCAGCATCACTAAGGGAGGGGAAGGGGGACTGGTGAGACAGACAGGCAGCTCTTTCTTTTTACGTCAAGCGTTCCTGGATGTGCTTTCTATAAGATGTCACAACCAATAACCCTAAAGCCTCCGCTCTTGTGAACAGCCGTGCACAGTCCTTCATGTCCTAGAAAGTGTTCGGAGCCTCTCAGGACCAAGCCTTTTGGCATGGTGTCAATGGCTGAGGCGATGAAGCCACGGCAGCTCAGGGGCAGCGAGGGGGTTGTGCTCTGGGGCTGCCGTGTGAGAGTAACACAGGCTCTACTTTTTGGCTGATGGATTTGAGGCTAATTCTCGGATGTGAAGGATCAGAGAAATGGCAGCCAATATACAAAACTGGTTAATTGCCAGAGTACAGGCTGTAACTTCATGTAATCTAACACTCTCCAGGGGTTGGGCTTGAACAAAATAAGATCTGATGACTCATCCCTTCATCTCAAACTCTGAATGAACCTAAGTATGAAATTAAAACATGAGTAGCTTTTTCCCCTAGTTTGATTAGTTCCAGATTTCTCTGTAAATCCTGATTCCTACCGAGGCTGGAAGTGGAGATTCTCTTAACATAGCAAAAACTGTGCTCCCAGTCCAGCTGGAAGCAGAAAATTAATAAAACTCGATAAGAAAGTCTATTCTCAGGGGAATTCTGCTCCATTTATGTAGGCGCCAGTGTCCATTTTCCTCTTCCATATGTAACTCCATTGTCATAAGTGTTTAATTCGAGAAGTGCCAAAAAGTTGATTTTTTATTTTTTTTTTTTTTAAAAGGACTGGGTCATTTAGTGCCCCTGCTTTTAACAAATAAGGCAAATGTATTTAAATAAGTACAATAGGCGTGGTAAGACAGTGGAAATGCAGATGGAGGGACCTCAAGCAGTGCACGCATGGGACAGCATGGTTAATTGTGCGTGTTTCAGAACAAAGAGCTCTCATCGTAGCCGTGCTGAATAACTTCATCTTGTAATGAGCCTAAGCTAATTCTGAGGCCTGCCTGAAAAAGATGAGCATTTGAAAGCTAAGCTTTTCAGACGTGCCTGGATTTTATGGGTTTGAAATTTCCATCTTCATGGTACAATGAATTTGTCACTGGGTTGAGTTCAACGCGAAAAAAATGCTATTCCAGACCACTGCAAATTATTGTTGCTTTGAAAAGAGAACAGCCACAATGAGCCAGTCTTCAGAAAGGCAGGATGAAAACTCCAGGCATTGAGGAAATTTTTGGAAGTGTTTCTTGTGATCTGTGGTAGGAGCACACTGTATTTTTCACAGAAATAGGTGTGTGTAATGACAGAGTGAGATCTTTCATAGTAGGTTACCAGAAATGTAATGGCATTTTGAATTTGATTTATGAAAGCAATAAAATGTTGCATTAGGGATATTTTATCATTTCAAATCATGAATATAATGCATCAATGCCAACATAGAATGGATTTATCATAATATTTCTTGCAGTGCTGTATTGGAAAGTATGTGATTTAGCTCCTGACATACCATAGAAGGATTCAGACAGCAGGAGGCTGCAGTGGATTTTGTACCAAATCTACAATAAAGAAACAAAATTTCTAGACTTTAACTACAGCTTGTCTAACCCAGGTACTGTTCTATTTACCTGGAAGTCTAGTGAAGGTCATCTTGATTATGCTGGTCAAATGACACTTTTCAAATTGTGTGCTCCACTTTGGGATGGCTCTTGTTTTGTGAAATGTTGATGAGGGTCCGTCAAAAATATTTCCTTACTGTTTTCTGTTGATACTTTGCAGGCTTAATTAATTGATTTCTGTTTCAGAAATCTCTCTGAGATTGACAGCTTATGGTTATGAATGCTTTTGTAGCTAAAATGGATAAAGGTAGCTACTAAAATCATGTGGATTATTATACTTGATATTAGAAGCTGATCAGGATTTGCCCATCATTTTTAGTAACATAGTGCTGCAAAAATCTCCAATCCTGTCTCAATAGTTATTCAAGCAATATTTCTTTTGATTTCATTGACTGTGTTTTCTTGATGAGTTTTGATTAAGGAACTTGGGAATTAACTTCAGTGATTGCAAGTGTGGAAGTATTACAGAAGTAGTGTCTGCTTTTCTGGCCTCCTCCCTCTTATACCTTGATAGGGTATGCATGTGTAAATACTGCAGCTGTGATCTATCTTTTATAATTATTTGGAATTAAATGAAGTTTGCTGTGAATGGAAGCCATCCATGCAATTACTGAGTACAGTGTAATCTCTTTCAGAGGATGATTAGACTAAAAGCAGTTTTATTGTGTGCCCATTTATTGCTGCTGTTCTTGACTTCTTTCCTTCCCTTTGCCAGTGATGCTCTGAATCTGAACATCTTGCTGTCAGAAATTCCTACCTCCACTATGTCCTGGACAGAGACTCAGTTGTGTCTAAGGACATTGCCAATGAGTATTAGTGCCTAACTGAAAACTCTTGCCTTTCTCCACACACTTCACATTGCCTCTTCCATTATGGGCATGCTGTAGGGATGTAGCCACATCCTTCTCTAGGCTCTCCTTTCATCCCCGAATTACCCTGACCATAGTGCTTTTCCGTATAGCTTGTGACTTTTTGCCTGCACTCCTCTACTCTAAGTTTTATACAAGAACCTTCTCCTCTACAGTTTCTAACATGCAGGGTAGTTCCTTTCCACTGAAATGTCTTCCTGGCACTGCTTTTGATTCCAAATCTCATTTGAAAATACCTTTTATTACCCCTTTCACTTCCTTTTTTTTTTTTTAATTTCTCCCTCTCACCCCCTTTTGCTACTATTATGCTGACTTTGTAACTCTATTATTTAAGCGTGAAGAGCATTTTAAGTAGAGTTGTATGAAAGCCATTCTTTGACATACCTATAAAAAAAAAAGCAGATTCCAAACAAGATTTGTGATCTTTGTTATGCTTTATCGTATACACTGCATCTAGATTTAAATTAAGACTATGAACAACAAAATGAACAGGAGCCAGAAAGTGCTGGAGGGAAAGAATGGAAACCCAGCATTGAGAGGAAAGTGTGAAGTTTATAATGAGAGCAAAACTTTATCCCGGTGAACATATTTGTTATTCCTCCTCCGGCTTTGTCCAATTTAATACAATCTTGGAGAACTTTCAACCCTGCACAACTCCTGATTTTTAATGAAAACTGATGAAAGAGATTAGAGATCTATGTGCTTGTAATCTCTTTCATAAAGTGAATAGTTTTCTACACATCAGAAACTGCTCCTGCATAAAAATGCCGATGAAAGGCAATTTTTAAAGAAATCCCCATAATGTTTATTCTTGTTTTATTGGATGCTAAATCTAATACTTTCTGGATGTTCTTGGATTTATGTTTACACTGGAAAAGAGAGATTGTCAAGGCATCTATCTTCATTTTCTGACTGCCCTTGACTTGCTGTGGGCGAGTCGCTGTCATGTTCCTCTGCTATGAGAACAGCATTACCTCTCTGTGCTGTGTAGGTTGCGCCTCAGTAGCGCTGAGGTACTACTCAGCCATCACACAGCCTGCTGCAACCAGGGACGCTCAGGTCTGTGAAGCACTTTGAGCTCCACAGATTTCAGACGGGTCCCTGGTACAAAGCTACTAGTGTCTCTCTTGCTGCAAATGCCTGTTGGTTTGAAGAGGACCGAGAAGTCAGACTGTGGTTTAGTCACTGGTAAATGTGCATTAACATATTTTCCCCACTTGTAGGTTGGGAAAAGTAGTGTTTATTTAGTCCTCGCTGCCCCATCAGTGGGGCTTAGTGATGCCCCTGGGAAGAGCCCTGGCCCCACGCAGTCCTGCCTGTTCCTACTGAAACTTCCCTGCTGCACTCTGAGCTCCTCAGCGTCCCCAGATACCTCGCTCCCTTCCTGTCCCTGAGCCTGTGAAACTCCAGGGCCATCTCCCTTTGCTGCAGGCTGCCCGGTGGCCCCGGCTGTCCCTGTGCAGCGAGTCCCTGTGCTGTTACGCACATTGCACCTACCTGCAGCAAGGCTTTGCCTTAGCTGGTGTACAGCAAATCCGTATGTGCGTGCTGAAAAGCACTGGAGACACTGCTCCTGCAGCAGCCCAGGGTTAGAAATGGGCCATACGTAGCATTTCCAGTCTCCCTATTTCCAGTTCTGTTACTTCTGACAGCTCCAGCATCCCGAAGGGCAGCTGCAATGTGAACGTGGCTGTTTCTTGACAGTTTCCTAATATGTACAGCAAATTTCTGTCTTTTGTGAAATCTTACTGTGGTTGTAGGCTTAAAAATATATATCGAGTCAACTGACCTTAGCGTAGGCTGAGTTTCTGCAATGTCTCCATGAGGTACCGCTCTGCACGGGCATTCAAACTTGGCTATTTGTGGAGGACTTGCTCAGCACATGAAGGGCTACTGCAGAGAGGCAAGGTTTCACTGGGAAACGTGACCTCCCAGATGAACCACCTCCAGTAACGTGTCTCTGCTCGTCGCTGCTGTCCGTACCCAAAGCTCCCAGAAGACTGGAGGCGAGTTCCCATCTCTGTTGGGGTCAGTGGGAGTTCTGTCTTTGACTTCATCATCTTTTGTTGAGAAGGACACTTAGCTGTTCTAGTAATGACAAAATACACGTCAGAGGCCCTGTTTCATCTCCTTCAGTATCTAAGATGGCATATGTATCCTCACCAGTGCAACGACTCCTGGAACAAGTTGTTACACAGAGCAAGGATGGCAGGCTCAAACCTTACATCATTTTACGCTGTCTGATATCGGTGCTCATGGCTGGCCGTCAAGTTTAATTGAAAGCAGTTGGCACACTCCGAAATAAAATATTAAAGCTTAAGGCTGAGAGGCAGAAGCACGTAAGTGATGTATGAAAATGTTGATTGCCAATTTCCATGTTCCAGGTGTGATTCATGGGGATGCTGCCTGGGAAGCATTTATATCCAACCGTAACAAACATAAACAGAATGACACAGTATATTAAGCCAGAGGCAAATGTAAATGATGAAAGGCTGCTGTGTAAAACTGCATTAGACATGTCCCATTACATGATGTAAACCACATTTTGTAGCTGTTTAAACATAATGCTCCTTTCATTCCTCTAATTCCTTGGTGATTTAAATTTCTGTATTTTAAGAGATAGAAGAATAGTAAAATAGGAATTGCACTTGTGCATGCTAATGTTCTGTTATCAATATAAAAATAAGAAATAATGTCACTGGGAGGGATGTAGAACTCTAAATATCTATTGTCAGGAAGGGAGAATCATTTTGCACCCAGAGCTGAATGAGTGGGACTAACCGCACCTTCCTGCTTGTAGACGGTAATCCCACACACAGGATTCTCGGCACTGAGGCACAAATGTGGACAGAGAGGGTAAAACTGCACCAGCAGAAAGCCAGGACACTAGAGGGTCAAAAATACGCCTCTCAAACTAAACCCTTGCTAGTGCATTGCGGGATTTTGTATTCTGAGGTAGTTTCATTGCTTCCAGCAAGAGGAAAGGAGGCTGTTACCAGATACCAGTTCAGCTGGCAAGAATGATTGTGCAGTTGTTTTGTAAGAAGTGTGTAAGGGAGATCTTTGAACCCTTACAGATGCATGTAGTTTCAATAACATAAACTATTAATTGCCCATCATGGGCACTGCTGTTGTTTTCCTGGGGTCGACTGGGCAGCCTGGTAGAGTTCACCATGCAAGATCAGTGTTTAGGGGTTTCTTTCTAAGCACTCTTGCTGTTGAAAGTCCCTGGACCTGTTTTGACATGCACCAACCCAGAATTTCTTGGTTGGACACGTGGTGCCAAATGCAGAGTGTGACTTTGTGCTGTTCTCTGTCGGCTGCTATGCCAGTCCTACCTGACAGTCTAATGCCATAAACGCAGAAATGTGAGAAATGCTCAGAGTGCCTTGGTTTCTAGCAGAGTAATTTCACTCATCTGGCATTTAAGTGTTATTGAAAATCTTTTGCAGAGAGGAATCATCTTTCCTAATACGAAGGAATTTAAATGTATTTAACAATTCACTGAGCTTCCACTGATGTTGCGTGAAGGGCATGCATTACCTTTGTTCCACAAACTTTTCTTGCTTAAAAAAAATTTTGTTTCTACTTTACGGAGATCTGAAAATTTGGGGTCAGATTTTTTTCAAAATTTAATGTACAATTCTGAATGCAGAAATCATCCCTGTAGCATGCACAGGCCACTGCCAGGCACCCACTGTATGTACCAGCGGGCCTGGTTTGGGTGGGATTTGATGGCCGCCTGGGTTCATCCATGCAAGGGAGTGAGGGGTGGTTTGACTTTCTCTACTGCCTTGCTCTCTTTTTGTAGGCAGCTGGCACTACTGTTGTAGAAAGCAGAACAGTCTTATGCTATTATCTTGTTATTTCTCATTTTTTATGGATATCTGAATTGCAGTTATTACAAGATACAGAGGAAGAGAAACCTCTAACAGCATGAAGGAGGCATTTAGTAGGTGGGTTTGTTCTGACTTGCTGTTTAAAAATGGAGTTGGGAAGGAAATTGATTTCCCGTCCTGAAAAAATATTTTCACTGTGGCATAAAAAAAATGTTTGAGTGGTGCTGTAGGGTTGAGGCTGAAAGCCTTTCACAGCTCCGATGGAGACCTACCTGCTTGGCAAAAGGCAGCTTCCCAGGGTGTGGGCACTCCTTTCGGTTGATCCAGAAAGGAAAAGAATCTAGATCGGGATTCCAGGCGCCCTGGCCAGCAGAGCAAACATTTCGCACTCCCAGGTTTCTCTGAAAGTCCTTCCAGGGTCTAAAATGTTTCCAGATGAAATGTTTTTAAAAATTGATACGTTACTCTCTTTTTTTGAGAAATCGGCATTTTCTGAGAGGTTTTTTTTTTCTTCCAGATAGGCTGAAGACAATCAAATTCTGTTGTCTAGCCACAGAGGAGAGAGACTCATTTTGAAGAAAGATATATTACTTCTGCAGTGGAAAGTATTCCAATTTATTCTACAGTATTTATTGTACTCTCATATCCCAGTTCTTGTTAGTGTGCTTTCCGTGGAAACCATCAGCCAGTTTCAGTGATAAACTACTGGTTTCAAAACATAGACAGTGCACAGTAAATGCGACATAAAACTTAATTCATAGCGCCAATTAAAAATATTTACAGTATTATATTTTCTCCACAAATTTTAAACATAGCTTTTTCATCTTTTTAGAATTCTGTTTTGCATAAATTTGATCACAACTTGCAATTCACGAACGTGGGGAATAGCAGTGTTGTCTAGAATGTGATAAAAGGGATTTGGAGGCATCACAGGTCACCGCTACTCATTTGCCCAAATCTATTCTTACCCCATGCTCTTATTTTTCAAGCATTTGAGCTCTTTCTGTAGGTAAACGTTGTCAGATGCGGTGGGAAGGACCTGTCGTACCCAGCAATGCACTTGCTGATTGCCAGGGTCCCACTTGCTTCCTTCACATGAGAAAGAGAGCATTATTTAGAGTTCAGGAACGGCAGAGGGGAGAATGAAGGAGACCAGGGTGCATCCGTCTCTCCCTTTTGTAGGAAGCCCGGCTGGGCCATGTGACAAAATGGCTTTTAAAGAGAATTGTCTCAGAAATGGAACAATTAAGTGCATTACTGACAAAGGTACTGCAGCCTTAGAGAAGACTAGTCCATTCATGGTACTCGCAGCCCATGTTTTAAACTGAGGCTATTTCCTGAAGGATGAATAGTGAGGGGTCTTTTCTCTCAAGCGTCCCGCTCTGACTGCTAAGCAGAAGGTATTCTCAGCCACTCAGGAGTCCTGACCTGAGCAGAAAAGTTTAGGACAAAGCCGATCAATGAGATTTTGGATTCAAACACCCGTGCATTTTAACAGTTCTTTTCTTAAGATTTCAGTTCAAAATGTCAGAAATGTTTCCAAGAACAGCTAACCTGAAGAGGTGTTCATAACCTTGGATGATGCAAATTGTAACAGGAATTTCCCGAGGATTTTTAGCAACAGCTAAATGAACCTAAAGGCAATGCTTCTTACAGCATTTTGGCTACATCTAGATGGGACTTGGAAAATAAACTTCCCTTCACTTTAATCCCCCTATGTTTTATGGTTGCAAATCCTTTTCAGGTCCTTTTAAGGGTAAGTGGTCTTCCGCTCAGAAGTAATTGCTGTCTAACAGTGTAAAACATTGGCTTACCCTTGTCCTTTCATAAGCCAGTTCCTCTTACTATGCGAGTCACACGCATGGGTATTTCATTCATGGTTGTGCAGCACCTCTCCTGGCACCTGCGTCGCTTGGCTTTGTGGGACTGGGAAGCATCTTGGAGGAGAGGCAGTGATACCAGCTGCAGGAGAATTTTGCTGCCTCTGTGACTTCTTTGCTATCTTTGCCCATGAGACGTAATGAGGGGTCTGGGAGATGTTACGCTTGGAGAAATTTTCAGAAGCTGGTTTTGCTCGGCTTCTTTTTCAGCGAGTATTTTTATGCACCTCCCATTATAGTCATTAGACTTGTGTGGCTGTTCAACCCCTACATGCTCCACATTTGTGTTTTCCTCCTACCTTTTTAAAAATAGATATTTCAGTGTTCTGCAGCATCACATTTGTTGCTGTGGAGACGATTGTGATGTTGCTAATGGAGATATGACTTCACTGACAACCTCTGAAGAAGGACAGAAACACGAAGATGCAATGTGGCTTTATTTCTCTCCTGCTGCCCATTTCCTAATAACCCTGTTCTGACATTCCCTCTTCCCCATGCTTCTGTATTCTGCATCCTGAACTTCAACTGATGCACAAATCTCTCTTCTTTCTTAAGCTGGCCTATATTTTGGCATAAATACATACATGTAGTGGATGCAAATTGCCTATCATTAGAGGTAGAACACAGTACTGGTGTAAGAATTTGTTGATTCTTGCGATGATCCCAATCTCAGCTGTGCTGCATTGTGCCTACCAACACCTTTTGGGCTGTAATTCTGTAGGAAGAATCCACTGAAAGTACATGCAAGTAGAAATTGTCTAATATTCAGGGAAAATAAAAGACATTTCCTAGTTCTTTGCATGGGCAATCCCAAAGAAAAGTGACAGGTTGGAGGGAGGGAAGGAAAAAAGAGATGGGCAGAGTGACAAGCCATTATTGCTCACGCTACTTATGCTGAACGTCTGGCAAAAATGTAAATGTCGTTCCCCATCCTGCTTCTACCCCATGGTGTTTCTAAAGAAAACTGGTGGGCTTGTGAGAACAGGTTTGACTTGAAAGATGAAAGAAAGCCAGGAGAGAGCAAGATTTGGATCTGCAGGGTGCAGGAAGGGTATGGGTAGGGCCATGTGGGTGGTTCTTCTGCAGGAGGCCAGGGGCAAGCTCCCTCCTGTAGCGGAAATTTTTATGTTTTGGTGATGCTGTAACATAGTGCCATGGTCAATATCAAATTGAAGTTCTCTGAAAAGGAAAAATCCAGCTCCATCGAGTAGTCCAGACCCTGTGTAACAGTCCATGTAGTTTTTAGGTTGTACAAAGCTTTGTAGAAAATTCCCAAACTGTATAAACAAATGAGCTCTATTTGCCACTGGGGAAAATTAGTGCATTAGAAATACAGCGGTATTTCTTCCTGGCAGTCTGAGAGTCCGCATCAGAAGTGGTTTGTGCTGTGATGGTAATTGGGTTTCAGCTGATTGCAGCAAAACTATGAATCAACTACAGCCCATTTTTAATAATGAAGAACTGAAACATAATCAGAAATATATTCACAGCGCTACAGCTGTCAGTGATTATATGCAGCAACTGGTGCCTGTAGCCTCTCTTTGGGCTCAGATTTTCTCTTGCTTTTTTTTTTTTTTTTTTAGTTTAAACATTAGAAAAAAATCCAATATTTAAAGCAGTTGATTTGACATGAGATGGAACAGAATGCAAGCATTAATGTTGCTTTTTTCCATGCTCCAGTGCAGTCTTATTTCTGATACCCTGTCAGAAGAGAGCTTCCTTTCCCTGCTCCTACCCCAGGCCAAAGTAATCAGCAGGCATCACCGGTAGCGCAGAATTTGGCAAGCCACGTTGCAGTCTTGAAATCACTTGTGAAAATGGTGCAGTAACCTTGAGTGCTGATAATGGAAAACTGTATTTTGCCTCTCTTGAATAAAGGAAGATATCGTGTAGTATTAACAGGATAAGTTACTATGGTGATGGAGGCTATATAAATGGAAATAAATATATGTATAGTGCCTTTTAGGTATGATCTGACAAGAAGATTGTGACCGGTTTCCATGGGACTTTATGGAGCAATAGAGCGTCTTCACATTGATACTTTATGGAAGTTAGAAGTAATATACGACAGGCCTTGTTTTCTATCAGAAAAAGACTGCAAGGACTTTGGTGGAGCAGCACCTACTGTATCTCAAATTTCTCCCGTATTTCCTGCAGGCCCTGTTACCCCCTCACCTCCAGTTCTGAGGGCTGTGGTTATAGTATTAACAATTCCCCCGTCCTTTCTGCGTCTTCTGCCTGCAGACACTGTGCTTTGCTCAGGTCAGCTCAGCTTAACAGGTTGGTGCTGTCTTCGACCTTCTTCCTGCGTTAGTGCGGACAAAGCTCCAGAACTGATAAATTTCTGGCCTCTGTCCTTCTTGGTTCCTGTTATTTCTTTGGTTTTCACCCTGATGTGTGACATTCCTCGGCTCAGGATGCAAAATTGTCTTGCCTGTAAGTAGGATATGATACACGGTCACCAAGAGATGGGAAGGCAGTGGGTGTTTCTGATACAGAGGCTCCTGCAGAGGAGCGAGGCTGTGCCAAAGTCCTGCACAAAACCATGTCCTGGCCTCAGCCGGATTTGTAACCACAGCTTTGCAGACTCTCAGGGGCTCTGGGTGTAGCCTACTTAAACAGGCCAAATAAATGACATGAAAATAAGCGAGGGGAGAACATTTGATTCCCGCTTGCCCCCTCGCAGCTGTGTTGTCTGGATGCTTAGGTTTCAAGGTAGACAAATGTTGGGGGCGGGGGGGGGGGGGA
>JAVKLA010000010.1:23755722-23770551 GCA_034782735.1 Sagittarius serpentarius
GCTCACTGCAGGGGGGTTGGACTTGATGACCTTTGATGGTCCCTTCCAGCCCAAGCCATTCTATGATTCTATGATTTGTTAATGAAGCACTACAGCACACCTGTGAGTGGAGTCATCTGCAAATCCTCTCTTTTACAGGTTGCAGTTGTTGCCCAGAACATCAGTTTCTGAGCTCTGAATGGGTTTGCTTCCCAGCAAGCAGGATGTTTCGGAAACTGTTTATCTTTCTCAGTTTGTTCTCTCTTTCCCTACCAGCAATGCTTGCTGCACCACTGCAGTGGATATTGCTTGTTCTAAATGAGTTACTTCTAGAGGCAGGATAGACTCTCTTCTGGCCTTTTTGCTATAACAGGTTCATCTTGTATCCCTGTCATCACAGGGCATCACAGCACATAGGCAATATAATGTAGCCTGTATATAAAATTCATATATATATATGGAAATGATATAACTCTAAACCACATGGACATCAGCTTTCAGGGTTTCAGACATGGGATGGCTTGGAATAAATAACATCCATGTTCCCCACAGAAAGGTATTTTTAGTATTTTATTTATGTTTTTATCCACACCATCAAGGTTAAAAAATTTTTTTTTATAGGAAAACTGTCTTATGTTAAAGGTTTGAAGGTACCTGAATGTTTCACAGTAACTAATAGTGTGCATATTGCTACTGCTATTTAAATAATAATTGCTAAGATTTATTGCAGAACTGTGAATGTTAAAGGCCAAATTTGTCCTGTCTCATACCATGCAAGTCTCATTAAATCTGTGATCAGAATCTGACCAAATAAAAAGACTTATGTCCAGTGACCCTAACCACAGCCTTAAAGACAATTAACTTGGCTCAACATTCTGATTTGATTTTAAACAGGAACCATATTCCTTTGAAAAGGATTTGTTGCATCCATTTGAATCAATAATGCTATTAAAAGACCAGTGGGAAAGAAAACTGAAAATACAATATGAGGTAAATCAATGAAAAAAGATAGTAAACTCTATAGAAAAAAAATAGGAGGCAAAATTGACAGTCAAAATATTAGCTAAGGACTTGGTTCTGGTGCAGAGATGGATAGTGTAAGTATTTAATCAAAGCAGCTGAAAATCTCCTGCAAGACATAGATCACAGTCAAGTTTGAGAGGAGGCAGGGAGGAGGGGAAGAAAATCTCTTGATAGCTTCTGAATGCCTTTAAGTGCACTGTATGCTAACAGTCTCACTGTTTGAAATATTTATAAAATGTGATACCAAAGGCCTGAGAACAGAGTCTCCTGCAGCAGATAGATACGTCTTCTTTTGGATCCTGCCTCGCCAGTGGAAGAGGTGACAGTGCCCGGTGCTTGTCACTGCCTCTTGCTGCCAGTCTTGTCCCCATCTCTCCCCACTGAGCCCTGGGCGAAAGGCTCCTGGGGAGCATCAGCCCGTCAAGCTTGTGCATCTGATGCGCAGGTCTGGGCTCACCTGGCTGCCCCCATCTGAAGCACATATTTGCAAGAGGGAAAAGATAAAAAGGGAGGAAGAGGATGAAAAACACTCCTAGCGAACAGCGACAGGCAGCTCAGGTGTGTCTACATAGGGGGATAACCATGGTGTTAGAGGTACAACCTAAAAAGGAGGACATGTGGTTTAGTAATGCCAGGGTGGGGCTTTACATTTAGCTCTGCTGCTGACAACTAGATGGGCAAATTATTTCACCTAGCAGTGAAATTTTCCTGTTCCTTGAAAATGTTAGTAATAATCGTGACTAGTGTGTGTTGTTTAAAATGTGGATGAAAAGCCTCATATATGAGCAGTGAGATGGCATTATTTATTATTAATAATTACATGCCAGAGTGATCACTTGCCATCAGTTATTACTAACAGCCACTTGGACCCAAAGTCCTTTTCCACGCGAATGCCTGCTCTGCAAGGTTCTGCTGTAATGAAGCAACTCTTGGCAACTTGCTGCGCACACTTGCCAAACTCCAGCTCATAGGCAAGAGGCAGCAAACAGGATAAAACCTCCAAGATTTGGTTCAGTAATAAAGTTTTGCAGTTCCCCAGCCCCATGCATCCAAAGGCTTCACAGTGCTTGAGTGTTTGTGTTTGAAAAACCTCTGGATTCGATTTTCTTAGTTTATCATTCTGAGCACGTCGGAGGGGCAGGGAACCGTGAGTGGACTGTGTGTGGAGCCTGGCTGGCGGCAGCGGCCTCTTCATTAGGAGAAGAGGGATGTGTAATGTCTCAGAGTACTTAACTCCAATTAACTGATTAGCTTGAGGTAAAATCCTAGCAAATACAAGGCTGTTTGATGGTTTGAAATCAAAGACTGCCAGCTGTCTTCTGTTTGGAATACAAACTGTCTTGGGGGTTTTGGTGTAGTTTTTGGGATGGCTAAGGAGGAACTCTGGTGTTCAGCCTGGCCAGGGCACCACGTGCTCTGGGTCATGTCCAGGGAAGCTGCGGCGCTAGAAGTGACAGCACATCTGTGGGCGCTGGGTTCCCACCTTGCCGGTGACTTGTGCACCTGAGGGTAGGTACGTAACTCAAGGGAGCGCGAAGAGCCTTCTCTTGTGTTTAGAAGAGAAAAAGTCAGAAAAAAAGTCTAGTTGGACTTCATGTCTGGCTATGCCACAGACCTCTTATTTGACTCCAGATGGGAATAGTGTAATTTCAGGGGATAAGGTGTTAAATTAAAGCTGCAAAGGTCATAATTCTGATCTTCGTTTTCTTTTTTTTTTTTTTAAACACCTGAGGTTGTGACTCCACAACATTGTCATCCAGCTCAGCTGTTTTGCAGTTCAAAATGTCCCTACACAAGCATTTGTACTCACTCATATGTATTATTAGTAAAAACTGTTGCTCATTGTGATGCACAACTAGAGATAGGACTAAATTCTGTCTTTAAATATAAATAACACATCTCCTGTTAACTTCAAGAGCATTGCTTGTGAGCCTCTGGATGAGTGTACTGTAAGCAAAGGATTGTCTTTACAGCATTAATTTTAACTGAGTAGATAACTGATTAAACTCAGGTGTTTCTGACAGTTTTTTCAGTCACCTATTTTGTTTCCGTACTCTGTTTTCAGTTTTTTTCAGTTTTTCCTGTCCGACTGCACTGCGTTGTTAGTATGGAAAATATCTTTAATGCTGTCAGTGCCCCGTGTTGCTGCTGTGCGTTATGTTTGGAGGATGGGGGCACCTGCAGCCTGCTGTGCACGTCTTTGCTGCGTCCCTGCTTTCTTAGGGACCTAAAATAAAGCCGCCTCCCTCTCATCAGAGGAATGCTTGCCAACATGCGAACTCTTGAAAAGGCAGCAAGAAAAGGTAACAGCTAACTTCTGTGAATGGTGGTTTTCCAATTGGTCAGAGAGCGTATGACGGCAGGCTATGCAACGCACTCCTGTGGGTGAAAAAGGTGTCGATAATGTGTTTTTCCCTGCAGCAGTTTCACTGTCCGAGGGGAGCGTGGGGACGGGAGGGCAGGGCAGGACTCAGGCGTTCCTGCAGAGCCCTCGGCGGGACAGTCCCCCCCTGCTCCCTTCCTCCGATGCTCACACAGCTGACACCGCCCACGCGGTACCCACTTACTCTGGGCCACGGCCTGAAATCCTCTGTGCATCTGCAGCTCGCTCTGAGGCTGGTATTATTTTTTTATGCAGACCGAATTAATTCAGCAATATAAAAAGAATGGAAGTAGGTACAAATTATGCCAATTTATGCATTTAGCACTCCCCCCCAGCATTTTTGGTTTTATTCTTCTTCTGTCCCCTACCCCCTCGAGCAACTCACGGTTGTAATGTTTCATTAACAGTACAAATGCATGGTGAATTCTTCCAGTAGAATGGCCTCAAAAATTCTCATTTGGTCCTTCCTACGAACAACTGGTTTTTAAGTGCAGTGTATGGGTTTATCCTTATTTAACCACCCATCTCACAATTTTTGATCTCGGAAGGTTGAGTTTTTGATATTAAGTATGATTCTAAACCCTCATTTTTATGAGGTTTCAAAAGCCCCAGAATATTTGTTGCCTTAACATTCTTTGCACTGAGATCTACAACTTCCTAACAGCCTATGACAAAATGCATGCTTGCAAATGGTAATTAGAAGCACAATTTTATTTTACGAGCCGCATGAATTCAAATGTCTGTGCTTACACCAACCCCTGAGTCATGGAACAGCGAAGGGTTGGTGATAGCCTCTGATTAATCCCAGCCGGGCTGCGAGCCAGCGGCCACCTGAGGCTGGAAGCTCCATCTGCAATTTCCAGCCGGCTCAACTTTGGGGGTCTGTTATTCCTAGGCAGAAGGCAAAGCAATGTATTTAAACAGTTTTTATGCAGGAAAAGAGATGTGATGTTTTTTCTTTGTTTTCCCTAATCTGCCTCACAAATGAGAAATTCTGGACATCACAGTCCTTTTTGAAGATCAGCTCGCTTCAGACCCCAAAGAATGTTGCTTGACCAGTGCTTCCTTCGGAACTGGTTCTTTCATAAAACTTTATTTCTAGAATCTTTTTTCACCTTGAATCCTAGTAAGATGTTTTAGGCAGCTGCATCTTAATGTTTAGCATTAATTAATTTGGTAAAGTATAAAGTAGCAGAAACATGGGTGACAATATTAGTGAAAGCAATAAAAGCAGATTAATGACTAAATCCAAAGAATGAGAACCCCAGCCTCCCTGCGGACATGGGTATTAATGACATTTCCTTTGTTTCTCTCTGAGGGTGGGCAGTTTCTCCCTCCCCACCAATCTCTGCAAGTGCCAAAGAGTTTGTTTACTTTGTGCCTGGTTCCAGTTAGAGCCACAGGCAGAAACCAGTAAATACGGTGAAATATTGTTAGAAACAGGAATTTCTGATCTGACAATGTTTGACAAACCGGTCATCTTAATGGGATTTTTTTTTTTGAGGTGACCAAAGAGGAGGGAGAGGCAGCTTTGCTTTTGGGTATTTATGCAAACCAAAGCTCTGAGATTGCTTTGTTTGGGTAGGAAAGACAGGCATACAGTTTTCTAGCATCTACCCAACTTATTAGGGGAATTTAAATATATGGAAATGGACAAAGGGAAGGAGGTGAATTAAAGGAGATCCTGCCATGCCAGATGCTGGCTTGTTTGTCTGCTCAAATAAATAGTACCAACAAGTGTCTTGAGGGCAAATTAAACAGAACCTCAAGTTAGCAATGCATGTAAACAGCTACTGGGTATTTGGCACTCTGGTTTTTCCTAATATCTCATAGCTTGCGTTGAGTGCACCCTTCCCTCACTGGATTTCAACAGGCAAAACAGAGACAAGTTGCAGCCTCTTACAGTGACGGTGGGGCATAACATCCCAGTGTTGGTCTGCCCGGAGCCTTTGTCCAGGGAAAGAAAGTGATGATGGACTGGAAATTAAAAAACCACTGTAGTGTACATTTCTGTGTCCATGCCTGTGTCCCGCTTAGGGAAGCAGAGAAGGTTGATTTGCACATTCCTTCTGTTAATGACTTGTGATCCTGCAGCAAGCTCAATTTGTATCCATAATGAAACCTTATAATGTTAGTGGCAGTATTAATATCGGTGTAATTAATAATACTATTTATATCATCAAGAGACAGTCAGTAATTATGCAGAAGGATTGATATCTAACAGCAGATTAACCTCCTCTCACTAGGCAACGGCTTGAACTTGTTTTCACCCAAGTAACTCATTAAGGGAGCTGCTCGGAAGCGTCGCCACGGGGGGAGGGAGCCGCTGCAGGAGAGCAACTGAAACCTGGTCATCGTCAACTGCAGCATGGCCAAGTGGGCAAAGTCTTAGGGCCAAGGTTTCGATAATTGAAGTTAAATAAAGTTGCACTTCTAAATAAAGCTCTGTCATGCCTCTGAAAGGGAAGGTGCCTCTTGGGAGTAAATGAGTGTGACCAGCACGTTTGTATTGAAAACAGTTCTTTCCATTCGAGTTTGTCTGGAGCTGGATCACTCCTCAGTTCTCTCATAGGTAAGTCAAGTCCCTTCACTTGGTTGTAGGAAATAGCAGGTACCATGGTAAAGAAGAAATGGCATTTATAAAACCAGGAACAGAAGAGGTTCAGTCATTCCCAGCAAAGATATTTATCTTGACAAGGTGGACACCACAAGGGTGAAAAGTGTGTGAACTTTTTTTTTTTCTTTTTAATTTCATTACTACTTTATGATACTTGTTTAAAGAAGTCTCAAACATTTTAACTTGTTAAATTCCTTCACTTTGTGCTTTTGCTTTTTTTTTTTTTTTTTTAATCAGGTCCTTTCTACCTAGATGACTGGAGAACCGGTAGGGTGATGAAGCAAGAAATACTGTACAAATGAAGGCTGATCCACGGTGAGGATGGGAACTTTTTTCAAACTATTTGAAGCTCTTTGTTTTTTCTTAGTGCTACTTTAACTCAGACTTCTGAGAAACTCTGAGGTGTAAGAGGTCTTTGTTAAAATTCATTACTTCTTTTGCTTCATTTAAAGAAGAAGAAATAAGAGTCTTAATCAGAGACTGCTGATGAGTTATATGGGAAGGTCAGAACTGATAGCAGCTGTAAAGAAGAACAAAACAGCTTTAAAACCTCATCCCTTTCTGGTGATAAATAAAGAACATGATCACAATTATTTTTCTCTTCTATGGACCTGTTTCAAGTGAAGGTTTTTTGTTATATGCAGTTTCTTCTCTGAAAACAAAGTACATTGGTAATAAAAAATAGTCCTTCCTTTGGATAAGCTTTAATCCATGAATTCTGACAACCCAGCAATCAAGGCTTGTTTCTTCATCCGCAGGCTTACGGTTTATACCGCACAAAGGGTTGTACGTGTGCAGTGCACAGCCAGAACGATGTCCCACGTCCTTTTGCTGTATAAAAATGATGTTGTGGTACAAAGACAACAGGGTTCCCAATGAGAGGTTGGAAAGCCGTCAAAACAGCTGCTGAGTCAGCTTTTGCTAGGAGCTGGCTTTCTAAAGACTGTTTAAACTAATTCAGATAATTTATGCTCTTGAAATTTCAGTCAGTGAAAACTAGAGGTCTCAGATATTTCGCCACTGACAGCCAGCCGTGCCTTGCCTTGGTCTTTCTGGTAACCAGCAGTGTATATTAAAAGGTAATGGGTTTTGGATTAGATAGTCATGGTGGAGCCAGTATTGTCTGAAACCTGTCACAGCTTGATTCAGACTATTGTGGAGATGTCTGGTAGTGCTAGATCAGTGCTTGGTGCTCTGTGGATAATAGCCTCCCACAAAGGCAGAGCGATAGATGAAAATCCCATTGCAGCCCTTCTGGTACTACATGTTCGCTTCTTTTTTTTTACTGAGCTTATCAAATGTTATGGTAACATAACTGCTCTCTGACTCTGCAGCTTCAGGAGGGAGGGGAGAAGTGGGAGGAGAAGAGAGAAAAGCCATCGTTAAAATCAAGAGATTGAATTGTAAGTAGAATAATGGGATATCCAGATACTCACACTAGAGCTCTTGAACAGCCAGCAGATACACCCTTGTGTGTCCCTGTAATGGGATTATCTGGAGTGAAAACACTACAGGCCAACTTGAGCCCTGATACAACCAGAGGCAGCAAATTTGTGCCTGAAGCCTGGAGCCTCCCTAGACCTTTCGAGAGGATAACGGTCCCTCGCTCCGCCACGTTAAACTCTGCCTGACTCTGTGGAGGATGGATGGGTGCACAAACAGTGGGAGGCAGATTGTCCCATCCTTGACCCAACTCTTGGGGATGGTGCAGAGCTTCAAGTGCTTCCCAAGGACCGGCGGCAGCTCTCAGCCCAGCGGCAGGGCAGTACCTGCCTGCCCCTACTGCTGCCTCTGCCTTGTGGGAGCCTGTTCAAGTAGCACTTGATTTGACTTGAGGGTTTCAATTTTCAAAGAAAACAGACTGTTCTTTTGTAGCTAGAAAGAAATGTGTTTGCAGTGTGACTAGTACCCATCGCAGGATCAAATTCTCACTGCTCTTCATCCTGAGGGACGGAGCTTAGGCTTGTTTGAACACACAGGCATGATTCTGGGAATATCAATGTCAAGCTGGGCTTTCTTCTAGCCAGAAAATAAAGACGTATTTGAGTTCCAGCCTATTTATTGAATCAGAAAAACCATAAAGCTCCTATTTTCCTTCCTTCTTTAAAATTTCATATTCACATCTTGGAGCATCTTTTCTCTCATCTCAGGCCCTAGTTTCACATTCTCCTGGGCAGCTGGTAGTCACCATTCAAGCCTCATTCACCTCCCTCTAGATGAGGGTATTGGCCCTGCAGCTGGGAAGGATCGCCTGCGCTGACTGCTGTGAAGTTAGGCAGGAATTAACTGAGGCTTCCTATGACAAGCGGATTTTTTTTAAAAAAAGAGATGAGTTTGCAGATGATAGCAGAGTAACACTTGTGTTTCTGGTTTCTAGCCTTGCAAGGCTCTCTGTGACCTGAACCACGTGTTTTGGGTTTGAGTCTGTCCTGGTTTTACCTGGACATCAGTCTTCCTTTGCTACCCACCTTCTCTCTAAAGAGCTGCCCCAGCACCTTCGTGGGGTCCAGGACGGGCACAGAATTTGCCGGCTAATGCCCCCAGTAGAGGCCACTGTGCCTCTGCCAGTGATGCTGGGGCTTGGTGTCTGGGAGCCCCTCGGCAGCGGTGGGCGCTTGAGGGCTGGTGCAAGCTCTCTGCAGTCAACAGGAAGATCTAGCTCGGATCCCACCTCGACTCATTAGCACTCAGCAAGAGAAAAACACCTTCTCATTCCTGCAGGTAAGTGCAAGTGTCACTCACCAAATAGTTAACCTGAACACGTAAGAGAACAAGAACATGCACAATAAACGGCTGAGGTTTAATAGCAGGCATGACATTTGAGCCTACAATTAATGAGCTCCCAGTCTACAGCAAGCCCATCCTTTGCCACTGATGATTTGACTTCAAATTGTTTGGCCTTTCAGCAGAAGCCCATGGATTCCCCCAGTGACCATAACATGCTGAATAACAACAGGGGTTTTACACATGCTCGCACACGAGGGAGGAAATGCACTGCAGACTTCTATATAAATTAATTTTGCATGTAAAAGCCCTAGGACAATGAGTCTTCAACATGCATCTATAAATAATTAGTGCGGTTATAAGTTGGCTGTTTCTTTTTAATTGACTGTATGTATATATGTATTGACTTTGAAAATGATGCCAAACTTTTCTGCTGCGTCAAAGGAGCTGACTTTCCCTCTCGCAATGGTTTCCGTGTGCCGAGGAGTTTATTCCCGAAGTTACAGAAGGAAAAGGCTCCCCTCTTGTGGTTGCGAAGGAAAATGACATTTTCTGCACTGCATTCTCCACTTACTTAGTTATAGAGAAAGGTAAATAAGTTATAAAATTCCAGTCCTCTTCCACTTACACCAGAGCACGGAGCTTTGCCACTTGTGGTGTGCTGTAGCAGTGTTTTAGCAGTCTCTTCAACAGCTGCTGTGTTTGCTAAAAAGGGAGATATTTGGGGGAAACTGATTTAAGTTATTTAAATCATAACTAAAAGTCATAATCTATATCAACAGTCAGAAACATTAGATTTAAAGAATGGATTTAAAGCTGTCTTGCGTTTGTACTGTTAAGATTCTTAGCAAAAGTTGATATTTTTGTGTTGGATTTATTCTACTCTATAAAGTCTGCTCTCGGAGAGAAGACCTTATAGATAAATGTTTAAACTGTTCTGTAACTCAGTAGGCATTCATTCAGCTTATCGGGTTTTCAATTTTTATTACATTAGAAATGCTGAAAAGCATATATTATTTACAGGATGGCTGATTTCCTTTACAGCTGATGTGAAACTGCTTTTGAATAAAAACAGAAATTTAATTTAAAAAGTCACAGAAGTAGCAGCTTAAAATTATTAGTAAAAGGCTGTCCTAAATACTGCTTTTCTTTCTGATGCATCCAAAGTAAGTTTACTTGGCATGTTGGACAATTAAAATGAATGCATTTATGAACGAAGGGAAGTTTTTCTTGACGCCAGTCAAGTTGAAGCACTTGTTTCTCATCAATATGTCTGCCAAAGTTCTGGAGCTAACAGGACTTAGCCTCTCACACCTTACTTGTATGTATAAACTGGAAGAAGAAAACAAACTTTCTTGCTTTTTCAACAACTAGCTGGTTTCTCAGTGTTGAATGACCTGCTCATTGAACACAGATATGCTGAAACTCAAATGCACTGAATTTTCTTTTCTTTGTGTTCCTACAGAAGAAACAATTACTACCTACAGTAGAGCTCATTTACCCATTTAACTGTCCAGCTTCTTGGAGAATATCTTCCTTCAGGCCGCTTACTTGACTTTCTTTACAATATCAGCAGCAATGATATGCTGTTTGAAAAGTAAATAAATAATTTATATAACATTTAAAATAGCTGATATTAAATTTATACCTCAATATAAGTTGTTATTTCAGTTTTACTTTTAAAATGTGTTTATTTTTAAAAGAAACACATGATAAATTATCTGCTTTTTTTTTTTTTTTTTCAGTCTGTATTTCATCTATTGTAGAGACACTTAAATTCCAGGAAATAATTTGATCCTGGGATTTGAACTGGACCTACAAGAAAACAGTAAAAGTCTTAGATTCAAGGCTATGATCTTGGACAACTCTCAAATGGAAATATAGAAAAATGTAGCTCAGGAAAAAAGGCAGCCTGAAATTAGAACTGTTGTTAATACAGATAGAACAGATTCAGATTTTAGTTTCATCCTTGGTGCTATTTTTATACTATAAAGAAGCTAAAATGGGAAGTCTTTTATGTAATGAAAATCCAAATGTAAACAATTCCTTTTTGCTTTCTAAAGCAGATTTTTCTATTGAGGAAGACTTATGATTTCCAAATTTGCTGTGTATGTATTATTATTATTATGTTAATAATAATGAATTATCTTTAAAATGAGATGCATTTGGCCCAATACTTTGGCACATATAGTAGAACTGTTCACTTTTAGTTATTAGGCTGTGGCACTAAACCCTGTCATTTTCCCCGTGTTGAGCAGACCTATTCAAACAGACCTGAAAATGGGATGGAAATGGAATTGACCTATGAGTTAGGGCAAGAACAGAAGTCACAGCACCTGTGTAAGTATCAGTTCTCACATCTGATGCGAATATGGGTTGCTCTGATTTTGTGTCCTGGTTTTGGCAATGTTGTGCACAGCACCGTTTGTACCATGGTACTATCGGTACCGTTTTGACTTTGACTGGTGCCTTTCTGGAGCTGAGGTACCTTTGCAGGGCAGTGCCACTGGGGAACTGAGCCTTCCTGTTCATTTACAAAATGGAAAAAAATCTGCAGCTTTTGGAGCTGGAAATACCCCCAAATTTATACGATGTGTTTAGTCCGCATGCATTATGCATGTCCTTAGCTACACTGAGGGCCTCTCAGGAGATGCAGCTATAACCACAGCATAGCCAACTATTTATTCTTCCCTCTGATAAATGAATATATTCCAGCAGAAGGCAATTTCAGCCTGCTGCCTTTGGACTCTCAGCCTGATATGAGCAAACACTCCACGAGGAGTGAAGGACACTTGAGGGCTCTGTGCCGTTTGCAGCTCACCACAGAGAGCTGCAAAGTTCCCATGTTAATCCCCTCCCATACAGATTAAGAGCTTTTCAGATCCTTTACAGATTTTATTCTTTTAAGCAGCAACTCGTAGAGTTCTCTAATCACCACTGAAAATAGAAAACAGCAGCCTTTGGTGATGTGAGGGGTTAAAATGAGGGCCATGCACTTCCCTGGCTCTGCGCAGGGAAGAGCTGATGCACAGGCCGCCCTTGCAGAGCAGATCCTTTCCCACCCATTCCTGCTGCTCAGCATCCACTTCAAAAGCTTCTTTTTGGATATGCTGATGTATTTAAACCTTCCAGCCTGGAAGTTTGGTCTGTACCATTTCCATAACTTAGTGGATTCTGAAGAAGCTTCCAGAAAATTAATATGCGCGGATGCAGGAGGTGATGGCGGCTGCACAATAACCTTCATCCCTCTCCATCGTGTCCTGCTTACATGTTGCTCTCGCTTTGACCCAGTGGTGCTGCTCCCAGCACACATCAGGCCTGAGCACAAGCTGTGCGTTAGCCAAAACCTGAGCAGGAGTTGGGTGAATGGACACTGAGGTGCCTGTGACTTCCATGAAACGGCTGCCTGGGACCGCAGGGAGGCCTGAGGCTGGCATGGTTTGTGGAATTCTGCTTTGTATTTGCCTCTTAATTCTTTGCGAAGAGTAAAAACTATGCGTGCTTCCTATCTCGTTATTGTGCGTAAGATAACTAGGGCTCCTCCGGGTGAAAAGAACTTCAGAAATGCATGCTGCTTTTCTGGTCTCCATTTAAGCAATAATAATTTATGAATCTAATTAGGCTATGGTTTGCAAGAATGATGAATATTCACATTCTAAATAGCTGAGAAATATTAAAAATGTATGACAGCTTTATTTGTTCCAGCTCTGAGGATTATGGGTGAACATTTTCCTGAATGTGCTGAGCTTTCTCAGCATCATTCAAGTGCTGTACTAGGAAGAAAGGGTGTTCAGCCTGCTGCAGGGCTGCACCTGCCAGGCAGACCTGCGTGCAGTGCCCTGCAAATGCAGTCTGTGTGCCCGCTGCAAAAATAGCAGCAACAAAATTGCAGCACTGTGGGTTTTAGTCTCTGTGACAACTTGTTTCATTGCCATAGCTAATATCCAAGTCATTTTCCAGTACACGTGTTTTTAGGAGCTGGATTATTCAAAAGTGAAGTTAAGGATAATGTTTTCCTAATAACCTCCCCCTATTTCTTATCTTACCGGTAACTTTGGGATTTGTGTATTTGAGCTGGAAGGATTTGAAAACTCCTTTTGCATTTTACCTTTAATTTTATACCTTTGCTCTGGATTCCTCTGCAATAATGAAAGCAGACGATCAGCAGTCTTGCTGCCCTTAATAAGGTGTTTAATTTACAAATTCTAAGTTGCCTACAGAGCTTCACATTGTAGGGAAAGTATGTAATTTATTTTTTTTATCTCCTCCCAATTACTTTCTATGTGTTGCTTTGCTAGCATAAGGGTAGAGTATTTGATTTGCTTGTGTTGCAGCAATCTTTGCATAAGACCAAAACAGAATTTTACCATCTAAATGACCAGTCAAGACTAAATTAATACCATCGGCTGAACACTGGTCTTTGGAGAGCCCATCATATGAGAATTTAATTTGAAATGCATGTTTGTATTGGGTTTTCTTTTTTCGTGGTTTTCTGTTATGTGCTTTTTTTGTTGATATTAATATATCAGGCTCAAGGAACTGAGAAACAGAGATAGAACCATTCTGTAGTCTATTGTTCTGCAGGGATTAGTCTTTTTTTCACATTGCTATTGAGTTTGGGGCACAGCTCATACTACGGTCACATTATCTATCATGCTGAATTACCAAGTAGTGTATCTGTGGTCAGCGAGGATATAAAAGTCTCTGTGTCACGATGCAGGTTTCTTTGGGTTGAATTTGTTTTCCAGGAATTACTTATGTACATGAAAAAGGAAAACAAACATTTCTGCCTTGCAGCTCATTGGCTGGGCAGTACGGAATCAGCAACCTGGGAACACTGAGCCCGCTATTTATGAATGAAAATTACGTCAGACATCCTAGAACTCAGCATGTATAAATTTCAAATACCTTGGGCTAAAAAATTGACAGTCATGGGAACTGCCTATCTGCAACTTGAAAACAGAAAAAATACAATTTCCTTTTACCCTGTTGTTTTTCTATGCTTATTGTACACAGGGGTGAGGTTCTGGGTAAATTTTATATTTTCCTGCCTTTGTCCATCATACAAACCACTTTCTCTCACAACAGCAATTTCCTCACACTATGGCAGCTTGACTTCGACACTCTGGTAGAGATGCAGAAGTGTTCCCATTAGAAACTGCCTTTCCAGTGTGACACAACTGGTAGCAAGCCCTTTGCATGACAAAGCTTGGTTTATAGGGTCTCGAACTGGAGCAAGATGCCCCCTCCAAAAGGGCTGAGCAATCCCTGGAAAACATGTTATGTTGGACAAATCCTGTTGACACCGAATCCCAAGCTGGTTGATACTGTCTGGTTAGTGTCTATGAAAGGACAGGCTCTGATTTGATTAATTTTTCACCTAACTGGATCAGACAGAGAAAATGGGAGCCTGAGGAAAGGTCATTATCCCTGTTCCATGGACTGGGAAATGGAAGACAGTTACTCATTGAAAGTCACACAATAGATGCGTGGGTGCCAGATGCCGTAGAAGCCAGAGATGGGATTTAAACCCAGATGTCCTGAGTGCCAGCTCAGTGCACTAAATTCGTATTTATCCATCCTCTCAAAAATCCAGGAAGGCTTTCTGATTGATTCAGTATCTAGAAAATTTGGGCTGCCATAAAGTGATACTTCAGAGAGCCCCACAATTTAGTAATGTAAAGGACTATTTTTACTACCCCTTTCATCTCCTTTAGGAATGAATGAGTTTAGCCTTCTATGAAGTAAAAGAGCAACAATCAGAGCAACTTTTCAGAAATAGATGTTACAGCACGTCTGAAGCGACTTGCCAATAACACCTCAGAAGTCTGTGTTAGAAGAAATAATTCTGATTCCACTCTGTACTGCAGTGATTTTCAGGTATCCATTAATATTTTGTTCCTCAGTTTTCCTCTGTTCTTTGACGCATTTTTTAACTTTGCAGATCATTAAAACTTTGTTTTCAGATTGATAAAAACACTTCCTTATGCCAGAATAAATGGAGCATCTCTGGTGGATACAATTGAACTGATTTACAGCAAAGGAATACAATTTAACAAGGAAGCCACTACCTTAAAAAAAAAAAGGGGGGGGGGGGGGGAGA
>JAVKLA010000010.1:23770561-23808101 GCA_034782735.1 Sagittarius serpentarius
CCCCCCCCCCCCCCCCCCCCCCCCCCCCCCCCCCCCCCCCCCCGAGAAATCTGTGATTCTGAAGACTGCAAGTTTTGGAGCATAAATGACAATGGAAGTTTATGGAGCCTTTTGGATTAAACCAAAGGCCAGCTCCATTAAACCAAATGGAGCATTCCTAATCTGACATGTTGACAAGGACACCCTCGCCTATTCCAAAAGGGAGTTTCAAATGAATCCAGATTTATCTTATGTTCCCAACGGGGGCTGGGCTGGCTCCAAAGGAAGTTATTCAGGCCAAAAATAAACAAGATACACATGAAGCAGTTTGTGCCACCAGGAAACCTTCCAGGGAATATGCGGAGAGGAGAAGGAAAGCCAGCAGAAATCACGGCTTAAGGTATCTTTCCTCTCTCCTCATTATGTCCTATCTCTGTTTCTTCAGAGACTATAAATCAAGGTTTCTTCTTTGTGAGACCCCTTGCCATTCTATTCACTTTCCTCATCCTTGCTTCCCCAAGAAGATGGCTCCATGTGCTGCTTCTCCCCTAACACTCAACTCCTCCCTGTCCTGCGGTTGCAAGGAAGCAGCTACAAAGATGCTCAGTGCTGAAGTGCTGATCCTGGATCTGCTGACATTCATACTTGGTTATGGACTTCTGCAAGAGCTGGCTGGAGCCGAACAGCCATGCTTTTCCCAGGAGCGTGTGTACATAATTTGAATTATGTAATTCCAAAAAGCAAATTTAGCCTCTTCCAGCTGCTTTTACTGTGGCAGACACATAGTCACAGTAATTGCAAATATCAGGACAAGCACCTTGTGCATTTACATCTTGTCAAACTGGGACCAACCTTTTAATTTGCTAAGAGACCCCAGGAGAGCTGTCCTGGTGGCATACATTGTTCACTGCACCATGTCTGACCAGAGTCTGACATGGGCTTTATAATTTGCTGGAGCAGAGTCACTAAATTACATGCTGCTATGAGATATATAACCCCACGAGATACAGAACAGTTCCTTAATACAATAGCCTTCGAAGAGGCATGAGCTCAAATACCACTGCAGAGAACAAAGCTTCCCAGTGTTAGATACAATATTCAAAGTTCTGCCTCGTGAAACATTATAGACTCTATTTTCAAAGGAAATCCAGGTTTGTGCCCATAACAACAGCTTCCTGCCAGAGAAAAAGTCTGTCTAGCTACGCAGAGACAAGCATCAGTGCACACAAAAAGGAAGGCTGTAGAGTGTCTACTTCACAAATGCAACTCTAGGGTTTCAGAAGTGCATGCTATACGCAAGCAGGATGGAGACACTTGTAAGATGTTTGGCAGTGAGGGCCAGGGCATAAAATATGAGTCTCAGAAGGTTGTTTTATAGTCTGAGCTGTAGATTTTGCAGCAACCTTAGTATTCTATTAGCTGTATTTTGGAAATCAGAAATCTATTCCAGAGATGTGTGTTGCCTTCCATCCAGTATTAACGTTTAAATTTTGCGTGTGAATCTCTCATCATCAAAATGACAGGAGTCCTGTTTGTCCGTGAATTGTGTCATTTACTATCCCCAGTGATAACTGCATGCCAATGGCCATATTCTTGTAGAGTTTGATACTTGAAGGAAATATGCTAACAGAATTAACTGCAAAAAATAGATTACTAGTGTCACTTGTAGAGGCGAAAACTTTTGCAAAGAGGTGGTGTAGCATATTGCTACAGTATAGAAAACTGTTGAAACACTACACATAAAATAGGTAAGTGATGATCAATGATTGTATGTGTGTATTCACCACAGAGTCACGTTGACTTTAATAGCAGTTGTATGTACACAGCCAAGGAATAGTTTTTATCGTATATATAAAAATAGAAACATTTATATATATCTCTATGAATAAACAGATGTGTGTGCATTTATGTGTAAAACCACACAAAGCCTCAGCTGTTTGGTCTTATCCTTTTGCTATAACATTTAACAAGTCTGGTAGAGATTTATTCTGATAATATTACAGTATATTGGCTACACGTACCAACATTTTTTTGTTTGGGTTTTTTTGAAGGTACGAGGAAGGTAATAGGTAGCTGGGTTTTGGGGTTCAAGCAGATGCAAAAATCTGAGGCTGGCCAGAAGTGCGAAATATATAGCTGGATCACTCCGGCAGTTCTAGTGCAATGACTTTGCTCTTCGATGTCTGTAAGATGTCTTTTGACTTGCTCTTGATCTTGGCAAGAAAGCTCACATTTGAGGCTTTGGATCTCTTTCCAAGGAGGACTGTTTAGGCCAGTATGGACACTGAATCTCCCAGTCCTCATAGGAACTGATAAAATTATGGGCAAGTTCCATTAAATGATACTGGAGAGGTTTGTTTTTAAAATTGTTTAGAACTAGGTCATGCACGTGGGACTCAGGCTGGGTATCCCGGAGGGGAGTAAGGAACCTGTGTGCTGGGTGAGTGAGCTACCTGCTGGCCTGGAGGTGGGGTGACACCACCCCTACACCCGCTGCCCACAGCCCAGGGTTTCCAAACTGATGCTAGCTTTGGCCAGCAACACCTTAGCCTCTCCCCGGGGAGGCTGGGGAGGGACGATGACTCAGAGGGGGCCTCTGAATCACCGGGGCTTCCCCTGGGCGAGGCAGGACTCGGGCACACTGCCCTGCCGCACGCCTGGGCGGG
This sequence comes from Sagittarius serpentarius, assembly GCA_034782735.1. Taxonomy (NCBI): domain Eukaryota; kingdom Metazoa; phylum Chordata; class Aves; order Accipitriformes; family Sagittariidae; genus Sagittarius; species Sagittarius serpentarius. The sequence continues at coordinate 23,773,207 of JAVKLA010000010.1, forward strand.
GGGGGGTGGGGGGAAGGAACTTGTAGCTCCGCAGACCTGCAGCCCCCGGAGCAATCTCCCTACCGAAGGACCTTACGCCTGTAGAGTAGCCACAGGTGAGAAACAGGATCGAGGTGACACACGGCATTTGTAAAAGTCATTCCTGTGACTTTTCTTGTGTGTATTTGCTTTCAGGGTCTGTTTTCAGTTCACCGGGGCTACAAACTACGGCAGGATCGCTGCAAAGTCTGCAATAATGTGAAAACAGAAATAAGCGGTGAGTGGCTGTTGCAAACTACACTGGCCTCCTGGCATTTTCTGCTGTTTTCCACCCACCCTTGAAAATCATCTCTGGCCCAAAGTGGAACTGTGAGCTGTACCACATGCTCTAAATGAAGTGCTAATTAAATACTTCTACTTAATGTAGACAACATTTCTTTGCAGAGACTGTAATGTATTGCAGATGTCATGAATTCCCTTAGAGAACGATGAAGGGAGCAATGTACACGTTGCATCCCTCTCTAGGAGGTAGGCAAGTAACCCGGGTGGTTATGACTGATAAGGCCTAATGCTGAAACAGCACTTGTCTGATCCAAATGCCCACAGACATTCTCTCGCAGTGACCTTGGTATCAGGTATGCTGCAGGTGCTTCCACCTGGATGCACACTTTGACACATGGGAGATAAAAGGTGGAGCCATAGAGCCTGATAGATACGCGGAGTCTGTTTGGGTTTCGGCTGGAACAAAGTTAATTTTCTTCCTAGTAGCTGGTACAGTGCTGTGTTTTGGATTTAGTATGAGAAGAATGTTTATAACACCCTGATGTTTTCAGTTGTTGCTAAGTCATTTTTAGACTAATTCAAGGACTTTTCAGGTTCTCAGGCCCAGCCAGCAAGAAGGCTGGAGGGGCACCAGAAAGCTGAGCTGGGACAGAGCCGGTACAGCTGACCCAAACTGGCCAAAGGGCTATTCCATACCATGGGATGTCATGCTCAGTATACAAACAGGGGGGAGTTGGCCGGGGGACACCACAGCTCGGGGACCGGCTGGGCATCGGTCAGCTGGTGGTGAGCAATTGCATTGTGCAACGCTTGTTTTGTGTATTCTATTATTATCGTTGTCGTTGTTGTTGCTTTTTTTTGTTATTATTAGTAGTAGTATTTTCCCTTCCTTTTCTGTCCTACCAAACTGTCTTTATCTCAACCCACGAGTTTTACTTTTCCCCCTCCCGATTGTCTCCCCCATCCCACTGGGGTGGGGGTGGGGTAGCAAGTGAGCGAGCGGCTGCGTGGTGCTTAGTTGCCAGCTAGGCTTAAACCATGACAGAGTCTAAAAGAAAATGGGTAAGAACTGGTAAATGTTGCAGAAAAGGACCTAAATCTCTCTGGGTGGAGGCCCCAGACATGCTGGAGGAGCTGGCAAGTGGTTTCTGGCTCAGGCTGTCCCAGTGCAAGACAGAGCTCCACAGGAAAGAAACTGAAAAGCTTTGGGTTTAGCACATGCGCTAAAGTCCTTTCTGGCAACAGGAGAAAGGCTGAAAATCCAGGTCCAGAATAGCTGGAAGGCTCTGCTAAAGTTATTGCCATTGAAATCACGGTCAGTCTTAAGATTTTCAGGGTCAGCAGTCATCAAGCTTAGAAGAGCCAGATCACCCAGCTTTCGGGATATGCTTATGCTGTTAATGGACCATATGTTCAAGTCCATTTCCAAGTTCAGACTTGCCCATGAGCAGCTTGTGTTCATACAAGTTCTGGCGCAGGCTCAAGTCCAGATCTAGCTCTGTCTTGAGGGAAGAGTTTGAGCAAAATTGGGTGTCTTTGTACAGACCCAGGCTCTCATCAGTGCAGCCTGGGTGGATTAGACAAAAGCAGGGCTGTGCATACAGGGCTTCAGTTTTCCAGCATGACTCCCAAACCTGGATTAAAACACTTTGTATGTATACCTGACCCAAATTACCACCAGGCCAATAGCTAGCCAAATGGACAGAAACTCGCATGTCACAGAGCTTGTCCCCACGTGCCTGTGCTCATCACACACATGGCCTCTGTCTGCAGGCAGGCTCTGAGATCGAATCCTCTTGGACCACCTTTTGAGGGAGGAGATTTTTCTCATAATCCACAGGACTAGAAATCCAGACTGTCTTTTCTATGACAGTTTAAACCCTTGGGTATCTGAGGGGCTACCTGTGGGACACTGGCACTTTGTCTAAGCTCAGGCTTCAGGGACGGGTCAGAGGGAGGCCCCCCTGCATGCAGTGGGGCAGGAAAGGGAGCTTCTGGAGTATTTCAGTTGCAACGGTCTGAATACACCCCACACACAGACAAAGTGAATAGGACAGGAAGAGTAAACTAGGAAATCCAGTTTTCATGCCATAATGGTTACTTATAGGGTTGGGAAAGATCTCTGATACTCCGGTGTCAGGATGGGGGAAAGAGCCTGATTAGGCAGAGATTCCAACTGGGAGACAAAGGACTGTGAGCCAGGATTCCTGGCTTTAATTAGTTTGTGCTAATGAGCCTTGTTATTGGCTTGCCTACTGATACACGTTTGCTCTTCAAAATGGATGGTACCATCCTATCTTGTTGAGATCAAATAACTAAGGTGTGTTGGTGCAGGTGAAATAATATTTATGTAGGACTTCCTGGCCAGCAGATGAATGTTGCCACAGTGCCTGCATTTTGGGGTGTCAGTGATGATGAATTAAATCTTACATTAACACTGAACCTGTGTAAGTTTGTAAGTGCAAACTGGAGAAGGAGCTCAGCACTGAAGAGTTAACAGGTGGAGAAAAAAAAAAAACTCCAGTTCTTTCTGTTTTCATTCTGACACATTTTGCTTTGAACTGTAGCCGGCGTGAACCACCTCTGCCCTGATCCAGGAGTACCTCCTCACTGCGCGCATGGAGCTTTTCTGCCTGGGACCGCGTCCTGCATGTCTCCCCACCAGAAATGAAACTGGGTATTCATAGATCCCTAACTGCAAATTGAACTCCCTCTCTTTTTCTTTTGAAGATTGCAGGCTTGTAAAGATCTGAAGCCGGTTTAGCAACTGTTCTCTGCAGCAGGGTTGTGCTTATTGTGCAATGTTAAAACAGTTATTTTTCTTAAAAGAATGAAGCCAGCATGTTTCCTTGCTGGTGGAAGGACCAATGCAGACCATACTGTACTGAGTTTCTGCCTGCAGTGCCCAAAGTCTGCAGGCAAAATTGAGTCGAAGGGTGCAGAGCAGGACATCTGGTCACCCCAAGGTGCACTGCTCCCATCACCCTCCACACGCTGTCCCTGGCCTGTCCCCACCTCAGGAGCATTTCCACACCAGGCAGTTCCATCTCAGCTATCTCCACGTCCGCTTTCACCTTCTCATTCCCAGGTACCGTGTGGGGAAAGGTGTGTCCTTGTGCCATTGACAGCAGCCAGTAGAAGGCATGGATGCCCAGGCACCCCGGTGCTGGGACCAAACCAACCTCTGGCAGCCCCACACTTGGGGCACAGGGAGGAGCAAATTGCTCCTTCGCAGGAGAGCTGGGGATGAGCCGATCTCAAGCCAGACGGTTTCTGAACAAATTACTTGCAAGGTGCCTGGTGGCTCAAAGTGCAGAATTAAGGGTACAGCTGCTGTAATCAATATTTGGGATAGCACAATTCCTTTATTGTTCAACTCTTGTGGGTGGGAAGGAAGTTTCAAGGTGGGATCTGAGTGTGCAGAGGGGTCGGAGTTGCTTTGGTAGCTGCAGTAGACACCAGTCCCCCATGGAGCTGTGGTGGTACTGTGTGGAGATACTCCAGCAGACACCAATCAAAAGCAGAGAAAATCTTCATTTTCAAAGTGGCACAGCAATTAATTAGCACTTTGTTCTTCTTTTGCTGGGGCTGATAACAGTGATGGCTGAAAGATACGGAGACAGCTTCAAAGAATTTCTTTATAACAAGAAATAGGCAGCATCTTACTGTGTAAAGAGTATGAAAGCTGCTCCTGTAAAAATTCACAGAGTATTTCTACATTTCTTTCAAGATGGTTCTGCAGTGTTGCGAGTGCTTTTCAGGGTTGGATGCTCTCTTGGGAAAAAGAGGAGGTAGGAATCCAAGATGATGCAGAAATAAGAAAAAGAGGGAAGAGAAAGCAGATGGCTAGGTGGAGAGCTTTCCTTAATAAAGGATTACCCATTGAGCACGTGAATTCAACTGCCTGTTGCTATTTATCTTGATCACATAAAATTCAAAGTACTTTGGTATTTAAATAGTTATAGATTCAGAGATGAGTCATGAAGCAGAACTGATATTTTATCCGTGGCTATGTTGGTGAATGGTTTTCTAATGCAAGGATCTTATTTCCACTCTCTCTAACAGTATTTCTGTTCTCAGATTATTTTGTTGTAGATAAATGGGTCCAAATGAATAAAACTAATGCTTCTGGGGCTATCTATTACTACAGACTTAATTATTTTCTTTTAAAAAACACACTGCTACACAGTATTGCAGAGATATCCCAAGTTCTCACTCTCTAGAGAAAATTAATTGAGAAGGAGAGAATTACCTTCTGGCTCTGCTTCTGTAGGAAACTTTGAGGGGAATTTTTGCTGCTGTTGGTGAGCAGGTCTCTGAGTCAAGTCTCATTTTGCGCATCTTTTTGCCAAGAGACAATGTGTCATTTGTATGATAGGCACTGCAAGCATCCTGCACAAGGGAGTGGGTGTTTGGGAGCGCAGGGGAGTGTATCCAGTGGTATGAACTTAAAAAACCAGAAGAATCTTGCAAAGTTCAATTCTGCATGTGGAAATGGATGTGATTTTCAAATTTTCAGGTTTAATTCTCTTAGTAATTCTGGGTATGGCAAGCTAGAATAGGCTGAAATTTGTACAATAAATAGGATCATTCACATGAAATGTATTTTGATACGAAATGTTCCCTCTTGCCCTGGGGGAAGCCTGAGCTACTCAAGCAGCCCCTCCACTGCTAAAATAATTTGTGGTGGTGCTGTGGCAGTATTCTCTTCCCCCCGAAAGAAGAGCTGAGTTTGAGAGAAGACAGCTCCTTGTCCCGAGGAAAGTATTGCTGATGTTAGAGTCAGGGACCCCAAACAGAGGCTGCTTTCGGAAGATGCATGTTGAGGATTGTTAATGCTGGAGAGGGAACAGACTCATCACATCGTCAATTCTGCTCCTCTGCCAGTACAGCACAAAACATCTTTTATCATCACACTCTTTCTTCTTCCTTTCTTTTTTAAAGGAGTTTAAAACTGTTCAGTGTTCTTGTCTTCCCCTTTTCCAGCCTGTTGCTGTTCTCTGGCTGGTGGTTACCAGTTGGGGTGATGGAGCCCCATTTGCCCTGTGCAGGAGGACTCTTCCCATCCATGCATTCTCAAGGACAAGCCCCAGGATTAATTTCTTGGCTTTATGCTTTCACTCCGAGCACTGAGTTGCACACATACCCCTTAGCTGTAAGAAAACTAAGCTTTCCCATCTGAGTCCTTTTTTCTTTTTGCTTGCCTTAATCCCTCCTTTCTCTTTGTTGAGGAAAGCGCTGTTTATCTTAATGGGGACAGCAAGAACACTCTGGCCACATAATTGCCATGAAGTCTACAGCGTGGTCCAGGCGGTACCAGTTTGCAATGATATTTTTCTGGAGCATGCCAACAACAAGCAGCTGCTGTGAGAGCTGAAATTGCTGCTTTTTTCTGTTCACATCTGCATTTGATTTTCAATCAAGAGTTGGTTGGTGAAAAGCCAACTAATCTACAGTGCTTAGGGGTTTTTTTGTTTGTTTTTAAGGGGCTGGTTTGAGCCAAGTTTAGTACCACAGAACTAGTTTTTAATAGATTTCCCCCCCCCCCTTGAATTGCAAGTACTCTGGGATACAGACTATTTCAAACGGATCTTATAGGAAAATTATTACTCACCATTATTTCTTTGTATTAGTATCTTGTGTATGACTGTTATTAAGGGCCAAGACCTTTCTGTGCCAGGTGTATTACAGCGCCCAACAAAATGGCAAAACACACGCCGAGGCCCTCGTGGTGTCAGGGATGCTGCTGGGGAGGTGGGTGCCTCCAGCTTCATGCTCTGGAGCCAGGGAATCGGCAAAGTTTGACTTTTGTGAGAACTAGAGGAGGAATTTCCACAGGTTTTGCATGACACTTCAGGCATTTTGTTTGGGTTGGTGTCACATCCTCTTCCATTTCCTGCTGTTGTGGCGGATAAAGAATTGGTTTTGTATTGAAGATATGTGAAAAGTCACTGTTTAATCAGAAATTTCAAAGGAACTGGAAAAGGATCCATCTTAAGCTTTGGGGGACAAATCTGGTACCAAAAAGAGGAAAAGGTCTTGGATCATAGAGTTTTCACTTTTTTATGGCAACTTTTCTGTGAATTACAGTAACTGAAAGCACTGACCCATAACTAACGCAGTCTACAGCAGGACTTCCAGTACTGCTTGCTGTCCTTTATTTATCCAAGCCTCCGTTTGATACATAACACACGTCTAACAGGATTTTTTTAAGCTGAACATACAGTTACTGTTGAAAGGTGCTGAATTAACAACCTTCTGAAACTACGTTTGCCTCTTAATGTGGGGATCAGTGGTTAGGGGCAATGGCTGGATGAGGAAGAGAGCAAATTAATCATACTGACAGAGAAAAAAACATAAAAGGTAAAAGCAACTAATATAACACAACAGTAGTACTGTGAACCATTAACACTCACATCTCAGTGATTTGTACCTGTATTTTAACTTGTGCTAGTGCAAAATCAGTGTAAACATCTACCTCGGTCAGCCCGTTTGTATGTTATAACCTCTGCGACGACACCAGCATGGCACTGAAAGGTGAAGGCGCTTCATGGGGACCCAGAAAATACATCGCTAAGACCACTGAGCCTGTGCAAACGTTGTAATGTGACACGATACTAGGAATGAGGTAGTGTTACGGAGCTGAGGGCTGTTCCTGGGTGCCCTGACATCACTCCAGGCCTGCTCCCTCTAGCACCATCTTTTCCACAGGAGGAATTTGATCTCTCAGCCTGTAGGAGTTATACTTTTTCTTTTGTTTTATGCGTATTTACTACAGCTGGTGATTTTTCGGCTAAAGGTGTAGGCTTAAGTGATGAAAATCCACGAGTCCTGTCCTTCCTCTGCCTTCCTCTGCTAGCAGGCATGAATGTGCTTGCTGCAATAGTTTTGGCTTCTTAAAGAACCTGTTTCAATAGTTGAAAATACTAAATGACTGTGTGGTTGTAGAACATAGTACGACCTCCAGTGTCCATGCTTGCTTCTGCTATATGGCAAAAGCTTGAAAGGTCTGTTAATAATGGACAGCCTAGAGCTAAAATCTATCATTCTTTTCTGGTTAGTTGTCTTTTAGCCGTCAAAGATACCAACATCAGGATCTGTATGGAAAACCTGCTAAGTTCTCACCTGCCTTCAATTTTCTGGGTCAGTCCCAGTAGACTGGATGTTTAAAAATGTGTAAGAGTTGGAGGCTGAGTATGCGGCTGCCGCGTTTTTGATGGATGAAAGTTGGCAGCCTTGTTTGTATGGGGTATTAAATACTGGGGGGAGCTGGGTGTGCCAGTTGGTGCTGCCAACGGCAATGGCTGTGTATGCGTGCTTGGGCTGGCACTGTCCCGCAGAGTGACAGGCTCTTCTCTGCCTTATGTGGAAAGTAGAACACACAGGATTTTAAATCTCTACCAGTTTCAGTCTCTGGGGGAGGTTTTTAGGGAACCTGGATAGCTTGATCTGCCTTTTGCAGTCCATCTAGTGCCATCTATTGCTGCCTTCCCTGCGGCGCCTGAAAATCTTCCTCTTGATATAGTTTGTGGTTATGTCTAGTATATCGGCCTGCATATCTGATGTAGGCACCAATGTAGGATGAGCAATTCTAGGTTTTTAATTGAAATTTCTTTCCTTCCTCCACGCTTGGCCTTCAGAAAATGTTTTTTTTCCTTTTTTCTTTTATTTTTTTTTTTTTTTGAAGGAAGGAAAAGCATTGAACTTCTGTTTACCTCATTTTGTTTGAACAGAGCTCTGTGTGTTAACCCTCCTCCACACAATGAAACTCTGTACAGTGAAAATTGGCTAAGTGGGTCCTTATTCAGGATCATTCATCACCATGGCATGGCCTCGTGCATACATGGCAGATTTACATCAGTGAAACTGAGGAAGAAAAACAAAAGGCCCATGATCTGAAGGAAGGGCTGGCATTATTTATGAAGTGCTGAGGACTAGATGAAGATCTAATCAGCCTCACTCTGCAAGGGTGCTGGTGGAAGGGTGACACACCACCGAATGCTGCAGCGAGGAGGACAACATGTTTGGCAACTTGGGGCTCCTTAAAGGCACGTCATAGTGTGCGTTTTGCACATTTGGCTCTCCTCTTTGGAAGATGGGGCATGTGTATGGGAAGTAAGTCTAATGGTGAGTACAGACAGTAAAATTAATTAAAGAAAACAGTGTTCCTGTTGCACTTGCTTATTTGAAGCCTCAGGACCTTCACCAGATCAGGAAGCCACAGTGATAGTTTCAGCTCCCACTTTGCTCATTTTGTCCAAGCAAAATCAATGCCAACAAATATGCATAGATGAATGGAGAACGTGCTGCTTGGAGTCAGCAATTCATCCTCTTTGAGGGCCTCAAATATATACCTTCTTTTCTGTCTCTCCGCTGTAGTAGCAGCTCTGAAGTTGTTACCCAGGAGCCCAAAATCCGTAAGCCAGGCTCAGGCCAGCTTCGTCAGGAGTATCCTTAGGACACTGCTGGGCTGGGCGCAGGGTGTGCAGTGTTAGCTGGCACCAACTGCTCATTCACAAATTCTCAGCTTTTTCATAGCAATGGCAATACTTGCTCAAGAGCCAATAGCCAGGCCATGAGGAAGCCTTCTCCCACTCCGTGTATCCTGGTGGTTTTTGTTAAAGGAGAAATTGCATCTCTTGGCGCTGGGCGAGATGAGAGTTGTTCTGGTTTCCGAGGCGTTGCTTTTCGGTGAGTGTCTCCAGCTGCTGCACTCCCCTTCACTCAGGGCACTGACTCATGCTTTTTGCCATCACAATAAGTCTGTTTTCATAAACAAAATTAAGTGCACTGTGTTTATTCATTAGGGAGATTTGAAGTCTCTCAGCAACCAAGAAATATGCTTCGTGGGATGAACTTCTCTCCCTCTTCCCCCCTTTTCTCTTTTAACAGCTAAGGGAAAAAAAGGTTTGGGAAAACACTGGCCTGATGCTATCAGCGGGCTGCTTCCGTGCCTGCTGATGTGCGACATCACAACTGAGGAGACGGTACTGACTATTCAGCTGGGGTTTCTGCACCTCAGAGACTCAGTGCTCTAGAGAGGAATATTTAAAATTGCACAAAGATGAACAGGAAAAAATGGGACAGGTTAATGAACTAGGGTTTAAACAACACTCCAAGTAAGCACAGCGCAGAGGAGGGGTCCCGGCTTGACAGCCAGAGAGAGAAGCTTGTCTGGCATGTGGATGGCTCTGTGCCAGGAGCTCTGTCATGGATGGTTTTGGGCAGCACTGGTCCTGGTCCTGGTCCTGGGCAAAGTCAAGAATGGCAAGGCCAGAGCCTAGTGGCATAGCCAGCTCTGCTGCTGTTCTCCCTGCTGTGTCCGTCTCACTCTCAGCCTTCTCCTCCCCTTCCCACAGTGGGAACACAGCTGGACCCAGGCTCTTAGCCTAAGTGGGACAAAATTCAATTTGCCTACAGTGCTGATAGGTTTTAAGCTGGATTTGCAACAAGGTGAGAGGCTCGTGCAGCCCCACCGTGCCAAGACTCCCCACTTTTGGGTGTCACTCCTCCCTGTTGCCAAGGCTTCTGCAATCGCTGCTGTCTGCAATTACTGATGCATTGGTGACATTGATGTTTCTTCATTAAGGACTGGACTAATGCCTGCAATATAGTTTGAGAGAAAATGAAAATTCTCCTATGATTAAGCCTGAAATAAAATTAAATCAGATGGAAACCATATGAGCGAGTTCACGGCAACAGGATGGATAAAATTTTGCAACTGAAACAGCCTCTGTGCTCTCACTTAGGACAAATGTAAAGGCAAGCAGCAACCGAGAGATGACACTAAGGATGTGAAGAGACAGAATCTAATTAAACTGGAGCACCTCTCCTACAAAGAAAGGTTGAGGCAACTGGGTTTGTTCAGCTTGGAGAAGAGAAGGCTCCGGGGAGACCTCATTGCAGCCTTCCAGTACTTAAAGGGAACCTATAAACAGGGCAAGGAGCGACTTTTTACACAGGCAGATAGTGATAGGACGAGGGGGAACGGTTTTAAACTAAAAGAGGAGAGATTCAGGTTAGATGTTAGGAGGAAATTCTTTAGTCAGAGGGTGGTGAGGCACTGGAACAGGCTGCCCAGAGAGGCTGTGGATGCCCCATCCCTGGAGAGGTGTTCACGGGCAGGCTGGATGAGGCCCTGGGCAGCCTGATCTCATGGGTGGCAACCCTGCCTATGGCGGGGGGGGGGGCTGGACTAGATGATCCTTAAGGTTCCTTCCAACCAAAGCCCTTCTATGATTCTATGATAAACTAATAAATAAGTCCCTGTAATTCATACAAGTTTTAACTGAAGCATCCAGATCTAGAGTCTTCACCTTGGTCAGCTGCAGTAGTGTGGAAGGAGAAGTGCAAAATGCCAAGATATGGAACATTATTAAGACAGATAAATTCTAATGCAAGCTAAAGAAAATGGACTGGATCAGAATCAGCAAGTCCGTGTAAGGACAAGTCTTGCTCATATCAGCTCACCAATACAGATTTAATCCCTAATCTGTGTTGCTTATTACTGTATGCTTTCCAGTGTGCCAGCGTGATGGGGTACCCACTGCTCCCTTTGAAATTTATGTTCGGGAACCCAAATCAGAGACTTGCAAAAGCATCTCCCATACTGAGTGCATGCTTCCATTCAGCTAGCTGTCATCATGCAGAAGAGAATTAAGAAGAAATAAGTAATCCCCAAACCAGTGGGGAGCAATGAGGGAAGCAGTTCAATCAACCGGGTATAATGTCAGTATATACAGAGTGTAATCCCAGCCTCTAAAATAGCAAGATCTGGGTTTGAACGCTGATTAATAAACCCATGTTATTACAGGGTAGAAAATATACCTTCAATTTCTACTCATAACAACTACTCAGTGACTTCTTTGTTAGTATGCAAATTTTGTACCCATTGAAGAGGAAATAAACGTGGAATTTGCTGTCTCTGCAGCAAATGTATGAAGGTATTTTGGCCATTCTTGAAATCCCACTTTCTACCACATACCATAAATGAAGTGAATACCTTTCACTTGCGCTTTAGAGGGATCCATAAATCAGAAACAAAAGAACAGCAGAATAACAGGGTGGTGTTTCTCCTTCTAGAGCACCAGATACTCTGTGCCAACAGCAACAACATCAATGTGATCTGTGGTTTCCATGCCAGATGATTCCATGGGACTTGAGTGTGGCGGTTGCTTACCTTCCAGTGAGCCAGCCCTCATTTGCCAGCACCCAGTCTTCCTCAGGGGTCAGTCCTCAGTAAGAGATGCTGGCAATTACCTCGGACTTCAAGAATTTGGGGGAGCGGGAGCGTGGATCTTGATCTGGGCTCAGACTTCTGATTTTTTGTCCCCAGTTATCATTGCAGTTGCTGGAGCTGGTCCCTTCCCCGTGCCTCAGTTTCACCATCTGTACAAACAAGGTTATAGTCTTTCCTTGAGAAATTTGTGCTGTGTGAGTGAAAAAACACTGGATAAACCCAAGGAATTTTGTAATTTTAAAATGTTTAAATTTTGGAATGTTTTGATTTCTCTGTGATTGACAGTAAACACAGAGGGTCTTCTGGCTTAGGTTCCCATGTGGAAAACTGGATACACTGGTACGTATAGGAGTTTATTGGCTAGAAAAGCGCCATGTCTTCAAAAGGACAGATGGACTGTCCTGCTAAATAGTCACAAGCATGTGACTACGCATAATTCTTCAAAGAAGAAATCTTAACCTTCAGCCGTTCTCTCACTGGTGTGTCTGCAAATACTATTTCAGTACTCTTCTATATCTATTGCTCTTGGATTCCTTCGCCACTGAAAAATGCTCTGGGTAAAGTGATGGCCAGTCTAATTTTCAGCTCCTGCTGGGTCAGCCTCCAGATCTGATTCCTTATAAAACACCTGACAGATGAATCTCATGCAGAAGTGAATTGGCTTTTTCATCACCTTCAGGCAGTTCTGCTCCTCCATCCCTACGTCCTCCCGAGAGATGGAGCCAGCCAGCTACCATCTGGTGCTGCTCTTTGCAAACTAGAGGTGTGTGGGTCTCGAAGGACTCGTAACACCTTTTCTAAGAACTCCTGGCTTGTTTCAAATCTGCTTATTTCAGAAACTAAAAAAAACCCACAGGCATGATGGGCTCCAAGTCCACAAATGGGTTTGCATCTGTGTTAGGGGTAGGTTCAAAGGTTTTGACCGGCCAAAGCTTCTGGATGCTGTGTCAGCGAACGAAGAAAAAGGCGGGGAAGTCACGTAGCCATCGCAGCAGCTGTGCAAACACTGGTTTAATACAGAGCTGCTGTGAATAGTAGAAAAGGCATGATCTATGATCATCATCTGCTGGCTGGTGCATGAACATGGTGGCAGAGATCAGCCCAGCAAAACTCCCTCCTTTCTTGTCAGGGAACTAAGCGGCGCAGTGTGAACCAAGCTGCGTGGAAGACCGGAAAAACAAAGTTTTCCAGACAGAACAGTTTTCACAATCATGAAGCACTTCCTAGTCTTGGTGTAGCCTTGCCAGAGCTGGGGAGAGATGGCTGGGAAGCCCTGGGGGGGAGGGTGGGGGTGTCTGCCTGCCTGGGTCTCGGTCTCAGAAAGGCCGGCCAAATCGCCCCTTGCTTGGAAAAGTGCGTGCATGGCTCTGCCTGCCTGCCTGCCTGCCTTTTTGCTGAGGGGGGGTAACTGCTTCGCCGGGCAGCGCTTCTTGCTGCCTTCTGCTGTCAGCGTGGGGAGGGATTAGGGGAGGCAGCAACCCCCCCCAGCCGGCGAACGCAGCCCGGTCACAGGCCAGGGGAGCAACGTGCAGGGACGCGGCGGGCGAGGGCGCACGGGGCCCGCTGCCAGCGGGGCCCCCGGCTGCTGAACGCACCTGGGAAGCGTTTGCCGCGGCCGGGCCCCCGAACCTCCCCTGGCCCTGCAGCTCGGCCCCGCCGCCGCGGGGCGCTCCGCGGGGTGGGCTCCCGCGGGGCCGTGGGTGCGCGCGGGCCCGCCGCGCTGAGCGCGCCTCCCCTGCAGGTGGCAGCGATAGCCTGTGCCGCGGCAAAGCCGCCGCCGCGTTTCCCCGTACCGGTTTTTTCCCTGCTAAGGGGGAGGGGGGGGGGTGTAACCAAAAAACCTACCCAACCCTCCATGCAGCCTGAAAAGCAAATTTTATATAAACTCTGCTTTGGCCCCAGCCTGCAGGCTCGAGGGAGCAGTGCCACTGTCAGGCAAAGTATTACACAGCCCATTCCCATATAAAAGCCTAGAAAATGTAAGAGATGTGGGCATGGTTCAATTGCATTTGCTCCTTCCATTTATTTCTTATGTTATACGGCCTTTTTAGAGGTAAATGAAGCCGAAAGTTTCTTGCAAAAGCCCTGTATACCTAGCCAGCACAAATCCTGATTTATAGGACGCTGAGTTTAGAACTGGGAAAAAGAAAAAGCATAAGGAAAGAAAGGCACTCCAGTGCTAATGGCAGACTGAGCTAGTCACGGGAGACTTCAACTCAGAAAAGAAAGGTCTCTCCCCACCGTTTCCTTTAGTGAAGCCTAACATGAAAAAGCTCAGAAATTAAACATCTGTTGGGCTTGGATTTCAGTGGCTTGCTCGTGCTGATATAATCAGGCAGCTGAGAAGGCTTTCATGATACTACTCATCTTTCAATAAGGTTATATAAAGGGTCCATGAAAAATTTACTCAGGCCAACTTAAACCTTCAGAACTCTTCATCTCACCAGTGATCTGGCATTGCCAAGTATTTGATATGTTAAGAGTGTCCACAGGGAGCAGGTCAAAGCTGAGACCTTAGTATCACTCTAAGGAAAAATAACTTGCCAGTCAGTGAAGCTTCACTTTGACTGACTCGTAGCCAGTGACATCATAGAAAATACATAAATTCTCATCATTGCCACGTTCATGCGCTCTCGCCTAGCACGGCGCAGCTAGTATGGCCAATCTGTCACACTTTGTGCGGCCTAGCAGTTGTGCTGCTGTTGAGATCCCTGTACAACACCTGAGCCAGTTGCTCTGCTACTCGCTGGGGACGTTAGAAATGACTGTGCTGTGAAGCCACTTTATAAATAAGCCTGGAAAACTCTAGGAATTAACAGTAATGCTCCAGGGCTCTCACAGTAAGCAAATGTCACTAACAAGGCCCCATTTCCCATAGGTGTTTTTCTTATGCTGGAAACCCTTTAATTTAATTGGGCTGGGGAAAGTTTGCTGGTAGTTGCAGTAAGCCTGCAACATACAGTCATCTTTCCTGCACACACTTCCAGAGAATGGATGAAAACCCAGTCCAGCTCCTTCACTTGCCATGCTGCACGTGTGCGGTCATCACCACTGACTTCTCATCCTTCCCAGCCAGTTTGTAATTTTTCTTTCAGCTAGAAGCAGGTATGTATTTTCGTTTATAAAGAGTAGCGTTAGAGCAAGTGACTTCAGATACTGTAGCACAGATTAGGGCAAGCTTTGCAATGAATCAGGCAATAAGATGTGAGGAGGTCTGTTGTCATACATGCACATACTTCTGAATCTTTGATGGCATTTTATGCCTCGAGTTCACCAGGTGTGAAAAGTTAAGGCACGTGTTTGTGACAATTTCTGACACTGCAAAAACAAAAGAAGAAAATGAAAGTGGGGGAGGGGGTGGGGGGCATGTAGCTGGCAAAAAAGTAATTGATATTATGTCAAAACTAATGACTTACTTAAACTTGACCCCCTTCTGTGATTACTCCTAGGCTATCATTAAAGGCCTGCCACGAAATCACAGTATTCATCGCTCTTCTGCTCTGCAGGGACCGAGGCTGTAATATTTTCCCCTTGGCCGCACTGCTTGCTGCTACACCGATGGCTCCCACCAAGGGCCAGGAGGGCACGTCAGTGCAGGCAGTCACTGCAGCATTGCTGGAGGGAGGGGTCCGAACGCTGACAGCCTAATCCACTCTAAACCTTCAGCAGTATTTCGGAACAGGCATTCTTAGTTGCTGCTCTCACCTAGAGGTGGTGGATGGACTGGAGCGCTCCCGGGGTTGGGGACATCCAAGTCGTATTTCCTCTGCTCTTTCCTCATGGTGCTGCTGAAGAAGAGGGCTCAGGGCAGCAGTGGGGCTCCCCGCATGGGGCCGGCACTGACCTGGCTATCTCTCACTTCTGCTGGAGCCCGAGAGGTAGGATACATCCAGCGTCAAGCCCAGAGGTCCAAGGAGTTAAGCTGCAGTTTCTTACTGCTGGTTACTTACGATCTAGAGCCCAAGGCGCAGCCCAGCCCTTAGAGCAGTTAATATCACCTAGAAATAACTTCTTGAGTTACATGCGCTCCTACAGTTGTGCATAAGAGCTGCAGTTGGCCGAGGAAGGTTTGTTATGCTTTTAGCTTGGTTTCTGAAGAAAACAAGGCTGGTATGGTGAATGCTGGCTGCTTGCTCCCCATACCCCATCCCCGGCCTGAAAGTCCGTTTCATCCAAAATCCCTGAGCAGAGCTGAGCTCTCACAGGTAGCTGGACAGCTAATAGAGTGCAATACTCAAAAAAAGAAATCCTTTTACTATTTATCTTTCTCTATATCTGCGTGAGAGATAGAGAATGTGTTTATTTTACATGCCTGCCTTCCTTGCTCTGGTCTGCCTCCGTGCTCTCCCGCTTGCTTGCAGCTACAATTTCAGTCCTACTGTCTACTGAATAAAGAGGCGCTTTGTGCTGCAGTCACCTCTGGTGCCTGGATTTGGCCAAATCGTGTGCAGTGCAGCTCCTGCCAGCCTCTCCCTTCCCTTGGGCTTTTAGGTTAAGTGGTTCCTCACAACCTCAGCAATTTTGCTGTGCCAGCAGTCTTGCCCTTCGGTTTAGCAGGAGCTCAGCTCCTGTGCTGTGGTCTTCCCTTCCCTAAATAAAAATAATTCAAGCCCCTCTGCAACCTGAGTTTGCTGAGATGATAGCTGATCGCAGGCGCAGACAGTCCAACTAGGACACAGGAGGCGAGCAGGGACAGGGGCGAGGGGGACAGTGTTGGGCGGGAGCTCATCTTTCCTGCAAAGCTCCTTTAGCGGCAGCCCAGTTCCGCGTGGCCACCTGAGCAAGCCAGTGATGATGTATTTAGAAAAGAATCTGGTATGAAGCTAAAAGGCAGCTTCTTACATTGAGTAAATTACATTTGTATTAAAAAAAAAAAAAAAAGAACTTGTAAATCGCATATTTACACAATGGAGCACGCGAGCAAGCAAGCGCTCATACAAAACCCAGATGTTCATTAGAAACATGAATTTTTCTTCCTTGCTACTACCACGAAAAGTAAAACTGGGAAAAAAGTCAGCTCTGTTGAAGGCGTATAAAGGAGTGAGTTAAGTCTACAAAATCCAGGAAATTTCCCGTTAAGACTAAAAATCTGGGGTACTGTTGTAGGCTTTTAATTTGGACCCAAGATATAAATTAAAGCCAGAGTATCAGGTCAGGTGCTCAAGTTCTCAGCCCTTAGCTGTGGAATTTCCAGGTTAAGTTACTTAAATTTTCCTGTTGCTGAATAAAGCTAAAATCCTGTGTGCCATATATTTGCTCATCATAAAATGTTCTCTCCTAGCCAGTAACAGCTTCTTTGTTGGCGAAGCCTGTCTGGTTTATGAGCTTCCCAGCCTTTGTACAGTGTACTGGGAGTTAAGAACTTCCACATGGCGCTTGCTCTGAGGCTTTTGTGAATAAGCAAAGCGCTTGCTCTGTGTCCAACAAATGCATCAAATATGGTTTGAATTCTCTGGTTTTAAATGCAAAGGATAATATTGATTTTGTTAAGGTAAATGTCTTCTTTAATTGTACGCTATATAAACTTGACTCTTACTGAGACATAATGTGCTTCGGGCATTCTTCCAGCACAGCAGTATGAAAATGTATCTTTTAGTGTCTTCAGCAGAGAAATGCAGAATTAAGATTTAGATGAACAAAAATTAAATGGAGTACATCCCCAGTCTCTAAAAAGCATGTACTGATGCAGAAGGACATTTAGACAGATGGAAATTAATGCTATATTAAGGTCAAAACTCTGGAGTACCTGTTGATGTGGATTGTTTAGTGCTTTTTATTGGGACGGTGCTGGTGGGAATAGGAAATAATTAAATGAGGGGAAAATAGACAAGAGAAAATGGAGGCATTTATAGAATTGTCACTGTATGAATCAATCTCATCTACAGAACGTGAATGGGATCTTGATGCAAAGGGCTACTGGGCACCTCACTAACAAAGAAGTACTCCATACTCTGAACTCCTTATGCACATCCCATTTGTGAGTATTTTGGGGGGGGGGGGGGTGGTGAGTCACCCACTTGATATTAGTTTATCAAAGGCAAGAAAGGTATTAAAGAATAGACCAAACACATGCAGCAGATGATATCCTTTCATTTATTGCTAAACTACCATAGTACAGGCAATATATAAAAATATTTTACAGATAGCAAAAAAACATTACATTGGAGGTTAACAATGTTGTTGTAGGAATGTGAATGATATAAACCCCTTTTCAATTCTTAAAGTTAGCCTTTTGAACAAACAGTCTGATTAAAAGGACATCTGTTATGATGATTTGAGTGACAATTGCTCACTCGTGTATCTATTAACGTATGGTTTTATCTGAACATACAGGGCAGGGCTTCAGCAAGGAGGCTTGGACTTCAGCGAGGGTGGAGGATCACTTTGTAATTACACAAACACACACACACACACACACACAAATATGTAAGTCCCAATTAGGCCATCATTATTAAGCCTGACCTGTACCTTGATTCTCTGCTGCCAGGTCTCACCACACTACTTGTGTAGCACGGTACTGATCAGCACCGGTAAAAAGATGGCAGTTTAATCCTGGAATAACTGATTATTCCAACAACACATCTGTGGATTTCTGGGCTATTACAAACACATAAATCATTATTCATTTTTCTGACGCAGTCACACTGGAACTTTCTACCCAATTTTGCTATTTTATGAGAGTTATTGAAAAGAAACTCAAAATACTAATTTTTTCCCCAGATAACCACTCATTTGCAGCCTATATGATCTTTTACAGTACCAGCACCTTCATTTGAAACTAACTGCAATGTGGGTCAGGTACCAATTGGGTTTTTTTTGTACCCCAGTAACAATGAAAATGGCTAAACAAATCTTAAACTGACCACAGTAGATTAGATACTGACTGGTAGTCAACAAATTCCTATCAGCTGTCACCCGCTGCAGTTATAAAGTAGCAGACATTAAAAAAGACAGATGTCAGTCTTATGTCAAACGTTCAAAAAGGTGGATTATTCATTCTGAACTGAGATGAATAAAGAATTATAAATTTCCACGTGTGATGGCAGACAGATGCCTTACATTTACAGGTAAGAAATCACTGCCATGTAAACGATGAGGAAAACAGTTGATTTCTGGAGAATTTGCAATTCACCCAGTCTACACCCAACATTGGTGTCTCTTCCTATTGCACGGGAATACATAATATAAATAAAAAACACTCACAATTGCAGATAAACTGGAACATCAGATGACTTTAAGTGGTGCAAAATTTATGAAGATCTGAATCAATTTAAGATTTGAAATTAAGACAGTCATTTTCTTGAATCCCATCTGGCAGATAATTGTTCCCTATTAAGTAGCAATTTGGAAAGAAATGCAGGGGAAAGAGTCAGATTGAAATATTTATAAACATATTTCTGAAGTGTTTAAAGCTGTCTTTGAAGTCTTTGGAAAATTTATCAAATACATCTTTTTTAGGACAATAACAATTCAACAACAATTGCATAGAAAATTAATACACTCAGAAAATGAAAATTGATCCTTTATAAATACTATCCTTAATCCAAAGGTGTTGCATATTTGGTCAGACAAAAAGCATAGACACTTTTTTGTAAAGATATGGGTTACAAAATATACTTTAAAAAAACATGCTAGCTAATCTGAGAACTGTTTTAGATATGTTATTAAGCAGCAGCATTTTATACAATAGAGAATAACATAGTGCTGGTTTTGGAAATATTCTACATTCAGAAAATGCTGTATTCCTACAAGAAGAATGGAAGTGATACGTATTTACACGGATACAAATAAAGCAAGTGCAAAACCCATGGCTCTTCTACATTCTTTCTACCAATAAAAACACATACATTAGACACCTTCATTCCATCGCTGTTGTTCAGATCTTACATTTTGCTCATTCTCATGGAGAAAAACAAAAATAGGACTTCACATTTCACTGCAAGTTTCTTCACGAGCAATTACTCTCTTGGCAAACTGTACTTAAAACAATCATAACTGACAAAAAAAAAAAAATCTTCCTGATATCTGTCCACTCCTATTCCACTCTCAGACTGTTTACATATCATGAATGATGATTTTATTCTATGTATTCATATATTTGATGCAGAAGTTTATAGAAGCTCATCCTGTGCTTGCAGCCAAAGCTTGGATGGAAAAATGGAAGTAAAAAAAGATGCACACACACACACACAAAAAAAAAGAAAGAGATGAACTTTCGAGTTCCGATGAGCCCCGTGTACTTCGCATGGTATAACTTTGATGGAAAATGCATTAGAGTTGTTCACCCTGTAGACAACATATTTGGAGGCCTTTGGTACAATGGCAGGAAGGCACTGTGGTGAAACATTCAGATAACTGAGGAAAGACAGAACTTCCTCATGTGCAAGTATGGCTATCTTCCAGATAAAGAAGTGAGAACAAATTACTCACAAAATGGTATTAACTCTTCCAAGGTTAAGCTAATGCTTCTACAGAAAGAGCGCAAGTTGTATTAAGTAACAAAATATTAATACTGGAAAAACACTGCTCAGCAAGAACAGGAAATAATTTAGTACTGTATATTTTGAAGTTCTTCAGCCTAGCTATATAATTTTAACATACTGGTTTTCTTTTTAAAAAGTGACAACAATGCGTAACGCTATGTCTGAGGATACTCCTTTTCTCCGGAAATAAATATAAAGTTGGTTAAAGCTGTATTATTTAACTAACAGTTGCATGTAAAAGCAGATAGAGTAGCACAGCCTGACCTCATATAGCTGTAAATAAAACCACTAAAATGTAGTCTATATTATATACATCTTATGAACTCTTGATCCAGTAGCTGGCTTCATGTGCCTGCATATGTCTGGCTGACTGGAGCCAATTATAGGATCGTGACCCAAGCTTGTAATGGGGGTGTGGGGGGGTGGGGGTGGGGTGTGTTCACATATATCATATGTATATAATATATCCACATATATATGGTTATATTATATAAATACACATGTATATGCAACTATGCAAACACACATACAGATTAATATCTATGCATTAAAAATGAGGAAGAAATACAGGTAATGCAAGCATGAATAAAGCACTTGTAGCACATTTTAAAAAAAAAATAAAAATAAAGTCCTCTCCCCCTCTTGATAGCAAAGTGCCCAAAGGAACACATAAGAGCAGTGGAACTCTTCTCTTTCTTTCAGTTAGAGAGTGCATGTTTCATGGGTGCATCCTGCAAAGTAGCTTTGATGGAGCATTGCAGGGGCTCAGGGGTTTGCCTGCCTGGGTCCCTTTGAATGCTGAAAAGCCTTTGCTATGAGTCCACATTTTTCTTGTTGGCTATACGTATTTACGCCTTATAGTAAAAAGGAGAAAAATGCTTAAATGATCAGTGGGGGATAGTGACAAAAAATAAAAATACAAATCAGTCCGCGTCATGAATATGCATACTGCAGTCACACATTGCAGGAGGAAGGCTGCTAGTGGATTTGGTGTGTGGTTATCTGACTTCAAGATCAGCCATTCATCTGTATACAGAGGACTATTGATAAGCAGTTGCTATGGACAATCACCAAATAAGCAGCAATATTTTTAGACGATATCAGTGTGTCTACAGATCTGAAAAGACGTTCATGTTCTTCTTTGATAGTCTGTTTAAAATCCAGCAAGAGAAAAGTTTCTGTCAGTTATTTGGGGATTTTTTGGTTTTCTGTGAATAAGGTTTTGATTTGTTTTTTAAATGTCTCCTACACTTTACAGGTTGGATCAGGGAAAACCAGATGGTCATTTTTGATACTTCCAAGTGTGAATTCTGTGAAACCAGGAGACACATTTAGTCTGTTCTTTTACTCAGCTGCAGCAAAGAAGTTCTGACAGACAACTTTTGGCCTGAGGAATTTTTCAAAATTGTCCAAAACATGAGACTGCATTAAAAATCCATAATATATGTCAGATTCTGGCAAACTGGCGGTTTTAAAACAATCCAACATAGCTTATTTGAGGCATGCGAGCCAGTTGAAGTACTATACGAGTGCTGTTTAACAATCAATAATTCCCCTGTGCAGAAGTCATTTCAGCTAGTCTGAGCCTCAGTTTTGTTTCTGTAAAAGTCAGCAATAAAAAAGGCCATTTTCACCTCTGCAGGTAACAGGCTGAGGCTTGGCTATCTCGACATTCGTACCGATGCAACATGTGGAGCGCACAATATGAGCACCAGAATGAGGCAACCAGTGACTTTTTGGTATTGCTGAAATGGGATACAGGGGACTCATTTTGTGACAAAAGGTTTGAATCTCACAAAGCGGGCTTACGTCTGCTACCACTAGCCATCTCACGCTAGTGCTGCTGGTGGGTGTTAGCAGTACTTCAAGGGGAAAAAAGAAGCAAACTCCCCAAGCTGTGTTATTAATGCCAGTTTGGGTTGTGCAGTCAGGAAGGGCTCTGCTCTGGTTCTGGATCTAGGCTTGCTTGCACCCAAAGCTTAGAGCTACTCTTGTGAAATTTAGATTTCAGTTTAAGATCCAAGATTATAGCTGAGACCTAGGTCAGGTGTTCTGGAAAGTCTAATGCTTCTGTCTCCCACTCTGAAACTGAAGACCTTGCAGAGTTTAAGCACCAGCTTTTAGTGGCAGAAAATATAGTTCTCAATACTCCCGAAAAGATTCTGTTGAACTGAGCACATACTCTGCAGGGTTTATGCAAGATCTTTCTTGCAGTATTGGGGAACCAATTATGCAGCTGCTCTGCTGGTCTGCTGTATTCATATAACCTAATTCCTGCTGTGAGCATGTGGACACACTGGTATTCAGCAAAGTTTACTGTGAAACAACGGAGAAAAGGATAGTTTCACTGTGTTTTTTAGAACAGAGCTCAGGCTCTGCACTCAAAAATATCAGTGTTCCTCATTTACAAAACCAGGAATGATTACTATGTATTTCCTGCAATATTATCACTATCTTTTACTGTACATTAATTATCCACTCATGATGCCTTTTTATCACACTGTGGTAGCAATGACACACCGAAGTGTTATAAACTTGCTAGCTGTACAACTGCAGATGGCAGCGGTTATCTTTTATCATGATAAGCATGTGTCAGTACAGCATATTCTAACACAAGAAGCCAAACATAACAAACATACTAACTCACATGGAAATTTAACCTTTCCAGAAATTGCTGGTAGCTTTGCAAAGCTAAAGAGACAAGGTGAATATAAATAAGTGTATACTTTTTCTGGAACATATGGCTTCTGTAAGATGCAATTATTTTCCTCTGCAGCTCGTGTGGTTAAATGTTACAGCTGCTAAAGGAGACAATAGTAGATTCTATATTAAAAGAAACAGCAACAATTTGTTAGAGAGAAAATATCTAAGATGTATTCATACACTGCCTAAATATTAATAAGGATCAATCATAAAATCTTTGGATTTAATGTGACTCCTATATATTAATCTCTGTTCTATCTGGGTTTATTTTACCTTGGGACAGGTGTTACAACTACTGAATTGCTCTTTTCACTGGTTCTCTGTGAGCATCCCTCTCCTTCAAATTCCTATCCAGTCTGACAAGAAAAATGAAGAAAACTCCTGGATTCAGCTGACATCTACTGTTTGAAATACTGATCACAGCGCTCAGAGTCAGGAAAAAATGGCTTTTGATCCCAGGTCGGATAAAGGCCAAGCAAGCTTGGGTTGCCTCAGTTTCCTACAACAATAAAACTTCTCAAAAGGGCTTTGAGACCTGGAGGGCAAGTCATTGTTAGTGAACCACAAAATGTCGTTATTCTTTTATGGAATATATTACTCTTTCTTCCCCCATTTCCCACCCCACCCAAATAAACACTAATATATAACCTCCCTTGCTTTGTGCGGTGTTCAGGAGTGACATATCACTTCTCCCTTATTACTAAGATAGATCGATACATAGATAGATATTTTGCAGCAGGCTTGAAGAGTTTCCTCAGACAGATGCTCTGTTATACGAGAACAATACGATCTCTGGACGAAAGGAAGGGTGTCCTTCTTGATGTTTACAGAGAGAGGTGGCGAGTTGCTTAGTCAAGGCTGTCAGCTTGATGCCAATACATTGTTCCTTGCATTGAATTGGTGCCTTGAGATGAACAGTTAAGGAAGCAGGAGGTTGCAGGGGCACTGGAAGGATCTAAGAGGTCAGTTATGGAAGGATTCGGTAAAAGTTGTCTCACAAATCTCTTCTTCTATGTCTGATTTCTGGCAGGGAGTCCAGAAAATTCCTTCCTGATAATTTCATTAACTGTGAAATAAAAGAAAGAGGAAGAAATGTTAGAGCACTTTCAAAATCAGGAGAAGTAAAAGCAATCCTTGGGCAGTTTGCTGTTAAGCTGAAAACATCCCCTCTGTACTCATAATTTTATTAAAACCTAAAACTTTTAGTCCTCTTTACCCAGACTACATAGTTTTGGAAGGCAAGGGGGAAGGAACAGAGAGAAGGGGTTTACCCTGCATTCAGCATGCTTCAAGTACCATAAAAACACAACTGAGAAGCTGTACCGTGTGTCCAGTACATCCTACATCCCTTACATACACAACACTTGCCCACTTTCACAGACATTTCCTTTACCTGAGGTAAAAAAGAAAAATCTGTAAGTATCTAAGCATTTTAACATTTTTCACTAGGCTGAAATAAGAATATTCTGAAAAGAAAAAGGCCAGGTTTGGAGGAAGTATAGTGGACAGGGCTGAAAACACAGAGATTGCAATTCAGGTGAAGAAGTGTTGGCTTTTTTGTGTTTGGTTGGTTTCTGGGTTTTCTGGGTTTTTTTAAATCTTGCTGTAGACTCTATTTGCTGTACATTTTTATTATAGTTTGTTTGTAGACTGTAGCATAAGCAAACTTCCATGCACCACTATGACACTCTCAGTGGCTGGGACAGGCTTGTTAATAAAGCTCAAGAGAAGACACTGAAGAACATGTTGTATACAACAGCCATTCTTTCCTGTCTCCCTTTCACACTTACTTGCCTGAAGTACCCTTTAGTACCTCCTGGAACAACAATTCTCTCTCTAGGCTGCACTTTCATCAGGGAAGACCTAAAACATGAGCATTTTGGTGCAAAACTCCAGAACTGCCTGTTTTGGGGCTCCATTTCATATGCAGATCCATGGTGCTGTATTCACCAAGGGGGTCCACAGTTTACAAACTGTTTATCTACTTTGACAAATTTGCTTTGAAACCAGAAGACCAAATTTCCTAAGGTTTCAGACCCCAGATCTAAATGATTTCTCCCAAATGATATTTAAGGGCTAAGGCAAGGACTAATGCAAACCAAAGAAGACTCTCACCCAAGACTGATTAATCCTCAGGTATGCAGCTGTAAGACTCCTCCATATTTAGGTCCATTTCTAACAAATGTTTATGAAAAAATTTAACATAGTATTTCACCCCTTCCCACAATTAAAAAAAAATGGTGCCCAATCCCTTATTGTCTCTGGAAAGGGGAACACATGTATTAGTTTTTAATAGTTATGACTAGTAGTTTGAAATCTCCCTCCACTCTACATGCAATGGAATTTATCTCTGAGAAAGTAAAATCTGTTTTACACAAAGTTCCATCTTATTACTGCATGGATGTCTGTTGTGGTGGGCTGCACTCCTCAAGGACGAAGTATTTGCATGGCACAGCTGCTTGACAGGAGGAGCAGGGAGCCAGCTCTCTGCTTATCCAGGTACAGTAAATTCTCCTGAGGAGACCTCATAGCCTGTGCCACACAAGGCAGTTTCCATCCCTCTGTGCTCAGAAGTCCCACCATTAACAGCCCAGAGTTTAGCTCTTTCTAATTCCAGCCAGGAAATGCTTGATTTCAACCAGATTGCTGCCTGTCGGAGAGGACATGGGCAAAAAACCATGGCTGACAGCAGAACTCCTGTCCTCTCTTGCTGCCCAACTTTCTACCTGCCACTGTCACCTGCTGGCTTCTACCAGCCTTTTGGGTGAATTCTCGCAAATAAAGCACGTGTGGCATTTAGCGTGTTGCTGCTCTGCAGTGCAAGCAAGCAACCAGTGGGAGGTGAGGTTGGTCCACTTTCGGGCAAAAAAACCTCCTTCAGCTCAGTTAGAAGAGCTTCCTGTTTGCTCTACCCAGGAAATGAGAGGAGCAGGTCTTCAATGGAAATTTTTCACAGCCTCAGCTAAAAATAGCAGTGAGGTAAAAGAAGTGGGCACCCACTCTTACAGGGTCATTTCCTTTCTAAAAACAAGTGGGCTGAGACTGCGGGCCGATTTATTTATCGACACATTTGTTTGAGCAGCCAACGTACCAAAAATACCGTGTATGAGCTTCCTTTCATTTAATACAGCCACCACTTGTGGAAATATCAGAGCCAACAGTCATCTTTGTCTAGAAAGGGTTAAATATTAAGTGAAAAATGAGCAGATAATTAAATAGAGTTTACTAAACCTACAGTCTTTTGAGGGGTCCGGTTTTGGTTGTGTTTCCCAGCCTGAGCTTTAGGGAAAGTGAAATCCATCGTGCAGCACCAGCAGACCACAAGCCCAGAGCCTGGCCAGCGCCGGGACCTCCACTCGCCGGCTCCGGGCAGGTTGGACAGTGTGGTAAAGGGCTTACTCAGCCTGCAAGCTTCACTTTCCCTCCTGCGTGTTGCATGGGAGATCACCAGTGGGTTTTGTGGGCTGAGGTTATAGGGGGCCCACAATCTGAAAAGAGTTAAGAAGTTGCAGGGGAACAGGATGAAAGATTAACCCCATAGACCGGCTGCAGGACCATGCTCGGGCACAGTTGGGCTCTCTCTGTGCGAGCTCTTACAGATGGCAAATGGGATTTTCATTGTAAGCACCTGAATGACAAGAGAGCTTCCCGTTAACAGTCGGCCTGAATGTCCTGTAATCACCCTGAATTTCACCTAAATCCAAGCGGTGAGGGGAATTAGGTGCAGTTTAAGCTGGGCAACACTAGTCTGGGAGCTCTAAGGGAAAGATGTGTAAGTCAATGATCGTCCCAGCACAAAAAGTCCTAATCTACAACCAGAGCCCATAAATCTAATGAATATATAAACATAACAGGAATGGATCCCAAGGCAAGTATCTCTCTCCCAGCTTGGAATCACCTCCAGACCCAGTCTAGTGAAATCACACATCTTTGGTGATCTGCTCCTGATTTGGGAGTATATGGATCCAGATCCAGGTGTAATCTCAGTGACTTGGGTTTCAATAGGAGTTTGAACAAAATCAGCAAACTGAGACATGTCTAAACTTTAGAGGAAGCTGAGATCATGTGCTGAATTTGCTATTCTGAACTTGCATCTATCTTTTTTTTGGTAGCACGGTTAACATGTATCTCAAGTATCGGTTCTCATTATTTGCTCATTTCTAGCTGAGAGGAAATGGAGATGATGTGATTAATAAATAAAATATTGTTATTTAAGGTGCCTGGCATGTGGCAGCTCTGGAGCACACTGCTATTGATCCATTTAATGAGAGAGAACTGATTAAATGGGGCCATGAGGACATATGCAAAGCTAATGAAAGATTAAATAATAAAAAAGGGTATTGAAATTACAGTTGACGTCAGTCATCCAGACCAAGGAAATACCTAGTTAGGCCTCAATCCCTTCAGCATATCCTCTGTTAGATACTGCTGTTGTACAAGTATTACAACAAACAGCCCTGGTGCGTGGAGATCCCCAAGTTAGCTGAATGCGAGAGGCTGGTTGAAATCATGGGAGAATGTCTGCGTTCTTGTAATCACTCAGCTTTGATGGGTTAGAGTCAGTCTCTCAGGCTCCAGTCCTCAAAGACATTTAAGACTCTAATTCACATCCTCTCAGATTGAAATCTGGAGTGTATTCACTTGCGGGATGATAGTGGGTTGTATTAAATACCGAGCTTCAACTGGTAGTCCAGAGACAGAAAACAGCCTCCAATTTTAGCTGGCAATGCGTCAGGCTCCTTGTAATTGATTATATACACGCACACACACTCATATTCATGCGTGCGTACATACTCACACTCACAACGGAATAACAACTTTATGAGTGTTATTCCATGCATATGTCTGGAATAACACAGATGAAGTCAATGTTGTCGCAGCACTACACCCATGGCAGCAACTGGGGTCTTGTGCCCTTTGGGGATCCTGCAAGAGTGAGGGTCTCATCAGAGGAGGCAAAGTGCAGCTCCAGTGGGCTCCTCCCTGCACTGGGCACGGATCCTGTAATATTCCATGTTTGCTCCGCTAACACAGCCAGGAGGCATTTTTACATGCAAAGCAAACACAAGACACACAGGGAGGAACTAATGGCATAACAGGGACTGGGGAGGAAAGTTGAACCCTGAATTTTTAGTGTGCCCTCAAAACATGACCAGGCAAACCACGGTCCTAACGTGGTTCTAGCTGCTGCCTGGGAACAACAGGATGCTTTAGCCCAGCATGCACAACCCCATCTCTCCTTCCCTGCCCACCAGGCCCCAGCTACTTCAGGACAGCTCTGTGGTACATAAGTAGGGAAGAAAAAGAATGAAAAATTAAATAAGATCTTAAACCCTTTAAGCCAAATAAAAAGGGGCATGACTTTTTAATTGAAAAAATAAATAAATAAAGATTAAGAGAAACACACAGCTGGAGAAAAGGCAGAAAAATACCAATTACCTTTCTTTTTGATTGCTTGGATCAAAGATCACAGTCATTCTTTTTCATATAATGTTTTGTATCCAGCTAAGGTGTGTATCTATCAGCTCTGAAAAAGATTTGCAAAACCATTTTTGAGAAAAAAAGGTAACCTTTGACCTATGTTGCAAGGCCAAATGTTACAGTTTTCAGCTACTCTTTCATTTTGTGGTTTAATTTATTAAAAGGACATTTCAGCATATACAATACATAAGGCAGAACTTAACCACTGACCTTTCTGTATGCTCAGATGCAGCACTAGATTTTACTTTTTTCCCCTCTTTTCTCAACTGATATTATCTAAAAATAAGTATGTAAAAAATTACACTCCTAAATTGATCACAAAACACGAGAAATGCTGATAATTTGATCTGAGATTTCAGAGGCACAGGAGGTCCATGCATCTTGTAAGTCAGGTCAAAGACTAGTCACTGCCTTCTGCAAAATTCAGTTATATTATCATCTTAATGGCCCAAATAAAACATGACACATTTATGCCAGATCAAAAGTCAGTCCCTTTTAAATAAGAGATCTAACCACAGTGGCCGTGTAAATTAGTCTTTGCCTTAATTGTAAAGAACAGGAAAGATATGCGCAAAGAAATTATGAAAGTTACAGTCTTTGCTTCAAACACAAATAAGGTGATTTTTTTTTCTCATAAAATGGCAATATCTAAAATTCTGTTTCATTTTTTTCCTGTCTGATCTTTTTAGCTTTCTTTTGAATTCATCATGAAAGCATCTGGCACTTCTGCAAAACCATGTGGAAATTAAAAAAATAATTGCAATATTAAGGAGGAAAAAATACTTCTTAAAAACTAAGCTTTGACTGCAATATTCAGAAGTGTCTTTGCTGCTGGATTTCAGGTGACTATATATAGAAAAGAAATATTTTACTTGGCTCCCTAAGATTGTGCAGCCACGTATCATACACTGGAACCTACCACTTAGTACACAGCCCATTTTATATTCTGCCTCCTGGAAAATCAGCTTTTGCACATGCAAGCAGAGCAATTAATTGACTGGTAAATACAAACTTAGGTGTATCAGGCACAAGGAGCCTAAACCCAACAAACTGTGTTGGGGATAAATACCGGGGGGGGGGGGGGGGGGGGGTGTTTTATAAATCAACAGCAATGAAAGGTTTTTTTCTGGAAAATGGGGACGTATAACTACTAAGAGGTTCTTAGCTGTAAAGCTTTACTTTAATTACATGTCAAAAAAAGATTTTACTCCTTATTGAAATAAAGCCAATAAATGCACCCTGCAACTTTTCTTCCTGGTCCTGTTTGTAATCTGTGTAGTCTGTGTAAACTATAAACCTCTTCAATGCCATCAGCATTGCCCAACAGCAATCAGGTCATCTCCATTAATTAAGCAAACTCTTGGAAGAAGTTACTGATCTCAAACTAAGTGGCAATTCAAGTCCCGTGATGCATTTTTGCTAATAGTTTCAATAGGCTCAAAACCCATCGGCATCTTTCCATGAATTTAACATCATAATATAGGTATCTGATGGAAAACAGAATCTAAATAAAATGCATATTTTTGGCTAAAGTCTGTCCCAACTGAAATCAATATCTAAACTCGTGATTCACAGGATCTGGATTTCACTCATGACATTTAAATATCCTTCCCTTATATTTCAATATAGTTCCAGAGTGAGGTGCAAAAATACAGTGATCAGTATCTATGTATGGTACTATCCTACTCAAAATCTTTAACAGGAAGCTGGGTGTGCCTGTAAGAAAAGAGCAGAAAATGAAGATAGCGTTTCTGCTAAAAAAACCCCTCAGTGTCCTAAACGTGCTATACATCAAAACTATCAAGAAGGAAATACTCAAAACACAAATCTGTCTGTGACACTACACCAGAAATGTCAAGGATTTTTCTAAGCACTTTCATTATTGTCAGCGGGCTTCCAGAAAAGGTCAACAGCTTACCACTACAAAACAACTGCATTAAAACTGTCAGGAAAAAGTGTGACCTAGTGGTTAAAGTATAAGACTGGACAGTGGGACTCCAGAGCTGGGACCTCTGCTATATCATCATCTTGCCATGTAGCCCATGCCAAGTCCAAAGTATCCCTGAAGGACCAGATTTATTACAGGTTTGCCTTGGTCTGAAAAATGCAGAAAGACTGTGAAGGTCACACTCAGGGAACTTAAATAATACATGCCTAGCTAACAGAGAAAAGCCTGAAATGATGATGCCCCACGTAGAATGAGCCTATACTAAGTGTGTGGATGTAGTAGAGAGAAACCATTTTCTAAAGTCCCTGCAGGGCTGTTTTAAAGTCCTTAGGTAGTTTAGCTCTCAAACTACCAAAGGCATGAGGTGCTGAGCTCACTTAGGCACTCTAAACATCCTAATAGGCAACAACTTATGTTACCAACCTAAAACCTTTCAACCTATAAATGTCAGTCAACATTGGAGTGCTCAATACCACTAAAAATTAGGTCCTAAGTATTTCTATTAGGAAAGTGAGCCAACATAGGTAATGGAGAGCACTTTGAAAACAGTGACCTGTTTCGGCTTTGCTGTATAGCATCTAAAGTCAGGAGACTAAGGAGCATCCCTCAGCCCTGGGGATGCCTTGTCCTGGGAGACACTGGGGTACCACTTGTAAGAAGCTGCACAGATGCTCTCTCCACTGACTGTGTGGGAAGTCTGGGACTGGTATCCTGAGACAGTTGGTAGCCTGAATAATTTCTTTTAGACAAACAACCCTTTGCTTTTGCTTATTCATGCATTATCCTCAGACAGTAGTTACTACTCTGCAGTTCCCTCCAGCCAAGTTCCCCTCAGTGATATAAAGCAAAGTGGTCAGTTACAAGGAAGGAAAAACAGAGCAGTTTGCAGCAGTGGAGATAACGTGAAACCTGTGCTGCTCTCCCTGTACTACCTGCAGCGCAGCGAGCTGTTGCATGCCTGTCCTATTTTGCCACGCTTCACTTTAGCTTGTTACACAAATGGTTACAATCTTGTAAATCAGTAATAAGTTGCACCTGAATCTGTAAGTGAAAAATCATTACACTTCCATGGCCGGAGGACTTTCACACAGTTAATCAGTTAAGAAAAGACCTGGGTGTTAACTGGTTGCTTAATTCCCTGGAAGACCAGTTTACTGAGACCCCATAGCAAGAGGACTGAAATCTGAAGTGTAAACAATATATGGGAGAATTATATTGCTTGCAAATGACATACTCTCCTGGAGAAACAGGCACCAAATGTTGCCCTGAAGTGAGCTGAATGCAGGAATTCTAAGGCTGAGCAGGTGCCATTTGTGGTGCTTTCAGTTTTTTAATTTATTTGATCCCTGTTTGAATCTATTTGAAATCAATGAGTTAAGTTTTCTAGGCACCTTCTCCATGAACGAGGAAACTGGGGTTATGTGATATTTGCAGGACACGCATGCAGATACACACGAGCTTTCTCATCCTGGGTTGTTGACTGTAACAGCAAGAGAAAGAGCAATTTTTGCCCCAGAGTGTGATTTCCTGTTTGCTTGATGGACTTCAGTATTTAGCTGTCAATTTTTTATCACAAGATTCTAAGATAGGCGCAAACCCTGCCTACGCATTGACTGGAGGAAGAATCCACACCAGCTGGCAGTCTGGAAAGTGCACCTTCAGGCACAATTTCATGCCCTTTCCCTCCTGCCCCATTAGGCTTCAGGGTATCAATGTGGGAAGCCCTTGGACCTCATCTGCAGGCTCAGTCACCCTGGTGTAAAAATCCCTTAATTTAGAGGAGCTGCATCTTAGTCACTGCATGAGTACAATGGGAAGTGGCACCCCATCAAACTGGGGTGTTTCTTTAAATCTCAGTCTCAGAACCCTTTTTCTGCCCAGTCCACAGCACTGCACATACTGAAACCAAACCTGAGGGATGGCATTCAGGGTGGCACCCCATGCCAGGCACTGCCAATCATCTCATTCACGGGTTACTTGACAAAGGACTAGCCCTGAATATTAATACTGACACTGCCGGGAACTGTATGAATATGAAGCAAAACCCCTTGTATTATTAAATTTGCTAAGACGATGATAAATATCCTGTTTATTTATTACATAAACCCTTTAAGTGTTTAGTCACTACATGTAAGACATAAAGGGACTGCAACAAGATGTGATAGCTTTGTGCCGTTCTTCTACAAGTGTCAGCAGTCACTTTGGGAAGCGTACCTTGAAAGTGGAAAACTAGATCAGCCTGGGTGTGATGAGGAACTCCAGGCCACCGTGGATTTGGTTTGTAGTAGCTTTCCATAACAAAGTCTTTTTTTAACTGACTTTCTTTCTGCTCACATATATTTAGATATGACTTTCATTCGGCAGTACTCTGATGCCAGATAGTTTTGGCTGAAATTGTAAGGGAAGGGACACGTGTTTGAGTCATGCAGTTGGCTCTCTCTAGTTGATAGTTAGCAAGTTACTGAGAAAATATGAAGTTTGTATTTAGTTTTAGTTAACATGCAATGAGCCCAAGTAAAATATTCCAAGTAGAATATGCACATAATAAATAAATATACAAAAACTTACACCAGAAGGGGATGGAGTTCATTTTCTTAAACCACGTTAGTTGGCTAAACCAAAACAGAAATATAAGGCTGATGGAGTGAAGCTTAAGAAACACAAGGCAAGAGTCTTCATTTTGTCACTCCTAACTCTTGATCTAACTCTGCAGCAGCAGCTGCTGCTGCTGCAAAGCACAAGGGTGAACTGTGCTCGCATCTATTTTTGTGTGCGTGGTTTGGACCTTATGAATTTGCTACATAACTGCTGAGATAAGCAGTGCCATTTGGTATTCATATTTTTTTTAGATTAAAAACAGCAAAACCAAAGGAGGTTGGTGATGACTTTTTCCTACAGTAGCTTGCACCTGATGGTTTAAAAGCTAATGAAATTGGTAATAGATACCACAATGCCTCTAAAATAGTAACAGCCAGCAGGAAAAGCATACAAGCGATAGCACTATTTATTCACATGTCACTTTGCAGTTTCATCATTCTCCTAGACTTAACCTATTTACTAAGAGGCGATATGAGTCATTCAGCGAAGTGTTTCAAAAACAGAGAGAGAAAAGAGAATGGATGGGAGAAAGCTATTTTTTACAGGAAATAATTGGGGGGTAGGAACCAAAGAACAGTTACAGCATGTTCAGGATTAGCTGAAAGTAACAAGAATAGGCAATGCTGATGCTTTTTTTATTTCTGTCACAAAGGAACTACCAGAACAAATATTTAATTGAGGGGAAACAAACCATTTAACAAATATTTAATTAAGGGGAAACAAACCATACTGCCCTTCCCTTTAGGCAGTTACGCAGGGGATGAACAGTCAATAATGTAATCTATTTTCCTCCCTTGAGCACTAGCGCTTATGTCTATTAATCCACAAAACTATTTACTGGCTCTAATTCTCTGGCATCTTATCTTCTGCCGTGTCTTAACTTTGCAAGCATCCCCGCTGAAGGGCTTGTGGATTCATGCAGAACCCGGGCCTCTCCAGCAAACCGGGTTTCCCTTCGAACGTGTCTGAACTGAATTTTGAGCCTGGTTCTCAGCAGAAAACAGCCAGCAGAAAATCACTGTCCCAAGGTAACAGGGAAGATGCACAAGTGGCCTACGAACAATTCTGCCAGACAAACGAAACTCTCCTCTGGAACAGGCATGCAAATAACCTTCTGCTTGCAATTACTCTGCTTTCACAAAAAACTTCGGAACAGCAAGCACGAAGAAGGCATATGTTTTTTATGTGCTTTATTTTAAAGAAGACTATGGGCAGTAGGCATACTGTTCGTAGTGAAAAACACTGAGCAGGGGAACACATAAAATCACTTTTGCACACAGATTATTTTTCTATCATGACTC
This sequence comes from Sagittarius serpentarius, assembly GCA_034782735.1. Taxonomy (NCBI): domain Eukaryota; kingdom Metazoa; phylum Chordata; class Aves; order Accipitriformes; family Sagittariidae; genus Sagittarius; species Sagittarius serpentarius. The sequence goes on from JAVKLA010000010.1 coordinate 23,807,221, forward strand.
CACATCCTTCAGCAAATGAACATTTGGGGCCAGATTCTCCCCGGCTTTGCATCAGACACTGAATGGTGAGTGCTGTTTTAGGAGCCCTGGTATCAGGAACTGCCTCTGCAGGTGATGGATAGTGATAGGCACCGTCACAGAGGTCTGCGGATCTTGGCGGTGGGAGTCCAGGACAGCTAAGCACCTAACTTTGGGGCTACAGCTATGAGTCCCAAGTTAGCTGGAAAGAATTCAGACAATTAAATATTTAAGTGGCTATTGACAGAATGTTACAGTTCACATATAACAATGTCAAGGAGGTGCCACATACAAGATACTGCGTGTCTGTCCACATCCATCTGTTTGCTTTTATTTTGCACTTTGACTGTAAGTCCTTTGAGGCAGGAACTGATTTTTTTCCTTTGGAGTCAACACAGCATCTGCCACAACGGAGTTCTCATCCATGTGGGGGTTTCTAACATAAAATAATGTAATCATAAAAATACTATATAATACTATGGAGTGTATGTATAAATCAGAGAGCATTATGAACTGAGAGCTAATTGTAAGAGACACCTATAACTAGAAAAAGGAGTGCAAAAGACTATGGGGAGCAGATACTGTAACTGACTTTGCATCTCACCTCAAGAAGGCCATGAACGTCTGACAGTAAATAGCTTGAGAGAATAAGAAAAAGGTATATGCATCATCCAAAGACTTCAAGCTTTCAATTTGAGTCAGTGGCACAAATGAGAAAACTTTTGTTCTCAGTAGGAAAGGAAAAGAAAGGGAAGGGGAAGGGAAGGGGAAGGGAAGGGGAAGGGAAGGGAAGGGGAGGGGGAAGGGGAAGGGGACGGGGAAGGGGAAGGGGACGGGGCCGGGGCCGGGACGGGGCGGGGCCG
>JAVKLA010000010.1:23808201-23894116 GCA_034782735.1 Sagittarius serpentarius
AGAAGAGAAGAGAAGAGAAGAGAAGAGAAGAGAAGAGAAGAGAAGAGAAGAGAAGAGAAGAGAAAAGAGAAGAGAAGGGAAGGTATATAAATTACCAGAAATAGAACTGAGCTCCTCAATGCCCAATAGCTGCTGAGGTGACTGTCTTCAGCTGAAGTGCAGCCGGCACTGTTGAGGTTGGGCAATTCCCAACCTCACCACAATAGCAATAACCTACATTTGTTCGGAAATTAGCCTCAATTATTTGCAGACCTCCCATCCCAATTCCAGATCAAGATGTAGGAACAACCACCCTAAGAGACTGCCCCAGGGAATCCTTCCCAGGATTTAATTATGAGCCATCCCATATTTTCCAACTGTGAGGTCTGAGAGCTATGTGCAACCCCACGCAACCCAGGCAGGAGGCAAAATACTATGCTCATTGCAGTGTCTCAGAGGCACACTGCAAGACTCTGCAAGTACCTAGCAAGACCATCCTAATCACTCCCAAGTTCTCATCAGCTATATGTTGTCCTTTATACACAGGTTTGCACAGCCAGCTCACGAGCTCTGCATTTGTAGCTCATACTGAACCTATTAGTTTGCATTTAACCTATTAGTTTGCGTTGCTACACTTCCTGGGTGATTTCCAACCAAACAACGAAGGCTTTGGAACCACATCATGATAAAACACTCTCTTGCCTAAAATAAAGATAAAACTTGCTTACGTTTGATATGATCTCATCTGACTACAGAACACATACAGAAGCAATTGGCAGGCCGTCCCCTCGGCTAGGAACGTGGATTGAATGGGAATACTGTTTGTCCTGCAATTGGGGAACTAGCCACAGACAGCTGGAAGACACAGCAGTAGCAAAGTTAAAGGCCAAGATCACCATAACTCTTTCTGAGCAGTCTTGGAAGGAGAGTGACTGCCAACACGAATTAAATGCCCCAGCTAACACACACTGCATAATGAAACTGTATGAAGCCACTGGATATCTTCCACAAGGCCAGATTTTTAGAAGTATTTTGGTAGCTAACTCTCAACTAACTCTCCAACTCACTGTGGATTAGACATCTAGCCACTTTTAAAAAAATCAAATACACAAAGAGACAAGCATGCATCACCTCTCAGAATCTGGTCTAGACTGTACCCAACATTTCCCTGATAGATGAGATGGAACAAGTGTTGGGGAACACCAACAGAGGATGCCCTACAATAGGGACTGGGGGCTGTCATTTGGGATGCCGAGTAGAGACGGGAAGGTTTTTGTACTAGTAAGGGCTGACACATGGGTGGGGAAGTAATGCTGACTCCTTGCATGCTCCTTGGAGCATCACCATGAGGAAGGCTTACAGTGTGTCTATGCAGCACCATGATGTGACTTCATCATCATCACCATCATGGAGTGACACTGCAGAGTGCTGCCATAATCTCTTCTCTAGGACATGGGAACAGCTCCAATGGCTGACTACCACCAGCTGCTGTGCTTTGCTGCAGGCTGAACATGGAGGAGAAGGACAGCGGAGAAGCGACGGTGGGGCAAAACCCAGCTGAAGCAACAGGATGGCTGTCCACCTCAACCTGCGCTCTCCTGAAACTCATGAGGCTCGGAGGCTTGGCTGTGGGCTGTAGCAGGTGCTGCAGAGCCTGTCCCAGCCAGGTCCGGCTCCCGCGGTGTTCCTCAGCACTGCAGGACTGCCTGGCAGTGAGTGCGGGTGCAACACTTCAAACTCCAAGCCCAGCAGCAGCAAAAGAGGCAGGTGCCTGGTAAAGGGGAGGGAATATTCTAGGTACTACAAAAATGCCACATCAAGAGACCTAAAAATGGAAGCAATTTACTGGTGGGAAAAGACAAACTATCCAAGAGACTGGGTCTTCCCCATTTTCAGCCAAGAAGCTAAAATGCACTCAAGTTTAAGTGGGTGGTTAAGCCATGGTGACTTCAGAGCAGGCTCACACGACAGTCGGTGCTGGGAGAGGGCAGAAGGAGCATCATAGAACTGAAAGCTTCCCCATTTTGTGCTGACAGTGACCAGTGACCTTGGGAAAGCCCTGTTAAGCAGAGATCAGTTATATCTCATGGCCAAGTCAGCAGCCAACATCCCTGAGGGGCCTGTTGGCATGGAGGGTGGGGTGGGAGCACGCTCTGCCCCAGCTGTGCCACAGGTCATGCAACAGGGCTTTCCTCTCAAGGCGTCCCCTCGACGTGACTGTAATCAACACTAGAAATAATAGCGCAGTTTATATTTGGGCTGGAGATCACCACTGTTAATAGCAACAGCCAGCAGAGTCTCCAGAGAGGGGTTTGGTCACTGCTGACCCTGGCTGAGATCTGAAGGATGATCAGGATAGAGGGCTGCAGCCTTTTGGCCACAAAGACAGAGGCAATTTTTATGTTTCAAGAGGGTGACCAACTTCAGTGGGCACTTCCCCACTTCTCATCACCTGTGTTAGGTGCCCCAGAAACATCCCCCAGTTGCATTTCTTCTTCAGCCGCTTAAGCGAGGCACTCAGCCTGCCCCTGCCACTGTGTGGGGGCAGCATCAGAAGGGGGTCAGAGAGCAATACGAAAGCCGCTGGTTTCATTTGGGCTTTTTTTTCTGTTTTTTTTTCTTGCATCAGAAATGTCATCTGCATCCAGCTGTTAGTATTTTGGAAATCTGCTGGGTTTTGTTTTCCTCGTGTGGTTCAGTGTGGCTGATGCTCCAGCTGCAAAACCCTTGGCAGCCAGTGAGCCTGCTTAAAGCCACTATACATGAAAGCCTGTGTCCTGGCCAGAACCTTCTCTCCTGGGAGCACCCTAGGGCTCCCTTTGGGCAGCCTCCTCATCACTGTAATGGGAACAGTACTTAACTCCATCACAGCCACACCAGATGAGAGTGTGGTGATCAGGAACTGCACAAATAGGTATCTACACCAACTGACGTGGCAGAGAAAATATTTTAGTTGCAGCCAACAGCATCCTGACCCTGACTTCCGAATGCACGGCAATGCTTACACTCTGAACTGCAGCACCATAAATACACTGTAAATGATAAACTTCCAAAACACTATGGCATTGCTATCCACTTTCAGGTTTTCTGCTTTTTTGTAGAGTTTGTTTTTTAAAATCCCATGTTGTCATGAGTATAATCTATGTTATCCATAAAAAGACAGTGATTCAGCAACAGGGCAAGTTATACATGAATAAGGATAATGCCTTTACTGCTGCACCTTTTCCTTCCAGTATGCTTCTCCCATGCCTATCTCAATTGCCTACTCTCTCGAGGCCACAATAATCCCCTCTTCTTTCCCCCTATCCCAGAGCAGACACCCCTGCTAGAGGTGGAGAATGGCTGGATCCAGAGCGCCTTGAAAGGGCAGGAGAGACTGCAGAGTGTTATGAGGAGGTGAGGGCTTGCTGAGGCTTATTTCCAAGGAACAAACTTTTAATGGGGTGTGGGTAATACATGTGAAAATATGGTGATTAAGTACAGGTAAGGGACAGGGCTTTATTACTTAAATAATTCTTCCATTTGACCCCTGAATCCCAAGTCCCCCATTTTTATTCACACAACTCTAATTCCACACTCAGTTACTCAGTGACGCAGACAAAATCATCCATTACGGAATAGTCAGGTAAATACAAACCACCATAAAGGCAGCCTGATCACGTAATTGGCCTTTATATGCCTTTCCCCTCCCGAGCTATGATGGAAACAATGTTGGGTGATTAATAACCCCTGATGATTATATCTACCGACTAAGCTATGAAAGAAAGTATAAGCAATATGAAAGTGTATTTCCTGCAGCAGATGCGTTCAGTGGTGTGCTGGGGGGGTGCTTCCCTGGAAGGGGTAGGGGTAGGACAGTCCCCAGAGGCAGTGATGCTGTGCAGGACTGTGCTCCTGTAACCCAGCCTCTGCGTACCCAAAGCCCTGGCGGGAAAGGGGTAGACAAAATCCTCCTTGGAGAATCCCTAATCCCTGCAGATGATAAGCACATTGTAGCTGAAGTTAAACAAAGAAGAAAAGAAAATACACAGTGTGGGCTGCTTGTAAGGTCACCAAACCAGTGGAGAAAGGATTACTTTAATTTCCCTTTTACCTGGAAAGAAAAATAAACTGAAAAAACAAAATAACCCCATGACCTCTTTTAAGGGTTGGAAAAAAAAACCTGTCTGAGAAGGGAGATAGTTGAAAATGCCTTGTTGAATGCATGCTGTTTTCCATCCCCCATAAGCAGGGCTTAGTGTGCCTTTTACCATGGCTGGCCTGGATGCAGGCGTTTAACAGTGTGGGAGAGACGGGCCGAGGAGCAAGAGGACGTGAAGTTTGCTGTGCTGTCCAGAAGATGAAAACACTAGTGCTGTTTATAGAGGGAAACCCAATTCGTCAGCCCAAATGAATTCCTGTGCTAATCCATGCAGGCTTCATGTTTTCCACCAGCCCCAGCCACTGTAAAGACTATCTTTAGGAGGCACAGTGTGTTTGGAAAGGAGCAGCTGGAAAGAGGGGACGTTTATGCCAGCTTGGAAGGCTTTCTGGTATGGAAAAAGAGGAATGCTCTCTTGGGTCTCCCCACAAAATTGAAGCATCTTCATCCAGAGCAAAACGATGCCAAGCACAACAAACAAAAGCGGCTTTCCCCAACTCTCCTGGGCAGCCTCACTCCAGGGTTCACAATGGTTTCCATAGAACTTGTTTTGCTATCACAACAAATTCGATCTATCCAGGCGTGATGGTGCACACTGTTTTCTAAAGACAAGAAAATTAATTTCCTCGCTTATTTGTTTGCCAAAGTATTTTTGTCTAGATGCCACAGACAGGGACTCCCCAGATAACTAGTGCATCTGCCTGTCAGCTGAATACAGCATACATCTTGAAAAGAAAAATCCTTTAGAGGCTTTGGTCTGCGTGGCACGATACGAGTTACCTTTGCTGCAGAGGCTGGGCGAGAGGCTGCCCTTGGCTAATCACTCTTGTTCCTCGGCCTCTAACCCTCCCAAGCTGAGCTAGCCTCAGCACAGTGTGCCTGCGTGCTGCAACACGAGCTTCCTGTAATAAACCAGCCATCAACTGTGTGCATCTCTCGTTGCATACATGGGAGGAAATGAATGCCTTGTTATATTGACCACAATCTGTTGAAATGCTAGTAAATATTATAGTCGAACTGTGATTAAGGGCTAAATTATTTGCACGGCTGGGTACGCTCCACAAGAGTGAGAGCTGCACTGGAATGTCACACGTGGGAGAGGTTTCTTCCAGCCTTTCCGCAGAGACACTCATGCTCAGCAGTGTTTTTTGAAAAGCAGAGATGTTTTTCTGCATGACAGAAGTAGTTGGAGGAGCATTTAATGCTACATCTAAACCAAGACCATTATCAGAACAGCCTGAATTTTTTGAAAGCCTTAATCTTGACCTAAAACTTGCACTAGTTTTGAAGAGGGGAAGACCTATGAAATGTAATCAAGTCTAAAACTAAGGTCCACATTTCTGTTCTAAAACAGACATAATAGTTTTGTGTGCTTTTTATTTTAATAATAGCCTATAAAATTTATACTGAAGAAAATTTTGTATTAAAATCAATGGAATTTTTTTAAAAAGGAAGCATATCTGAAAACATAATAGAAGTTATTTGAAGACATGAAGCTGCAGGACGACCTCAGAAGAAGAGCTCTCACATAACCCAGCCTACCTACCTGAAAATCTCACCCTAGGTTTTGCCTGCTGGAAATCAGTACCTTGGGATGCTTTCCAAGGAAGAAGACAGCACCCCACTCAAAGCACATGAACATGTGTGAAGAAAAAAAGACAAGAAAAAATTAAATGTAATTTTAAGGAAAAAAGACCCACAAAACACAATGTAATTAAAAAATATAGCTGCTAAAAGTCCTCCTCCAATTTGCCTCAGTTCTGGTTTAAACCAAGCCAGTTCGCTCACTGTACCTGCCCAACACCCAGAGTGGCCAGTGTTTGCAGACTATTTCCAGCCTTTGCAAATACCAGTTTGTACAAAATTGTAATTACTTCATATCCAGTGACTTGAACTGGGGGACTTCCCCAAGTCCTAAGGACAGGTTCCTAGGTTGGTGACTACTTACCTACAGAAATGCTGAGCCTTATTTTTAAGTGGCTTTAGCAGACCCGTGAAACGTGATTAAAGCACAGGTTCGGCAGTGCCCTGTGTGCCTACAGAAGTGCCGCTTCCCCTGGAAAGCAGTGGCTGAAGGCACTGCCTGTGGGCAAGCTGAGGCACCACAACCACACAGAGCATCTGAGGGCAGATGCCTTTCAAAGTTGGGACCTTCACAGACACTGTCGGAGAACAGCCCTGCTGCCTCCTGGTAAGAATCAGAAACCCAAAAGCAGCTGATGAAGACCGAGCACGAGCACTGGGAGGTATTTGACCATAAAGGGAATGCAATGACTGGTACATCATCCAGCTTCCTCTGGCCTTGTGGCTATGGAGTCTCCTGGAACTGAGCTCTTACAAAATAACTGATGCTGTGTTGCTCATAATGACAGATACTTAACCCAGGGAGGTTTAACTGTCACAATACTTTCACCATTGACTCCCATACTTCTGAAGTGGCTCCCCCTTCATTTAGTCATTCTCACTCTTTCCAAAGAAACTTAGAAACCACCTAAATAAACCAGCACCCATTGAGACATTGCAAATGTCATAAGAGTCATTCATGTGTCTCACTATTTGTCCTACATTTGACTCGATTCATTCACGGATGATGAAGTCATTCATCATTAAGAAACCAAACCAAACCAAACCACACCACACCACAATTTGGGAATCTTTGACTAGACTCCCCTGGCAAAGATGATCAGAAGGAATGATTGCAAACTCACACTTCTCTAATTTATTGCTGCTTTCACCCTGGCCCAAATTATTCATTGCACGTTAAAAGCAAAGGTTCAGAGTCCTTGCAAAAAGGCAGAGCAAGTCAACACGTAAGCATTGAAAAAGAACTAAATTATGCTGTCATTTTGCTGTGATGTCATCCTACTATTTCTAGAGAGCCTCAAGGTTTTCTGGTCATGCAGTGCACACTGTTTTGGTGCACAAACGGGTCTGGCACACAACCGCTGCACTGCCAGCACCCTCCAGCCACCCACAAGCCAAAGTGTGCTCAAATGCACACAGCTTGGTGGAAGCAAGGGACAGTCCACTTTGACCTTTACTTCCACACCTGACAATTATCCATGCAGAAAAAATTCTCCCTCAGATGCAAACCTATCACTCATTTCAACATCCACAGGCAGAAGTCAATACTTTTCTCACTAAATCTAGTTCAACTACGATTTCACTCTAAAGACATAGTGTTTGTTCAGCTGAGGGCAGAGTTTAGCCTATGTTTTGGAGTGCAAAGTTTCCAAATTAAAAACCCACAAAAGGACATGCTTGATTAAAATGGGAACTGTGTGGATTAGGAGAACCTGCAGGAAGATGGAGAGTATTAGAACAGTTTCTCACTGAGTGAATTAGTGTTGCCCTGCTGAGCCACATGGGCATCACTGTTGGAGCCCTTTGATCCTCAGTGATTTTACTCTAGCTAACAATAGCTGAAGATTTAACTTTTTTATACCTAACACTGGTTAAATCCAACTCAAGACCAAGTTTTCAAAGTCATTGTTATCAGACCATTAGTCATGCGAATATAGAGATCAGAGTTTTAATTGCCAGACTGTAGTATTTCTAGTAGACGTGCACCTAAACTGGAGAATACAAATGTCTCCAAAGTTGGGAGTACTGGGATTTAGGTTTTTTTTGCAGACCCCTTTTAGAGAGAAGATCCATCTGTGAAATTCACGGCTGGATGTATGCCCAGATTTCTGCGCTTGCAAAATTGAAGCATGGGGACTTGGAGTGATGATTCAGACACAACTGCATTGTTTATACGTTTTAGGTTGGCTTTTACCTTCCTTTGGTTTCTCCTTGGTAAACACAGAAAAAGTTATATTACAGAATAAGAAAGAGAAAGAGTGTGAAAGCCAGCAGCTGGTTGAAAATTCAAATTAGGAGCTAATATGCTGGGAAGGGAGTTTCATGGTCTTCAAGTATTTGCTCTTCTTCCCCTATCTCTGACTCTCCTGCTGGCACAACTACAGATGTGCTGCTTGTTTTTCAAATCAGAGAAGAAGGAATGACCTATTAGGTCATCTAGTACCTCTCGCAGCCAGTGCAGGATTGTCTTGTACATTTGTCCCGTCTGCTTTTAGAATTCCTCTAAAAACATACTGCATCCAAACTACAGCACAGAAGTCTCTTGGAACTGGTGAGTAAGCACCACTATGAAATGACCGCGGAGTATAAGGCCATACCAGCTTCTGCTGGGCAGAAAAGTAGCTCTCACTACTTAGAGTTCTCGTAAGAAAACTAACTTTGATGGGAAATTCAGATCATTCATCCTCAATTTTTTATTTAAAAATGGCCAGGTATTTATAAATAATAATAATAATTACATTTTCATAAGAAACAAAGTATGAAAAGCGGGTGGAAGAAAAATGGATTTTAAATTAATCACCTATAGGTCTTCATTCTTGTGAGAGAAAAGATCTATACAAATAAAAAGTCCCCCATCAACTATCCATGCTGCCTGGCAGGATGTGACCTTAACTGGAAAAGTTCTGCTTGTGTGAATAATGCTGAAAATCCAGCCATTTTTCTATAGTAGACGACTTTATAACTGGCTTTCAGTTTGCACCATAACAGACTGTGTATCTTTAAGACGGTTATTCTTGCCAGGCATTTTATTTCACAATAGTTAAAGAAATGTGCAGATGTTCTCCAAACCTTTCAAAGCAGCAGGGCTCTTTGCAGCTGCTTGCAAGATTTCAGAAGTGCAGTTCAAAAATGGCTAAAGCTGCCTTTTTCTAGCCATCGCAGAAGGAGCTGAATCCTCCCATGTATTATAATGCAGTTTAAGGGGAGAAAAGACCCCTACCCTTTTCCCACCTTTGCACATTCTTAAGATTAACACAATTTATATCAAATCAAAATGTGAAGATCAGCAATGCCAAACCCAGGCGTTCAAGGTTCATGAGTCAGGCCTCTAATAATCATGAGATTGGTTTTAAAATCATGCAATCAACCACCCCGCCCCCAAAGTTGCGTCATTTTTGTCTGCCTGGATTTTGAAAGACCAAAACACCAAGGTTCCTATTTTTAATGTTTTGGTTTTTCTTGGATCGGACTGAAAAAGATCACTAAGAAAAAAGTAACTCACACATTTTGCTGCAGTCACCTGCACAGGGACTTTTAAATCACTATAAATATTCCAAGACTCACAATGAAATTGCAACGAAATTGCTAATAGCAAAAGCTTCAAGCTTCAATGTGGATGTAAGCCAGTTCAGTGGTTATACTTATTCAATTACATCGTGCTAATTTTAAAGGGGAGATAACAGGATAAACTGTGAGGATGTATACATACCTAGCTGCAGGTTCCTTATATAGTTGTCAGGGAGGGTACAACTCCCCTCAGCGAAGCAACTTTCTAATAAATGAATCCAGCCCATTGCACCATCTTTGCTGAAAGTTACTAGCATTAGGATTCATTTTGAGGTGGTCAACATACAAAGCAAGCAGGCTGAGTTTGTGCAGTTATTGCCCATGTGAAAATCCCTTATATTACATAGGCTGTAGCTACCCCTGCAAGTTTAGCCAGCTTAGCAGCGCTGGCATTGCTGGTGTAAACCCTTCTTCCAATGCAGACATAGTCATCCCAGTACAAAAGCCTTTCAGTGAAACAGCTGGTGGTGGTTCCCTGACTTGGCATAAGCTGTGCTGATTCCAGTGTTTTTACACCAACAGAGCTGTGTCTACACAAGGGCTTTTACCATAATAGCTGTCTTAGCCAAAAAAAAAAAAAAATCAACCACCTTAACCAGCATAGTTATGTGGTAAGATGCATAAGTGTAAAACAAGCCTCGTTAAAGGTTTCAAGAGAGCGCTTCTCTGGTTCAATGCAAAATGGTGACTTTAGCTCTAGAAGGAGTTAACCCCCTTTCCTGCTTTGCACAGTTTTGTTAGAAGCCATTTCCTATCTGCACATTTCTTGCTTCTCATCTCCAAAGCCCCCGTTTTAAAAAAATGTGGTCAAAACAGTTATGATTTTGACTGAACTGAAAGAATTTTCATGTAAAACACCCAGTGTCACCCTTAGCTGGCAGATCACTATTCATTTTCCTTACATTTTGTACTTGCTCATACAACAGCTTTGCTCTCTCTCCAGACTTTGCCCTCAGAAATGAGGGTGTTTCTAATAGACACACCTGTTCTCGGTGACAGGTAGTGTATCTCACTTGCCAGCAATCAATAGTTCACTTCTAGAAAGCAGGTAGTATTCTTTGAAACATACAGTATGAAAGGAGTGAGTCTGATGGAAAGACAGAAAAAGGAGAGAGTAGCTCTGCCAATCGCTCCCTTTAGTGCAACATGTGTTTTAACAATCTACAGCATGGCCAGCACGGCCCCAGCTCCTGCACACCCGGGTGACAGCTTCACGTGCCTTTGGTACCCCCACGTCTGTGTGAGGGATGCAGCTGGGGGGACCTGGCAGTCTGGGATCCCCTAGGCAAGTCAGAGTTTTACCAGTGACTTTTTGCATCAGCTGGGGCAAGTCACTTAAAAGCTCTGTGCCCCGCTTCACCCATCTATAAGAGCTGGGGAAAAGCTTGTCTGCCGCTTTCTGCAGTGGAATTATTTTAAGACATTACCGTTTCTCTGCACTGGATGAACAGTGTCATTGGACTGAAAAATGTTATTGTTGTTATCCCTTTAAATTGAAAGTGGATTGAAGGAATAAAAGTAAATGTATGGTCTATTTTGGCAGATGTCTTCCAACACATGGGTGTCTATGGTCTTCTTTATAAGAGCTGTCTGCTGTCTGTGATTCAGACCGTCTAAGGAATGCCATGAGCGTGGAGTAAATGGACAGCAAGTCTGGGAAAGGACTTTATTGTGGTTTAGAAGCTTTCAATTCCAAACTGCATGAACAAGTTCTTTTTTTCAAGTAACTCTTTGCCAGTATTTCAAAACTATCATTGAAAATTGCTTGATGCCTTCTGAAAACTGAGCGCTTTTTGCTGATAACAGTCCACTGGCTTAGCTTTCAAACGGTGGCATGCCTTCCACCAGCAAATCGCTAGAATTGGGGTTTATTGTCTTGGTGCATCAGTTTGCGGTGGGACCCTGCCCATCTAGGCACGGAGCGAGCGTTCACGTACCCATCCTGCAGTGTCAGTTCTTGGCGGCGGTGCCCGTGGTCTCCTAATGGAGTCTGCATGTTCTTTTGAACAGGAAATGCTTTGTAACACAACTTGCCTGTGGGCACTTACTGCACCAATTAAAAATTCCTGAGCTCGAGAACAAAGAGGTGCCAGTGGAACTATGGTTTTAATCACTTGATTCATTTTCTTCCTTCCTCCACTGCTGATTTTGGATGTATGGGTTTTTCTTTTTCTCGCTTTGTTTTCTTTTGCATGTTTTTAGACAGCAGGACAGCTGCTCAGAAAGACTGCTGGGGAAAAAGCAGTCTTGAAAAAGGGCTAGATTTGTCTGAATTTTCGAATAGCAAACTGTTTCTAGATGTGAAGAACATCAGATGCCAGCCTGCCATAACAATACAAACACTTTGTTCTTATTCAGGTATGCAGCTTTTTTTCTGAGAATCCACATGAGTTTTAGTAACATGAATGAATTAAATGCTTTACTGGAGGGAAAGATAACAAGATACTTTTTAATAATGGTAAACTGAGGTACAGAGGAGTTAAATACTTTGCTGAACGCCAAGCTCATACACAACCCAGGAGACCTTCCTCCTGATACGCTAATATTTCTACTTCCTGCCAACAGACTACAGTTTTTTTGGAGCAGAACCACCTTTTTGTTCTGTTTTCATATTGCCTGTAGAAAAGCAAGACTGGCATATGATTGGGGCACTTAGGTCCTAACATGACACAAACCCACAATAGCAGTGATCCAAAAATAAAGCATGTAGTGTACCCACAGAGTGCTGTAAGGTCCCAATAGAGAACAGAAAATCTGGAATAAAGTGAGTCAGAGCTTCAAGAATGAGTCTGATGAATACATAGATTTGCTAGAGTGTTTGAGCTAAATGTTTTGGAGAACGTACATGCTTCACTCTTAGTCAAACTCTGCCTGAGCAGAAGTGACCACACCTTCTATGAAAAGTAGTTCTAATTAAAAACAGAGCATGGCTTTTTTTGATGCAAATTGTTGCTCTAACTGAACCACAGTCCATTTGCAACATTCAAATTCACTCCTGTCTAAAATACCAGGAAACAGGAACATTTCCCCCTCTACCCTGTATTGCTATTTTACTCTGTGCATGGACACATGATGAAAACAACTACAGACCAAGCTAAAACATGCTCCTACAGCCACCATCTTCTGTGCTTTCTGGGGACGAAATCAACACAGTGTTAAGAAAGAAAAGCAGCTTCTCTACAGCCAGGCAGGCAGCCGGACTCCTGACCCCTGCTAGCGCGGCTCCACTGCTTTAATGCACGAAGGGCTTAAAACTGCCTTCACTGTGCAGCTGAGGTTCCCCCAGCACAGGGAAATCCCCAGCTGGCAGCAAGCTGACAGCGCTGGCTTCATGCCACCCCCTCCTCCATCCACCGTGCAGGGGCTGGGGAGGGCGAGCAGGATGCTCACAGCGTGCTAGCTCCCGAGCCAAAGCCCTACGGACTGCGCTGGCTGCAATGGGAGGCCCTGCGTCCTGTCTTCCCTCCTGGCGGTACTGACCCTCTCCTTTCACCCGCACACGCGTGCTGGTCTCCCCGAGGAGCACATGGAACGAGCGCGGATGCCGAGCGGGCTGCTGCGCGCTGCGGCAAGGGTGGCGAGAGACCAAGGCCGGCAGGAAAGAGCTCAGTCCCGGACTGCCGCTTACTCAGGGCTGACACAGTAGCTTTGCTGCTCGGGTCCCCAGGAGACCCGGGGTTTCCTGGAGGTACACCCTGCTCAGGCTTGTGCCTAACAGCTACTGGCCCAAAGAGAAAAAAGCTGGTCAGAAAAGAAAGATTCTTCCTGAACATGGAGGAAAGAAGGGATTTCAGTTTCATTTCATGCCACTATGGGGACAGACTGCAGATTTTGTTGTTGTTGAATGAAAGAACACAAAAAGAAAATGTAGGGACCTAACACACTCTGAATGGTCTTGGATGAGACCCATGGTTAGGGCAATGGTTACTGCAGTGGGGAGCAAAGCTGCAGAAATTAACACATCGCTCGTAGCGAAGGTGATCGAAAGTGCTGGGTGATTTACAAGCACCACATTGCACACCCTCCAGATCCAATTTCTAAAGAAATACCTGCTCTGTCTGAAGTTTTCTGTGAAATACATGAGTTCACCATAAAACATCTCTGCTGATTGGCGGTCTGATAAACCACTACACAAGCATCTGCCTTGCTTTTCTCCTCCTCGTTAAAGATTACTGGTGCACCAAAAATAATTTAGAGCTGCTGTATCAAGCAGACAGTTCTGTCAGATGTGGTTAGATAGTTACTATTTGAATAATGACAATCATTTTTCTTTGTGAAGTAAAAAACACACAACATGACAGCTGAACCGAAAAGAAGAACTAAATCTAAGGCAAGCAAGTTGGTAACATTCAAGACAACAGCTACACGTCCATTATTTGTATATGGAAAGAGCCTAACACCATACTTGACACTCAATCTCTACAAGCCACCTCTAGATTGTGTCACATCTGAGTGCTTTAGTCTGTGATGCATTTATCCTCCTATTGCTCTTGTCACATGATCCTCATATCTCTGTGTCACAGATGGGGAACTGCGGCGCACGGCAGCTGAGCGGTTTCCCCAGGGCTACGGAGGAAACCTCTAGCTCTGCAGCACGAGCGTGGGCAGTTCCGGGCACGTCCAGTGCCCCGAGCCCTGGGTCATCCCTCTCTCTCGATCCTGCCCCACCAAGGGATTTTGGACGGTGCTGCAAATAACCGATTTCTTAACTGGGTTTGTGCTTTGAATAGCTAACCTGATTGCTCTGAAGGTCTTGGAAGAACTAAGTTCTATTTGTCAACCTATTTCTGTGGTTGGCTGTGTAATCTTTACCACTGTGGGTGGTTTTGGTTATGAATAGTATTAAGATGAGGCCTCAGCTGAAACGTGATGAGCACTCTCTCATCCTATGGCTTTCACTTGCATTTGAAGCTAATCACTACTTGCCAGCATTAGGCCGGACACCTGATGCGTCCTGAAGAATCTCCTGGCCATGGCTTATCTTCATTCCCAAAGTATTTCCAATAGTAAATAATTTCTGAGGCAGAGGTGTGCAACAAAGGTTTCTCTGCCAATTTTTCATGAATAGTCCCTTCCTGTGGGGATTTATCTTTACACTATTTCATATCAAAAAGTTACAGATACATACAATTTTTGACAGAGAAATATGGAGGTATATGGAGGAATATGCATAAGAAAGTATACGTGTGTGTGGCAATGTCTAACCTGTATCAGTTTCCCTAATGCCTGCATTTCCAAATCCAACCTCTAGGATTTGATAGCTAGAGCCTTTTTTCCAGTAACCACAAGTTTCATAAATTCTCTCTGGGAGGAGAAAGTTGCAAGGAGGCTGCATAGGCTGGGCTGGGCACCTCTTGCTCAGAAGTAGCACCGGCAAGAGAGGAATAGGGGCAAATGTCTCCTTTCAAGAAAGCATATGGTAGGTCTCTGCAGTACAGTCAGAAATGAGCTACAGACATGCCAAAGTTACCATTAAGGTAGCCAGTATGGATGGTACCAGTTGTGCAGCCACTGCACAAAGAGTTCCTCGCACATGGCAAAACCCACCTGAGAAGACAGGTAAATACTTGCCATCACTTGCCTTAAGGTCCACGCTGTTTGGGCTGCACTGCTGGTGCGATTCAACCTAGAGAGCCTACAGCTTTGTGCGCTCTGGTCCCACATTTGACTGTAATCCTCCTGCAGAGGTGGAACCAGCTCTTATCTTTACAAGGCAGGAGGTAAAGACGGGTTAGGTGTGCTAAATCCCCAGTATTTTGTGCCCTGTGGAGCAGTGAAGGCTCTGAGCAAAGAACAAACCATGGTCTCTGGAAGAAGGACAAATACTTTTTTTACAGCAGGGAAGATAAAAAATAATGAAGGGTCCTGCCAGCAGTGGCAGAAGGAAGCTGGAAGAAGTAAAAAGAAACAGCAGTTGTGTTAGCTATGAGATGCTCTTCTCTGGTGACTTCCAGGAGAGCTCAAAGACTGGGACAGTATACCCACTCTGAGAGGCAATAGCTTCAGGAATGAGGAACCGATGGAGCGGAGCTTGTCCTGGGTCACTCAAGAAGTTCGTGGCAAAGCTCAGAATAGAAACAAGTCCAGAACACCAAGGCTGCGCATTAACCACGAAGGCAGAGGACAAGAGTTGACAAGAGGAGGTCACAACTGTAGAAAGGGACGAAACCTGGACTGTCAGCAGAAATATGGAGAAAGAAGAACAAAGAAGAGGGAGGAGGAAGATGGGGGAAGGGAAGAACAGAGAAGGGAAGCGAGAGACACTGGAACAGTGGTTGCCTAAGAGTCTCTCCATCAGCGGCAGCGCAGCGCACTCATGCCAAGCCTGGCTGGGGAACCATTAGCTAAGTACCTATCTGTGAAAAATCACAGCAAAACCTAACAGCTCACTTTATCTCAGAAGAGCTTTCTGGATAAAAGGGATTTGAGGGTAAAGCCTCCACAATCCTTTGGGTTTGCTTTCTTTTAATACTGTAAAGCACAAAAATAAACTTTCTAGTCAGGAAAAATATGGCTTTTGTTATGCTCTGAGTCACTTTTCCCCGGCAGCAAACAAAGTGGCTTTTCAATTCAAGTCCTGAACATTTCAGAATGAAATGTTTTGCAAAGTCCTGAAGTAAATCACAATTCTCCAAGTCACACTTCTAGCTAATGTAAACTCACTGAGGTCAGTAAAGAGACTGCATGTGACCAATCTCGCCTGGCCTGACGTGGGTGGCATAACTGATAAATTAATCTCTAGTTGAAATCAATTCAAGATGATCCAGTCAGCCAAGCAGAAGCCTGGAATTTCATTAACTTGCTGCTATTCTGCCTAATGGCTGCTCCTCTTAGCATGGCAGTTGAGTGCATCCCTTGTGAGCTATGCTATAGTTGGATGTTACTGGCCTGACTCAAAACCCAGTGAAATTAATTTTGTAGTCCATTTTGGGAGTTCATTTAAGTGGACTTTTGCTCGAATCTGAAGTTTAACAGCTTTTACTTCAAGATTCTTTCTTTTTCATTTCTTTTACAAGGTTTGAACCAAGTATTTTTAGAAACATGGAAAAACCTCTCAGCCTTTCATGTTAGAAGTACCTTAAAACACAGCGTTCAATTTTACTATGAGAAAGATTATCTTGCTTTGTTATCATGCCCCACTCCCTAAATAGGAAGTGGATTTTACTTAGCTATTTTCTTGCAGATCCAGCAAATCTCCTAAATCAAATTCACCGTCAAAACCCAATTCAACACTCCTCTTCAGACAAGAGGACCAGTAAAAACTCTCCAGATTTTACTGTGGTGGCACCAAATCTATATCAACCACATTTCAAACACAGACTAATGGAAAAAACCATCCAAACTCTACTCTCCCCCCAAAAACAGCAATGAAGAGTGTACATCATACAGCCACAGAGCACTCGGTACCTAAGTTGAAGAAACTTCTTGTTCTTCTTGTGTTTCATGGGCACAGTTTCACAACTCTAGGTGAGTAACTGCAGTAAAAATCCCAAACTACTGGGTGCTTACAAAGCACATAATAGTGCGCATTCACAAGATCAAACCATACATGCAATTGCCTACACTGAGAGGCTAGCAGCAGCGGATGTATGTGAAAATGAGGTCTGTACTTCATGCATAAGAACACCCTGTATTTGCATTAATATATCCAGCAACCTCACTCTGCTCCCACTAAAATCAATGTCGGGTTTCCTACTGGCCTTTATGTTGCAGCATCCAGCTGCACTATTAACTTTGCATTGATTTCCTCTTGCAAGGAACATACTTTAATAAAAGAACCAATCAACCAGATCGTCAATAGTTGCTTACCTAAGAATAAGCAGGATATGTTCAAAGAAAGCTTTACTCTAACTTATATTCATTCCTAAAGGCTAAATCTGCTGGCTCACAACAAAGAAACAGCACTGTTTTACTTATCAATGTCCTACTGTTCATCTAGAACATCTGCAATAGTTTTGCCTGCAGCACTACCCCATTCATTACAGGCCTTGACAGACTGTTCAATGGGCTTTTTTTTTGGTACAAAATGTACAAAAGCATTTTACAAAGTGGACTTTGCCCTGATATGAATAATAAAAAAATAATTAATTAAAAAGTGCATTTTGTTTCAGATTCTCCATTTTCCAAACTAACCTTTGCCAAATCGAAACAAAATGGCAACAGCTTGAAACCTGACAGCTCACTCCATGGCACCAAGCAAGACAGAGGGTTTCTGCAGAACACTATGTTTTTTGCTTGGTTGCCAAAGTGCATTGCCATCTACCAAAAATGCAGTTGATGAAAGACCAAAATGCAGCATCAGCAAACAGTAAATATCCATACCCATCAAAAGCAAGCCACGTTGGTTTTGTGCCGAGGAACAGGTGGGATTTATAAATCCTAAACTGCCCCCTTCCCTCCAACAAACTGACCCATACGAGAGAAGAGCAGTGCTTACCGTCATCCAGATACGCTTGGTCCAGATTCTGTTCCTGTTTAATAGTGACTCCAGCTGGTAACATTTCTTTCTGGTCGCTAACCGGCGGTCCATTTTTTGCTGCTCGCTGGCCTGAGGCTGTCTGCTGCTGAATCACGGTAGGATATGAACTCGGACTTAACCTTTGTGCTTGACTGACCTGGGGCTGGCTGGATCTTGCAACATTGGAAGTAAAATTTTCACAGCACATGATGTGCTGAAATTCTTGATGACTTCCGCACCTCAGCTGCTGGTTGGTTGGAGAATAGTGAATCACTGGAGAAGACTGCTGGTTGCCTGGAGAGTGGTGGAGCACCGCTGAAGTTTGGCCTGGAGAACCAGCGTGCACCAGGACTGACCTATGCGCATCTGAAATAGCAACTGGTGTAGCCATCAAATTGGATTGCTGGTAGCCCAGTTGGCTCGGGCTAAGGCTCTTGCTTCTTTGGTATATTACAGCGGCTGGATTCTGCTGATGATATCGAGAATCAGGAGAAGAAAGGCCTGAGCGCAACTGCTGGCAAGGAGCCATAGTGGCCACAAGACAGGAAGGGGATTCGGTGACCATTGTATGCTGTGAATAGTAAGGCTGTGTTACTGTTCCCAGACCACTGTGTACTGTATTGCAGATTAAGGCTGGATCATAGTCATCAATGGGCTCTGTTTTGATTGATGGTACTAGAATAAAGCATGCAAAGGACGTTATTCGTAACAAGCTGATGAGTAACAGAGAGGTTTTCCTTGAAGTAATAAGAGATTTAAGCCGTTTGAAAGATTTGCATGTGCGAGCTCGTATCTCGCACGCATCAATTTTAATAAATCACGTATATGCAATCATGGCAGAGTCTCTCTTGAAAGCACTCTATACTTAGGTGTTCTTTAAAATTTTTAATGATCTATTTAACCACAAGTTTCTGAAAACAAGAAAATCAATACTTTAGTTCATTCTGGAACATAAGCAAAATAATAAGCCATAGATAGGTGTTTCTGGTAGTACTTCCATCTCAAAGGAAGACTGAATAACTAGAAATCCTATGACATATGCAACTCCTCCTTTTCTGTGAAACATTTAACTAGTGACCAAAGGCACAGTTGAACTATTTTAGGGCTTTCTTTTCAGTTCCTTGGCTACATGGAATTTCCCCAGTACTGAGAGCTGAAGATCTTTCTGACACCATCATTTAAAAGACCATGATTTTAGCCAGACTTGTGTGAATCTTGGTGTGGATAACTGATTGTCCTCTACAGACAAATTCTCACATTTCTGATGGTTTTTTTGTCAAATCTTCCCCAAAACTCATTACAGAAATACCATTCAATGGAACCCATATAATGGCCATGCAACTGGGTTATTTTTTGGAAGTATAAGGTTTCCTTCTCTGAAGCGGTCTATTTTAGGGATCGTATTGAGATAATATTGTACTTCTCAATAGTATTTCATAACAGAACAATTTAGCAAGTATAGAAAACCTTCACATTGGTGATATCCTATACAGTTCATAAATTCATGGAGAGGACCACAGATTTTCAGCTTGGAGGAGACTGAAATAAGAATCAGAATGAATGTTTGCCCATCCTTAGAAACCAGTCAAATTAAGACATCATTTTGAAGCTTGCAAAAAAATCTGGTACTGTTATTTTATGCTTTCTGGTTTCCACAAACACAATAATCTGATTTTCTCACAATATTTTTCTCCCAGCCAAAGCTGAGAAATTCTGGGAATCTCATTAGTAATCCTCTTGCATTTATTGTGACATGGCTCACCAATTCCCAAGAGAAAGAACATCAGAAAAGCATTCGTATTTTTCTCAACCAGCCTCATTCTGAAGAATATATTGCTTGTCTTCCTCCATACCAAGCCCTTGTTACTTTCCCAGATCTGATGTTATCTTACTCTCGTACACGTCAGCTGGGGAAGGCAATGCTCATGGTTTTCACAGGGTCACATCATGTCACAGACTAGGTCTGCTCCCACTGAGGCTGTTGGCAAACTTCCATCCAAGTGAATGGGGCAGCATCAGCCCATTGCCAAGATAACTGTCCCCTTAAATTTATGGGAAATTCCTGATCATAAATCACAGGCGTCCTTTAAACCAAACAGTTGTTGAGTGCTTAGCTGCACTTGGCTGAATTAAATTAGTAAAATTTAGATCCTCAAATAATGGCAAGAAAACAACAATAGCAGAAAATAAAATCTTGCTCATGAGAACTAGGCAGCAACTTGCTGTGTCCTTGAGAATTACCTGGGTGATAGGTAAAATGCTGGGGTTGGCTTCTTTTTCTTTTCCCATTGATGACGTAAAAATTCACCTTCACAGCTGTGCGAATGTGCTTGTTACGGTACTCTGGTACTTCTACAAAAAGCATGCTCTGAAACAGTGAACGGTGACAATATAGAATTAGTAACTGAGGCTGACCACACATTCTTGGGTGCATCTCTCCTGTTACACATCCAGGCATAAAGGAAGAGAAATCTTCCTATTCATCCCTATAAAGAAGGGTATGAAACGAAGAAAGGAAAAAAAGGGCAGATGGTGAAAGACTAGAAGATTTTTGGTACTAGGAAGCTGGTTTCTCTGTACTATATTCTCTCTGGTACTGGATGTTGTCCTGAACTTAGAGAAAGAAGTCTCAGCTACAAATAAAACACACAGAATGGTGATAAATGCGGCAGCACTGTAAATCACACTGTGCTTGATAAACAAGTATGTATTGCAGAATTCTCTCTTGTTCTTAGAATAAACTTGATTATTCTATAGGCTTTTTACTTATACACAGCCGGATCCTGCTTCTATGGAAATTAACAGCGAGTTTCCCGTTCTCTTCCGCAAGAGCAGGCATGGCCCATGGCAATGTAAGCGCTAGCTCCTAAATGCACTGAACGACTACAGTAGGGTCCCATTAAGCAAAGTGAACAAAGAGGCTCATTCCCTTGAAAGACTAATGTTCATTTTAAGTGCTGTAGTACAAATCCTGTCCTGCTAAGTACAGAGCACCCAAGACTTCCATACAGGCAAAAGGAAGTCAGGACAGCCAGCATCCTGCAGTGGACTGGGCTGATACAATAGAGTCTTCTGCAAGAACACAAAATCTAGCAGCTATTCAATTTGCTGTGGGTTACTGCTAAATGAATAGTTTCTTTTTGCAACACATTTACTGCTGAAGCATTTGACATTTGTTCATCACAGCAGCAAGATAGCTGCTCATTCTGTTTTTGAGATGCTCTTTGAAAACTGCCCCTTGAATACAACTTGCTGTCTCAGAAGCCCAAGGAGAGGACATCCAATGTTTTGCATACTTACAGGCTGGCTCTTATCTTTGTCCACTGTTGCCTCCATTTCCCAGATCTGCTGCCCATCTAGAAGAATATCACAATATTAACCTCACTGTATTTTTTTAAATCATAAAGCTTGACTTAAAAAAAAGGAGACAAATTAAGGGCATCAAGTTAGCAAAGCTCTCAAAATGGACTTAATTTCAAGCACTTTCCCAGTCCTAACCAAAAGCAACAGCATTTAATTTAAACATATCGTTGAACACTTCTCTCGCCAGGAAAATACATATTAAAATGAAATGTTTATGTAGAAATTAGCCAAACTGAGGAATGAAATATTTAGTACAGGTGCAACATCTGCTTTTTACCAGACTTGATTTCCACCAGTTTGACTGACGGAGGGCATCAGAAGGTCAGATAACTTGTTAAGAGTCACATTTGGTCAGCAGCTCAGCACACTTTCTGCTATTTTAAGCTAAGACCACATGGCTCCACACCAGTGTGGTAAGAGGTGGAATGGGCGAGGAGATGGAGGAAGGACTAGCTAAAAATCCAGATCTCATATGGGGTGCATGGAGATGGAAGCAAGCAAACTGAGCCACTTGCGGGCTGGTTTTTAGAGGTGCTGCAGAGTGAAACTGGCAGATGTCTGAATTCTCACAGGAGCGTAGGCTTTTCTAGAAGTAGTTCAACAGGGACAGATTCTTAGCGCAGCTGGGAAACCAGCTAAATAGGGTGCTTGATTTCTGTTATGCATGCCCTCTTACCATTCATACTGGTTTCTTATATGTGCAATACGGAACCTCAGCACATGATATCTAGCAATACATCTCCTCTGACTGAGGAACAAGCCCGATATCTCCAACAGTGAATCCGCACCTCAGCACTGCCACCACTGTGGGCTGTGACAGAGTGCCACCAGCAGTCCTAAAGTCACTACAAAGCATCAAATATTCACCGTATTCAGTGTAAAAGCACATCATTGCCTGTGTGACAGCCTCTACCTCTGAACCACTGGAAGTCTTTCTGCTCTTAATTACATCCACGCAGCTCATCTCCATTCTGAGTTACACAAAACTGTATTTATAGAGGAAAATAAAATCTGATCCCCTTGTATGCAATACCATCAAAGTAACCCCAGTGCTATAAGAGTACATCAGGAGTGACATGACATTTGTACACAGACTGGGTGCTTCATCTGGCTACAAATATTTCTTAAATCTACTGTCGCCCACACTTCCCAGAAACATCTTTTAGCAATGCCTTCCTTATTACTTTTTTTTTTTTTTTTTAGATTTTAATCTCTACCCCTTTGATTTTTATATTCCGCTGAGCCTTTTAGCCAAGCAATTTGCAGAAGAAAAATACTGATGGGAAAAAAAATTGCCTCATACCTTTCTGAAAGCTTGATTTTAAAATGAATAGGGGACACGTATCCAAACGAACCGATGTGACTTGAAATACTGCAGCCGCAAGGCTGGTATTTGCTTTACAGAGGGGAAGGCGGCTCCCGGCCGCGTTTCTGCAGGGGTTCCCCAGACTGCACGCCCAGGTCTGGCCGGACAGGGGTGGAAGTCTCCTAAAAACAGTCCTTCTCACAGGACTTTTTATTTTTCCCAGTTCTTGGAAATTCTGCAAGAGCTGCTTTGTCCTCTGTTATTTAAGTACTTCTGCTTCTGGCAAAAAGGGAAATGAAAGAGTATTTTTAAATGCATTTTGCATTTTTTCTGTTGTTTTCCTCTTTGTTCTCCGCTCTGCGCAGACAATGAGCTGACAGATGCGCTCAGCTCTCCGGGTAGCCTCTCCCCAAGAGGGACTCCAGCTGCTGCTCCACAGCCGGGCCGGGCTGGGCCTCAGCCCCAGGGAGGGCCCTGCCTGCCCCAGCTCCGCGTCCCATCAGGCCGGGGGTCCCTCCCAGCGTGCCCACCGCAGCAGGCAGGACCTCGCCTTCCCCAGCACCCTACACCTGAGACACCTCTGCTATGTTCTGGGCCCTAAACTCAGACGATGGAGAGAAGGGTTCTCCCTGAGGCCATCACCAACAGCATGCCCCTTCCTCCCTCAGGATGGGCCGGCTCTCCAGGGCGTTTGGGCAGGGTGCCTGGCTTGTGGTGGGGCAGAAGTGGGCACACAGTGCTGGCCGGGCTGCCTCACCCCTGGTCCTTCCCGCTGGGGAAGTGGAGGCAACCGAGGAACAGCTGGAAGTTTGGCTCCGTCCATCAGTTAGTTACTGGCGAGAGGGGAGAGAGAGCCCCGACCTCCGACACCTCATGCCACTGCAGCTACAGCATTCTGGTGCAAGAAGAAAACGCTAAATAATTCTGACCTTTTTCTTTTAAGTGTTTCAAGCTCCCCCCCAGTAAGTCAGTTGTCTTTTCTACGCTAACACATGGATTAGGGACGGACTGCCGGAGCGGAGACGGCCCAAGCAAGCTGTGTAATTAGAGCCTGCAAGGCTCTCGCCCCATTTGCTGTTTAGCCCTCACATCCCAAAGGACCTCTGTGCAAAGGAATGGAAAATACTTCATGATTTAACAATAAGCATTCACTTTGGCCACTGCTCTGGACTGTTGCAGGTTAAATCTATACCCCTATTAACGCAGCTAACTCTTCACCATTGTTGAAATGGTAAACATCTTGGGGAAGGGGGAAGCCACCAAATACTGGGGGTTTAATCCAGCAAATACTAAATGCATTGCCTGATGACAAGGCAGTAAATACTTAATGGGGGGATCCCTCTTCTAGGTGATCTTTGGTGGTTTTGGAAAGAAACATCATACTATGTGTTAAGGAACCTCCCTACGCCCCCAAAAAAACTCCAAAGGATACATTTTTGTAATTCTCCGAGGAAAAGAGGAGGAAAAAGGAAACAACAAAATATGTCATAAAATAAGAGCTCTGATAGAGACACACATTGGGAGCTGTCTAAGCAATGCAATATGAAGATGTTCTGACAACAAGGACAGCCAAGTGGGAATATTTGACATTGGTTTTCCTCCAGGCAGAATGTTTTCATCTTTGTTTCTGTACTGCTAAATTCAAACAGTCTGTGCAGATACAACAGCACTAACTTCACAAAGAAGGTAGAAATCAAAAGGATTTGTTGGTCCAAAATGCATTAAAAAAGAGAGAAACGGGCCTCCAAGTCATCTGCTGTATTCAAGAGGTCTGTGAAGCACATGCAACCACAATCACAGTGGATTTGATTTAGTAACTGAGCCACTGAAATTGCACTAAAAGCTAATGAAGCCAGCCATAAAAATCAAATGATGTTCAGGCTGAGTCCAAAGTCTGTGTGGATTAAGAGTAAGAGCAAGAATAAGCCCAACCAAACAAGAAATAAATGTATCTGGGGTTATCATTCTAATGATGATAGATGCTTCTGTTTGGATATATTCATGCTCATAGCAGCTAAACAGGTTTCTAACAAATCTGTCAGCAGCAGCAATCCCCGTTCTTTAAGCACTGAAGCCCTGTTGAATATAACCACTCTGCAGCTCACTCCCTGACCTTTATGCTTAAATATCATGATGTGGCTCCATCTGTCTCACTGCTTCACTTTCATAGTTGTGAACGTACAAACTTTAGCTCGAGACAATATTTGCTTTTCCTTTAACCCCTCTGGATATGCACATTATGGTGAGCTTTTGGCAGAAGGATGAGGGAGGCTGTGAATAAAACGAAAAATACAACTGCATTCAGTAATCTCTCTCTACTTTAACCTTAGTTAAAGGGAAGCTTTTTGCCGGTAATGAAAAGAAGTCTTTTGATTATGCACACTCGGAGAGTTAATGGAGAGCATGAGGGATAAACTAACAAGTCTAAGGCCCATCTGTAGGACAATTTGAGGACATTTGAACAGAGAAAACTTGCACCAAACTGTCAACACATTTATTATCTTTAGATTGTGCATAAATTAGAATTTTTTAGGAGGAAATTAAAGTGGATGTTTGAGGAAAGTCATCAGCAAAAATGGGATTTTTACTGTAAGGATGTGCCAAAAATCATAACGCTGATATGATGGTAGAGCACAGCCCCCAGTACAAAACACGCATCACTATCTGGGCATGCTGAAGTAGGCCCTTTTCTCCAGTGTCAGTTTTGCAATCCAGGTGGTTCCTAAACACTACAGATGCATTTTGCTTTGAGCAGAAGGTTGGGCTCAACGACCTCCCGAGGTCCCTTCTGGCCTTAATTACCCTGTAATTCTGTCATGCCACAAATGGGTCAAATGACTGGTCCCCTCCCTGCTTGCAAACTGAGAAGATTAAGCCCCAGCTTGACTAATAATCTAAAGTCTACAAGTACAGATAGCTGTTTATTGCATGTATTGAACCTGCTTCCACTGTGGAGAGGTAAGAAAACTGCAAAAGGGCAACAATGTCATTTGTGCTGAAGTACTGTAAGAGTGTGAGTGCACAGATGCAGAGGATGTGTGCTCTGCAAGTTGCATTCAGCGCTGGGCTGTCCTGACAGCGATATGCGCCAGCCAGAGCACTGCAGGGATGTCCCAGTACATGCGTGGATCACGCAGGAACTTGGTGCCAGGTCCATGTGTGTGGTGTGTCTCAAATTCTACCTCTACCATGGGGAACTCAGTCCGCACCTCTGAAAAGAGCAGTAGTTCCACTAAAGATGATAAAATATTTTTGGATTTAGACCCTGAGGTCTTACCAGCCACGGCTGCCTCTTGCAGTATTTTTACTGTTGTGGTTCCCTGCTCATTTAATGGTTTGTCTTAGTTGGCAAGTCTTTAACACCACAGGTCAGTGAAATGTTCAGGAAATAGAGATTTTTGTGCTGCTTCAGGGCTATGAGACTTAGCATTAAACCCTGATGAGAGATCTGATTGTGTCAGCACTCTTTGGAGGAATGAATGAGTTGTTGGAAGAAAGTAATTCTACCCTCTGTAACTCAAACAGTGATCATACCAAAAGTCTTGCTTCAAACTTTGGGGAAAATCAAAATGTCAGTCTGCATTAAGAACATTTAGGGTGATTCTCTGCAGCCCCCTATAGGGCTTTTTTTAATTAGCCAATTAAAGGTTTTCTGAACCAGTTACAGCCTTTACACATTATTCACGATCCCTTACTCATGACTTTGGGGTCAGTAACTAGCAGAGAAACAAACTTACTACTTTATTTGAACAAGCATGACTGATGGACTGAGAGGTTCAGGAAATTTTCTTTGCAGTTCTCTCCAGTTGAAGACTAAGTATACTATTGTGCCAATTCTGTATGTGATTCTGTGCCTGCATGTGATTTTATGCCTGAAAATGTACATTGCTTTTCAGTCAAGCATTACACAAATTACTTAATGAACAACCTGTTACCTTTTTCCCAGGCAGCAAACCATGCTAGTTCCCCAAACAAACTAAGCCTGGTAGCTAGCGGGACAGCTGCCCCTACTACACATTTCTGCAGAGTTCCCTTTGGGCTTGTGATGAATTGTCCCTATTCACTGTGTTTCTTGGAAGATCTTCCAAAAAAGCACAACGACTACCGCTGTCAGCTTTTATCAGTAGATGACAGGCATCTCTGGAAAACAGTCAAGGTTTTTTAGAGCCACCCCATGAACAAAGCAAACAACAAAGAATGCTTTCCAGCAGGACAGACACTACTTCTGGGATGCTGAAACCTTACGGGCAGGGGAACACTCACACGAAGACTCTGCTGCTCTTTTTGGGGACGAATTCTGATTTCAGCTGGGAAGTTATTCTGCTTCATGTCAGTGCAAGGTTGCTCAGCACCAGGTCCTAAGCAGTTGTCTCCTTCTAAGCTTTTACTTCAGAATAGTTTTCAAACTTTAGAGCAAACACAGCATGAACAAATTTAAAACTCATAAAAGTAGAGCTATTGAATTTTTCACTGAACTTGATTTCCATGCATTTCTTTATCTTTCTGAAGCAAGACTGCCCACTGCAGTTAATGAAGCTCTGTTTATGATGAGCTGAGGCCAGTGCCTTCATTTCACTGAGGACATAAGTTTGAGTCACCAAGGCCAAAGATACAAGTCAAGGTCTGGGAGGTAAAAGGCCAATGGATTAGTCATCCACCATCCAGCCCAGCCCCAAATCTGACATTTTGCACAGTGAGAACAAGTCTAGAGGAGACTTCTCCCCATCTATTGTTGAGGAATTTAATTCACTCTAAAATAACACATAAATACAGTAGTTGAGTAGTGAAGCAGCAGGGGCAGTCTGTCATTCCAGAGCTCTTCCAAATGATTCCTTATGCCAATTCATCAAAATAGATTTGTTGGTTTTTTAAGATTATACGTGTGTTTGTGTGTGTGTGTGTGTGTATAAATTATTAAACAAAAGCTCCTCTCAAAATAAAACCACTGGGAACCTCCATGTAATAAAATGAGTCACACCAGGATGCGATGACTAAGTGGGAGAATAGGGAATTCCACTCCCCATGCCAGCTTTCTACATGATCAGTTTTCTGTCAACAGGTGATGGGAGCTTGTCTCTCTGCCTTTTGTTTATTCCAAGAATTATTATTATTTTTTAATATTCTCTTTAAACAATTAAGAGTCAAAGCTGAATAATCAGGACCAGGCATACTTCCACTAGGCGCCCCCATAGTAAACACTGAGCCAGGGAATCCAGGCCAGT
Source organism: Sagittarius serpentarius (assembly GCA_034782735.1). Classification (NCBI taxonomy): domain Eukaryota; kingdom Metazoa; phylum Chordata; class Aves; order Accipitriformes; family Sagittariidae; genus Sagittarius; species Sagittarius serpentarius. The sequence goes on from JAVKLA010000010.1 coordinate 23,835,822, forward strand.
AGTGGCTGCCTGTGTTAATAAGGATTTACCAGCTGTAAAATTCCAAAATCTTGTGTCATACGGGGAAACCTTCCAAAACACTGGATTCCACCCTGTCTCGCTGAGTCTCTAACAGCTATGGCAACTCCGTTTCTGCAGCCACACTCTTTTGCATTTTCGTGTGTGTGATCCTTAGATTTTTTCCTGTTTTGCAGTGTTTTTCTGGGATCCCCAGTTTAATGTCTGACAATTGCCCTGTGGGATTACAAGAACACCTGGGGCAAGCAGCACGTTTCAGCCAGGGGGTAAATCTGTGGGCAGAAAGGTTTGCTGGGTTTTCAGCAGCTATAATAGCAAGGAAAAGCAGGTGCCCCATTTACCCTGGAACCTTCTAATCTGCACAGCAAAAAAGGGCAAGCTCTAATCCTCCTGATTAATACTTGTTACTCTTCAGTGTTCACAAGTGGTGGGATTTGCTGAGACACCTTCCTCTTTTGCTTAGAAAGAACAAATAAAACAGAAACTCAAAGAGGACAAAACCTCCCTGACCCTCTCCAGTTCTGACATCTTTTTGCAGAGAGAACTACCAAACAGGCCCTGTGCTCCACTTTGCTGCTGCCTTACTTTGGTGCACTACAAGGCATGAGGAGGGGAGATTAACCTGGAAGGTGATCACCTTTAGCTACTGCAAAAATCGGGTGGGCCTCCCGACAGAGACATCTGTAATTTATACCCCTGGTTCATCCCGTCACTCTGCAGGTTGAGAGTGGAGAAGATATGTACCCAGCTTTAAACGCTGGACTCCAGCCGCAGACTGCGCGGAGCAGAGAAAAGTGCTCTTTCTAACCTATCAAGAAAATAGCAAAATGGCAAGTCTATTTCATATACTCTCTGTAGAACCTCACATGTTGGAAACAAATTGAATCATTTAAAATTACAGTACCGCTCTCCATTTTGCTAATTCTGTAACTATTCCCAGATATTTGTGCTTTTTTCCTTAGTCTTTCCCATTAAAAAAACCAAACAATACTTTGGGTTCTTCTCCCCAAATGCTGGGCTTTTGTCTCAGGTTAAGATGTCTTAAAAACCTACATTGTAATGCATGTTCAGCAGTGGATTGCGTCTGTGACTGAGTTATGATTCTAGTTCTAAGATATGCACCATTCCTCTCAGTTCTCCGTAACTTAAACTCTCTATTTCAGTTCATTAATTTAGAAATTCAGTGAGAGAACTGGAGCTTGGAGCTTGCATTAATTATTTAAAGTTGTTTACTGGGGTCAAATAGCAAACATCTCTTTTGGATGGATCTGGGGAAAAAACGGGAAGTTTCTAAAAAAATTTTTGGTGTCTTTTTTATCTTTAATTTGCCTGAGAAAATTGCATCATTGATTTTGCATCATGAAGTTGAAAGAGATAATTGTTGAAAATATTTTGCTATTTTTTGCATTCCTGAGGAGTTTTTTGATCATGCATGAAACTGTCAGCCTACTAACAGCCATTTAGTTCCCTCTTTGGGGCACAGTGAGAAATTTCAGACTTGACACAACAGAAAAGGGGAACATTGCTGCAGATAGTCTTACAATTACTTTTCACATCTCCCACAGAGGACCATGATCCTCAGCCCTGGTTCCTCACTATCATCAAAACCAATACACAAGCCACCTTCTACTCACATTATACATGCTGTAATGCCATCCCATCACAGTTTTCTATAGCAAATTGTCCTGGCCAGAAAACTGTTTCACGTTTCAAGTCATCTGGCTGATTTTGAGCAGATCTATATCAATTTATACAATTACAACACATACGGGCTGTAAAAGGCATTTACTGCATAGAAGAGCACTTGGAATAGTGACTTTACTTATGATAAAATGTCAGCCAGTATGTGCCTTGGGATTTATGGGTCTGGGGCAACACTTACTGTAGACTCAGCCTCCCCAGGAGGTTCAGCTCAAAGTAAAACATCACCCCTTTTAACTCCTTGCTTGTCAAGGCTGCCCCACTCTTCCTGTTACCGCCTGGCAGCGTATAGCTGTTCATTGCTCCAGAACTGATTGCTGAGGACTCCCACACTCCATTAGCAAAGGTTTTACCCCATTTCACTGAAGTCTCTGGCTGCTTTTCATAAGCAAGTCCCATACCCAAACACCTAGAAGTATTGAGCTCTTGCTGCAGTTGCAAGCCAGAAGGGAGTGATGTAAGAAACCATAAATTCTTAATTTTCTATATTTTTAAATCTATTGTGCATTTTAACTATATCTAAATACATATTTAGCAAATCATCACTATTGCCATTTATAAGTTGTGGATATAAAACCTTTCTAGGGAGCTGTGATTTCCTTTTAACTTTTGCAGGGAGAGGTACAGGAAGATTGATAGCATCATTGGGTCCAACTTATTGTGCTTTATAAACAAGATCTTTTCTAGAAAGTGAAAATTCCAAAACCAGAAAGTGTTGCTGTGCTTATTTGCTAGCTTGTGATGCAGCTGGAATACTGAAAAGTGCAAGTTTGAGAGCAAAATCACTCTAGAGACTGCTTGTTTACTTCTAAAAGTGAAAGTAATATGTTTTGAAGAAATGAAATTATTTGCCCAGAGTTAAAATAAAGCACATCTGCAATGAGAGCTAGAGAGAAGTGCTGGAAATCAGAGAGACACTGTGAAGTAGTACAGCTATCACCAGAATAGTTATTAACATTATTGTTATTCCAGTGATAGGCAAGCCATTACAAGGGATGTACATGAATATATTGGGATAAAACAGGTACATGTGGCCATGGGTGCTTCTGAGCACACAAGCCACTGCAGTTAGCATACCTGGACGTGCAATGAAAGCCCATCTCCTACAGCAGTCCCCAACAGACAGCAAACATAAATACACACCCAAGAAGCAGAAAGCCACCAGCCTCAAAGAGGATGGGCACAGGTTGGACACCTGATGCATACCTCAAGCAGTGTGATACTGCTCCTGCCGTGCACAAAGGCCTGAATGCCACTGCCTTACCTGAAGCAACAAACACTGTGAATTGTATTTCAGGTATTTTAGTAAAGCTGCCAGGTATGCCAAAGGGGGTACAGGATGGAGTCAGAGGAGGTACAAGAAGGAACGAGAGGGAGGGAAGAAGAAAGGTTCATGGGTCTTGGTATCCTGGCACTGGCACAGGCTCCATGGTTTGTTTCTCGGGTACAGAGGCAAGTGCCTCTGTTCAGACACAGCATTTTGGGCACCATGCAGATGAAACTCATCTCACCACTCAACACACTGAACACAATGATTCCGATCCTGCCGTGTGGTGAACTCTCCTGAAACCAGCAGACATTCAAGTATGTTCAAGCTCACCTGCTCTAGCTGTTAGCATCCTAAGAAACCACTGTCACTAAAAGATGGCTGAGGTGACAGACATGCAGAAACTCAAGGGAAAAAGAAACTAGAACTCCATTGCTCGAATCTAGAGCTGGAAAGATTTATTTTTGTCAAGTGGACTTTGAGCGTTCATGCTTCAGAGGCCTTGACAGCTGCATCAGTTCAAAGGGCACAGAGAGCACCACCTCCTCTCTTTACACTGCATGGCCGAATTGAAAGATTTATGGTGGATCTACTCCAAAGAGGTACGCTTTCTGTTTGGGTTGTTCTTCCACCACCCACATTGTCCTAGCAATGATTCATGATGTCCATGTGGCCACCATAAGAGTCTGGCAGGGGAAAGCACAGTCCATTTGCACTTTTCTCCCAGAGAAACACGAAACTCCTCTATCACTCACAGCAGAGCAGCAGTAACCAGTACACAAAAGGGAGTAAACATAATGCAGCCAACAACATCTGACTTGCAAATTATTACGTGACAATTAAAACAAATAAAAGGGGGAATTCCAAACCTTTTTTTAACTGCATTGTAAAATCTGGGCCCCAACCAAACACTAACACCCTTGACCTCTAGCGTATTCCAAATCCTTGATAGCCGTAAGACTGCTTTTCAAGCTCTCTCTTCCAGATTGAAAGTAAAAGAATACATGCACTACAAAAATTTCTATCTGTTCAATCTGATCTAGTTGCTTCCCCTGACCTATTTTTATTTAGCTGGGCTCAGTTATGTGTCTCTCAGTTCAGATTTTAAAACTCCTTCAGCTAAACTCTGCTTTTGTGTGCCGGACTCTGTACCAAATTCATGAGCTCCCCTGGTTTACAGCAGCTACAGATTACTATCCTTCATCAGGAAGAGATAACCTTAAGAAGAACTCAAAACTATAATGCTTGCATGTTGGTAAACCTTATGATTAAGAAAATGAATACTATTTATGCATCAGCATTTCAAATGCAAGTACTTTATCCCCTTGCTCACACACAGAGCACTGAGCTCCAGCCCCTTCAGTTCGCTTCCTGCTGCCATTTCCTGTCACAAGCCTAAAATGAGAGACTTTTACAGACTTCTCATTGGCGAGCTCACTGCAGTAGTTTGTAGTTCGCGTAATACAAGGCAGTTATTTTCATAATGACATCCCAGCATAATTTGAGGAATATTCTTTATTTTCAAGGTATGTCTAAGGAAATATCTGTAGTGCTGCGTAACAGAGAAATAAAAACTGTTCATTATTGTTCTTAGAAGCATGTTGTATGTCAGTCACAAATATGAACAGTTCTATGTCTCTGCATTGCTAATAGCGAGTGAAGTATTGCCTACAAGATCCAGAGGAAATTAAAATAGCTTTTGAGTGTCCGCCTGAGGGATAAAACCTAATTTACAGCTGTGAGCCCCAACAGCAGTTTCCTCAGTTTCCTAAAGCATGCCAACTCCCACCTTCTCAGCACCCGCTTCACTGCAGATCCAGACCCCAGATTCAAGGCGCACCCAGATTTTGGAGCCTATGAAACAATTAACAGGAGGCTATCTCACTGCACAAAGATACCTGCACAAAGGTTTTTGGCAAAAAGAGTCTTGCTACCCTCATCTTAAACACTGGACAAAAAAGCCAAACCTAGGAGCTCTACAGAGTACGGCATGTCGAAAGCTATTAGGTGGTTTTCTACACCACTGCTCTCACCCTCGCCGTTACTAGTAGAGCTAACACTGGTGGCAAAAGTGGGAAATCGAATACCACTTTCCAGCACAGACAAGGCTTGTGAGCTGTTAAAATGAAACTCAAAGAAAACCCCGAGAGCTTGGTGCATCTTCCTGCCTTCACAAAGGTGTGATTCTTTCAGAGGCTCCCTAGGGCAGCGTCGTGCTCTGGGAGAGGGCGCAACAACGCCAGGGTCACGCCAGCGATGCACTACCCACCCACCGGCATGTTTACTGTGGCTTGCTTTACTTCTGAGGAGCTTATCAAAGCTTTTTGCAAGGTGCTGTGCAGGTCTGATCTGCAGCAAGCAAGCTCCCCAAGGCGAGCGCAGGATCTACCTCCTCCTACCCAGTGACATTTCTAATTGATAAATTGGGCTGCAGAACTGGGCCTTTTTGTCCTGTGTTCATGCAGCCTAATGCAATGAGAACTAAGCATGGCCATGGTAGCGAGAATTAAAATTGTCTACAGTGTCTAACGAGGGAAGCTGAAAGTCACAGGTGCGTAAGATCCTAATTTTCAGGCAAGCTGGGACACTCATTAACCTCTGGCAACCCAAGCACAAAGGCTTAATTCTCAATCTGCTGCATTCAGCCAGTCTGATCACCCCCTGCATGATTTGCATACCCAGCTCAGCTTCCTAACCTTCCTCACCTTAAGATATACCTATTAAAGAAAGCAATCTTCACTTAAAAGCATTCCAGGACGTATCCGTAATAGGTATTGCTGCATTGTAAAACAATGCATGGATACACAGAGAACTAGCTCGCCTTCAGCACGGAGCAGTTCTCCAGATAACCCACTGCAAACTACACAGACTTCTGATTCAGACCAAAGATTTCACTCTGGGCCTCCCATCCTCTAAATTCCCCCTCCACCAATCATTTATTCAAAGTAGAGCAGACGGAGACTGCCTGCAGAGGCTGAAGGGCGGTGGGGGAGGCAGGATATGGAACACCAGCATGCAAATCCCTGCTCCAGACTGGGCACTGCCGCTGGGATAAGTCATGCCTCTCTGCTACCAGGAGGTAAAAAAAGAAGAAAAGAAAAAAAAAAAGCAGTTTCCCCAGGAGTGAAGAAAAGCTTTAGATTTAGTGTGGAAAATATTGTTGTTCTTTTTACTTTCTAACATCTGTTCCAGCCAGAGCCTTCTCTGCTCTTATATGGAAATAGGGGCAGGGCATTTTGGATGTTTCCTCGAAATGGCATTAAGGGCTACCTCCTTTTAGTGTATCATCTCCTTTAGTTACTGCAAAACATTCTTGGGACAGGTACTGTCGCGGGCTGCCAAGCATGTTCCCATGCACCTTCACGATTCGCTGACATAGACGGAACAGTGGCAGCACAGTGGGAAGGAATTAATACACGGGCTTAAAAGGAAATACAGGGTGCCAAGAAAATTGCTCTGACTGCACAGGCTCATCTGAACCTTCACAGTTCAGAGGCCCAGAGCTTTTCATCCTTGCTGTAAAATAGCATGGCTTGCAGGTGGTGTGGGAAGAAACTGGGACCCACAGCATGCCTTTTTTTCTCCACATCATCAGCTGATACCCACATACATTAATTTTTGGCTCAATTATTACTTTTTGCCAAAGGCATTACCCCATAAATGATGCACATGCTGTTCACTTGGGCAATGCAATTTCTTAAATCACTTGCAAGTCACTGGATATATCACTTAAGCTGCCTCTACCTTAATTTACTGACAGAAAACTTAGAAGCAACAAGTATTCTTAACAGCACAAAGGGAACGCAAAGTTTACATAAAACAGGCTGACGCTTTTTCATACTGCAGAGTCCTTTGTCTCGCTGAAATCAACAGGAGTAAAGGATGGCAGAGTCTGGCCCTTCGTATTTGCAAAGTGCTTTTTTGATCCCTGGACATTACTGTTATCCTCGCAGAGCACAGTATTTAGAATATAAAAATCAAGCCTAATGAAGGGTAAGTTAAACAAGTCCAGACCATTTACAAAGAAACAAATGTCCCTTTGCAAAAGCCTTAAAAAATCCAATAGAATACACATACTGCTTAGTGAGGTGAGATGAAATGCCTGCATGTGTATGTTAGGAAAGAAACAATTCAGCTCTGAAAAAACAGGTAACTAACTACAGCAGAATGCATTTGTTTGTATTTCCTCCCGTAAACAAGAAAATCTGGATTTCTGCTGCCCACCTTAACCATTAGATCATGCTAAGCATATTTTCTGGGGTCAGGTATTCTTTGAGTTAGAAATCAAGTGATATTTGTTATAGCATGCCATTATGAAAACACAATACAGAGAGCTCAGGAAAGGCAGTAAATGTGATGCTAGGCAACTAAATAACAACCATTCTTTATTCCTATTATTTATTTATATTCATCCAACACCAGTCAGGGCTTGGGACCATCTTGTACTGGCTCTGTGCAAGCTGAGCAAATAAGTAGACAGATGAAAATAGAGAGAATCTACAATCTGCCACTCCTTCCCCCTTCATGGTTGCTCAAAAGCTAGCAAGATTACTTGAAAACTTTGGCAAAATGTTTTAAAAGCAGCAGCTCTACCGGAAAGAAAGTAGCACTGGGCTGTAACAGGGGCTTTTCTCTTTGAATTGAATTTGGTTTGCTACAGTCTGAACCTATATAAAAATATCTGAAAAAATATGGAAGATGAAGTGATGTATTCTTGTATCTCGGTATCTCTTTTACTATGGTATAAAAATAGACATTATGTACATTGTCCCCCACAGACTTCTAAAGGGAAGAAAACACAATCTTTGCCTGTAGTTCACATCAATAAAAAATGTTCATTTCAATTATGATTTCTACAGTAGCATTCACTAAACATGAGATTGAACAAGCATAGAGGAACATGTAATGGTCATCTCATTTCTTTGATAACATATCCTGGTCCTGCTGATTCCCAGTGTCTGTATACTTGTGAACTAACAATACAAATATTTGCTCCCAAGTCTAATTTTACTGACATGGTTAAGTCAAGTGATTTGGTTTTACTTACATGAGCTTGAATGGGATTACTCACTCGAGCAGAGTTACTCATCAGCACAAATCTTAGGATGAGACCATGAGACACAATAGCACTAAAGATTTGCCTTATCCAATTAGCGAAAGTTAGAAAAAAAACTGCCTTACCTGATGTTTTCTCTGTGAACACCACCTTGGACTCTGCTGTGAAATTCTGTCCAGTCAGGATCATCTGTTGTCCTCCATAAACAAGGCAGCTATCGATATCTTGTCTTTCAACCATTGGAAGTTCATGAGCAGACCTTTGGGCTGTGGACAAATTGCAGACATGAATGAAACCAACTCTGTTTTACCAGGACTTTCCAAATCTTCCCAGAACTATCCACAGATCGATCTTGTCATCGTTACCATCTGTTGACTGCCAAAGCAGCTTCTCCACGGTGCTAAATTTAGGTTTGAGAAGGAAAAATAAACTTACTCAAGGCATTTTATTTGGAAACATTCAGGAGCTGGCTGCAGCGTTTCAGCTGTGCTGGCCTTACTCCTTGTCCTTGAGAAAGGACAGCTTGGATGAATGAGCTGGAACTTGCCCATGTCTGTTTCCAAATAAGTGGCCAAATTTTCAAGTGCAGGCACACTGCAGCCCTGGAGCCCAAAAATTCCACCTGCAGAGAGGATTCCACTGAATAACACTGAATTCCTTCAAAAAAAAAAAATTTAAATAAATCTCTTCTACCAAAGCCCACTGCCTCCTACAGAACAGGGACTACGCTGGGCCCGAAACAGTTCATTTGCCAACAAAAGCACCATCTCCACGTGCAGGCACCGACCCTTGTGCACACAACAAGAGGGGCAATCATGAAGCCATGTTCGCATTGGGGAGCAGGAGGGGTCACACTGGGACTCTGCTGCCACCGGGGCTTTTTGCAAGCATGTTTTGCACAGGCCTGAACGTCTGAGGAGCAGGGCCCTGTGTTGCAGACTGAGTTTGATTATAAAAGGCAAGGAAAGAAAAAGCAGGGTAGAATCCAGATGAGCATGTATGCGATGAAGGATTTCTAAGTTCTTTACTGTTCTTGGCCACAAACTTGGAGTGGGACTTTTGCAAGTCATTCTCTCTTTCCCCAGCCAGAAATCCAGGATAGCACCATCTCTCCACCTACTTTCGTTTCATCCCATTAAAACAGCCATTTGCATGGTCAGAAAAGTTTTGGAGAATCCTCGTCACCATCCCTGCAAGCCCATTCCAACTGTTCGCTAACAAGCGGCAGGAGCCGAAGAAAGTGAAGATGCGAGAATTGTTCCCTACAATGCAGACAGCTGGAAAATATCATGAGCTTCCCTGTGACCAGACCAGGTGGGCAGCAGTTTGGGTTTGGTGAACTGCGAGTTCATGACCTGCACTCAAACTCCTCCAGATTCATCCACCCCAACTGGAAAGGTCTCTAGAGAATGCCGCTCATCTATTTAACAGCTGCCTTGGCTGGATTTTAACTTTCTCTCACAAAGAGCCTGCTCCCAAGAGACCCTGAGCACTTGTGTCTTCCCTTCACTGAACACCGTTGGCTGCTGAGCCAAAAATACGGAAATATTATCCTATATGTTCAGTGTTGGCCCTCCACTCGCACACAGACAAGGCTGTGCTTTCTGTGACCTGGTCCTGGCACCCTTTTACTGCTGTGCAACCTTCAGAAAGCCGAAAATTCAACAGCTCTTGGGGGCGGTGAGAGCTGTACAAATTCTCTCACCACATGAAGAAAATGCTAGAATATTTGGTGGGAAAAGACAAGCATTAAACCTTTCAGATAGGTGTCTATAGAAGTGGGAAGCAACTCTTCTAGCAAGAACAAGCTCAACTGAACCCTTTCTGCCAGTCATGACACAGAGTTTTTGCTCTCATTAAAAATATAGCTAATTCAATATTTATAACTTTCTTGTGTTGTTTGAGAGCCATTTTTTAAAATCTATTTAAAACAACCTTATGACTCATTGTTTCCTTCAAATATATAACAACAGCTGGGCTAAAATACTGCCAATTAAGAATATATATTCAGATTATTTTCACAGAAGCTGCTAATTTCTTTCACATGGCTCTATGATTAATTCCTTTCCCTAAATACTCAAATTTTTGATGAGTTCATAATTGGATTTATCTCAAAGACAGATCTGTAACCTCAAAGGCTTACGAGTAAATAGCAATCATCAAAAACATGTCTACAATAGTCAAGAGAAAATGTATTTAAACTTTGCCTTGGACACTGTTTATTCCTATTCAATCCCCAAATTTCACTTCCAGAGCATCCCAAATCATCAAAATTCCAGATTAACCTATGTCTCCTTCAGACTTCAGTGTGTTAATAGAGAGCTTTGTACCTGACATCCCACAGATCAGTGGTTCTCAAGGCTTTTTCAGGACGAGGAAGAACAAATTTTAGCCTGGAAATAACCATCTGACTCATCGTAATTACATTTGGATCTTGTCAAGTTGGAAATCGCTGCTGAAGACCAAGCCTCTGTCCAACTTCCATAGAGCGGAGTGTTTGTGTACGCTGCGATCTACCAGGGAGCCAGGGAGGACAGCCGGTTCACCAGGAATGTGCATCCTGGCTCTTCGGAAATGCCAAAAACCTGTCTGCCATGCTCAGCCAACCCGGGGCAGCCCCAGCAGCGCTGCTTGGAAGCCTGTGATGGGCAGAGGTGTTCTGCGGGTACCCCGATGCAGCTCCATGCTGCCACGGCCCCATGGCCAGCAGCAGCCAGGCTTGATGCAGAGCTATGTTCCAGCATGGCTACAGCACGAGCAGGCTACGGGCATCTCCAAAACTGCTTTTGCCCTGACCCAAATTTGGTTACGCCTGTAGGTGTACAAAACCCATGCGTGCTTTATATGTGCTGCAGAATAATACCATTTGGAAGTGTTTTAGTTGAGTTTCTCGATGCAGATACGGTGCTAAGGCGAAAGGTGGAGGAATACAGGTACCTACTGAGCACTGGGTTTCCTCTGCCCTCTTTTGCCTGCACTCTTCTCCTCCCACTAGGTAGTCTGCAAACCCCTTTCTAAAAAAACCCCACTATTCACTTTCCAAGGTCATCTTTTTTTTTACCCAGGCCTATAAGAAGGTTTCACCCCATTCCCCATTTCCACCAGTAAGAAGGCTCAAGGTTCAGTCTTGAGATGCCTGAATAGGATTACTTTTTTTCCTCTGCAAGAAATATTAATTGCCAATAAATCCCCTTCCTCTAAGGCTCATGATGGGTGGACTGCATGTAATAATTTCACACTATTCCTTCTCTTCCCGCAGGGGTTGGCACTTCATAAAGTGACCTACAGCTACTGGAGTTTATGAGCTCTGAATAAACAAAACGCTGTTGATTTAACCAGTTGAGGTGTTTACTTTCAATAGCAACAGTTACTGACATAAGGCAGCAAAGCAAATGCTATAGAAATACTCACACTTGGCCTGGAGCAGTGTGTCAACCTATTAACAGGGGACATTATTCTTCTATTTTATTTGACTGTCTGCAAATCAAGATGTCATGGATACATGGTGCCAAGAAATACAATGCACGCAGCGATACAAGAGAGAAAGGGAGCTGCTGTCTTGGAGTGCTGCACCACCTCCAGCGAGCCGCAGCCTGGGAGGGAAGCAGCCCCTGTGCTGCTGCCCCTGCCCGCACCACCCGGCAGGCCCGCTGCTGCCCACAGCCCACCCAGGCGTGCACCCACTGCAGGGGCACAGGGTGCTTCTGGGAGCGGGGGAAGCCTTTATCTGCTTCCCTAGGCCAGCAGGTGGAGGAAAGCTTAAGATGGCCTAAACCTCTGGACCACCAGGCGGAATGCTTCGCAGGGGATGCACAAGCCTGGAGGCTGATGGTAAGGAAGCGTGCCAAGGCAGGGTGAAGCTGTTTCTTCCTTCCCCACCTGCCTGCAGCATTCATAACTGTTCCTTTTTCAGCAGAGAGGCTATTTGGTTTCTAGGGAAAAAAAGGGATACTTTGAGACAACTGATTACCTGGATAAGTCTGTTGTGGCTCCAAATCTCCCCCAGGAGAGTGTTGCCCATTGCTGCTAGCAGGTTCCAAGCGGCAACCTCAGTTGTATTCCCTAACAGGCTCCTTAGGTAATCCCACCTCCACCTGAGAGCCCCTTTACCTCCGTGCCGCCCGGCTCTCCCCATCAGCGCTCCTCCTGCACACATCTCCTGGGACGAGCAGTTCTAGCCCTGCTTGAACATCGTGTTTCCTTCCACTGGCTTGGAGGGCTTTCAAGCGCTGCCTTGTCTTGCCCAAAAGCTGACTCGTTTTATGAGGCGTCTTAACTGAATCTAAATGTCTCTGAACAGCCTCTGGAGAGGAAGCGTCTCTGCAGTCTCTCTCCCTGCATGTGCAATAAGAACTAGGGCTGGATCGGGTAATGCAGGCAAAGCAAAAACACTAATGTGATCTACCTCTCGGGAGGAACAGGCTTGTGAACTCTGTGCAGAGCAGTGTGGGTCTGACCGACACTTCCATAGCAGAGATACTCTACAGCCTCCGTGTATCGGCGTACTATCTCACTGCTGCCTTCTGCACAGTGGCCAGAGGCCTCCATGCAACCCTCTGTGTAAACAGAGGCCAAAGAATAGCTGCTACAGTGAAATCTGCTCCATACCGTCTTTCTGACACCTGCCACACTGGATGCAGAGCTTAGGTTTACCCGTTGTCCCCACAGCTGACCAGAGTTTAGGAGAAATCTTATTCCAGGCAATCACAAGGAGCAAGACTGAGGCTCAGTTGCAGCTCAGTAAGGACAAAGCTAGCATTACCTCTAATTACCTCTAACTGCCATCACAAGCCAAGCAAACCAAAAAATGTGGCTGCTTAAAAGAGGTGGGGTCACAACTTGCAGCCCCAGTGCAGCAGTCTCCCCCGGCCAAATGTCCAGGTCCCTCTTTGGACCCCCCCATCCTTACCCTGCCCAGGGCAGCCCCAGCTCACCCCAGCTTGCTGGAAGCCTTCAAGCTGTGACTCACCACTCCTGATGTGTCTTTCCAAACCCCCAAAGGCTTTTGGCTCCAGCCACTGATTTCTGTTGGATTTGAGAAAAGCAGATAGAGTGAAGTGTCTGATGCTAAAAAAAATCCCAAACCCTAGAAGCAACAGCAGAGGCATAATTTGTTGTGGGATTAATTCTTCCACCTCAGTGCAAACCTTAATGAGCCAAAGTAAATATCACATTTCTCCTGTCAGGCTGTGTTTATTTACCACAAGCTGCCTGCCTGAGGTAGGATTGATAGGAGCAGAGCTCCTGTGCCCAATCCTTATCCAACACATTAATGTCCTGAGAGACTTTGATCCCATCCATCACACACTGAAGCACCCTGAGCTCTCTTATGGGAGGAGATGCAAAGGCTGGGGAGCTGCAGTATGGAAGCCAGGGAAGGACCAAGGGCAGGAGATATGTCTAGCAGGCAGGTAGACATCAGTAAGGCACCCTAGAGAGCAGCAATCTTCTAACAGGAGGGATGGGATGAATTACCTCCTGGTAGGAGTATGGGCCAGTGGAAGGCTTAAGTGATAATCATGTAAATAAAGCAGATTTCCAACCCTTGTGATTAGATGGGAAACCTTGAAAATGTGACCTAAACGCTATGAAAGAATAACCCGGTATGAATGACAACAGTTCCCAATTTGTTGCCAGCAAGACTTAATCAGCAGTTTGTGCAGAGCCATCCAAGAAAAAAGCACCAAAAATAGAGGGCTTTTCTCCACCTCCTTCTCTGCACATAATTTATTTTATGATGTCCTTGTGAAGGAGGAGTGACAAGCACTGATGGCAGCAGTGTCAGATAAGTATGATACTTTCTATGAACTGCAGCCAGCTCACCAAACCAGCGTGTGATTAATGACAGGAAAACCATGGCCTCGGTTCACTTCTCTGTCGATCATCTCTGCGGGTATGCACAGCGTTTCCCTTTAATCCCTTGTGGAGGAGATCTGCTGAGCTTAAGTTATGCTCAGAAATCCACACTCTGTGTAATACGCTGGGGCGCTTGCTTTTACCAACAGCAGTATTGCAAAGATGAAAAATAAACAGGAGTTTATCCTCATAGCAAGGCTTGCAGCCTGCAAAAAGGGCGGGCATTTTCCTTCTGTCTGACTCAGACTTTCCAGACTGAAATACTTCAGTCGCACATTAAAAGTGGCAAATGTTGTCAGAATTAGCTTTTAAGTTCTGTGCTTTAAGAGAGAGAAAAATTTCACTTTAGAAAAAGCACCCATTTTTGCGTCAGTTGTATTTATGGCAAACTGCGTGACTGTCTTGCAGTTGAAATGAAAGGGGCAAAAAAATTCCTTTAATTCAACTGGAAACCATGCTACTCTCATAATAATCATGGTTATGGTTAAACTTGCAAATGGGTATCTCCCAAGTGCAAAGAGACCATTTGTTTCTGCTTTTTTATCTGAATAAACTAGGGCTCCTCCTTGCCTGCCACTGTATTCCAACCAGCACAGCTCCCAGCTGAGGAAAAGCACTTGCTGGTTTGCCAAGACAACATTCTTTTACATGACTAGCTCTTTCCTCCGTAGTTATTAATGTGTCACATATCATAGGCTCAGATTGTCTAATATTATGGGAAAATCTACTAGAAGGAGAGAAAAATAAAGGAAACTTCCAGGGAAATTGATTAAAGGGAAATAAGATATTTGACCCAATTTAGTGGAACAAAATACGGTCAATAATAGAAACTATTTAAATTCCTCAGATGGACACACAGTTCTTTAGCAATGAGTTTTGTTTGTTTTGTTTTTTTACCACCTTGGAATATCTATAATAAGAACAAAATTTTAGACTCTCTCTCTCGTGCCAAGTGCAATCGTTTGCATTTTAAGGGATTCATGAGCACAGCTTAGTAACAGCAAACATGGATTATACGAAACAAGAACCATGAGATACTTTGGGAAGGTTTAACCAGAATCCATTAGAATAAAAACTGTGACACAGTGTGGATGGTACTCCTAAGCCTTATACTCGCATCTCACAGACACTTGCATAAAGCAGTTTTTGGTTACTGACAGCATGGAGTAAAACAAGCTGCCTTGCAGGTGCTTATGTGGCTACTCTGAACTCCCTTCAGTACTGCTCCTTCTCTGCTCCATGGGTGCTTCAGCCGAACAGAAACACAACTCCAGAGATCAATCTCTCACTGGGAAATGAGTTTCAGCTCATAGTGAAAGGTAAATCAAAGCAAATTAATAGAACTAATGTTACAGAAATTGTCTTAATGGTTTGAAAATAATGATCAGGTCTGCAAATAGCAAACGCCTCCATGGGTGATTCGCCAAGTGGCTTGTGGTTATTAGGGCTGTATTTGAAGGGACAAGTTAACTCAGTAACCCTTCAGGCCTGCAATCTCACCACCTTCTGTGATAGCAGCTCTGTGACAGCCCTGCCTGGCCCAGCAAGAGCCCACCTACATGAGCTGGCTTCTGCCTACGCCTAAAGCACAGACCAGCACAAGCAGGGATGGACATTCAGGCGTGCACAACTGCAGTACGAGTAACAGCAGCGAGGTGTGCAGAGGTGCACAGGCGGGCAGCCGGGCCAAGCAGCGTGCTGCTGCATGGACCCATCGGCTGTGGTTCCTGGGGACACCTCACGTAGCGCCTGTGGGCTTGCTGCCATTTCACGGACTCAGCGTGGAGCAACACCCAGGAGATGGGATTTTTCTCACCTTTCCAGCACCACACCCATAAGGCAATGGCTTTTTATCCCTAAGTAAGTGATGGCCTGTTGGTACAATTGTCAGAGGGCTTTCAAATGCCTTTGCCTCCTCAGTGGCTTCAGAACGAATCAACAGGCAACAGGAGAAAAAAGCTGCAAGCTGCTGAATGTGCAGGCTTGTCTGGATACGAGGTCCATTTTGAGGCATAACTGATCATTTAACAACATATCACCTCCTTGGTCCTCCCACACAGCTGCCTGGGGAGGAACTTGCTCCGGATGATGCTTTGAAGCTGTGAAATCCCCTCCTAAAACCTGTCAAGTGCTGAATGTGACACAGATGAGGTGGAACCAAATCTCCCCATGAAAAGCAGATACTTCACAGTTCTTGCTTCATTGCAGCTAATGATCTGCTGACACCGGTGGGAGTTTTTAGCCGGGATCGGCTTCTGCTGAGGAGAGCACTCAACTATTCTGTTGGTAGCAACAGCGCTCCCGGGGGAAACCCACTGGTAGGGAAATGGCCAGTTATCTTAAAGCTGCTACTTACTAAGGCTTTCCCAGCGGGATATTATTAACAGCTACCAGACAGGAGAGATCTTACAGGAGAGTCCCTGAGGATAAAGTTTCCCAGGTGGCCATGTCAAAAAAAAATGAAAAACAAACAAAGGAAAAAGAAAGAGAATCCCAGCAGCACATGAAGGTGGGAGGTGGGACACAAGGAGAAAATGTCACAGAGCCCCAGCGTGCCCCTTCTCGGCAGGGCACCTGAGCTTACCTGAGACTGTGAGCTCTGCAACATGTGCAGATTGCCTGGGAGAAACTGAGATTATCATCTCTAGTGTGATTTAGCTTGCATTACTAATGCTGGCTGAACCAACCAATGTTTTTAACCATCTTCCCAGAACTGGGCTGAGATCAGGAAGTGCTACTGAAATGCAAAAACATTGCTAAATATGCAACATACATACTGAATGGAAGAGGCTTATTACTCCAGATCACTTTATACTCTGCTTCCATGAGTTCAGAAAAGCACAGTCCTTAACATATCTCTCCAAATTGCCAGGATGTCCAGTATTCCAAAAATAAAACTTTGTTTTTTCTTGGGGAACAAATACTTTTTTTTCTTGTAGAAGCTTTGCTGTCTGCTCTGCAGCCAACATTTTCGTATTTTAATTATAAAGAACATAAAAACAGGCCGCTTATACTGGTATCTCCACTCTTGGCTTTTTTATGCCCCTAAGACTCATCAACACAAACACATCTCAGAATAAATGCCTAGACATCTTAAACAAGCCATTGCAAATAGCAGTCATTGCACAGGCAAATTAGGTGTGCACATATAACTCAGGAAAATGTGATCTTGTTCTGTAAACCATGACTGGATTTCTGCTTGAACGATCTTTGGTGATGGGCACAAATACAACATGCAATTGTGGAAGGGTCTTAGAATGCTTGGGCTAACTTGTATTTTCTTCTCCTGTAGGAGAATTTGAGTAACTGGGGTGTGATCTGCAGGGCTCCCTGCATGACCTGCGGACCATCCACCCTCTGCTCTGGGCTCGTGCTGTTTTTCTGTACAGTGGATGTAGGAGTTACACCTGGAGTTTCCCCACCCGAGTAGCTCCCCACTGCAGGCAGGAATGGGCTGTTTCCACTCAGAAAAGAAATGGAGAGAGAAGCCAGGTGATCCTTTGCCACAATTTCCTTCCTATCCACAGAAGCTGCAGGTTGCTGAACGTTTCCTTTAGCAAATGGACCTTTGTTTCAGCAGGGACACGTTTGGGGTGGAGGTCACTATTGTTTCAGCCGTCTGGTTCCATAAAGGTTCGTAACTGTTTCCTATGGAGAAAGGTGGTGGCTGCTCCCACTGTTCTCCCTTCCCCATCATGGTGCCTGGAGACTTCACTCAGCTGCTAAAATGCTCTGATAGTTGGTACCTTCTCATAAACACTGCCAAGAGATCATACATATCCATCATCCTCTCCTTAGCCTGGCCTTGTTTATTCATTTCTACTGTTTTTTAAAAACTAGCCACAATTTCTCTGGATTTCCCATCCAAAATTGGCTCCTCTCTTATTCTAAGCGTTGTTATTTAAGTAAAGCCTGCATCTCAATAAATAAAACTCACACATGAGAAAGTCTTCAATGACTTTCTTCACATGACTTACAGCAAGACAGGTTCTGCTAAAGGGGTGAGTCATTCAGCAAAGGCTGAGGAACACTGTTCAGTATGTATTTGTGAAATCCCCAAACCGCTGAAAAGGCACCATTTACCAACAAAAAGCATCACAGGATGCACATGAACCAGCAAAGTGGGTGGAGCCCTTCCAGAAATGACTGTGACACAGAGGGGCACCTCGTCGGAGGCCTCTCTTTCTCAGGATCCAGTATGTTAAAATGAGTGGGAGGTGCAGGTTTCTCAGATTATAGGATTTGCCCCCCAGAAATCAAAACTGCAAGTTTTCTTCTGTCCCTCAGGGGAATACCAGAACAACCCGGGCTTTCCCCATTTCAGCCGCAGCCTCCGGAGCTGTACATCCCTTAGTACTGACATCTAGAAAAAAAAACAACCAGGATGCACCCAAGCCTCAAAGTCAAACCTCTTTCTTCATTTCACTTGTGTTTCTGCCACAGCTCAGATCAGAGGACTGCAGTCACTCCTTCAGCAAGCAGGACGGGCCAGTGCTAGGATCTGGCTCAGGTTTGAATTCAAAACCTCCAACCACCTGCCAGCTTGTGGGTAACAAGTTCTGGTTGTGCCTTCACTCAAGATAAAACCACTCCCAGGAAGGCAGGCAGTTTACACTCTCATGCACAAACAGGGAGAATGTATATACGCCCCTATATGCACACCCACACTGGCTCCCTGCTCCCAGAAAAGACCTGGTAGCCAGAAGGATCCAGCAGCAACACACTAACAAATAAACTCTGCAAAAGCCCCAAGTCCCTCGCTGTCCTCACAACGTCTAAACACCATGAAGAGCCACCTGCCACCAAAGCTTGTTTCAGGAAAGGGAGTGCATATAGGTAAGAGCCGCACATCACTCAAATGACGGCACAGCCCCAGCCGGTGCAGTAAGAGCAGAGCACCTTGCATTTGCCTATCTGAGCATGTTAGGTTTTTTCCCCTCAATGCTAGCCTGGGGCAGAGGGACAGGACGATCATTGTTGCAAGAGATGGAGCAAATCTCAGGGGATACTTACAGCATTCAATGGGGTTCGATGCTGCTTGCAGAGAAATGATCCTGCCATTGGACTCGGGGATGTGCACGCGGAAGACCAGCCGGACGCGGGTGTTCTTCCTGCCGATGTCCGTCTCTCCCTTGCGCAGCTCGATGTCTGCATTCCTCAGCTTCAAAATCCCCGCACAGTCAATGCTGCCAAACATACACGCCATTTAGCTTAACGTTTCTGCTCTCAAATAGCTTGGAAATAGGTGACAGTCAAGAGGATTAAGCTGTTTTGCTCTGATCTCCGGGTTAAGAGCAGCTCCAAATACCTGTTCTGCTTAGGACCTAGACATTGCCGTTTCAGCAGTTACAGGGGAAGAAATCCCAGACACGCAGTGAGTGAGGGATGCTGCTGGGACCCCTCCCCAAAGAGTCCGGACCTGGTGGCTCAGCACGTCCCAGGCATGTCCCAGCCGAGGGCTAGGGGTAGCCTTTACTCTGAGGACTGCTAAAGCCACTCTCCAAACATTATAATCCTGAGTCTTATTTCCCTCCCGTGCTAAGCACAAGAGTGCACATGGCAGAGCCCACCCCGGCCCCCCGGGGCAGGGAGAGTGAACCAGAATAAAAAGTGCACACTGGGACAGGCAATAAGCTGAGCCTGTGCCGGAGCCCTCTGCAAGCTAGAGACCATTAAAGCCTTCACCGCCAGCTCTCCAAACAGCTCAGAGCCCAGAGACGGCAGAGCAGCTATTGCCTGCACGTGGGCAAATTAGTTCAGCTCCATGGGGAATCACAGCAGTTGAAACAGCTAATTGCATGCACCATCCAGGCTTGTTTTCCCCACAGTTCGTAATGCAAACATTGAATTCAACTCCAAAGCAGGAACGAAACTGCTCTCTCCTCCTTTTGGACAAGCTAGGTGTTACTGCTAGAACTGGGCTTTCCAGCCCTGGCCCAGGTCACCATGTCATCCTCCAAAGCCCTGGGATGTTGTTCCCAGCCAAGGCAATAGCCTGGCAGAGCATAAAATGGTTCTCTGCTCCCATTCACCGTGTCCCTGCACAAAGGGAAGATGCAGGGAGCAGGATGGGGCTGAGCAGCAATGAAAGGATTAGGATGGCTTAAACCAGCATTGCAACTTAATATTGGCGTAAGTGCAAGTTAACTTCGTAAGAGTCCAGTGTAACCTAGCAAACACGCCTGTCCACATTAAAAGAATGTGCCAATTAGTATCTACAGAATCTGAGATCTTCAGCTCAGCAATAGTCCTCAGAGGGTGCAGTGAGCCCTGTTACTAAACAGGCACTGCCAACCCATTTTGATATCAGCTTTAAAGACACACCATTTTTCTTCTTTTGATATGAATTAAAATCACATTTTGGGAGGCATAAACCCCAGGCTGTTTCCTACACCCACACTGTTCCTTACCATTGCATGTGTGCAGGGTTTATTACTCCAGGGTTACTTGTTAGGAACAGACAATTGTGTTCCATTCAGCACTTGGCTGCTTAAGTTTGAGATGTGGACTTTTATTTATTTCCTTGGGTGCAGAGGGAAGGAGAGGCTTGAAGGAAAGGGAAGAATGAGGTATATTTTCTGAAAAAAGATATATAAAGAAAGAATGGGGATTTTGCGATGAAGTAGGGGGGCTTAAAAACATAGCTGCTCTGCCAATTTTGTCAGTATCCTCTAAAGGATGGAGATACAGCTCTTTCCTCTGCAGAGCAATCACTCTGATGCTGCCTGGCACACATTCAAGCCTGAAGCTTCAGACTGGTGCCCGCTTCATCCCTCTGCCTCCATAAAACTGGAAGGAGTAATACAGAAAAGATGTGCCTGTACTTGCTTTTCTGTTAACCTATTACAAGAAGACAGTGCGACTTCATGGCCAGAGCACTTGGCTGAGTTCAGAAGAGAGGTTCCCTATTCCATTAGATGTGGTAAAACGAATCGTACACCTCTCCTCCACTATCTACTGCTCCTTGCTTCTCATTGCGTGCCTGCAGCATAAGGACTTGAGATTCGAGTCTTGTTTTCCTTAGTGCCCTACAAACCATTCTGGCTCTGAAGATGACAGATGATTACAACGTAGTCACCACGGCAATTGGGATAAAGAGCAAAAATGCCTGCACAGTCAGCTGATGAATGGTAACTCTTCAAGCAGCTTTAACCCAGGTGCTTGTAACTGCTGCTCATGCTTTTGTAAAAACAGTCTTACACTCATATATCACCCTGATGCTTTGGAAAAGGGAGTCCCTCCAGAGCAGACATCATTATTCATTTAAGTGACTCCTTTCCACAGGAGAAAGAACTTCACATGCCAATTTCATCCTCCTCAACTTTGCTAATAAAAAGAAATATGCTTACGTTGCTTTCATGTTGTTTTTGGGTTCCAATGGGATCTCTAAAACTTTGGTGTTGCCAATGATTTTTTCATAGCTGGTGGTGGTGACAGTTTTTCCTGTAATGCGATGGACTTGATAGAAAGCGTGAGGTTTAAGTATCCGTTCATCTGCTGTCCCAATGAAGATCTGAAGACCCAAGGGTTTGTTCTCCATGTAACCGTGAAGCTGGCAAGATATTAAAAATCTATTATTACACAGGGGACTTGCAATGCCTTCAAGTCAGGAAACCAAATAGATCTACAGACATATATACAGATACGGAGATACTTGTAGACATAAAGATATGTGTAGTACAGACTCTTTCCTACTCCCAGAGACACACATCCCCTTACACGTATTTGCTGCGGTCCATGATACATAGGGAAGGAAGCTAACGGAAAACATGTAATTAATGGTTATAATATTAAATATATCAAGAAGAAAAAAAATATATCAAGAAGAAAAAATTCCAGACATGATTTCCATTACCAGAAATTTGTCGATTGCCTCCAAAACAGATTGATAAATCCCCTCAAAAGGTACATTTCTGAGTACACATTTAATTTGCAATGAGTGATTCCTAAATGAGGTTTAAAAGATTTTTCTCTGTGCGGTGGATAAAGCTGCAAAGTGGAGCTGACTGCCCGCACCTGCAGCCTTGGGCAGTGCTTCCTGCTTGCTGTCAGCAGAAAACACAGTAAGGACAGAGGAAAGTCTCTCGCTTGCATTTATATACATGGAACTCCCATACTATACACGTGGTACTCCCATATGCACCTTCTCCAGACCTTCTCAAAGCTAGTGGAAGATGCCCATTGACATAGGGGGCTTTAAATCAGACCCTATGTGACATCCAACTTGCAGACCCTACTTTCTGTCCAGCCTAACATTCAATAAAGTGACTTTGCCTCAGCTCAGCTTGTGATTCCCACCTCAACTGCAGTTTAAAACTAAGATTTTTTCTTCTCTAAACGGGAAGTATCTAGCTAATGTGTCTGCTATTTTGAGAACTGAAATGTTAAATTATGTACAAACATTTTGGAAATTAACGATCCCTGCCACATCCCTTTCTCTGGCCTTGGCAGGTGCAGTCTTGCCTCAGCTCACGTTCATTTCAAACCCAGCTGGAAGGACTGTCCTTCCAGCTTCTCGCTTTGCTCGAGTCACCCTGAGCTTCACTTCTCTCCAGCTTCCCGTCTCCCTCATACCAGACATAAGCTGCCTGCCTTCATCTTCAAAGCTCTGCTCTCTGCCCTCTCACCTCCCATTTTCTACCCAGTTATCAACACCTATTCCCAAACTTCCGAAATCCAGCCCCAAACACCAGCATTAACTTCTTGAACACTCACAGCATTGCATTTTCTGCCCATCAGCCTCTTAACCCAGGGAGGATGTTCCCTTTTAATATCTACATCTCCACCCTACAAATCTTCCTGTCTGCAGAATTCTTAAATAGTCTTAAAAGGAAATATGTTCTTGTTCTCCTGAAATCACTTATGTGGGCTGGTGTTGATTCACTCCTCTTTGAAACTCATCCTTCCCCCAGTTGCTGGTTCACCTTCAGCCATTCCTCTTGCATTGCATTAAAATACTATCTGTACAGGCAGAGATGGCGGTTTTGGTCTGTGACTGTACAGCACAAGGGCATCTTAGTTGACCTTAGAGACTGGGGCCTCTAGGGTTCAAGGACATAAACAGACTCTTCTAAATAACATTTTGTACTAAATAACATTTTTATAAACAGCATTTGCTGCAAGAGAAGCAAGAAAGCCAGAATGCCTCCGTAGGCCAGGAGACAAGGAAATTTCTCGTTTATTAACATTCAAAATTACAAATCAAACCATTCTAAATTTCTCACATAACCAAAAATGAAAACCAGACATTTATCTACCGCATAGCCAGTGATCTAGCTGAAAGGGAACTTTATGGTCTGAGACATGCTAAATTTGTTTTCAATTAATCCGTCCACATGCAAAACCTTGATGAAGCCATACAAAGCAAATAGTACTGGAAGATCAGAGAAAAGGAAGATTAAGCTAATGGTATTCATGGCCAAACCATTTTTTTTTTCTTTTTTCTTTTCACCAGTCAGCAGGAGGTATCTTTGCATAGAAGGATTAATCCCCCCCTGGTCGGGGACCACATGCAGCATCAATGCAATCCTGGCAACCTTCCTTCAGTATGGCAAATGTAAAGCGACACTCACTCTTCTGAGCTATCATTACTCATCTAGCACATATTTGCAAGGCGTACAAAGACAGGGTCTATGCCCCAGAGACCTTAGAACCCAAGGGCCCGAATTTGCAGCCTCCACTTACATGAATAGCTCCATTGAAGTCAACAGGCCTTAAGTAGGGGTTGTGCAAGAATTATAGAATCCAGCCCAGCTGCAGCTCAGACACCTACGACAGCTCACTCGCACAAACGCTTCAGGAGATTGTGAGGACGGAAAATAGGGTACGAGGCTTTCTGCAAACATGCCAGTTGGCTCTGGGAGTGAGGTGGAGGAGAAGCGGAGCTGGACTCCAAACACAAGGCTTGGTACTGGAGAAGCAGCGCTGCCAAGAGTGTGATAAATACAATGGCAGTCATGGGGAGATTTAGGAATGTACAGCGTGTATAGAAGATTAAAGGCGACAGAGGTCAAAACGATAGATCTACTGGGAACAGGCATGAATGTAGGAATCAGCCCCTGTTTGTCCATGGAGGCCCATTAAGCCCAGGTCCTCTGGGAGCCATACTGAAACTCATCCTAAGTACGGTACTTTAAAAATCCAGGATTTCCTGGCCGTCAGTGAAAAGCTGTTGTATGACCAAAAGCCATCTTGTCCTTACAAGGGGAAAGGGAGAAGAGAAGAGTAGCTTTTAAGGACTGAGCATGTTTATTGTCATGCCTGACAGAGTAATTCTTTGTGGATCCAGCTAAGATGACGAGAGGATCCTTTGGACTGGAACAGTTATTACAGTGACAGCAAAGCAGCTTTCGCTCTGCCCTTTGTCCAGGCAGAACAAAATCCCAGAGTTACAGGTGGGAGACTGGAACAGAGGAAAACAGGTAATAAATTACAAAAGATAATTTGCCCCCAGTGAGCACAGTCAGTAGCAGCTGTAACAGAACTGGCTACGTACACAGTTTTTAATACTGGCCACCTTTAAAAGTAATTTTAAGTGGTGTTTTTGCGCATGTATAGAATGAGCTCCTAAGGTAAAACTATTCATGGTCTTCTAATAATGTATGTCTGTGGGTGTGGGTGTGTATAAATGTATACATACTTAAAGACCAGGGGAATTGATTGCCTGTTCATATGGCAATGTTTGCATCATCTGCTGGACGAGGGGGTATAAAACACATAGTAAAAGGCCTTCTGGTCCTTCACAGGACCAGATTTTAAATCGTTTGATCAGTGGAAGAAAGTAACATCATTATTTGGTAATTTATGACATTACGGCAATGCTTTGAGATGACATCACTGTAAAATCAAAATAGCATTACAAAATGCAAATGCAAAGAGAAAAATATATGTAAAAGAGACAAGTGTCCCCATTTAAAAGGGTGTGTCCTTATCTTGAGTTAATTGATTACATTTTAAAGGATAATACAGGTGATCATTTACCATAAGCATTTCCATCTACCTTTCACTTGCTAAGAGCACATTAGGATGACTTAGGAACAAAAAATGAAGATGGACAGCCCACAGAAATGCTCCAGGAACTTTAAAATCGAGTTTTACACCTAGCTCTGCCACCAATTTCCTCCATAGCTTCAGTCACGTCCGATAACCTCTCTGTTTACCTGTAACAGGGGAACAGTGATGCTAGCCCTACTTTGCAGGTACAGAAATGAGTTAATATTTTGTGCTGCATTTTTTATATAGAAAGATTCATTGTGAGCTAGAATGAAAGAACACATTAAAGCTATGTT
Organism: Sagittarius serpentarius; assembly: GCA_034782735.1. Taxonomy (NCBI): domain Eukaryota; kingdom Metazoa; phylum Chordata; class Aves; order Accipitriformes; family Sagittariidae; genus Sagittarius; species Sagittarius serpentarius. The sequence goes on from JAVKLA010000010.1 coordinate 23,861,008, forward strand.
GCAGATATATGTCTCTCCTCAAAACTGAACTACGAGAGACTGTTACTCTCAATAAACACTCACCTCTACTATGCTAGGCAGCTGCTTTAGTATTTAACCATAACACTGATCTTTTCTTTGGCGGAGCAAAGAAGGAACAAAAATGAGCCTTAAAGAACCGTACAGACAAGTGAAGACTTAAAACATTTTTTAAATAATCACTTAAATTCATTTTTTCCTCCCTTAGCAACAACCAAGTCGTTTGAAAGTCTCAGTTTTTCAGTCCTACTCTTCTGCTCATCTCACAGGAGGGGAGGCGGCCGCTCACCCTGCAGCTGCGCGAGGGGAGGGTGCAAAGCCCCGCAACGGGAGTTTCAGCAGAGACGAGAACAGAGGACCAGCCCCGCGCCAAGGTGTTCCTTTACTCTTTTTCACTCTTCTTTCCGTGAAGAAAACGAAATCATCTGGATTTCGGTTTCAAGAGAGTGAGAATCGAGAAAGATTTATGAATACAGAACTCTGGGAGGAAATATTTTTGTGTATTATAAGGTGACCTATTCACAATAAAACTCCCCCAAACTGTATACAGATCGAGCTGGAAAAAACCCAACTCCTTTGAGTCACATTTGCCACAAGGGGAAAGAGAAGCCAGACATGATGTGTACCTTTCCATACTCTATTTTGGGATTTTAAGATCCTATTTCTTTCAGTTGAAAGATTTTTCTTAAAACTTTGCTTTTGCATAACTCTTATAATATTAACATACCCAGACATGGGCTGGTCTGTGACCTGAGGAAATGCAAAGCACTTTGGCAGATAAACAAATAACATCATTCAGAAAACAAGGAGACTTTTCTTGTTTGGTTTGCTGCTATGATTGGGTTTCTAAACAAAATGGAAATGTGTGGCATGATTAAAATCACCATCCCACCTCTGCATAAATATCATTCGTTCATTCTGCACTCTGTCCGTGGATCAGTATCAGTCAAATTTGGGAGAAGGGAGTATTTAAGTGCCATTTTCAGGAAAGAACGTGTAATTCTGCATGCAAAAAGTGAGCAGATGTGCCTTCAGCTGCTGTCTATCAGCAGTCCAGTTACCCACCTGAACACAATTCCTGTGATGGTACCGGCAACCGCAGCCATCAAGACCACATATTAGGCATATGAAGCAACCCTTTTTTTTTTTCCTGCACTATTTTAAAACTCAGGTCTTCTTACAAACTGAGACCCCAGCTCCAAATACACAAGCACTTAAAGCCGGAGTTTAAAATTCACATCTAAATCAGTCCCTACCCCAGCATTCAGATGAACCAAACCCTGCATCCGCGCAGCTGGCATTGCCTCTGGCTGTGGGGATTTAAAAACAGAGGCTCACCTTTGCCGTGCTGCATGAATAGCAAATCTCTTTGCACAAATGACACCTGCAACACTGCTTAGTTATGCTGTGTGGTAACCAAGTGATAAATTGACAGCACGGTCAGGAAGAAAGGCAAATTCCTTAAAGATTCTGTAGGTGGTCACCTATAGATGCAACATATGCATATACAGGGGGAATTTAGTGAAACCTTCAGAATTTAGATCTCTGAATCTTGGACACGTTTACCTGAGTTTAAATATTATTATTTTTTATATAGGATTACATTATTAGCAAGAGGAAGGAGGATTCACAGGAGGTAAGAAAGATAACTTTTTTATTCTTAGATGGGGAAGCCAGGGCAGAGAGGTGCAGTGATCTGCTGGGTCCCGCAGCGGACGAGCAGCCCCTGAGGTCCCCATCCCCCTGCGCTCCGCCTTGCTGCAGGCGTTGCCGACCTCGTCCTGCAAATGGCACAAACGGGCGGTAACACTGCTCACCAGCCGCAGCACCTCGGTTTCCACTAGTATTGCAAGTTTCTGCCTTTGCCTTTTTAATTGACGGGTTTCAGAGCCAAATTTTCTCGGGGATTTCTAGTTTGGGTGTTGCACATCTGAAAGTCTGCATGCAAACAGTGATGGGCTTTGCAAGACAACAGCAGGAGCATCTGCAAATCTTACGGGCACCTTTGAAGAGCCCCAGTGAGAACCTGTGCGATACAGACACCGGTTGCCTTAGACAGTAGAAAGGAGTAATTTGTTTCCCATTCATCCCAACAGAGCTGTGCTTGTCAGGAATTTAGGTCTTTCTCCCCTGGGAGGTATAAAGCTGCATCTTTAAAGCTGATTGCACACATCTTCCTGTCTAGACAACGCAACCTACTGCCAGAAGGAAAGTATAAAATTGGGGAATGAATTCACTAGTCTTGGTGATTTTATTTGCTTGAAAGTAATCAGCTCTCTTACTTGTTTCAGCTCACCGTAACATGAGGCTTAGTCCATTAACCGCTGCGTATTACTTGCTATCTCCCTGTGGAAGTCACTCCAGCTTCCCCCCGAACAGGGCGTGCACGTGTGTGGTCAGCTTTGAGAACAGTGCCGGGGCGATTCAGATAGACCATCCCCAGCCGGTAGCAAAAAGTGGGAAAACAGAGCTCGACTAGCAATATTTAATTAGAAGCAAGTACAAAGCCGCGTGAGAGATCGCTTCCTCCTACTGCTTCCCTTTTCCTGCTGTACACAAAAAGATAAGAAAGCACTGACAGGCTCGCCAGGAGCCGCACGCGGTTGCGGCACCAGCTGCCCTAGGAAGGAGCCCCAGCTCCTCCAGTGCCCACCTTCCTCTAGAAACAGCAAGAGTTAAACCCGTGTCTCAAAAGCCTTTGACACCAAAAACTATTCCTCTGCTCAGACTCTTCATCAGCCCGCAGGCTGTTTTCCCGTGCGTTTTCGGACACTCTACAGCAGAAAAGAAGCAGATGTGCTTGTCGGAATAGCCCCAGCTTGGCACAGCGTTTCCGTAGCTCCTATTCAGCTCCCTTCCTGGTGGAAGCAACTTTGCGTCTTGGATTTTATCATTAATTCTCATCATTAACACCCTTTGACTGCAACAATTTCAAGGATTTTTTGGAGAGGTCTGTACTCAACAATACTCCTACTGAAGTGCTGGGGCCTGAGCTGTAGGCCCTAAATTAAAGTTGTCATCTTTGATGCTAATCTATAAAGCTTTGTTACAACACTTATTGTGTAACACTGACCAGCAGAATAGTCTGTCTTTATTTAGAGGCGTGTGAAACTAGTCATTCGGCCTTGTATCTTTCTTTATTTAGAGGCACGTGAAACCAGACATTCGGCAGGATCCAAACCGGTAGGGAAACTCCCCTGGATTCGTCCTTAGGCCCTGGCCAGGCTTTGGGCAGAATCCAATAGGGCGAATAACACCAGATGTTCTGCACCTGAAGTTTCAAAATACGTTTATTCAACCATATAAAAGCTGGACCCTCTTGCAGCGACTTTGGACGCCTCACCTACGAGTGGATGCACTGCGTAGGACCTCCCAATTGCTGGGTCGGGCTCTCCAAATCCTCGCTGCAACCGGGGCTCGCCAGCGACTGCGGATCTGGATGATGGTAAAGTATCAGGGCAGTTGGTGCTGTATCTCTCTTAATCACTATGGTCTTTCCTATGTAGTAATGATTAGATGCATTACCTTGTATTTCTCTTATTGCTTATTTTCCATATTATATTCCTCTTATTGCTTATTTCCTATGTTATTGGGTTATTAACAGTAAAATAAGCCTATTCCTTCCACTCTGGTGTCTGAGCTTAATTAATACCCTCGACCAGCAAAACACCTACCAAGATGGAAAATTTCACTGTACTGTCTCAGGGAGAGTGGCATATCAATAGCTGTCAGTAATTAAGACAAAGACCTCATCCAGACACCATATCATGTAGCAGCTTGCCTGCCTGCTTCACTTAGAGCTAGCATTGAGCAACAAAGTTGGATCTTGTCACATGTTTTTGTTCAGCTTAATGTACTTGGGACCTAGCAAAAGAACACAAACCAGAAGGAAATCTCTGCCTTGGTTCTTTTTGCTCCTTATCGAAGCAGTCAAAAAGGCCTCCAAAGATAATCCTTTGAACATCTGATTCCGCTAAATGATGAGTTTTTATTATACTAAATTTTAAGTGTTTCTTATTTTGGTGACAATTTTGTCAAAATTCCAAGGACTGAATCTCATTTGCTCTGCTGCTCCTTACAGTAAATGACAACCAGACTCCCAGTGTCTAAGTGGGATTTCTGCTTTCACATGGGGTTAAAATACAGGTCTGGGACAGAGACAGCAGCTCTCAAGAGAAAGTAGCTGGGGAGGTTTTTTCCTGACTGCCCTGACACTGACCTTTCATTGCAATGTAAGCAAGTTCTTGCCCCTCTGTGCCTTAGTTTCCCTACCCCTATGAAGAGCTGATTCTGTTTTCAAGATGCTTTGACTATCTCGGCTGAAAGTTTAAAAGAAGAGGCACTACGCATCTGACTACGGCACATATAGAGATACGGGGATTTGGAGATCAGATTTTCACAGTTAGGTGAAAATATGAATTTTTTTCCTACTAAGAAAACCAGCCGTGTAATTAAAGAGCTTCCATTCACATTCATGACAAAAGATTTAAAATCCCCCCAACACGACAAAACTCTATCTGCCACAAGTAAATCAGAGGGTGCAATTTTGCTGATTTTGACAGAATTGCACCGGGGGAGTTTCTTGGCAGGGGCTCTGCCACCAGTTAGCAAAGTCGTTCCCTTGCCGGCTGTCGGAGGCACCACGGACACCAGCCTCAGCCCAGCTGGAGCAGAACAGAGAGTGGCAAGCAGAGCTGCTTTCTTATCACCTAACCTTGCAGCTTCCTCTGCTACAGTCAGTTCATCCTTCCTGGCAGACAGGCGAGGCAGCGATGCTTCAGGTGCAGCCCTGGGAGCATCACACCATGCAACCGAGATGCGGCACGCAGCTTGACAGCGACCATGCTGACAAGGGGGAAGGTGGGACGGCGGTAGCAGCAAGAGCGTCTTGGAGTTACTCACTTCAGCCCGAGATGATTTATTTGACTGCAAGGAACCAAATCCTCAGAGCTGAGCCCTCTGCCAGGGCTTAGTGCCGGGCCTCCTGTGATGCAGGCTTGCGGTCCAGGAACCATACCACGGCCTTTGCTCAGGCACTGGCTATTTGACTGAATGTCAGCCAGATTTTGGAAAGGGTCTTGGCCAAAAAACATTTTCGGGAAAAAGAAAAAAAAGGAAAGGGAAAAAAAAAAAAGGAAGGAAAAAAAAGCAAGCCCCAGGAGCCCCTCTCCTTCCCAATTTCTTTCTCGTGCTGAAACCCATAACACAAGACATGCTCAGAGAGAGAATAACCCAGGTCCGCCAGAAGCATCAGGGTTTCAACAGTTGTTTCAGAATGAAATAGAGACGCTAGAAAATTTTCACCAAGCAGCAGGCAGGAGAAATCCAGTCCCTTTCCCCCTGAACAGCCATTAGCCCGGTGAGCACGATGCTCCCCCTGGATGTGGGAGACCCAGGTGCGAGTCCTCACTTGGCACGAGGCACTTCCAATTCAATAGACATTGGTCTTGAGAGAGGAAGGGAGGAACTGGAGGCTTGGCTGGACGGTGAAGCCCATGAACAGAGAGCTCAGATGTGAATTTACAGGACATTATCCACCCTGCATGAACTTCTGTGGATACTCGAGAGCACCCTGAATGGGATGAGTTATGTCAGCATTACTGCTGCGCTGGAAGCATCCACGTTCATGGCAAACAGCCATAAATTTGAACTTCGGTTTACTGCACACTGACTCCCCCATGTACAGTCCTGCAGTGAGAGCATACATAAGAGAGTAGCCTAAATCTTGCATCTGCCTAATCCAAGCACATCTCTAATCCAATGAATAACCCAGTCCTTCCACACAGCACAGGCATCACTCTCAAACCAGTCGGTATACTCTCCTACCCCTCACCTCTGCCAAAATTACTTTCCATCAAAAGCAATGTATTCTGAATTGGGCTCAAAAGTTTCAGTGAGAGCTCTTCATTCACCTCCAACTCAAAGCAGGTTGGCATATGGGAAAATACCACTGCTCCCTCGAGGTACATGGTTCACTGATCATCTGCCCTGCACCTCTGCACCCCAACTGTACCATGGAGCGATCCTGCCTGTCCTTCTCTTAGGGGTGAGCTGCTCTCACTCAGCCATAACATCTGGGTGACAGCATCCCTTTCATACAGGGGGATGCAGACCAGTTTAAAGACTTTAAGCAACAGAGGATGCAGCTTATCTCCGGTTAGGTTCTCCCAGTAGCTAACTATCCTCACTGTTACCCAGCAGTTCTCTTCTTGCATTAGTTAGAGAAAGCATACAGGTCAGCTCTTCCCCTAATCTTGGTTTATTAGATATCATATTTGATATTCCCTGTTCTTCAGTCCAGTCTCGCATCTAAACAAAAGCAAATTTCAGGCTCATCTGTGTTTTCGCACACTACTTTTGATTTATCTAGCATGTCATTTCCTCAGTGACTTCACTGAGCTTTCAGATAGACAGATCGCAAGGTACAGCCATGCTATCAGTACACTAGCAGTACAGTGTGAGGGTACTGACCTACTCTTACATTCGATGGGATATTAGTTTTGAAGATAATTTCCCAGATGTACCTAAAACCTGCATTTTCGGCATCGCACATCTATCCCTGCATTAGCACATGTAATGACAGTAAATATATACACGGCCCAACAGCTCAAAGCTCAAGAGGCACCTACAATCATCACAGTTGTACAAACAAGCCCCGTAGTCCTGCAGGTAAATCAGGCATGAAACGTGCAGTCAATCTGTCATACGCTGTTCTCAAGCTGGGGACAGAAGTCCCTGCAAGAGCCAAAAGCTGCCGAGAGCCTGCGCGAGGCTCCCGCTCACTACAAAAGGGAAGGCCACGAGAACAGTACGAAGATGTTGCACAGCACGAGCCGGCTCGGCCATGGGAGTCCAGCGCAACCTGCCCACAAAGTGCAAACATGCAGGGCTTCGTCCCGGACCTCGGACTTCCCCTTCACTGAACAGGGGAGTTGGGAAGATGGACGGAAAAGGACAAACTCAATTCCTCCGACGTGCCCTCAACAGTAAATCTTCCTGGGCAGGTTGGTTTGGGTTTCAGCAGAAGCGCATCGCCAGCCCAGCCCTGCTTGTGAGAGTGTGAATCATGGTATCAAGCTGTGATTTGGTTTTAAGTTTCCATCAAAGCTTCTGGTTTCACTAATACACAAAGGAATTAGTTGAATGTTGGAAGTCACATACAGTTAAAAGTCAGGGCCCCATGGGAAGCCTAGGCTAGAAAACCATGTCTCCTTTGACTTAGAAACCGCAAGAGAAGACATATGGCGAAATTCAAATATAAAAGGAAAGTGGAACATACGTTTGTTATTGTAAAGCAGCTCCTGTGTGCTCCATTAACAACTCTACCATCCCAGCTTCTTTTTAATAATAACAAAAAAAAAAAAGGAGTGAAAGTCACCCAAATTTTAAAAGTTAAAACCCAGGGGAAAGTTGGGTCAACTGTGCTGAACAGGAGCCCCTCTCTGTACAGCGTTCCTGCTTTGAAGAGAAGCAGCAAGGAGGAGACCAGCACACACAGGCGTGCGATGGGTCGGAGGTACCCTGCGCCCTCCACTTGAGCACTGGGGCTTTGCAGACCTGGTCTACGTTTGGATCTTGTACCAAGTTAAACAGTTGTGTAATGTCTTTAATTTTTACCATTACAATCAAGCTAGTAAAGGAGATGTAATTATGGCAGTAGGATGATAGGTCATAGCAGAATTACCTCCTCCCCTTTGCTTCTGAAATTAAGCCCCTGTGGGGACATCCTTTTCCACATTCGCTGCTGCCAGCGGAAGGCTGACTTGTGCCCAGTTTGCCCATTCCTGCCACACTGGAGGTCACTGCTCCTGAACCTCTATTAGAGGAACTGTCACCGGCTTTTGACGTCATGTGTGCCAAGAACAGAAGAGACTGAAGACCTCACTGACGTCCAAGACATCTGCATTGGCAAGGCTTTTGTTAAAGAAATACAACACCCAGGTGATTTAAGGATAGCGGCAGCAGGCAAGGACTGAAGTCTCGGTCCACTTGTCCTGTCTTCCCCTCCTGCTTTGGGGAGGAGATGGGGAGGGAGGAGTCCCTGAAGCTCTGACTCGAAGGAAATACCCCCTCCTCGCTCCCAGCCCTGTTACTCAGGTTAACCCACTGCATTTGACTAAACAAAGACCCCAGAACCCAGCAGCAGCCGAAGCAGGTCGCAGAGCTGTTGCCTTCCTGTCTGTGGGGGACAGAAGCCTCCGGCGGGGGCAGAGACAGCTGCCGCCCATCGGTGCACGGCGGCTGGGGAGCCTGTGCGAGCTGCGGGCTGAGCCCCGCCGGCGAAGGAGGGCCCAAGCGCCGGGCTCCCGCTTCCTGGGGAAGTGCCCAAACCACCGAGCTGTTACCTAAAGTCGGGAGCCAGCGGCCCCACCAGCCACCGAGACTGCTCTCTGCAAGGGTCCCGAACAGTGCTCGCCCCAGACACAGGCTCGGCCGGCTCCGTGTCGGGCTGCCCGAGCATCCGAAACCTCCGGCTGCAGGAAGATCCAAACTTTCTGGCTGCGGAGCGAGTTTTTCCCCACCCCAAGTCAGGGAGCACCGGTGCAGGGTGTGCTCTGGGCAAGGTACTGCCTTGGAAAACTGGGGCCCGAGTGACCAGCGTCCTCAGCTGCTTTCCAACACTGCAGCCTCGCGTTGTGCTGAGCGGATTCAATTGTCTGACACAAGCAGTGGAAAAAAGCAGGTTTGTTGATGAAGAACTAAGTTAATAATGTGGTGGAAGTGAGAGAAACAAGGTGAGAGATGCAAATGAGTTACTGGTTACTTATGTGCTCGTTTTCATTCAGAAGTATTTGAGCCTTTTGTAAAGGTAAGTTAGAGAAGCAATACATCAGCGGAAGGATTTGCTAAGATGGCAGTAAAAAAACCCAAAATGCCAGAGTTCGGCACACTACTTTGAGAATATGACTACAAATTACTGCGCTGCAGAGCTATGTAAAACACCAGCTTCCTCAAGGATTGTTTAAGGCAAGGTAAGTCCAAAACACACAGGTGCTTGGGGAAAAAATTAGAAATAATAAGAAAACCAAAAAGAAGTAAAAAAAGTGTATATTTACTCTTTGACCCCAAGACTTAGCTGAGTTCTCACAAACAGATTTTTAACAAAATAGCATACCTCAGCCTCTCCACAGTCCGTGGCAGATGCACATCTGAAATCAATACCCTGTGTCACCACTCTCAATTATATGAGGTGAATGCAGCAGTAAATCACACGTTTATCTCACAGTCCCAGAGGACTTCAGAATGTGGGAAGATTGTGCGAAATGGCTTTGTCTCATTTATACCCGTGGGCCCCAACAGGTGTGAAGGCAACCACAGAGTACAGATCAGCTATCCAGGTTATAGCTGGACAATCATTTGTATAAGTCAACTGCTCATCTTCCCTAAAAGCTTTTCCGTTACCTTCCACTTCCCTTGAGGGAAGGACAAGAGTTCTGCTTAGAACTCCCTGAAATATCACACAATCATGTGAAATACCATTTCCATCTTGAAAAAAAAAAAAATCTGGTTTCATGCAAAGCAGTAGGACAAAAAGAGAACCACTAAGTTTAATGAGTATCTTCAAAATAATATTTTTATGGCTTTTAAGGGACCACAGACTCTGTTGAGCATGGCGTGAAGCTCATCCAGACCCAACCTTTGCTACTGAAAACGTCTTTCCTCCTCATCACTGCCTTCAACAGTTCAAAGACAGGAGAACCTTTGCTGAAGAACTGAAAATCTGTCTCTCTCTGAAGCAGAGAGGCTCTTATGACCGCATTTTCCTGTGGGCAGTAGGTGAAAGACACTTACACCAGCATCCAGTGTTACTGACGTGCTACCACATGCCCTGTTTCCCCTGGACAACGGAATAGTGAGCAATGCCAACAACCCCAAAATTTTACTTTCCTTTAAGAGGTGGGAGTTCCTAGAAGGATAACTGAAAATTAATGCTGGGAGAGATCTCAAGGAATCATCTAGTTCATCTCTCCTGTCCTAAGCAGAATTCAAATATATCCATGTCTTTCCTAGCAGATGTTTGCCTAAAAGCAGGCAAAGATGGAAATTTATACCCCTCTGGGCAGGGCGTGCTGCTGCGGGGTGAACTTGGACAGAGCTAGGTTTGCGTTTGGATTGCCACCTCTATCCCAGTCACATCCATAAGCACTTTACACAGGAGCAGTCACTGCCTTTCCTAATGGACAATCTCTTCCAGAGCCTCGACTGGAGCCGTTGGGTACAAAGAAGCAGCTGTCCCTCAGCTTTGGTGAAAAAGAGTTGGAAACGCATCATGCCTACCCCTCCTCTGCGGTCTCAGTGACCGGGTGGACCTGCAAGATGGTAGGTGCACACAAACTTCAGCTTTGTCCTTGCTACGCAGGATTTCCTTGCTGTTCTCAGTGACTTAACATCTAGGGAATACTCACACACTGGCATTCAACTTACATCCCTAAAATAGAAGCCTGAGTTTCTCTATAGTTAACAGCAAGCTGTAGTTTCCTCCCAAGAGTGACTCAGAACACCTAAACGGGGAGCCTACGCTTCTCCATGTGGCTCTAGATGGTCTCCGAAGTTAGATGGCGGGAACATTACACGGCACGCATGGCTTCTCTCTTCCTCCCCCAGGCAAACAGAGCAAATGCCCTCTTCTGTGTGGCCCATCTAGCCAGAGGTTTTGATTAATCAGACTCTTCTCCTGCCATACTTGGACTGCACAACTGCTGCAGAGCCTTGTGCACAAACTCTCGGGGCTAGACACGTGAAGAAGAGGAAGCAGCATCACAAAGATAAACCACAAGATAAGGCCTGGAGGATATGAGATCTGCTGGTCTGTAGCTTCAGAGCACCCAAAAGAAGAAACTTGCATGTTAAAACACAGTTTTCAAAAAATAAACATTGCAGGCTAACACTGTGCTGCAAAAACTAGCCAACATCTCTTCCTCCAGAAGGCTCAGCGGGATAATCAGTCATGTGGAGGATTAATTCAATGGGAATTTTTTTTTTTTTGATCAGATTTTTTTAAAAGAGATTGTATTTTAGAAAAGGTAATCAAAATATTGGAAAAGCAGTATATCAAAAATAGTTGTAAAATGTATAGGACATGAATAGGATGTTCAGTCTTAGTACAAATCCCACCACTTTGGTGGGCTTATCCCATGCAGGGCAGGCGTGGCTTCTCAATATTAAGCCCTAATGTCTAAGAGACAGCGCTGGATTCAAGAAAGTTGCTCCGGAGAGGTCCTAGTACTCCAGAAAAATCCCAAGGGTGGTGCCTTCACGTCTGTCATCTGAGAAGTGCTATGGGTCCCCAGCACCAGGTCTGCAGCCGGCAGGAGAAACCCAGCCCCGTCACTCTGGGTCGACGCTGCCATTCCTGCTCTGGGGCCGAACAGAGGCAGAACCTGTTGAAAACTAATTTAATTTCCTTGCAACCAGCTGCCTTTAACTCATGCAAACTTTCCTCAACACAGAGCCTACGTTTTAAAGATCTCTCCTGTTTCATTTTCTCTGTTTCTGTACTGTTTGCATCTGACAAGAACATAAAAGTTAAAATTCACTGAGGGGAAAGAATTAAAAAAAAAACAAAAACCAAACCCACACAAAAAGAAACCTTGAAGCCAAATAACTTACGACATGAAAGCTTTGGATTTTACTAGCCTTCCCGAGTTTCAGATGTCATAAACCATACAGGTGCAACTATCTCATTGCTCAGCACCCATATGAACCTTGTTATGTTAAACTGAACACAAATCCAACAAATACTTCCAGGTTTATAATAAGCCTTCATAAAGAAACTGTCCATATTTTCCCCATATGCAGGCACAGCTGTGCAGAGGCACATCTGCTTGGGAGACTAATGTGGATCTTTGAATTTATAGTTTAAGATCCTTAAGCTTGATGGCAAATTACGGTAAAACTAGGAATACCAGTTCCTGTCTCCAACAGAAAATATAAATGCCTCTTTGATTGATATTGATTACAGGAAGGAAACAAAGCACTTATATTTCCCCATGTCACAAGAAACTCCTTCACTGCAATAAACATCCGGTTGATAGGAATACCTTGGGAAAGTAAATGACACTATACTTGTAAGCAAACTGAGAAAAGAGCAAGTGCTGACGGGCCATATAGTTCATACATCCATGTAGCTTCAAACACACCCCAGCGGGCTATGAGTTTGTCAGACTGATAAACTGAAAAGGTTGAATATATTAAGGTATGTCAAACGTGATTGCTATTTATTATTATCCTGCACCCTTTACGCAAATATCCAGTCCATACACGCAAGTCCAGCTCAACCGAAGTAAACAAATTCATTGATTTAACAATTTATGGCTTGATTTTAAAAGGGGGTGAGCCTGCAAGGGAATATCTGACATATGTTTGAAGTTAATCACAAGCCAACCAAGTGGAACTAGTGGTATTAACCACTTGCTTAAAATTAAGCATGAATTTCAATGTTTTCCTGGTTCAGGCTTGCCATAGCAAGTCCTGAGAGTGACAGGAACATCTGTAGGGTGCACCCCAACTTGGCTTAGTGAAAGTTGTCGCTATGGCTGATCTGTACAGTTGCCATACATCATTACCAGCAATATCACCCTGACACCTTGCAACCCCAACCAAAAGCCTGGCTTTCCTTCCTGAATGGCACTGGCTGAAATGAGGAGGAAATGACTGAAAAGATAGATGTGGCCCCAAACGGCTACAGCGCAGCTACTCAGCCATTATTTTACATCACCCTTTGAAAGGTGAAGGAAAAGCCCTTCACCCTCCACAACAGAATAAGGGTTCAGCTCATCCACCCCTCAGGTCAGCAAAGGGCCAAATTTTGTTACCTCCATCACTGTCAGCTTGGATTTTGTTCACTGGTTTCAGCAGGCTGACTTCCCTTCTCACAAGCATAGCTAGAACCAGAACTGGACTCTTTAGGGCAATATAAATGATGCCTCAAAAGAGAGATAAAATCTTGTTTCTGTAGTGACATCAGCCCAGATCACAAGGGAGCTCCTGCCTAAATTCATTCACCCTTTCTCTATAGCATTACAAAGCCAATAAACATGTCCTCTCTATATTTACAGCTTTATAGAGGCCAAACTTTTTCTTGAAATCATTCCCACTGCTACGCAATTATCTTGGCCTGCTGTCTCCTCATCACACGGCTACTACAGCTAGTACAGGTTTCCCCTTGGTGGTGTACATCCAGGACAAAAAGAAGGCAGCGTTACCACCGATGACAAGCAGAACTGCATGCAAGGTGGGACACTGAGTCAGCAAGTTACATATAAACCAGGCGCTAGACTGAAATGGATGTACTGAGTGCTTGAATTACACACGGGTGAAATTCTCTGACCTAAATTTAAATGAGCTTAAAATTAGAACTTCTACCACGTCACCAGAGGACAGAAAAAAAAAGAGTAAAATTGCTAAGGAGAAAGCAAATGCATGAAAGACATTTCTAGCAAAAGGCAGCTGTTAACTCTGGGGAAACTCCAGTTTAACATCCATACCTTCCTAGTCCAACTCCCATCGAGGTTAATGAAGGTTGCTTTGCCCTTTCTTTAAACCTCAAGTGAACGTGTGGGAGTCGTGCACAGTTTGGCTGCACCGACTGGAGAGGAGCCGAGGTTAGATATAGCCAGAAACACAGGCAGCAACTCTGCTGCATGGATTTGCTCTGCAGGAAACTGAGGGGCCATGGCTCCAAAACCCTCGCTCATCGCCGGCAGCAGGACGTGGTACTGCAGATCTAATGCGATCTGCTACTTATTTTAAATCTGAGTTTGGAAGGTCACGGAGCTACACCGAGTTTGAAAGCCAGGCTTGATGTTTGTACATTTTGAACCTCACAAAAAGCCCTAGTTCACACGGAAGAGTCTCTTGTCAAGATAAAACGGGCTCAGCTGGAATTCAGGACGACAGCTGGGCACCTTACGACAGAGCTGGGTCACAGGAAGTTTAACGTACAGCCCAGAAAAGGTGGCAAATATTTTGCCTAGTGTTTCTGAGCTTTCACAAGCTAATTCCAAACCAACCTTCCACACGTCTAGGAGTTCACCACCGTTCCACTTCAGACACTTTACGCACATCTACAAGCACACCCGGGTTCACACAGTCCTCCTCTTTCAGGGTCAGCCCCCGGCAAGACTTTCAGAAACGGACTCACCCCCCAACTCTTCCTCTACGGAGTTGTTCTCCAGTCCCTTACCTGGACGACGGGGTGGCCTCCGGTCGGTGCCTTGACAGCCCCTCGGCTTCCCTCCGTCTCGTAGTGTGCCCGGTGGTGGGGCTTCGGCTGCACCTCGATCCGCAGCTCGTAGGCGCCAGACTGGCTGGAGAGCGGCCACTCGAGAGGCGGGAGCGACTGGACGGGCAAACTGGGCAGAGAGAGACCACACCAGTGGAAACTCTTTAGCACTTTATTTCTCAAAGCCCTGATCCCTTCTTCCTCCAGCTGCCCCACCAGGGCTGCTCTCGCTGAAGCTTTTAGGAGTCTGCTATTCATTTCAGTGAGAATATGCTGTCCTGCCCACATCTGACTACAAACTCTGCTGAAATTCACGATGAACACAGTAATTTCTGTGGGCCCATCTCCTTGCAGAAGAGAATAGAAGAGAGTATTCCTATTTCTTAAATAGAAATATCTGCAGCAGTTTTATTTTTTCAAAGATTCCCCTCTTTTAGAATCATAGAATTGCCTAGATTGGAAAAGACCTGTAAGATCATCTAGTCCAATCATTAACCTAACACTGACAAGTCCCCCACTAAACCATGTCCCTAAGCACTACACCTACACGACTTTTAAAAACATCCAGGGATGGGGACTCCACCACTTTATCTAGCTTCTGCTGCGCGTCTTAAACGTTGATCACAGAACATATAGTGTTAAATATTAACTCCATTTACCATTACTTACCAGTTGGGTAAATTAATAATCTTTATGATTTCCATAATATTAAAAAGCACACGAATAAAATGCTAAATATTCTTACCTGATACTAGTTTTCCTGTTACCAAAATACACAAGGGTTTATAACATGAAATTAATACATTGAAATGTACAACTAGACCTTGCACTGGGTTTTAAACAACTTTTATTTTGTTAGCACAAACTGCTTCCAGGAACGATCTAACAAGCCAAGGTAAGTCATGGCCCGCGTTCTTTCACTCACAATTTGTGTTCAGCAGGTTCGGAGCAGCACAGAATAACATCAGCGTGGGGACAACCTAGCAGCCGAGCGGGATGGCAGGGCTGACGGGGCGCCAGGGGTGACTGCAAGTGGAGTCACACATTTGGCAACCTCCGTCCTGGCAGATGCACACCGCTCAGGGTCCAGACCTGCGTGCCACCAGCACCAGACAATGGAGGGAGTTGATGAGAGTAGTGCCAAGGGCTGAGATTTGGGTTAAACAACAATTAACAAATTAACAACCAACAATAAGCCACTTGGGGTTGACTGAATGCGCAGTCTGACTTGGAGCAGCGTGCTCTGTTTTGAATCAGGAAATACTTAAAGTATTTTCATCCTTGATGGAAATTTGCAAGCGAGACATTCTCTGAATTTAGAAAAGCGATCAAACCATTTTCTTTAAAAGCAGTGGGACTGAACGAGAGTGTTTAGCCTTTGTAAAGGCTGTCCACAATCTGCTTTATAGGCAAATAGTTCAGAAATTTGAACTTGTCATATGCTGTGCTATCTATGAACCATTTTAATGATGTTTCTCCAAACCTAGATTTTTTCACCTCTTGGAATCGTAATGGATTGGGCTCCCATTAACCAGTGCTGTCCCTGAGCACTTAGCTCTGGTCCGCAGCAGGATCTGCCCAAGGAAACACTCCCTAGGGATCATCACGCATGACAGAGGACATCACGCCATGAGAAAACACACAACCACAAGAAGCATTACATACCTGCAGATAGGTATTGCAGGCACCAGTTGCTTTGTCCAGGATGGAGGTACCAACAAAATTGATTCCGGGGCTGAGTTTCTCCTGTCCTCCTGCTCACAAGGCCCGTGGAAGTCAACAGTCTGAAAGACGTGACATGGAATGCTGTTTTTGTGGGAAGGCATTGATGAAGGATCAGGGCTGGTTTTCCAAATTTTCGTGGGAACACCACACGAAGGATCCGTAGGAAGGCTGTTCATAGCATCCATGGAAAGAGAAGCACTGGGCAACTGTGTGTAAGTAACTGAAGAGTTGTCTTCTCTCAAGGGGATGCGAGGAGAGGATTGTGGAGAGGGGGTCCTTGACTGTCGTGGAGAAGTAGAAGGCAGTTGAGTACTGTAGAGCTCAGTGCAAGAATACCTCCGTTTTGCACCTGGTGATGAAGACCTTGAGTTGGGACAGGGTGATGGTGAATGTCGTCCCAAGCAGGTTTCCTCCGTGATGCTTGTTCGTGGTGACATTATTGGAGAGGTTCTAGGAGAATAATGAGTATGGATGTTTTGAAACTGTGGACAAAGGTCATCACTAGGACCATTATTTGGTGAAACACATGGTGATGTGCAAGGAGATACATTTGTCTCTGAAATGAAACTTGCAGAGGAGCCGCTACTAGCTGGGCTCAAACACAGTGGTTCTCTGTAGCCCTCAAAGCCAGGGACAGGCAGGGTAACCCTTGGGCTAGCGGTAGCTGAGTTTGACTGATGTTCTACCAAAAGAACATCTGTGTCTCTGCTGCGGAAGGGACCCCCTGAATGAATCAGTTCATGATATGGAGTAATTTCAATCCTAGGGCTCGGAGCAGAGGCCCCTGCAGCGTTGGCAGGGTGTGTAGGTGTTGTCCCTATGCTATCTGGCTGTCCATATCTGCCCATGGGATCTGCAGAAAGGCTAGAAAAAGGCAGGGGGCATGGCTTGAGGCCACAGTCCAAGACATCATGAGCGTATGTAACTCCAGAGGGTGGGCTGTTGGTTTTATGTGGAGTCGGTTCTTCTGGAAAAAGAAGGGTCTCTTTAAGACTATAAATATTATTACAGAAGCTGAGCAATCATGGATTAAAAAAATGCATATTTATAAACTGGTTGTGATCTGATATTAGGTAAATATTTGTTTAATTCTTTTTAACTGCAATTAATGCTTGTGAAAAGTACTGGATTAACAGCCAGGGAAGCTCAAGTGCTCAGAGCAGATGCAGCATGGACAGAAGCACTGCAAACACCTCCACACCGCCCGGCCGGGCTCCCTCTACCTGAGCCCTGAGCTAGAGGGATCCCCTGGAAGGGTCAGCGCCACGCCAGCCTCTCTGCCCACTTCAACGCTGGCCTTCCTACTCTTTCTGCCAAATATACCCCTCGGCGCCAATTGGGGTGTTGTGACTTTGGTCAGCTTTTGTCAACTAGGAGCTGGACTGAGAGCATCACATCACAAAACCACTTCCAAACAGGTCTACGTAAAACCAAAATGCTGAGGAACAGCTTTTGGTGAACGGAGAAGAACCTTTCTTATGCAGCAAAGTCCAGCCAGAAAAGGCTTCATGAAACCAAAGCTGAGCTCAAGCTCTTAAATTAAAAACTCAGTTCTGTGTGATGATTTGTTTGGCTCCATATCACATCAACAAGTTTTGGTGACAGGTTTCACAGGAGAAAGCACCAGATGATCAGAAAACACATTCACAAATATTTGTTAGAAAAGAGAGAGAGAGAGAAAAGATCCAGCCCCATAGCTGCAGGCAATCACTTTCCAATTTCAGCTCAAGGAACGTTTTGGCCAGAGAAGGATTATAAAATACACAATAAAAGCTAAGTGTTCAGTGCAACCCTCTCTCCTGGTGCAAAAAATCCTCACTTTTCCGAGATACTCAGTCTCGCAAACTATCCCCAGGTTGCAGAGTACAGGAAGGTGTCTAGGCAACACAGAATTCTCACCAGCATTGCTGAGCCCAGTTCTGATCTCATCCCAGCACCCCATCGGGTGCCTAATGCCAGCGGCATCCAAGAGGTCAGAGTCATGCCAGTGACACGCGGGACAGACCCCTCCATGTACATCAGCCCCTGTAGCTTCACCAGCCTGGGAGCTGAATGATATTTGTCATTACACAAAAGCATACAAAAAAACTATCAGGGTTTTTATATGTTTTTAAAGATTTCAGTGTATCCAACAGGAAGTACCCGAAACAGCTCCACAGTTTGAGATTAATTCACACTATCTGCTCACCCCCGGGCACAGATCGGTATGTGTCATAGCTGAAGAGGGTTTCATTTAAATAACTGTTCCAGCATTTTCTCCAGCTCCTACACTACATGAGGCAGCATTTCCCATGAGCAAGTAATATCGTACATAAAGCCAGGTAGGAGCTGACTGTGCTTTCTGCAAAACTAGCAAAAGCTTGTAGTGAAACTTTTACACACAGAGAGGTTGTGATTTAATTTCAGGGGGTTTCTGTTCATTTTCAGTTTTAAGTGCTTTTTAGCGTGAAAGCAAAATCCTCCACTGATTTTTGACTACTACTTTTTGTGCTTTATGTTTTGCACAACCTGGAGAAAACTCCACAAAAAGAAAAAAATTGTAGCAGAAACTGCTGAGCCCTCATGCTTAGCGGGAAACCCTGACAGCCAACCAAACAAACCAACACACAGAATGTCTATGTGACGGGATGGGAGACAACTGGGAGAGTCCAGCTTGCAGATTTCTTAAGGTTCCTCTGGCTTTTAATCCCAGCACACAGCTGTTTTGGGGATGGGGAAAACAGCAACAAGTAACTGAATCTTGAGCCGAACATATTTTTAGCATCGTTGATCTTGGATATCAGAGCTTTGGCATTCACAGGAATAGTGTGTCATTCACATCACTCAAACTCTGACGCATCAAGCCTAGATATTGATGCTACGATTCACTTTCAATAAAATTCATCACTCCTTGGACTCAACAGAGCAACACACCCCTCCACAGTCACACAAAACATCACTCCCACCGCTTTCAGAAGAATCACTCCGATTTAAGCTGATGCAAGGGAGCAAAATCAGCACCAAGCAGAGCGAGGCTTGACACCAGGACTTGAGGTAGGATTCGCACAGTGACCAGCAATCACAGAAAAGCTCTCCAGGCTGAACAGCTTCCCATCAAGAACAGGCGACTGTTTCAGTTCCCCATTCAACACACCTGCAGTAAAAGCTGCCCCCACCGTACAAGTTACCTGTGCCAGATACACAGACAACGGGTAAAAATTGCAACTCCTCACAACGCATGTTGAACAGCAAAGCTGGCACGTATAATTTGCATCAAGGGGTATGGGGAAAGCAAACATATATTTGTATGTGTATGTGCAATTTTTAAAGTCTTCTGAATAACAACCACACACCACCACCCACACTTTCTGCCTGTTAAAAACTGGGCTTAGACAACCCAAGTTTCCTTTGCTTTTCTCTGAAATATTATGTTTAAACAAGCACTTTCATCCTTGGCATTCACCCTCCAAGAGGATCTGCGTTCCAGGTATTAGTAACAATATTTACGCGCAACAAGCTGCAACATGCCTTTGCCTTCACGCAGCACTCTCGCAGAGCGCTCCTCGGCAGGGCTTTCCGGGCGGCGCAAACCGGGATTGCTCACCCAGCGCTCACAGGCGGCAAGCGAGGCAGGCGCCCTTTGCCAAGCAGACAACACCCACAGCCTTCTGTAGAGCAAAAATATTTCGTTTCCCCCCACACAGCAGATTATCAATAAAGCAGGCAGCAGCGCTGGAACGCGGGCAAGACTGCAGACAAGAAAACCTTGGCTCGCTTGAAGAGCGCCTGGGGAACCGTGCTGGGCAGAGATGCCCAGGGGCTGAGGCTGCGTCTCGGGCAGGGGAGAGGCTGCCGGCCCTGACTCATCGGCACGGCTTCGTCAGGACCCGGGGCTTGGGGGGCTTGGGGAGATCTCCCGACCGAGTCCCTGCCCTGCATAACTTCAGAGGTACAATGAAATCACTGTCCCGCGTGCTATTGCCCACGCCGGTGATGTCAAGGTCTGTCGCCATGGAAATGCCGGGGATGCTACAACGCAAGGCTCTGACCTCACCGGGGGAGGGAAAAAGGGTGGTTGCGTGAAGCACCAAGCGCTGCTTTCCAGAAGTAAACGGCTCTTCCATCAAGATCAGGAGAAATTCTGCTTTTTGCTTCAGTAGGAGGGCACTGGCTACCCCACTCCCAGCCAACTTGGCTAAGGCAGGCTGGGGTTTGGAATCTGCTCGAGGAAGGGGCAGACCCGAGCCAACATCCCAGCTTCCCCAGGCGAGCACCACAGGAGTTCGGGTTTGTCAAGCTCCTGCCTTTGAGAGGGGCAGCAGGGGACGGGCAGAGGTTGCTCCCTGGCAGCCCAGCTGCTTTCTCTCTGCATTTCCAGAGACCAGCAGGAACGTGGAGCAGCCCAGGGCATGGGAACGGCTCCAGGCAGATGGCCCCAGCAAGACCCACGCTCCTCCCTGAGCTGCCAGGTGAGCTTGGTTAGGGTGGCAGGAGCTGAGGACAGCAAAGCTCACGCTGCTGGCCCTCTGCCACACTGGAGATGGCAGGGAACAGCCCAGCCACCCGCCAGCTGGGCTCCCCAAGGAGAGGAGAGGCCATTGCACCCCCTTACAAGAGAATAATTATGTGACAAATCAGCCTAGCAAAGGTGTTTTTCAAGAAACGAAGCAGCTTTGAAGCCTTTGTGCAGATGCCCCAGAGGTACAGCTTTGCACCCACACTTGTGCCACCTTCACGGGTTCACCCGTCCCTGCACATTGCATTCCCCAGAACACAGACGGAAACACTGCTGCAAAGGATTGTCCTCTCCACTGCTTTTCTGATGGACATCTCGGCGACCAGCACAGCAGCTCCGGCACAGCTCCTCTGGCACCCCTCTGCACGCGCAGTTACAGTGCTTCCCCGCCTCCCTTCACAGGGGCATTTCCCCGCCTGAGGTTTCACTGCTGAATCAGCCCCTGATTCAGCACCAAAAGATCCTTCTGGTTTGACAGGGGGTTAAAAGAAAGCGAGCTTCACACCCAGACAACACGGGCACCTCCTCACATTCGCAGTCAGCCTTACTGTTGGCAAACAGCCTCCTCCCCTGTGTCGCCCAGTTCCCACGACCAGGGAAGCCCTACCTCCAGGGCCCTAGCAGCCCACCCAAACTGCCTCCCAGCTGCCTGCTCCTCCTCCCCCCCTTTTTCCCAGAGCCTTCACTAGTTCACAAGAGCACCTCTACTCTGCATCCTACCCTACTGCAAACAAACGGCAAACCAGCTCCTACGGGCCCACTCAGGAACGCTGCAGGCAGCTCCACCAGCCACCTGGGGGCTGGGCAGCCACCCCAGGTGGGTGCCTTCAGGACTGCCCTTAGTACTGATTAGCCAGAAGAGTTAAAACACAGGTGAAAAAGATCAAGGGAGTTCAGTTTCAACGGACTTAACCCTTGATTTAAAAAACTCCTTTTCACACACCTCTGAAAGGCAGAAAGGAAAAGGTCCTGCTGGGCTCCAGAGATTTCCCAAGCTAGACAGGATGCGTGCCAGCGCGTGTGCCCACACGTGGCTTTGCAAGGGCCCACCCTCCGCTGGTTTTTAAACAAGGCAGCAACTTCAAAGCCGTTCAGTCAGCCAAATGTGACCCTGCCAATTAGCATGAAATTAGGGAATAACATCACCCCAGCAACTGCATTCCACGATGGGTTTATACAAATCATCGTGTAGGAAAAGCTAAAGATAGCCATGTGCGGGACAAGGGAGGGCAGGGGGAGAAGTTCAGTTTTGGCCTCCTATCTGTTTGCTGCAGTGCAGCTCCTGGGATTTCAGTGGAGTTCCTTATTTGCATAAGTAAAAGAGTCCAAATTTTTTTGAATTAGTTTGCTTATTGTAATTTGAAGGGGCCAGTGCAGAGCTTTTTTGCATTTTTCAAAAGCCGAGTCCTCTGTTATTTACACTAGCTGCTTGGAAGCTCAAAGTGAAAGTTGGTTTCCTGAGTGAAATCTGGTGTTCTCTGTTACATGTGCGTATTTGTTTCCTCACTGCAGGGCTGCCGCTGAACACTGCCTCCTGTGTTACTGAGCCAGTCACCAGGACTGAGCTGCAAGCTGCGTTTTTTGGGTTTGGGTTTTTTTTTTGCTTTTAATAGCTTTGTATTAGGGAGAAAAAGAAGGAAAGAGGCAAACTATACAGGGCTTGACACCTACAAGATGTGGCAACGTCCCTGGGAGCCTGTCTACATACAAACAACCATTTAGAGGAATATTAATATTTATAGATGCTCCCTGCTTCCCCTCTCTATATTATACATACATGGACCTTGTAGAGTCGTATCACCAGAAGCAATGCTGAGCTACAGCAAAGGCTTGAGCCTATGAGAAAATACTCCTTCCAATTTGCATTCTCACCTGTTGTCGTAGGGCAAGATTTTGTCTGGAATCTTATTTAAAGGCCAGTTTTGTTTGGATTTTAAGTTTCAAAACACCCCTTAGAGCATCAGTTCTCAGAAGGGTTAACCTCAAATATTTAAAATTATGTGGCAGCTTTACCTATCAGTGGATCATCACACAGCGAACACAGAACAAAAACACATGAAGTGAGCTGCTGAAGCAGGGCAGTTGTCTGGCTTTTCAGTATTTTGTCTCTCATAGTGGCCAACAACAGGTATTATGGAATAATACACAAAGCAGTTACCAGAACTTACTCATCTGGGATTCCTATTTGTAGGAGCTAGTTCCAACACCCGCTGACTTTCTGTCAGTCTTCTCCACTGAGAAACAAGGATATTCAGCACCTTTCAAATATGAAACAAGCCAAAACTTGGGATACCACGAGCAGTATCTCCACATGTATCTCTCAAGGGAACGCATCTAACACATTTTTTTAAAGAGAGACTGAAAACATCGTCAATGCCCAAGTGAAATCACAATTTCCACCAAACAGGACAGGATACCTGCTTTGCCCCAAACTCCCGAAGCCCCTTCGCCTGGGCACGTCTCTGAGTTCAGCCTGCTGAATGCAGGTGTTTCTGGTTTGCAAATGCTGAGAAGGTGATAGCTAATTAAAGCCTGGCAAGTAAGGGAAAAGGTAAAAGGCACATGCAAAATGGCACTTAGTACAGCATTCCTGCTTTTGTAAATGGTTGGCTTAGAGAGGAGTATCTAATATTAATAATATTGACCATTGGATTTTTATTTACCCTTTTTTCCCCTGTTGCTCTTATAGCAGTCCATGTTCCTGTTGTCTCAGGCACACATAAGCACTACTGAATGCCAGCCTCTTTCAGTAAGGATATTTCCGGCATTTCCATGACAACAAGTTGTGATATAGATCCTACTTTTAAAACACAAGCTTAGATGGATACTGTCAAATCCCAACCTTTTAAAAAATTGTTTATCAGAAATAAACTTTCATCCCAGTCCATTCCTAGAGCCCCAAATTTACTTTTTTTTTTTTCCCTCTTAAAAAAAAAAATCACTTTTAGCATGTTTACAGAGATCTGTTATTACAGGACCTGTTGTGAGCGACGGGTGGAGCAGGCCAGACTCTGAGGAAACCAGAGCCTCTTTCAAACGGGCTTTGAATGTAGGAACCAGACTGAAGCGCTGGGATCCACAGACACTCCTATGGTTTTAGTTCCATTTTGAATCCTCCACTGAAGATGACTTGTTTTCCCAAGTGCAGTTCAGACGAGGCCAGAATCGCACATGAACAACGAGCATCATTTACCACTGGCATGTGGATAAAGCCCTTTCTCAAAATCTGAACATTTTCTGTTCTCGTGTAAACATGCTTTAATCTTTTGTACATTAAAGGTCATGGATGTATACCGGATTGCTTACAGACTCTAGCTGGTGCCTTTTCAAAGCAAGGGAGAATGTTCTCCAGATTACAATGCTAGTATATATGGTTGTGATCTTTTTTTTTTAATGCTAATGATTTCCATCTTTGGAACAAACAAAATTACTACTAATTATGGTTTCCAGTCATTCAAATGTGGAGAAAGCAGGCTCAAGAAGGAAGTTACTTCTACTACAAGCATACGCTGCTCTGCATTTATGTGGTTTGAAGATTAAACTTTCTACCCCCCACCTACATACTATTATATTCTGTGGAACTTCCCGCTTAAGGCTTCACAGCAGTACCCTCTACTATAGAGATGTGAAAAACACCAGCATCTGAAGCTTTCACTGGGATTTAATGTATTTTCATTAAAATCACTGACCTCTCCCCATCGTGGATTTATTTTAGCATGGTTTGATCTACATTAAACCTTGAAATAAAATTCAGCTTTGTACATGTGATGACATTAACCATCCTCACTCATCTTTGATGCTGGTGCACATCTTTAAACAAGTAAACAAAGACTAAAACTCAGTAATAACTCCCCGTTTCACTAATGGCACCACGATTCAGGCCTAACAGGTCTCCTCCTGCACCGTCCCCTAGGAACACAACACCTCTTTCTTCAAATGCCCTAAAGAAAGGCCATCTCTCAACCGTGCAGAATCAAAACAGACGTATCTTAGAAACAATATCCCAGCAATTCTTTCCTCTGGGTCCTGTCTCTTTTGGCTTTGTCCGGTTTACACAAATCTGTATTTTATGGGATAGGAAGTATCAATTTTTAGTATCATCAGCTGGTGGAATTATCATTTAGAATGAACACTGGTCACAGCGCTTTTAGTATCACAGACTTGCATAAACTCAGAAAAGCAGGAGAACAGACTGTCAGGTTTTTCTTTTCTTTCTTAGTTTAACTTAAGCTTACGGTGTTTGGACCCAAACTGGAATCTGGATCTCCCCAGCTCCCTGCCATCCAAGGAGGATGGCCAGACTCTTCTCAGGTAACTAACTCCTTGGGGCTCCTAGACCTGGTGCTCAAGCTGCCTTTTTGAGTTTCCAGAACACCCTCTACCATGATGATGACAGCGGTGGTGGTCACAAGGCGACCCACCGAGCTGAGCTCTTCTGCTTCGTCCTTCGCAGCTCCGCTCTCATACCCGGGCGCACAACTTTGTAAAGAATAGGAAGGTCCCGCGGCCGCTTTCGGACACTCCATCACCGGGTGGGGACCAAGCCACTTGCCGCCCGCGACGGTGACCGTTCGCAAGCGCCGGCTGGCTAAAGCAGCACCGCAAAACCCGAAAAGCCCAGCCCTGAGCACAGCCCGTCAAGCAGCACGCCGCTCGGCATCCATCGCCACGCCGGTCCCGGGCCGTCACCGGGGCACATGCCCGGCTGCAGCCCCAGCGGGGGGCCCCGCCTGCACCCGGGGTCCCCACCGTCCTCCGAGGGGCTGCCGGGGGGCGCCGGCAGCGCCCGGCCCGGCCCCCGGGGCCGCTCGGGCCGGCAGGGGCGGCCCCGCCGCCCCGTCGGGGCGAGGCAACGGCTCCTCCGGCGGCGGCTCCTCACCAACCTTCAATCGGCTTCAGGTAGTCGTAGTCGAAGAGGATGGAGAAGTCAAACTCCTCCTGCGGGCTGCCCTCCCGGGCCGGGCCGGGGCCGGGGCCGGGGCCGGGGCCATGCCCGGGGCCCCCCTCCTGCGGGTCGGGCTCGGCAGCCTGGGCGGCGGCGCTCATCGCGGCCAGAGCCCGCCTGGCAGCGGCGGGGCGGGAGGGGAGGGGAGGGGAAGGGAGGGGAGGCTCGCCCGGGGCTGGCCGCCTGCCGAAAGGAGCCCGAAGCGCGACAGCCGCCGCGGAACCCGTCGGGATCCTTCCGAGCGCAAGTGGAGAGGAGTGAGAAGGGAGGAGGGGGGCGGGAAACAAGCTAAAAGATCTCCCGGGGGTCGCTGAGGCGGGCGCGGCTGCCCCCGACGGCAGGGGGTGCGGGCGGCGAGCGCCGGCGGCGGCACGCGAGGGGGTTTGCGGCGACGAGCGGTGGCAGCTTCCTGCTCCCCAGCAGTCACCTGCCGCCGGGGCCGCCCCCGGGGAGGAGGAGCCCGGCCCGGGCCGCACCGGCCCCGGCCCCGGCCCCGACCCCGGCCCCGGCCCCGGCCCCGAGGGGCGTCCGTCCGGGGCGGGGGATGCCTGCAGGGGTCGTGGTGGGAGAGCGGAGGAGAGGGGCCTGGGGAGGAGGGGAAGTGGAACGGACAAGGGAAAACGAGGGAAGTGACGGCCTTGCACAGGGATGGGAGCCTCCAGAAACCCCCATTCGGCCCCCGTTCGGGCAGCCGTCTCTGCCCTGTTACCCTATGGGTTGAGCATGACTTGCTGTCTTGCTCACGGCCTCCTCCTCCCCCGCAGTCGGGCCCCTTTCTGTTGAGCTTTCCAGGGTCTCCAGCAGCTCCAGGTACCCCGGGTGCTGGCCTTGCCTTCTCCAGGCTTCATGTGTCCTGCGCCACGTGCTCCTGCCTCCCATCGCAGGCAGCTGCTGCTAAGGCAGCAGCAGGCAGGTTTCTGGGTGCATCTACGTTCTGCAGTCACAGGCCAGCCTCTCCTAACTGGAGCACCTTTAGAAACATCAAGTCCATGGTGCACAAGGCCTCTGTTCTCTTCCTGCCTTGCTCACAAACGGTGTTTCACAGAATGGGCTCTTGCCACGTTCCCTGCTGACCACACTGCCAGTGCTGCCAGCTTCCCCAGGTACCCTCGGCCACCTTCGCCACATTGACTCTATTCATCAGCATCTTCCCCAGGCCCTTCACAGGGTGCTGGTCGCTGCCCCCCAACAGCTTTCTACTCCTCCAATAGCTGCTACAACCAGCAATGACTTCACTCGTGGGTAACTGGAGATCCTAAATTTGTGTGTTTAGAGCATCTGTGGTCGGAAGACTCTGTTCCCTCGCTTACCTGTTTGTATGGTCCCCTTTATTAGTGTACAGATGCCTGTCACTGGGTCTGTGAGTTTGAAAAATGCTCTTAGTCTGTAGACAGGGAAGGGAGGCAAAGGCAGAGGGACCAAGATCATTAAAAAAGTATTTTGGTGTTTACTTCAACTTGTTTTTATTTGCTAATCCCGTTAGCATGACAGCATTAACTACATTACAAATCTGACCCTAAGTTACTTGTCTAAAGTCACAGAAAGTCTGTTTCATAGCACACATGAACCAGAATCTCTCCGTTTGTGCTTGTACCCTGTCATCTTCATCGTTAACGTGGCCAGCCAAGTAACGACAAATCACCTCATCACAGCTTTTTGCTCCATCCTTTGCCAGGCCAGAGTGCAAGAACTCGGACTTTTCCTATGCTTTGAAATCAGTTTCTACATTGAGCTGCTGAAGAACCCCAGCAGCAAGCTTTGCACCGGCCGGGCACCCCGCAGCAGCCACGGGGCGACGTTAGAGGCACCTATTGGTGAGCAGAAACACTGCACGGAGCTTTCGGGCGCGAAAGGGGAGTAAGGGGAACTGCAGAAACGGCTGTTGTGGCTGCATGAAGGCAGGTGGGGAACAATCAGACTGGAATTAGGCCTTTATGGCACTAATTTGTTACTGGAAAGTGCCAAGGGATAGGGAAACCTGACTTTCAGAAAGGGCAGGTGATCCTGCAGATGGGATGTGCCAGGGTTTTTACTGAGGTATTTACAGAAGGAGATGGCGAGCTGGAAATACCAGGAACCCTCCTGGTATATTCACTGTATACATTTCCCACTGAAGTGCAATTTAAATGCAGAGAGAAAGGCCATTATTCCATATTCACAGCCACTAATTAATGAGTGATTTCACTGCAATCAATGCCATGCTTTAACTCAGCAGAGACTAAAAGGACAATATTTTTTCTCATTAATGCATAATATACATAGTAACACAATAGATAGCTTCCTTGGACCAAACTATTTGAACTTTCTCCTGCACATGCTGCCAAAACAGGCAGGAATGGCGCTTTGTTGCGTTTCCACGTGGTCAGCATGCAGCCCTGTGGGCGCGTGCACACACGTGTGTAAGCGGCATGAAAAGGTCACAGGCTGTGTCTGTCTCCTCTTGTGCAACACGATGCTGCTTCCTGACCCGACGTGGCTCCTTGCTCGGTGCAGGGACTGCTGAAGCCGATTTTGAAAAGGATCCAGTGCTCGCTCTGTGGTTGAGCTGGAGACCGCAGTTAAAGTCTACCTCACCTGCTGCAGCGATTCTTAATACTACACGAGGCGCTTGCTCGCTGTAGTTTCATAGTGTCTGGTTCGGCCCGAGACAGGGCTCTGCTGCCGCCGGGCACAGCCGGGGAAGCCACAGCAGCCAGTGATTAGCCGTCTTGGCTACCGGCACTCAGAAACGAGGCCACCCCAGAAAGCTGCAGATGGGTTTGAGCTCTTACCCTCAGGGACATGCATGAGGAACGGAGGCTGCGGCCCTGTGGGGAGCACGTGCTGCTCTGTCTGAGGGCTTGATTCATTCTGAATTGTTTAAATGTGAAGAAAAGATACATTAAATCGGCCTATTTATATTTCTGTTCTAAAATTATGCTTACCGTTTTTCTGGAGTGCTAGCCTTTTATCATTGGCCCTTCTATTTAAAATTCATTAGAAAAACCAAATATACTTGCTGGTCTTGGCTTAGCACTAAAGCGAGCTGTCATCCTTGCAGTTAACAACACATGGAGCATGACTGGATAGCATCATTTGTATTAGCCACAAAAAGAAAAGACATGAACAATAACATTGGCCTTTTTAAGTAAGATATGGGTGATTGGCAGGACAGCGTGGGGAAAGGACCCCAACTTCTGCTAAATCTTTGACCGATCCTTTATCCTTTATTGCCTACCTCACCTGCAATCCATTAAGCATGTGAAGTTTAAAACTTATCCTCAGCTACTCCTGGAATTAGTAAGACTCCACAAATGGAAAATGCACCTTTTGCTTTCCAAGATGACCATGTCATCTGAAATAGTTTCACCACTAGTACATGTAATCATAAATTCTGACACTGGCGAGGAATTAGGGTGACAAGACAGCAATGAGAAAAGTGTTAGAGAAATGTAGGAATTAGCTCAGCTTATAGGATTCAACTCTTTTGCCCAGCGGACAACTCGACAGATGTCAAGGAGCAATAGCTACCAGGCGTACAATCGACTGCCTTCCCCCTGCTCCCTTCTGCAGCTCACAGGGCATATAAGGACATTGGTCCCATATGGCCACTACAGCATAACATATAGGAATAACAGTTTCCACAGGCTTTGAGTGCGCAGAGGTGTGAGTTATAATACTGTACTCTGTGGGCTGTGTTGGAACCTACCAGTGTGTTATTTTGAGCAGAAATGGTGCAAATCCACAAAATACAGATCCGGCCTGAATATTAGAGATGCATGAAACCATTACTAGGTGCAAGCAGCTGCAGAATTCAGCTCAAGTGACAGCTGTAGCTTTTGGAGCCCTCCGAGGGCTGAGTGTAGCTTAGTTTAGACCCAAAACATGCTTTTGAACCAACAATGAGAATAAAACATTACAAATTGTTTAAGTTTTAGCTGTTATAACGACATAACTGACAAATACTGCCTACAGTCTGTCATTGATAATTAGGAATGAAGAAAAGGCAGGGAAACTACTAGACTTAAATAGACTATGGACTCTTCAGCTCAATCCATGCACTCAGAAAAAGCATCCAGCCACTCCAAATCAAAGGAAAAACCCAAACAACGTGACAAACACTTCCCAGTGCTTGTTTTCCATTAGGGCTGGAGTGAAAGGCTGGAATACAGTGTCCAAAGACCGGAAATACTAGTTAGTTTCCCTAAATCTCAATCTTTTTCGTATCAGAAACACTTCTTTCTGCAAGGATCCTCCATTTATTTCTTCTGTTACCACTACCAAAAGGCTGACATGGCCATAACCCCCAGCCACTGGTCACAACTCCGCTTGGGCTCACAGCACCCACATTAGAGATCTGGGAGTCAGCATTAACTCCTGGGGTTTTTTTCTGTAAAGCTGTTTTCATGAGCCAAAAAGGTGTTTCAAGAACTTAAGCAAAGTCTGTCCTTGGCAGCATTCACAAAAATTGCAGCCACGTATACTTGCAGCAGGCTCTACACAGAGCAGAACTGGAAATACATTGTGCTGCCATTTCAGGGAACTGGAGAATGGAAGGAGTCCTTTTCCACATAGCTGGATCAGCGCTTGCCTTTGGCAGGGCTTTGCTTTAATAAACTTTAAAAGTATGTGAATACTGGACTACCTAGGTACTAGGGGACGAGGAATCCAAAAACAAAGCTAAGAAAAAGTAGTTTCTAGTGTATACAACTGTGATTTTAAAAGTACTTCACATATTTCTCAGTGTTTAAATTTACTGCAAATGTAATTTATGATTTACTATTTTCAGTTTCTACTTAGACTGTCCCATTGTATTCCTTGTACCAATAACTTCACTAATGCAAGTGATCAGATGATGCTCCCAGCTGAACAAAGTTTTTAGACGATCTCAGAAATACGGTGGCTATGCTAATTATTATGTGGTCCACATGACATGTACTTTACACTGGATCTGTAATACTGTAATACCCTCATATTAAACTTTTTAAAAGAAAAAGAGGCAGAGAAAAGTGGATTAAAAATGCTGCACGTCTATTTAGCAGCTAAAACCCAAAGAAAATATGAGTCAATGCTGTCTTAAAAACCTAAGTGTTCTAATGGTGTATGTGGCAGGCATTAGAAATTTAACAGGCAACTAAAACTTGCACATGGACTTAATCCAAGGTCTTTAAAATGAGCTCAGACTGTGAGTGACTAGTTGCTTGGTGTGGAGTATGGGGAGTGCTATTAGAGAAAAAAGTAGAGCGAGAGAGAGGGGAGAAATACTCTGGTACTTCCTTTGAGAGGCACACATGCACACACGCTACTATTCAATTTTTGGGGTCAGGTTGAGTCAGAGATATTACCCCCCAATTTCAGGCTTAAAGTGGTTTGGCAAGAAAGGACAATGGAAAAATTGCTCATATCTCCATGTTCCCATTAAGTTCTGAAGTCTGCTGTGCAAACCAAAGGAATGCACATATCATAGTTTAAAAAACTAGATTAAGCCAGTAGTGGAAAAGAAGTTCTAGGATATTATTATCCTTGGCTATTTTCAAAAAATGAATGATGAAACATTTCGGTTAGAATATCTATTGGAATGTTATAAAAGAGTGCTCCAATTATGTCAGTGTCCCATCTGTGAATGTGATTCCTGCCCCGTACGAAAGACTGAAATCATTTGCTGACTGTTAGCTGGTGTAACTGTGTCCCACCGGGCAGGCTTACAGACAGAAAGGGGCTACTTCAAGTGATGGAGCATTAACAGATGCGGGACAATAAGATGACACAGGGACTCGCGGTCACCTGATAAAATTCTCTGCCGTGGCTAGTGTCTTGCCGACACTTGCAGAAGCACAGCTCAGGGAGCAAAGCTACTGAAGCACCTTTTTGCTAGCAGGGTATTAGTCTATGCAAAGTATTCGTTCCCCATTCTGAGCCTGCTCTAATCATAAAAGGGGGTTAGGGCCTAAAATTATTAACACATCATCATTTACACACTCTACATTAATGAGACTCCTGCACTTTGTCGTGGGCGCAGAAATCCTCCCAAAGCCACAGACTGATCCCAAAAGTGCCATGTGCTATTAACCCCTAGCAGTTTCGTGCAGCTCTTTGTTTGTGGAAAGGCTGGGAGCAGACTTGTGACATGAAGGTGAGTCGGTGCCAGGGTCTGCTCCCATCGCCCCTATGCCACTGGCAGGAGCAAGCATTTTGCATAAGGGGAAAATACATGCTGGCGCCCAGGGGCATATTCTTTTTGAGCATCTCTGGGCTCTGTCACGCAACTGACTGCACTGCTCGTCTGGCTACTGCGGTCTCAGGGAGGGCAGGGGGGAAAATCAGTGTCTTTCATTTTGGTCTGTGACTGCAGGGACCTGGGGATCATCTGCTCTGGGGGAAGCAGAGCTGCATAGAGATGGAAGGAGTTGCGGTAGCTGCCACTGGAATGCTGCCTTGTGCTTTGATCCACTGGTATCCTATAGCAGGTGAGAGCAGGACCTGACCGGCACTGAGAAGAGCAAGACGTCTCCTATCTTTCCCTTTCCGGCTCTCTCTGCAGCAAAATAACTTCTCCGGGGTGTTGTGAGAGTGACTAAGAGCAGCTGAAGCGCTCAGGAGAGAGGGACTTTTGTCTGGAGAAAGCCGACGATACACGAGGCAGGGCAATGGCCTGATCCTAAGGCGGTAGAAAGCCGCTCAGAGTCTTTCCATTGGCTTGTCCGAGAATTGGAGCTCTCGGATGATCCCCTTCGGGCGTACGTGTTAATGAGTGTGTTTTGGCAGGTGCCTGGGGAGCTTGCTACGGCAGAAAACAAATAGCCGCTACTAAGGGCCCTTCAACCGAAGCCCGGCGACACCCGCCTCATCTCCTCCCCCCCCCTCCCCAGGCCGCACACCCCCTCCGCCGGCCCCGGGAGCGCCCGGGGCGGCTCTGAGTCAGCGGCCGAGCCGCGGTGCCAGCGCTGGCGGCGGGGCGGGGAGCGCGGCCGGCCGGCCGGCCGGCGGGNNNCCGGCCGCCCGCCCGGAGGGCGGGAGGGAAGCCGAAAGGGAGCGAGTCGAGGGAAAAGGGGCTTCCCTTCTCCCCCTCCTGCCACATCTCCGCGCCGCGCCCCGGACCGGCAGCCCTGTGAAAAACTGCAACTCACCTGCGCTTCCCGCCCGGCCCGCGGGGTGCAGCGCCGAGCACCCCGGGGCAGCGGGCAGGCCGCCTGGGCAGGGGGCTGCAGGGCCCGGGGGGAGCAGCTGGGCTCGCCGCCCCACGGCTGCGTTACAGGAGCCGGGTTTGCGGGCGGCGAGGGGCTTCCTCGCGCGGGGCACCCTCCGCCTGGATCCGCCGCTGGCGGCCACGCCGGCCCCGGGAGCCCCGGGCACGGCCGTGCCCGGAGACGCCCCCCCGCTCCCCGCCCGCTAACACCGCCCGGAGGGATGCCCCTTCCCCCGGCTCCGTGCCGGCGCTGCGCAGCCGCTGCCGTGCCTGCAGCCCCCCGCCGCGTCCCCACGCAGGGTCGCTCCCGCCGCCGCGCCCTCCCCCGGGGCCCACAGCCTCGCTCGCCGCGGCGGGGGGAGGACGGAGGGTGCCCTCCCGCCCCCCCCGCCCCGCCGCGGTGGGGCCGGGGCGGCAGCGGGGAGATCTGGGTGGCGGAGGGGGCGGGTGAGGGCCGCGGTCGGAGCGGACCGCCGGGCGGGCGGCGCGGAGGGGAGCGGAGCGGCCGCGCAGGGGGGGGCGCGCACTGAGCGCTGA
>JAVKLA010000010.1:23894269-23928087 GCA_034782735.1 Sagittarius serpentarius
TCGCCCCCGCCCCGCAGGCCCCGCGGAGGTGCCGGCCCCGACGGGAGCCGCGGGCATCCCCGAGGGCAGCGCGGCCGCGGAGCCGCCGGCCCCAGCCCAGCGCTGCCGCGGGCTCCGCCGGGCCCGGGGAAAGCCGCCCGCGACGCCCCGAGCCCCCGACCTGGGCAGGCGGCGGAAGGGTTAAGCGGCCGGGAGGTTAGTCAGCGGGACTCCTGGGGTGACGGCTTGGAAGAGGAGAGTCCCGCTGGCTGGAGTTTAAAGGAGGTTTCTCCAGACAGATTTGTATCGCCTTCGCGGAGCGCTTCAAACCAAACCTAAAGCCAGTCCGGTCCCTTCCCCGAGGGACCTTCTCGCCATGAAACCCTTCCTGCCTACCCAGCCGAGCTGCCTGCGAGGGAGCTAAAACCGGCGGGATAAACCACCGGGCCCGAGCACTGACCTACAGAGAGCCCCGGGTAAGGGAAGCGCACAGGAGGGCACGCACACCCACACACAGAGCCCACAGACACACAGCACAGGAGTAAGACCCTACCTTGATCCATAGACCTCATGATGTGGTGGTAATGTACCAGCCTGCAGGCAGTTTCTCTCTGCATCAGGAATTAAAAAAAAAAAAAAAAAAAAATCGATAGCAGAAAAAAGGAGGGGAAAAAAAAAAAAGAAGAAGAAAAAAAAATCTTCTTTAAACCATGTTCAACCAGTGCCGCCCGGAGAGGGAACCCCTCTTGCTCGCCTCCTCCGTAAGTGTTTGGAGGTGCAAAGAGGGATCCGAACTGGGCTGAGCTTGTTCCTGAAGTGAAGTCAGTTCTCTGCTCTGAGATGAGGGTTACTAGAGAGGGAAAGGCCACTTCCTTCCCTGCTCTGAGTGTTTATAGTCTTTGAATGCTGTAAAATAACGGGATTCCCTCACTGTTTCCTCCTGTTTATCCCAGTGCCATGGAAACCCCTGGATCGCCTCCATCTCCCAAACTGAGGGCTTTCCTGCAACTTCACACTCAGGAATCCATGACGTCTCCCAGCTCCGGGCCAAGGCAGCTCTGCGGCTTTCTCAGTCTGCAGCACAAGCACTTAATTGTTGAGCAGAAAGTTAGAGAGCGAGAAAGAAAGAAATATGGATGATGTTAAAAATCCCAGTGTGTGCTTTTTAAACAAAACTTGCAGGCACTGCAAAGCCTTTCAAAGCAACGGGGCTTCTGTGCAGAAGTTTTCCTTCTTCCCAGCAGAGACAAGCTCGGACTGCTGCTGCTTTTACCTTTGAATAAATCATTCAGAAAACCGAAGTCCCCAGCTTATATTTATGTCTTTTAAATTCGCCCGCACCCTATTAATACCCATCTTGTTACTGGCACAGGTTTTGGCGTCTAATTACCACTGGCTCAATTCTTCATACAGAAGACGAAAAGAAAAAAAAAATCGGTTAATTTGTTTAGTGGCATTTCACAGACCTCTCTCTGTTTCTATTTTTAGATCCATTTAGAAGAGAGAGGAGCAACCCCATGGATTTCCATTGATACACGTGGAGCTTAGCAAGAATGAAATAGCCAAGGAAGCCTCCGAAACCAAGACAACCCGTGTGTGTTTACACGTACTATGTATAAACAGGAAAATAAAGCAAAAGAAAACAAGAAAAAAAAGTCAAAGATGTCATGAACTGTGTGCTGTCTTACAACGTATATTTTTCACCAGTGTGTTAACGAGCATCTGCCTCTCGACACCGTGCTGGGCTCCGTACCTCCATGCAACTGACCTTACATAGGTATTTTCCAGAAGTGATGGAGTGTTCACATACGTAAAATGCTTCTTCGGGGATCGTGACAGCTCTGCAGTCCCTCGCTGTTTGTATATAACCCCACCAAACGTCGCGATGTGCATTTTGAGCCGGGGTGGCTGCCGGGGTCAGCTGGAGCCCTGGGCAGCAGCGGGGAGTGAGTCACTGCAGAGGGACTTGGCCCGGAGCTGCACGGAGGGCTGGCTGGCACCCGCACGACATTTCCATTTTTCACTCCCTGAGTCCCAAAATCGACTCGAAGGAGGTATCACAATCAAACTTTCTGCTTCTCGAGTTTGTTGTCCTGCAGGCTAGCAACTGCAGGCAGGCCAGGGAAACTCAGCGCACCTCACTTTCCTAGCCTTTGTCATCTTTGGACGTGCCGAGGCGGAAATACCTTCCCCAGCTCCACGGGCCCGTTATGCAACTGGCTTCCACCGACCCCCGAAGAGCAGGGGAGCCCCGTCCCGGTGACCCCGCGCCCCCCCACCCCCCCCGGCTCCTCCCGCAGCACCGCACCAGCCTCCCCCGCAGTGAGTACCCCCCCTCACACCCCCGCCGGCTTTTAGGGAAGCCTTTTTCTCCTCGTCCCCGCACAAGCTGAGCACCAGGCCCCCTTTGCTTCCCCCAGCAGCAATGCCGTTTGCAAGCATCGCTCTTCGGCCGCTCTCTCGCAGAGATTTTCCTGCTGGAGGCCCCGGCACTCATGGCAGCGGGCTGGCAGGGAAGCACCGAAAAGCTGCGCCCGACACTTTGGATTTTTCGCCCATTAACAGCCCTCTCAACGGGCCGCCTTTGAAGCCACGACGTTTAACGAGGGAGATCCTGCAAAAACCCCGGCGCTGCTGCCGCGGCGGCCCCGCAGCACCCAGCAGCTCCCTGCCCCTCGGCGGGGGTGTCCCGCCAACGCTAACTGGTGCGTTTGGTTGGACCCACTGTTCGCATCGGGTGAAGTAAAGTCAGATCCACTTGGTTTCTATTTCGAAATGTTTAAGGGGAAAGCGAGGTTGCCGCTTTGCTTGGACGGCAAAGCAATTGTTAATTATTAGCTGGGATAAATTAGTAATTTTGCCCAACTTCCACCCCCACCACCCAAACTCCTCACTGCAGTGCTAACTGGTCGCCCCAGCATTGCTCGTTATAATTGCACAGGGAGATGCAGAGGCGAGGAGCTGGGGAAGGGGCTTTAGGCAAGGGGAAGCTAAAGCAGAGCTGGAAGGGTCGAGCTGGAGGGGGCTGAGGCCGAGCAGAGGGAGTAGGTGGGTGCAGGGGGGGACACCCACCACCTGGGGGGGCCGAGGGCACCGGGCCCTGCCAAAGGGTATCCCAGAGTGAGCGGAGAATGGGCGACCCCGACGGAAAGCTTCGCCTCCTCCCACGCTGAGCTATAATCGGGGGAGCAGTCACGGCTCAGCGGTTATGGCACACAGGTTGGCTTCCCTAGTCTGGACCGTTTAAAAATACAATGTCTTTCTTTTAATAGCTCAGTTTGATCGGCTCCCACTAGTTCACATGACAGGGTTTTCCTAAAATATCTTCTTCCACCAAGTTTTTTCCAACTTAAAAATGCTGAATCCTGCTACCCAAATTAAACTCAGTGCAAAGCGAAAAAAAAAATAAATAAATAAAGACGTGAAAGAGGGCTGGCGGCTGCCTCCGGACTGCTAGCATTCCCCAAACCAGCATATGACACAACTGTAAGATTTCCAAGGCTTTTGGAGAGTTCAGCAAGAGAATCGTGTCCTCCACTGGCTGCAGCTTCCCCGCTGAGTTAAACTTTCCTGACGGAACCTTTCTCCATCTGGCTCCGGCTCCCAGCGCGTTGTGAGCGGCCGCGGAGGAGAAGGGGGATGTAGTTCAAGTCTTATATAACTGTGCAAGCTGGATGCGGGGGCAGAGACTTTCCCTAGAAACGAGAGATTTTTTTATATATATATATAGTTATTTTTAGCTTCCTTTTTCAAAGGAAGGCCAAATACCTCCGACTTTCCTTTGCTTTCTTATTTTGGTATCACTAAGGGATTTTATTTTTGGAGGTAAGGAGCTATTAATAGCTAATATTTTTAGCTATTTATTCCCTCTTTAGGAGAATACTTCCTCTTCCTTTCAGGGGCACATTCTGGACCACATCCCTACACCCCCCCCCCCACCCACCCCCCCCCCCCCGCAAACAACAACCGACCCACCTCCCCACGGCACCCTCCAGGATTTGCCAAGAGGATGCCCGGCTTTTGGGGACAGGGGAGAGGGAGCATCTCCTGGCCCCCAGCCGGCTCCCTGCCTCAGGGGGTAGATTTGGGAACCGACGTTCTCCCCATGAGCAGCCCAGCCCGTCCTCAGCAGAGGAGGCTGAGCAAGGAGCTCCCTGCCAGGGAGAGGCGAGCTACGGGTGGCTGGGGAGAACCGGCAGCCGGTCCGGGGGGCTGCGGGGGGGTCAGGGGCCGGGCCCCGGGGGGGGTCCCAGGCTTCCCCCAGCAGCATCGCCCTGCCACCGGGCAGGGCCGCTGCATCTCCCGCTGGAGAACGAGCACCGGCCCCAGGCTGTGAATTGGCAATAAAACTGAAATAGTTTGTTGGGTTTTGTTTGGTTTGTTGTTTTTGGTGTTTTTTTTTTAAATTTCTCATGCTCTCCAGGAGATAAGACATCAAGGCTTCCTGAGGATGTGCTCTCAGGGCACTGGGGCAGCTGCCCGGAGTTTATCATCATAGACTTCATGGAGACATCTCTGTTTTCCACTTGCAAAAGGTATTTCAGGCTCACAGCAACAATAAGTATTTTTTGACAAAAGCTCCTCACCCTTCCAAAGTAAATACTGTTCTGCCCGAATCTGCCATCGCATACAACGCACTCTCCAGCGCAGCAACCTCAACATGTTTAAGACGTTAAGCAGAGCCGTGCCTAAACACTAGATTTACGCACCCCGGCTGTGTCTTCGCTGCACCTAACCAGGACACCTGAACAGCGCAAGGACCAAACAACTCACCCTCTGCAGCTCGGCCTGCTTAGGTAACGCAAACTGGCACCTCCCTCCGTTTTCATAACAGTCCTGGAGCATCATGACTACATGTTACCAACTCAAGCTTATTTCTGACAATGCACTTGTCTAAATAACATGTTCACTCACTTAATTAAGTTACAAACGGAGTGTCTGATCTTGTAATGAGCTCCACGTGGCCTGGGGAATCCACCCACATACAGCTCTCCGAGACTGGAAGTAGAACTGCTTGAATTTTTCCCATCGAAACATTTTTTCCAAATGAGAAATAGCTTTTCACCTAAAATGAAAATTGGTTGAAATTTTCTGGTTTTTTTTCAACAAAACTCAATTAACTGAAAGGCTATTTTTTCAGTTAAAGTAGTTTTTTGGGTTTGGTTCCCCAGCCCCAAGAACTGGCTTTTAGTAAACAGATTCTGTTTGTGAACATTAAAAATTATTTTTATAAGTGAAGAGTGATCTTTTTAATTTTACTTTTTCCTCAGTAAAGGCAACCTCAGAAAACACAACCACAAATGAAAAAAAAGGTATTGAAGAAAGTGTAGAGAACATTCTTTCTCTTCCCCCTCCCCTCAAAAATTTCCTGTAAAGGAAAAAATAAATGTCTTTCAACTCACTTGTAGAACAATAGGGCCCCACTCTCGCTCTCTTCAGTCAGGCAGCTCTTGAATTAGTGTCCTCTTATGGGACCAGGAGGATGTAATTAATTCAGCTGGCCTGATACGATACCATCCTAGGCTGCAATTTCCCATTTTATCTATTACCATGTCTGTCTCCTAGAAATCTGTAGGACTGCAGAGAGACAGTTGTCGTGGTTTAACCCCAGCCAGCAACTCAGCACCGTGCAGCCGCTCACTCACTTCCCCCCCCCCGTGGGATGGGGGAGAGAATCGGGAAATAAAGTAAAGCTCGTGGGTTGAGATGAGAACAGTTTTATAGAACAGAAAGGAAGAAACTAACAATGACACTAATACCAACAAGAAAGTGACAATAATAATAAAAGGATTGGAATACACAAGACGAGCGATGCACAATGCAATTGCTCACCACTTGCTGACCGATGCCCAGTTAGTTCCTGAGCAGAGCTCCTCCCCAGGCCAGCTTCCCCCAGTTTATATACTGGGCATGACGTCCCATGGTATGGAATACCCCTTTGGCCAGTTTGGGTCAGCTGTCCCAGCGGTGTCCCCTCCCAACTTTCTTGTGCCCCTCCAGCCTTCTTGCTGGCTGGGAATGAGAAGCTGAAAAGTCCTTGAGTTAGTCTAAACACGACTTGGCAACAACAGAAAACATGAGGGTGTTATCAACGTTCTTCTACTAACCCCAAAACACAGCACTGTACCAGCTACTAGGAAGACAATTAACTCTATCCCAGCCAAAACCACGACGACAGTGAAACACATTTGCAAAGCAGTCGCACGAGTTCATAACCACTCGTATATGGAAACGTCCGACACCCCCATGTCAGGATACATGTGAAAGTACTGGATCTGCACCTGCAGCTGTCGGAAAACCTATTCTGAGCCTCAGCCTCAGCCTCCTGACAAACCCCACCTTGGACTGTTTTTTCCCAGGCAAAAGCCAAATAGCTCAGCCTGGTGTGCAGCGGGGGCAGCTGCCCGGCACCTGCCCGGCCCCGCAGCATCCAACCTCCAGCCCTGCCGGCACCCCAAAACATCCCTGCGGCGGCCCATCGCAACTCCCACCTCGCCTCTGGGACCAAAATCACCGCTTGGCTCTACTACGGCCCCTTCAAATTTGCCAAGAGCCCGCACTGACTCTCAGAAAGGGAATTTTAGAGGCACAGAAATTCATTTGCATGGGAGAGAGAAAACGAGGCAGGATGGATCAACGGAAGGGATCAGTCTTCCCAGGAGGCTTTTTTCGCAGCTGGGCAGAAGGCAAACCTGATCACTCAGCTGAAAATCCGAGAGTTTACATGTATTCCCCATATCCGTATGGGGAATGAAACGGCTGAGGCACCACTCCGCCCCCCCGGCAGATGGGTCAGCTCCCAGCGGGATGCGGGGGTGGGGGGTGGCAGCGGGGAGCACCCAGGTACAGGGAAGGTGCAGGTGGGGCGTCACCTTTGCAAGCAGGATTCAGACGTGACAGCTCCGAAATAAAAGCAACACCTTGGTTTACAGATTGTAAATGGCGCCAGATCTGCTCCAAACCTGAAATTCGCTTAGCGTGCTCTGCTTCAGCAAACTTGGGCGAAGAGGGAGGTCTACACGCCATGATCTGTGCTTTTACCCAAACGTCAAACATTGGTTTCAGGGAACACTTAAGCCTTCCAGATTGGCACTGCCTTACAAAATAGTACCGCCGATGACTAGGTTAGCAGCTCCGAGGCTTTTTGCAAACAAGCATGTAGGATAAAACTGAACTATAGTCTTTTATTTTAAAAGCAAGGCTAATTAAACAAATAAGAACTCTGGATAAGGCTGTAAAGATGTTAGTTTCTTGCCAAAGATATTTTCTCTTTAAGATTATAAAACCATAGGTGTTTTCTTTTTTTTGTTTTGTTTTCCAAGATTTTAAGCTCAGGTTCAGAAAAAAAGAAGAGACAGCCAAATAGAGCAATTACTTGCTGGAATGATTAGGAAGAATATTAGACACATTGGGAGTTGAAGAGGTGCTTCTCTATGTGGGCAAGGCAAGTAAACAGCATGTTACCGTTTACTCTGTAGAGCTCAGGTCACTGTAACTGCGGTCACCAGGCCATGCTTTGGGAAGAGATCCCCAACAAACAGCCGTGCATGAGAAATGCCAGTTCTTCTACTTCTTAACACTGGATTTTTAGCCCCATCAAAAGTTGCTACTTTTTTGCCATTACTGGTCATACCAGGATTAGAACTGGCTTGTGAACCTCCTTCCCTTTGCATGGCTCAGCAAAAAAGGGAGAGGCAGAAACTACACGTGCTGGCCAAGACCAGGCAGTGCGGATTCACAGGCGCCTGCCGGCTCAGCCCACAGCAGCCCTTGAGCTGCTCCGTCCAGCCCCGTGCCCTTCCCTGGGGCAGACGAGGACTGGGAATCCTTTCCTGCCTGCTCTGTTCAGTGAAGCTGGACACAACAGAGATCCTGTCCCCTAAAACAGAGTTGTTACAACAGTACAAGGAAATAGCCGGTCACTTTTGCACATTGGTCCCAGCTCGCAGAGCAGTTTGCGGAATGAGAACAGCATCGTTAATTAACCATTATTCCTAGCTATTCAACACACCTTCCCCTTCCAAGGAGTTACTGTAGAGAACCAAGGTAGGAATTTGAAGAAATCCTGCTGACTGCAGGTGACGATGAGCATTTTCCCCCAACTGTTCCTTTCAGGGGGTTGGGTTCAACATCCCCCAGGTACATGTCCATGCACCGTTGGCTTCACAGTTCTCAGCGTGGACCTTCCTCCAAGTCCCACACAGCAGCAAGCGCCTCTGCAGCGGGGCTGGGTGGGTGTTGGCAAAGCTTTTAGGAAGGGAAAGCATCCGTGGTTGAAAGCTAGTCCAGGAAGGACTCAGCAAACCCAGACCAAGATGATGACTATGAAACCCACCACGCTCACAGAACACCTGGACTCAAGTGCCCACACCTACCGACTCCTGGCTCAGCTGGAGAATACAGGTGAGTGACGTTTTTACACAAGTTCAGAATTGAATTGAAGTTGAGAGTGATATTCTTGTATCTAAAGACAACCAGCCACTGCCAGGGCACGGGCGAAAATGCATGTATAAATAGATAGCATTAGTTTTAGTTACACTAGGACATAAGTTGGTTTATTAATAATAACAACAATGAACTAATCCAATTAGACACCTGTACATTAGGTTCAGGATGGAAACGCTGATGCAGTCATTCACTATATCATATGATGGCTAAACTAAATAAAGATAATAAAGAAAGGTTATGACTGTTTTGAAAAGGTGGTTTTATCCCTCTAATATCACCGCCAGGGCAAGGGAATCTGATATTATATCCTGAACACAATTTACAATTCATTACTGGGGCTCTGGCCACACCCGGCAGCTAATCTAGAATTTCACACATTTAATGAACTTCATACTTGAAATATGTGGTCTGTAAAATCTGATTTACACTGTTGTTAAAATAGTTGGTGTTTGAAAGAAAATATATTTTAAAGTATGTATTTGTGCACAAAGTTTGCTGTTTGTTTTTTTTTTTTTTTCTAAAATCCCCGAACCTGGTCATTAATTTACCCCAAAGCATATAAAACATTCCCTACAGCATAATTTCTAGTGCAATATTTCTTTCAGCACCTCAGATTTACTCCCTATGTTTCTTCAGGAGCAACTGCATTCAGTTATACAAAGGAGCAGAAAGCCCCCACAACATAATTGTAGGTACTTCAGTCGGTAAGTTAACTTGACAAGTCAGTTCATGATGGAGTCCAGGGTCTATAATTAATCCTTACCTGCCACCATCATAAAAACCGCTGCATTAGGTCAGTCCTTGCTAGGGCCATGCAAGAGGTACCTTGCAATCCCAGTTCATTCAAGCGTGTTAGCTTTTTATTGGATGTTAACACCTGATATTTCCTCCAGGCTCTGGTTTTACTGAAGGCTTTGTGGCATTATGTTCTTCGGGGGTGGAATGGCAACAGCAGCTGAAAGAAAGAAGAGGGGAACCCATATAAATCACTGCCCTGCACGGTATCCTGATGGTGAAAGATCACAAAAGACACCTAGGCTGTTGAAGGAAATAGCTGTCATTCACATGTGAAATACAAGATGTTTCTTTCTGTTGAAGGCTATTTATGGTGAACACCGCACCTGTAAAAATTAGTTCCACACTTCGGTAACAAGGATTCGCAAGAATTGAATTCGGAGTTGAACAAAACCCGAGGATTGTGTGAGCGTGTGGATGAGCATGACCTGTTCGTTCACACCAGCCGTGGGTCTTCCACGGAGATACCAACACAATGCACTTTTTCCCATCTGATTTTGGGAAGATTTTCTCCTTATGGGTTACTGTTGCAAATAGCAATTTCACTTAGAAAGTTTGCTTTCTGGCTCCTTTCTCCTTGTATATGGGAAAGACCAGATACCAAAATCTGATCAGCAGGGGCCTCGAGACTTCCTAGAAGCGATACTGGGCAGCTTTGAATCAAACTTTAGTCTATAGGCAGTTCCCTGAGAAATTCTGGCACTAGTTTCAGCCTAAAATGTGAACTATCACTTTGGTTAATTTATCTGGATCCAGCTAAAAGGCAGCAATGCATCTTGACAAATAAATAAAAGGATACCAGAGACTGAAAAAAGGCATAGCTGGAAAAAGCAAGATAGATGTTATCAGCCCTCTCATCTACCCTTGGTCTCTTAGAAATTTCTTTTTCCTTTTTCAGCCCAGCTGTCAGGGTGGAGAAGGTCCAAGTCCCTATGCCACGCTACAAATAATAATTGGTAAATGCTTCTTTGGAGTAAGTCCACAGCAGACAATGATAGCGTAGATCCTCTTTAAAACTGATCTTCCCCTTCTCTAGGTATTTTACTTACCTTGGATACAGATTGAGGTAAGGAGAAGAACCAGTGTTAGATTCCAGCTCGCAGTTTAGGCAAAAAAATGTCCTTGCTCTTGTTTAATTTTATTCACTTTCACTGTTAAAATCACTTTTCTGTTTGTCATCTGACTTAGAGTAATTGTTCCAGGCTAGAATGAAGCCAAGATGGCATACTAAATAATTAAAGCTACATTAATAAATAGCAG
Organism: Sagittarius serpentarius; assembly: GCA_034782735.1. Taxonomy (NCBI): domain Eukaryota; kingdom Metazoa; phylum Chordata; class Aves; order Accipitriformes; family Sagittariidae; genus Sagittarius; species Sagittarius serpentarius. Next base: position 23,904,752 of record JAVKLA010000010.1, read on the forward strand.
GATGTAACTGCTCCAGTTATGTTTAAAAATTATATTAGGAAAAGGAACTTATGTGCAAATCAAGTGATTTGGAACTACATCTACATGCAAAGGCATCGCGTACACACACGTGGAAATCAGGCACGAGCACTGCGAAGGCTGACATCCACAACGGGGCCCGGGGAGAACTCGGGAGGTGAACCTCGGCCGGGCAGGGTGGTGCCTGGGTTTCCGAAGGGCTTGCTAACCACCAGCGCAGCTCCGACAGCAAGAGCTCTCCTCGCTCGCGTCGCAGGCTCACGCCAAGGAAGGCTTGGCAAGAGAGTGGTTAAAATGCTGGCTGCTCTTCACTAGGGCTCTGAAATTTTACAGCTCATGGTGTGCCGGTTGTCAAACATACGGAGAACAGGATGGAGCCTAACAGAGGTGCAGCTGGAGAGCAATAAACATTTCCAGCACCATCTCCAGGGCGAAGGAAGATCCTGCCTCGTAGGGGCCGAGAGGACAGCTGGCAGTGCCCCTGCCCTCGCAGCAAGACGACGAGCTGCTTCACCGTCTGCTGCAGTCCAGAGGTTTCTCCTCAAAGGTCCTGTCCTTTAACTCGTGGAACAAGATCAAAGCCAAAGGTAATAAAACACGGTTAAGTGCGAGCCATTTGAGCTCCCAGTTCCAAATCAGCACCCTGGCCTGCCCAGGAGAGCTGATTCACACGTGGGACCTTCCTGCCCAGAGTGAGAGCAATGGCTCTGCCTGTGCTGGTCCAGACAGCAGTCACAGCGCCAGCAGTCAGTCCATCAGTCACAGCACCGACAGATGCAGGACACAGTGATTCACTGGAAACCACCGCGTTGGAGCAGAGACGCTGTCTGACAGAGGGAATGCCAATCTTTAAAAACATGCCTTTTCTTCAAAACCTTAATCTTGAATTTATAGAGTGCAGAGGAGTTCTGCCTCTGCGGGCAGCAGCCCTTCTCTCTCCCTTAGGCTCAGCACCGAGTGGCGTTTCTTTCCGTGGCAGTTACGCCACTGAAGCACGTTACCAGCTCCAGCAGCATCGGGACCATGACATGGCATTTTATATAAAGGTCTCACTGATGAATGGTTTGTTCTCATTTTAAATAGGAATCCCAATCAATAGCAATTTGCATCACTTTTTGACAAGACACATATTGGTGACATCTGCCACCATAGAAAACAAATCCGACGTGACGTGTCTTAAAAACAGAAGAGCCAGCGCAAGACAGATCTGCGTCTAATGGTGGAGAAATAGAACGCCTACAGCAGAGCTCCGACACAGCTTTTTTGGAGCTGATGCGCAACATACGAGTAAATCTACTGGCTGGTGATAGCAGCCGATACCCCGCTTCCCCTGTGCCCACCAAGGTGTGTGTGCCAGCAGTACTTCTGAGCTGACTAAGCAGAATCGTGCCATACAATCAATTCACCTCTGCTTAGGCTCTTAATTTATATTGTGGGTAATTCTACTTTTACCCTGGTAAACAAGTTTCTGGATATGGTTAAGCTACTCAGAGTGTACATTTAAAATAAAATCTGTTTCACATAAAAGGACAAATGAGAATGACTATTACCCCCATCTTTAATGCGCTAAATTCTTTTGCACAGATTGTTCTTGTTACTACTTCTTTCTGTGAGAGAATCTGAACAGCACACAATATTCCTCCTTACGTGCACAATTACAGCAAGCCAAGAAAGGGAGGCTTTAAAGTGGGAATGCAATGATTTTAAAGCCCTTTTTTGTAACCCACTCGCTCAATAGCACTTCGGTCTTAGGCCACAAAGGGAGGAAGAGCAGCAGAGGGAAGGACATTCTTCTGAAGGCCAGATCCTGCAAGTTGCTGATCATCTATAATTACAAGCAGCATAAATTCAGATATTCACTATGTAACCTAGAGAGCCCCGCACCGCCCAGAGAGTTTGAGGGCCAGGAAATGCCAGCTTGTGGCCCAAGGAAATCACAGCATCAGTTGTAATACTGACCTTACATAGGTGCTGGACTGGGACAGCGCTGCTAGTGACTGCTGTCACGCTCAGCGAAGTTTTTCCTTGCATTACCTTTTTGCAGCTGCAGCAAAGCTATTTCTGCAGCCAGCTGCTGCTCACGCTCTCTGAAACTTGCTGTTTTCATATGCAGTTGCAAAACATTTAGCACAGATGTAATCTGGATCTGCAGTTCCAGGTTTAAGATGGAAGAACCCAGCAAAATTTTTTGATTGGGGTTTATCAATACTCCGTATAATAAGGACAGTTTTTTGGAAGCCTGCAATCATATTCCTTATTTAAAAACAGACATCTGAATACTCCGTGGAATAAGAAACTTTCCTATAGGATTGACTCCAATGTTTAAGGTGGGGAGAAAGCTTAATAATTAAAACAAGAATATTGTTCTGCACTCCATGCTCTGCCACGGACTTCGGGTACAGCCTGGAGACCACAGGTTCTCTCTGCTTGTCTCCTACCTGTGAAATGGGAGCAGGAGCAGTTACCTTCCTCTAGTGAAGATTTATCATGACAATGATATTTAATGCCATGGTAATGCAACAGAGAAGAGGCAGAGTAGGCACGCAGCTGCCATGACTTGAGCCATCCGAAGGCAAAGACAGAGGGCATATCGACAAGGTTTGCTTTTCTCCAAATGGTTTAACATAAAGGAAAGCTTCTGTATGCCTTCATGCAACACGTAAGGCTCAGGGCCATAGTAAGATACCCAGTTATCAGCCAGCACCTATTCTCTTTTTATGGGGGGAGGAAGACACTAGTGTATTATACAACCACAATTTGAAAAATAAGGGCACTGGCATTCTTTGGTAAAGCCTAGGCTGAAAACTTATCCCAGGATGCGTGATCTTCCAAAAATCTGCCAACCCCTGCAGTGTTCAAACTTCTTGTATGACCACAGCCACATGAAGAATGAAATTAAACCCCATGGAAATCTTTGACATTTCTACTATTATGCAATGTTTGGGTGAAAGAAAAAATTGCAGAAATTCTCCTTCCCTTTCCAGAGTGAGTTTAGAAAACTATTTCTAGCTTTTTTTAATTACACATTTCACCATTAAAAAGAAACCGTCCATAAATTAAAAGAACCACTAACTAGGGCTTATGTAACTCATTTAGAGTGGGAAATTGGTAACACTTGGGAGTGAAGTCTGTTACTGTAATTTCTGGAGTCTACAGCATTCATTTGATGTGTGCAAACATCACAAAAATTGTTTAATATTTACATTAACTATTTTACACAAAAAAATTAATAATGAAAAAGGTTAAGATGCTGGCATCTGTGTCCTATAGAACCTAAATGAAAAACTTTAATATATGTTTAGCAATCTGATGGGTAGTTTATCACTGCTTTAGTTAAATAGTCTCCCAAGTCATAGATTTACTTTATCCAATACTAATTTTATTTTTTTGAGTGTTTTTAGTAGAAAACTGTCGTACTGTGTTCTTAATCAATGTTATTGAAGTTTCCCCTGAGGAGAATGTTCAGTGTCAAATTCCTGCCTCTCCCTCCCATTTCTGACCCAGAAGCGGGGTAGCCAGCCCTAGCCCCGGGACTGCTGTTGTGCTGAGCCAGTTACTTAATCTAACGTTCAAGTGATGAGAACCTTCCAAAAATAGCTGTTCCTAATGCTATTGCATCATTGCTTTTCCAAGAGCAGCATATATGTTTCAAACAAAAGACTTTCTCCTATTCACAGCAGTGGGTACCAGCAGGAACGACCACCGTCTCCCCAAGCGGGCTTGCACCAAAAATTGCGAGGATGATTTGACCAGAATCTTCCTGAATGAGCTGAGTGTCTTGAACACTGAATTACAAATTACAGGGCTTGTTTAAAATCCTCGGGACAGCTGGGTACTCTGACTGGTTGTAGAGAAGGCAGCACCGAAGCAGCAGCCTGGGCCTGAAGTTCCAGCCAGCAGTCACAGCCAGCAGTCACAGCAGGCCGGTCCTCTCGCCGGGGCCAGCCAGAGCGGGGCCAGCAGCACCTTCTGGGCTCCGGGGAGCTAATCCACACCGTTACATTGCAGTGACGACTTGCAGAAAGCAATCTTGCAAGAAGTCACTAATAAAGTGAAGGGCAGCAAAGCTTACACCAACACTTTAAAAAAAAAAAAAAAAAATCAACAATCAACACCCCCCGGCCCCGCCAAACCCCTTCCTGTTAAGACTGTTAGAGAACTGTTTACAATAAAGAAACTAATGCAGCAGGTCTACGCTGATCAGTAGAAAGTATTGACCATTTCATGGATATGCATTTCACACATAGCCAAGTTAAGGGGCCACAATGCAACTTAACCGATATACTTACAATTCTCTCAAAACTCGTCTTGGACTGATCACGCCAGGACCAACTCAGGTGCATCATACATGGTGTGTATGGATGAAGTAAAGAAGTTGCATAAAATTTATTTTTCCACCTTATTTTACAACATTCCCTTTTAAGTTCTTACACATCTGCAACATGTAACTCCACAGAACAATAAATAATCGGCATTCATATTCTCTTGAATCAAGAGTATTTACATGTTGTTTAACTAGATGACAGATACAAAACATCGGCATCACAGTAAATATCATTTTGACACCAGAATCTATTTCCCCAGTTAAAAATTAAATTAACGTAACATTTATTTTTTAACAATTTTAACAATTAAAAATATTCTCAAAGGCATATAGGTACACAAGTTGTAGTAGGCAGTAATAATGGACCATATTGGCAAAGCTGTAGAACCCAGGATTTCATGCAAATCAAAGAGTTTATTAATTACAAAATAACTAATAATAAATAAAAAATAAAACAGCCCACCCAGCTCACGCTGAAGATTTTAGTGGGAACTGGACTGGCCCCAGCAACTGTGGAGATGAATCAAACCCCAGCTGAACAGTTGTGTGCAAAGAACTTGTGACGGTGAGCTGCATGCAACAGTAGCTCACATACCTGGTTTAGAGCACTGCTTGTGCAAACCAAGGATTTATGATGCATCAGATGGTGCAGCAGCTTTCCTCAAAAGATAAAGCCAAAAGACAAGATCTAGGGATTTACACATCTAACTCTCTGGGGCTCCCTGACAAACTCAGCTCGACAGCAAAATTTGCCTCAGCAGTTGCAGAGGACAAGAGAGGTTGTCACGGCCTTTCATTGTGATAGTTTGGTAGAGCACAGAAAAACAACACCTTTGGTGCTGCTCAGTGTGGTCCAGCCACAGCTGTACCTCTCAGCACGTAGTTCTCAACACCGAGGGGACACCAGGGATGTCACTCATCACCCCTCAGCCCAGTTCTGGCAAGACTCTGCACAGATTTAAGCTGCTGCTGTTGAATAAAGAATGCTGCATTTCAATTGCACTACTAGCTGAGCAAAAGAAACGTTTGGAAAGATAAGCAGGACAAGCTCTATGGAGAAAACAAATACAGAGTTACAGAAAAAAAAAAAAGAATAGGCTTGCAACACACCTGGAATTACTGCAGAGATGCAAGAAGAGAACAGTGCGTGTCACAAAACCTCCACGTTAACTGGCCACCACAGCACAGAGCATTGGCTTCCCTAAAGCAGCCACGGGAAGCAAGAGCACACTGAGACATACACCGCTACCCGACAGCAGCACTTGGAGAACAGTCCCAAAGCACACAAGTTATACGAACTGCTGTGCTACATAAACCAGAACAAAAAAAGGAATAGAAAGAATACTAAGTAAGGCTACAAACAAGATACTACTTAGAAGAAGAAAAGAGTGCTTCATTCCCAATAAGCACAAATTATGAGCATACTAGAGGAAAAAGATTAAATTTCCAGCAGAGAATCCATTTATTCAAATGTACAGCAAGTATGAACACATACTTTGTTTTTAAAACAAACTTTACTTTTAAAAACATTTTTAAAATAACTTAAGAGAAATAGATTGCAGACATAAAGTGCTGAACTTGAAAAATACAACAATCATTCCTCCTTCCTGCTGTTTGTTAGATGGCAGTTTTAATTTTCTGATTGCTTTAAAAAAATGCAGCGTACACCCAGACAGAAATTACTTCCTGGATTTACAACCTTGTGCAAAAAAAACCTAGCTGCAAAGGAACCCCAAAACACAGCTACAGATTACTATCAATTCCACTAAATATGCGTTCCTTATTAAAGTTATGATTCAATAAATATAACCGAAATCACAATTCACTCCCTTTCTTGGTATAAGCTAGTATTTTGCAAATATGGTCCACTCAGTGTAAACTGTATTGACTTCAGGAAACGGTGAATTCTACCCTATATATGTCTCAAATATGTACATACAGTAGCATGGCACTGTTATTCTTGCAGGACATTTAACTACTAATACACACTAGATAGGGACAGGGCTTTACAAAGATGTGTACTGCGATGTGTTTGCCAATGGACAAGAGGGACTTGACTTCTTAAGTCACAAGAAGTGGCCAAAAGAAATTCTTGATTCTTGTATTTAAATCTACTTAAACGCTGACTGGGGACTCCAGAACACCTGCATGGCTGACTATCCAGGAGCTGTAGCAAGTCACGATACAAACAACGTTAAGTATCTTTTAGGCAAAGTGGCGTAATTCACAAAAGGCTGTTAGCCCAACTCCCCCACAAACAGGCTGTTCAGGCCCTGCTTTTCCTCTGAGACAAATCACTAAGAATGCTGGACTTCTAGAGCCTTTCCCAACATGAACACGGGTGTTAAGTAAGTAGAAATGTATATTATTGTTATTTTTAGGAAAAAAATTAGGAAAGAAGGAAAAAGGCAAATTTTCATAATACTTTGAGAGGGTGAATACTAAGAATCAGCTTTCCTCAGCCAGTCGGTTGTTTCTGAAGGTGGTTGCCATGTAGTGAGACTTCAGACAAGAGCCTAATCAGAAGACCGGCACAAAAGAAAAACCAGTGAGTTAGATTAAAGAGCGTTTGCTGTTCTTAGTCCCGAAAGATTTTGAAACATCATTTTCTAAATTAAGAGGGTTCCCCCCCCGACGAAGTAACAACAAGGTCATACGGACTTGCACTTTCCTCTCATCCCAAGCCACATGCATTATGAAGCACACTCAATTTTTCTCTAAATCTCTGGAACTTGCTTCCCCTCCTCTTTGATATTTACTCACAGGAACCGAGAGCAAGGCAGGCAGGTCAGTTGTGCAAAACGTTCCCTGGAGCAACTACCACACAAGCCACGGCTATCTTAGATCCGAAAATTCAAGACGTACCACTATGGGTTAACACAGACTCCAGCTCTTTTAAAACAACACTCCCATTTTCCACTGATTCTCACATCAGACCTTTTAATGCAGCATTGTGCTGCTTGCGACAGTGGGATGCCTGTAGCAATGGAACAGAAGCTGGCAGTCCATTGAAGAGGTTCGGCATGGCACAGAGACAACCAGGCAGCTTCTGCTCCTCACACCAGCACAGTTGCCCTGACCTGGAAGGGCTGCCTTGAGTGAGGAGAAGGGAGCTCAGGCTCTGGGCTCTGCCGTTCCCGGTCCCTCCGCGCAGCCGACCAACAACACCGCCAAGCAGGGCCAGCTCTGACAGTGGTTTTTATGATGCGGGAATGAGACAGCAAGCAACTAATTTAGCACAGACTAAACAGCCATTAGATGAGGATGGCTGCCACTAAAAGCTCATCCGTGTTTGACGCATGGACCCAATTGTAAAAGGTTCCCGTAACTCTTTGTCCTCCTCCTGAGCAGCCTTAGTACATGTTGTGTTGCTCTCCTCATGGCATTATAATGTGGGCCAATGCTTATTATAAAAAACAGAATTCATTGAGTTTGTTTTTGAAACTCAAAAATAAATACATGAATCTGCTCTACACATGAGCCTAACACCTTCGTATGAACCCCACTCCCGTGATTCAAGGTTGTTTTTAGAGGAAAGCAAGTGCAAGTTTCTCAAAAACTGCCTCTCTGCAGGGAGTATGTCATGAGCAACATCCGCCTAGGAGCGCCTCAGCTTATGTGCAGCTCATCTTCGCAGCTTCACCCTAACAGGAAACAGATTTTGTGTAGCTGTGAGGAGTAGCAGCTCTGTGACCTCTCCTTTCAGCCTCCAAGGATTCAAGACACGTCTGCCACATTGTCTGCAGAACTGTACGAGCCTCTCCTCACGTTGTCGACACATTTCAAGTCTGATCAACTGCAAATTTCTTTTCCAAAGAGGATTGCTTTAGTTTAGATAACTTTCTCCTATACAAATAAATACAGGAGTAAAGCTATTATATCACCAGCTCCTTTTAACAGGAAGCACAAAAGCTAAACAAAACTGAATTTCTTCATTTTGGACTACCATTTCTTTGTATTTATCAATGGCTGGACACCTCCAAAATCACTAGGGTGACCACATTTCAACTGAAAGAAAATCTCAAACACCCCCAGATTCTCAAGTGTGTGTAGATCCGACATGCTGGAGCCCCATTATGGAAACAGCATGCCATAAATCAGGAATCAGCTGTCAGCAGTATAGTGTATCACCTACATTAAGGGATTTCCAAGATGTAAAAAGAATGTAACTACTTGAATCAAAAAGATAAATAACATAAACAACATAACACAATGCCAGGAACAGCACAGATACTTAAAAAAGTAACTTGAATTTGTCAAATGTAAATTCCAAGGTCAGTTAGCAGCTTTCAGATACTTTTAACCATTCATGAGAAACCCATCATCGCAGTCACGTGCATTTGACCCCAGTTAAGTTTAACAAAAATGACAAGAACTGGATGAACTAACAAGTGCCTCCATCCTCAAAAAACTCCATTTTATCATTAGGTTTCTGTTCCCAGCAGTTGTGAAGTCTTTTTCAATAAAGCAGCATGTAATAGAGATTACCACATGATCCTTATGCAAGTATCAGATGTATTCATTATATTAACAACTACATGATTTTGTCTCTCAGCCATGTGCAATATTTGTCTCTGGTGTGCAAGGAGAACAGCCCTAGGACGTGAGCTTCGAATAGCTTGGAGGAGAAAACCTTCGTCTCAGGTACTTCAGGACGTAGAGAGGAAGGCAGCTCACCAGAGTGATGACGGTGACTTTCCACAAGAACGACAAAGTTGCAATGAAGTATACATCTGTATAAAGATGAGCACAAAGAGCACAAAGTCAATGAAGAAGGGAAGTACATTCTGGGAAGAAGTGCAGAAAAGCAATTCAATCTACCAGCGCTTATTAACTGTCTCACCTTCTCCACATTCAAGTTCAAAACTCATACGATACCTGGTTCCTCACTCTTCTGCCCTTCTCTTCCACACAAGATACAGCTTTCTGCACAGAGCATTTCAGTAAGGCATGCAACTCCTCACAGGCAACTGACCATACATACTCCATCTGAAACAGGGCTATCCAACCTCTGGCAACACTAAGTTTCCTTTAAATGAACTACTTGTCTTCTGACTCTAGGAGATGCCCTCTGCTACTTTGCTAGTAGTCCAGCAAAAACCTCTCTCCACTCAATTACAATACCTCAAGAATCTTTGCAAAAGTAGTTGAAGCATCGTTCAAAATGGAGCCAGTATACCCATATGTAAGAGATGCAGATCTAGCCCATTGGGAAGTTACCCTCTTTGTCTTCAGAGTGAGCAAAGAGCTTTATGGAAGAAGTAGTGACATCTTGTGGTTCCCAAATGAACACTGGAACAAACCCTATGGATCTGATATTTGCAACTAGACAGCTAGTGGGGGATCTGGAATTCCTCACCCTTTTTCCTTTAGCCAGGGAAAAGGATTAGCTCTGTTTCAGGCAACTAAAAAAAACCCCAACAACCAAACCCACAAGAAAAGGACCCCAATGGAGCAGATAAAATAAGGCAAGTTTTAGGAGGCAGCTCCTTCACCCAGTTAAAAGATGAAATCTTTCAAACCAACAACAGAGGCTTCAATCTGTTGTCTCAAGTTCAGTACCCATATGAAAATAAAGACCACTGCTACATATGACAGCTGATACATGATGGAGCTCTGAAAGCATGGATGAGATTCACAGAGCAGCACACAGTCTACTGACCACCTTTACCTCCTCTATCATTTTGCTATGAGAAGGAATCATAAAATATCTTTCAAGTGCCTTCAAATCAAATACAGCTTTTTCTGGTCAGAACCACTGTCATTGTAATTATTGTTGGCTTCATCAACAGCCTTTAAGCTCAATTCAGCTCTTTACAGTCCTGTTACTCTTTGGGTCATAAACTAACTGATTGAAGAAAAGGCATTTAACCTTACCAATAAACTCATGTAAGAAGACCAGAGAAGCTATGTAGCAGGAGAGACTAAGCAGCTCAGCCACTATCATGAGCCAGTGCCACGTCTGGATCGTCAACGCCACCATCAGTAACTCAGTGAGAATCAAGGATGTGAAGGAAATGGCAACAATGTGGACAAATTCAGATTCAAAGAGAAGGAGTGCTCCATACATAATGATGCTACCTGCAAGGGAATGGAACATTTGGATATTTTATTCAAACACCAGTCTAAGCTCTAAAACCCACTGCTAGGTGTTGGAAAGGCTGAAACATAGTCATGTCTTGAGACTGTTTTTCATGAAACCTAATGAATGTAATGACAACAAATCAGTTACTATTTAGGAGACAGAACTGATGAGAAGGCAGGGAAAAGTTACAGCAGAGGTGCTGTGTAACAGTCTATCATATTCACACGGACACACGGAGACAGGAAATTAATACACGTTGTTTTGGCAACTGGATATTTCTAACATCACGAAACTCCACCCTCCCAGAAAAGCAGTTGGTCACTACTCAGAAGCTGAGAGATATCAAATACTGCTAAAACCTACTGCATTGCCTCAGTGCCCAGATGGAAGCAAGGTGTTGAAAAGCTCAGTGGATACAAGTTAGCCGCTCTTTGCACTACTTCGGCCAAGATCTCTCCCCTTTACACTTCCCCCTAAAAGGAGTACATATTAAAGCACTGTTAATGATGCATTGTTTCGTGCTCCTATTCTGGCTAGCCAGGGAATGCTCACAATGCTCCGCACGGCCACCTGCACAAATAACTCATGTTAGCAGCATGAGTAATCCGCACCAACATCCATCACACTAGGCTAGTTTCGGAAGGGAAAACCTGCAAGTGACTAGAGCTTGAGCCACAGAGTTCAAATCCAGCTGTGAACTTTCCAAAATTTAGGACTGCTCAAGTTTTCGGACAGGCTCATCTCTGCTAGCAACTAGCCCAATTGTTTGGCTTGCTGTTTTCTAGTTATTTAGCACATCAGAAGTGAAGTCACTTTAACCAAATACTGTAACCAGATAGTGGTCTTAGCCCAAGAAGAAATCTTTCCCTCAATGCATCACCCTCTGGCTTTAGCTTTCCACCACTTGCGAGTTTTCTATAAATGCCTTGGCTTTGCCATCGTATTTATACAGCATCAGAAGACCACTATCCCTGTTGTAGGGTTCTACCACATTAGATTCAAGAAGATAATGCTAAACAAAGCTTTTATTTTCTTGGATTCACTCCCTACTGAGGACGGTAATATCAATTAAATCAGTAAGAATTATCTGCTTATTTTGGCACATCTATTCTGACTCTTCTTGATAAAGGAATTTTGGAAAACAAGAAATTTTGTCAAAGAATCATACTGCCATTTTAGCTGTGTAGCTCCTCATTATTTATGTTTTCCATGATTCCCTGATTAACACTTACAGAAAGTATTTGAATTTGATATTACTTGATTAAAAAAAGACAAAATGAAAGAAAAGACATATACCCCAATTACTACGCCCACTTTTGGAAATGGATGCATTGTAATTAATGCATTTGCTTAACTGTTTTAGCAGCCTAATTAGAGTGTATGGGATATGATCAAGAACCTGAGCTCTACTCTAGCCCTTCATTACAGATGGCTATGAAGTAACCAGAACCATTGCCACTTCTAATAGACAGGGTTTAGGTAAAATACACAAAGCTACAGATTCTGTATTTTGCATGCTGACTTAACCTGTATAAACCATAGGTTTGAAAACCTTTTTCAAAAGAAGGGAAGAATCACAAGCTCTGCTTTACATAGAAGCAACTAAAGCACTGAAAGGAACTTGCACAAAATTACAAAGGATGGTCCCAATGGAAAGAGGCACAATGCTTTGAACTTCTACATCACTGCCTGCGACAGGGTAGACCAGTTGTTGCCAATATTTAGTTTTAGGTAATTTCTTCCTTTGGTAATGCTACCAACATTTTCTGAGACAAAAAAAAAAAAATTTATTCGTTATCCCAAGGATGCATAGCTGAATTAACTTCATGCCTTACTTAACTTCCTGCAATACAAAAAATTCTGTACTCATTAAAACACCTAAAGGTACAAGCAGAAGTTTCTTACCTTGATAGATGCTTATTAAGACCCATATTAAAAATGTTTTGTATGATAACGGTCGTCCCTGGGGGGGAAAGGGTGGGGGAGAAAAGAAAAAAAAAAGAAAAAAGACAAAGCTACATTGAGGTTCATTCACTTACATTCATTACATTCACCTACAGATCAACTCAGCAATTAATAAAAGATGATTTGAAGGTGATTTGGAAAGAAAACAAAACAAACCAACCAACCCTGAGGTAGCGCCTCTTTATTCTCATTTTTTGTGATGTATGAAGGAAGCCTGGGACTGTGGAAGCTCACTGCTTGCACAGTACAGTACAACCTCATCCTTACTGCACACACGATTAATTCAATGCAAGATCTCTCATGAGCTTAGTCATTGTACTGTGAAATATAAGATGTGTGTATACACATATATATGAATATATTAATATTGTATTTCTAGACACAAACACACACACAAATCACCATCATATTGAAGGCAGATAGGTTTTTTTTAAAAAAAAAAAAGCATCTCCAGCCAACACAGCTATACCAGTACAAAAAATCCCCTATGTTTAGACCAGGCCTAAGGATGGTTGGAGAATTAGTGGTTATGACATAAGAGACAACATACAAGTGAAACCAGATGGAGACTTATTCAGGCTGCTGGAAAAACAGGCTTTGCTTCTAAGAGTATCTGTTTAACAGAAATCCTTGAGGGAAAGGATCTGTTGAAGACTCAGTCCACCCTTTCCTTCAATTAAGAAGGATGTTCCCAGTCTGCATACCCCAGTTATTCAAAAAATTTTCCAGGAAAGAGAAAAAAAAAAAAAAAAAAAAAAAGAACCTAAGACAAGATTTACCTTCCTGGTATTTCTATGGTAAATATCAAATAAAATTTTCTTTGTCTAAGGAGAAGGACCTGACTTTCATGCTAAAGCTACAAAAATGGCACAGCAACCAAACCTTTAGGTCCCTTTAGATCCTCCTCAAGGCAAATTTCTATTCAAGAAACAATGTGATAACCTCCTTCCTCCATCCCAGAGCATATCCCTTCCCCCCATGCCCTTTTCTGGCTTCAGGATAGTGCCAAATCCCCGACAATTTCTCTTTCCCCTTTATTTTGGAACATATCAGTAATATTAAATCCTTAGAATTTCCCACAGAATGGAACTTCTCTTTCCCCAGCCGTTTTTAATAAATCTCATTTCATGTAGCATTCAATAACAAACTGCCAGGATATCTGGTTGTATCTGTTAATTCAAAATTTGCCTTTAAAACAATTTTGCTTGAAAACGCATGATAAAGCTCTGCATCTACTGATAATGTATCTGACTTTACTTATTTAGAGAGTTCCAAATCAAGATGGGGATCTTGCCTTAAACCAAACCAGACAAACAAGAGTCTCCCACACCTTAAGAAGATCTTTGTAGAGCTCTGGGTACAACATTGCAACTTCAGACTTAACATCCTTGTCCAGGACTAGAGAAAACACTGGAAACATCGTGTAAATTGTGGAGTACCTGGGAAGAAGGTAGAAGATGAGTAAATTACATAAGGTGTAAATGAGCAAACAGAAATGCTAGTCTTCAGAAAGGAAATACAGTATTCTTGAAGTGCCAAATGACATACATGTTGTAAAAACTTGCAAATGGAACACACCAGAGTTTTGCATGTAGGAAAAACCTGCAGGATTTGCTTTTTGAATGGCTTTTGATTAGAAACACTCATACACAGATGATTGGTTCAAGTATTGCAGCTGGTGTTATTGGGTGATTAATGGAGCCAAGGACAGACCTGTCCCCACCCCAAAGTTTGCTCTACAATTCAGGCTTGATCCTGTTTGTATCAGAAGGCAATGGAGATGAATTTGCTGTTTGTTTTTTAATTATGTACTCAAAAGTCTACGAAGTCATGGCATTACAAGTGTAATCCCAGTACACTTTAGACAGGATATGACTCCTCTTGTTGAAGAGGTTGGGTTGTCCCCCCTTTCTGACACTGTCAGGAGCTGGGCACTGGCTCGCTCTGCTGTGCAGGCACCAAAGCATAACGACTGTCCCTCTGGTTTTTACTAGGATTGACGGAACAGTTCCCGGCGGATGGCTTGCTTCTCATGTTCTGAATGTGACAAACTGTCCTTTTGGAAAGGTTTCTAGAAGTATTTGCACTGCCTCGGTGGCTTTGCTCCTTGCAGAGGAGCAGAAAGGGGACAAGGATCACATCCATCTTCTGAAGCAGTGCTGTGAAACACGCAGAGTGGAGATGTGCATGCTTTGCATGTTAATTAGCCCAAATCTACTCATTATGCACAAGTTTTCCACACTATTAGTAAAAAGTGAGCTCTTACCCAATGATGAGAAAGCCTTGGTAGAGAGGAACTGAAGCAAAGTAAAATACTGATGAGAAAACAGCCTAGAAAAAAAAAAAGAAAAAAGCTTTTCAGGCATTAAGATACTGCAGTAAAAGTAACAGCTTAAAAACATACTCTGTTCAAACTGGAATGTACTTGCAGAGGGTTCTCCAAATTCCTGAAACGAAGACAGAAGAACGTAGTTATCAACCCTTTTTACTCCTATGCGAACCTTGGATGAAAGCTATGTTTAACAGCAAACACTGGAGAGCTGGACTTAGAAAACCTTTTGTAATGTAATTCCACAGAAAACAACATAAGAGTTTCCTCCAAAGCCCACTGGTTTGACCAAAGCCGTCTAGATGCTGTGAAGACAGGTGCGTACTTATTTATGCCTGGGTGATGCCTTCACAACGTAAAAAGAGTTAACACTCACTAATACAAACACCAGAGAGTTCAAGATTATTTTTTTTTTGTCAGAAGTTACAGGTTTGTTTTCTGTTCTTGTTTTTAGCTGCAGAGTGAGTAAGCTAGACTGTCCTGAGTTTGAACCTTTTGTCTCTACACATCCCTCTCCAACGTGTTTATTCTAAAAAGGGGAGAGGGTGGAACCAGCCTTCTCAAAAATATCAAGTATTTTACTCAAAAAATACTTAGTATTTTTAAGGACTATATCACAACACTATGGCATGGAAATGCAACACCCAAAAAGCAACCTCTGTCCTTAACTGTAACTTTCACTGAAGTCACCACAGCTAAGAACACAACTTGGCTCATGAACTCTTAAAATCTCTTTCAACTCTCCCTGCCAACTGGCAATTGCATTTTTGTTACACTGAGGTTCTGCACACATGAGCAACATAAATTTTGTGAATACCAAATCTGTTTCGAAGGGTCCCTTTGAAATGGAGAGGAACAGACCGCCTCCATGTTGCTGCAGTGAGCTGCCGACTACTTGGGAAGGTTAATACGTGCTTCAGCAGCCTTTGCAGCATGGCTCCTGCAAACACTCCACAGCACGCCAGCCCCAGCTTCCAGTAACCTCATCGGAGTCTGAGCCAGGACCTCCTCAGCTGCTTAGGTAAGGCCTTCAAATAGTGAGACTGAAGTTAAAACACACCTGAAAATAAGTGCACTTACTCAGCAGAGGCCTTTAGAGTATTGCCCTGCTTCAGATTTTCAGTATTTCCTAGCATTACTAAACAACAGCGATGACATGTTGCATGAAAGCAGTGTTTTCTAAGGTAGAATACTGTTCATCCAATTTTGGAGAAGTTGCTGATGTTTGTCCAATACCAGGAACTTTCTTATGTGTTTTCATACCAAAGTAATAACCTAAAGTTCCAACACATGAAAATTTTCAAGAGAAGAAATAATTGCATCCAAAATGAAACACAGAACCTTTACTTTTTGATTTGGCTTTTTCACCTCACCATTGGAAAAACCCACATGACAGTCCACTTACCTGCATTGTACTGATGCACAGGCTCCTGTGGATTACAAACTGACTGAGAGCTGCAGACCGTTTGTAACTGTTCCTTCCGTGCACCATTAGTAAACGACCCAGATGTTTAAACTGAGTGATAGAGAAATCGGCTGCAAGTGATGCCTGTTTTCCTTCCTGTGTACAACAGCAAGTAAAAGCACAGTGAGATCGTTTCATTATCGGAAACAAAGAATATTGTATTATTATTTAGTTATCACTGACAGTATTTCCAAGAAAATTTGCAATACATTAGGTGGGGGAGAGTATTACCTCAGCACTTCTGCCTTTCACCGTGGCTTTTAAGTAAAGAGCAAAAATATGAGGAGAATTCCCGTTTGAACCCTGGCCTCCAATTCTAAGCAACCCTCTGGATTATGATTCACAACATGCATGTTAACGTGACACTCATATCGAGTCAGTTTTGAACACAAATTTTCAGTCTCAAAAGTTCACTCAATTTTAATGTTTTGGCTCACTGCAAGCAGAGCCTTTCCACTGCCGCCAAATCCAGTCTTGTTGCTCCAAGCAGCTCCACATGCAGGAACCAGAGCTCTAACCCAGAGTTTGCTTTCTAAACTAATATCAACAGGTTTTAACTGTACACGTAGGGTATATGTTATCAGAGTAATTGTAACTCCAGCATTTGAAGCATCTATGCGTTATTAAAAACCCCAAAGCTAACCACAAGGGTCCAAATTCAGGGAATCTGCCAAGAACCAAATAATGAACTTGGAACTCTGCTAAACAGTAGTCTTTGTTACAGCCAAATTATTTTTCATCGTAAGGGTATTAGTCTGATGATTATTCTTGTGGAAGCTTCTCACTTTCTTGCACAAATTTGTGAGGATTCATTTAAGAGTTACTTGCAAACTAGCTCCTGAATTGCCATAGGAAGCCTTATTAAACACAAGGCAATCTCACCTTTCCTTCAACTCCAACACCACAGTCAGCCTCCTGAATCATGCTAACGTCATTCCCTCCATCACCTGCAGGTCAGAGCACAAACGACGTCGGTAGTTAAGCAACAGGGACAACTTGCAACCCCACCAAAGGCATCTGCACCAGACTGTAATATTAGAAGAAATATTTCACCCTATCAACAAAAGCAGGATTTTAAATAGAAATCATGAATTTAAATTCTTAAGAAGTATTGTTTTTAACAGACCTGCAGGTCACTGATCACTTTATCTGATTTGTAGGTGTACCATTATACCTACAATGCTGAAATAAAGCTCACAGATTAACAATGGGACTTTACCTGATGAAGTTCAAGCTCTGTTTTGCAAAGATACCACCCCAAATATTTACAAGTAGTTTGTCATCGAAGTTTCCATATGCAAAATTTCATCTTGTCAGTCACCCCCACAAAAACACCGTTACCTAACTCAGCAATTCCAGGTGTTACGAGATGACACGGGACTTCACTCAAGAGAAGAAATAGGAAAGACACCATTTTGCATGGTCACTCCTCCCTAACTAGTCCTTTACCTACTGCACAGGTGAGTTTGCCGGTCCTTTCCTGGAGCAATCGCACAATCTGGGCCTTCTGCGTCGGAGCGCATCTGCAGCACACGACAGCAGGGCACTGGCAAGCCAGCTCCATGAACTCATACTCATAGTATTTCAGACACACCTAATTAACAAAGATCAGAAGCGTCACCGAAGTTTGTGCCATGAAAGTTTCTTTTAAAAAAATCCGCATTCAGCCACAGTGTTTTGGGGCTGTTCCTGAACAGCCGGAGGCGTTTGGAGCCTACCTCCAGCGAGTCGCCAGAAATAACAAGCGCACAGTCGTGTTTCCGGCGGAAGGCGTTCAGCTCTAGATGGGCTTCTCCACGGTTAGTCACCTGGGGAAAAAGATGGCAACTGAGGAAGGGTTTGCTTCATTGGGGTGAAAAACCAAACAAACAAGTCTCAGAGGGAGCAAAAGTAATACGGACAGGCAGCACACTGAGTTATTCAGAGCACACAGTCAGATAAACAAAAACTCAGGGGATAGAAAGCTGGGTCGAAAGAATAAAAATATTCTGGGTCTACTGCTGGAAAACAGTTGTGATCTCAGCACCCCTCCTGTCACAGAATTTGGGATCCTGAACAAATCTTGAGAGAGGGGTATGTGGGTGTTACTCACTAGTCTGAATATATGGATGTCCTGTGTCCGTGTCACCAAATGTGCGTTCTTGGCTGTACACGTGGCTGTCTCTAACTTATCCCCTGTCAGCATCCACACCTAAAATCCAAATATTTAATGTATTAAATACAAAACTTAACAACCACGTCTGCAGGACACCTAGAAGTACCACCTGCCAGTTCAGGCATATAAAAGGACTGTTAGCATATATATACAACTTATTCTTCTAAAAAAGTCCTATTTTAAAACATACAAGAAAATTCTCACAGATGAAAGAAAGCAAAGCTTTTAAAGAGGCTGAAATGCAAAAGAAGTTACAAACTATGTATAACATTTTTCCCACCTGCACTATTTCAAGATTCTGCTGATAAACCCACAAAATGCAAGCTAAAGAATGTGTATGCGTGTGTTAATGTGTCCCACCCCAGCTATTTCTCGTATGCTGAAATAAGCGGCCCCTGCCGCAGAAAGATCCCTCATGGCCCTGCCTGAAATGTGGATGATGCAACTGGGGTTAGCTCACTGCTGATGTGTGCGTCTGGAACAGACTGAGTTGGTTGGTTTTTTTTTTAGATTTTTTTTTTTTTTTTAAATATACACTGCTCCTTTTATTTTGTGCTGGTGAGGGGGGGGCATTAGAAAGCAATGTCAGCACCAATATTCAGCAGCAATACCCTGTTATAATCTGGCAGGGAATTCCCTCAATAGTGTAAATATATCAGAGTTTGGGTTGTTTTTTTTTTTCCATGGGTGTTTTTATTCTTTCAAGACACCGCCCAAGAATATTTAACGAAACCTAAAAAAACCAAACAAAAAAAAAAAAACCAAACCAAACACCCACCAAAAAAACCCCAAAACAAAAACGAAAAAAGCACACAAAGACTCACTTATTTAATAATCTGAGATTGGAAAGAGATTCGATCTTAACAAGATGGTCCCTGTAATGCATTACATGACTGCCTTCACTCTTGATTTTCTTCTTGCATGCAGTACCCTAAGGAACATACCACTGCAAGGACTGCTCAGTAGTGCTGCACTCACTGTGTGACAGCACGCTCCACACCCTGACACCGACTCCAGCCAAGGTGAAGGGAAAAAAAATGAAGCCCCTTTGGAATAACTGGCCAGGACTATGCCACAGGGGGAGAAAGCCACAGTGCTGCTAAGGAGCTCTGTCTGATTCCGCTCGTCTCACTTCTCTGCTGTTTACAGGGATGGCTCCAAACAGAAAGCACTTTTGGAAGCTTGTCCCAAGCCTTGAATTTCACTTCCTACCTCAATCCCAAACACACGGACCTGCTTTGGATTCACAGCATGGGTCAAGATTTTTTTGCTCGCTTTGCTACTTAAAGCAGAGAAACCACAACCACAACCTTTTCCCTACTTTTCTTGCCCAAATCCGAACGTTTAGTCCATTATTTTTTTTCCTTTTGCAAGTCCGTGGTCTGACTGAAAAGTTTTCAGAGAGAGAAACTAAGCAGGCATCACACTAGTTCCCTCACCGCTGAGCACAGCTCAGGCTGGAGGGTGTCTAGAGTCGTAGATGTCAAAGCCCAGAAAGCTGGGGAAAAAAAAATAAAAATGTCCAGGCCCTGATTCTCTTGGCTCAGACCCCCTCTAGTGGCTACTGAAAACCTGAATATTCACAGCTTCAACCCCAGCGCGGGAGCTAGCGCACCAGAGACCAAACACATTCAAACTGGTCATCTTCCATGCAACTATCTGAAAGCAACAACTGCCCAAAAGCCTCCCGTAGCTACCCTCCTGCCTATGCACTCAGTTTCTCTGCAGGAGCCAGAGCACGTTAGGGGAAGAAAAGCACAAAAGGTGACATGCTTTCACGTGTTTAGTTAACGTTTACTACTTCCAGCATGTTCTGTTCCCAAAGTGATGCTTAAAATGCATTGGCCAGCCCCACTGCTCCCACTCGGAAAGGGCACCTGGTGAAATGTTTACCTTCACAGGGCCCCCAAACTTCTTAATTTACTGTCTGTAGGACAGTGCCACATACTCCAGAGGGTCTAAGTGTTCCTGCTAGGGGTAACATTAGGCTAGTCAGACCTTAATGCCAGCATTTCTCAGGGTCTCCAGAGTGGGTCTGACGTCCGCCTGCAGCTGATCCTCCACGCCGGTGAGACACAGCAGCTCCATCTCCATTTCCAGGCTCTCGATGACTGTGGCTACCTTCAGGGAGCGGTCGTGCACGCTTAGTTTCGCCTGGACGTAGCGTGCCTGAGGACAGAGCAGGCACAGACACAGTCACTCACGCAGCCAGCCTGCATTTTTGTGGATTACAGGGTTAACAAGCACAAGGGTTAACCAGTTAACCTCCCTCTGTTAACTGTCATTCAGGGATGCCACCTGTAATGGCTGGCGAACACTAGCTGCACGTTACAGAATAAGGTGGAAAATATCTCAGGAAGTTTTTGTCATTTTGTCCCTGTCCTGTTCCAGCTGGGCAGCACAGTGCACAGTGCGTCCTTGCGCACACGAACGCGCAGCAGTGCTGAAGTAACACCTGCAGAAAGCCTGGAAGCAACTCCCTTGCACCAGAGGTCTAAACAAGGTTTCTGCAACTAACACATCTATAAACGATGGCAATAGAGAATCCTAAGCATTTCCACTATCTCATCTCTGCATTTAACTAAACAGTTCCTCTTAACATTTTGCCTGCCAGGGGTAAGCAAATTAGTGCTGTGTGTACAGACCCATCTAACAAACCCCATGCATGAAGCCTGTGTTTCCATGAAGCCTGGCTGGGTTATATTCTGGTTGTTTGTAGTTTCCCTGGATGTCAGAATGCAACAATGAAAATTAAAAGTCAACACATTTCCCCACATAAACACAACTTGTCTGACAAATGATTTATATATGCAGAATTTATAACCACAAAAGATTATACGGCAGGATTCAGAAACTGTTTTGGAGGGTCCTGGCTGGGATCCAGTTTCATATGTATCACTTCAAAGGCAACTTTGATTAAAAGAACAGCAAGACATTGAAGAATGACAATTCTAGCAGAAGTAGGGAGATGAGAGGTAGCATTATCACAAGAGGTCTGTGAGAATCACTTCAGTGATTGTTTGTTTAAAAACAAAGAAAAAAAAACAAATAAAAACTTACTTCAAAGTCTTGATACTGCTCTTCCGTCAGAGACTTCTTGGCTACGACAAGAACCCTCAGGCCTTCCCGAGCCATGTTACCACACTGGAAAGAAGTATCACATTGTAAACCATAAACTGCAACTCAAGTAAGATGATTTATGCACACCATTGCAGAGATAGCAATGTAAGATAGCAGGTTAAGAAAATAACCGCCCCATTTGAGCAACCCCAGTGAGTCTATAACATCTGATAAAGTGCATGATAAACCCAAGAGGAAAAAAGGAGATCTGCAATGGCTGGTAATCTATCCCAGTGATCAGAAACAAAAATCTCCTCTCTGCTATACCAGTGTGGCAAAAACAACCCCATTGATTTCAGTTTCCCTGTCTCTAAGTAAAAGGACACAAGCCTTTGATTTGTAGGCTTCATATCTTTGGCTATTAACTCTTTAAAATAAGACCAAGGTAGTATTATTTCTTTGAACACCAGGGGTTGGGGGTGGGGCTACTGCTATAAACTCTCTGTCAACATTGCTACTAACCTGACAAACATATCCCAGTAGAAAGCTGCCAAATGTAGTTTTGAAATAAGACCTTTCAGTCTAAAATAAATCCAAACACAGGATCAAGCCCAAGACAAATTTGGTGATCTTGCGTGGCAAACAGTTTTGAGCAAAATCCATTTTATTTACAGGACTTATTCGGCACTAAGTATGTTGAACTTGCCACCCGACTTCCTTGTTACTGCATATGTATTTGGCTAAAGACTAATCCAATGAATTGCCAACATCAGTGACCCTCTGGCTCGCAGATGTTTCAGCAGCTATGTCCACTCTGCCACATTGACAAGCTTTGTCATGCATTGCCCTAGAAGGAGAAAAGCACTCGCATGAGAAACCCTCCATATGTAGGAGAAGACATCCCCATACCTCCTCTTCCAGCCAATCATTGTACTGCACAATCCCAGCCATCACCACATCAGCCCCCTTCATATAGAAGGTGATCTCTCCTGTTGATTCATCCTGCAGATAAGAAATAGAAGAGTCTAAGTTGGGCCAATATTAGCATATTTGGAGTGGCCTCAGCAAGCTAAGTGATGAGTTTTCTGCACAACAGTCACAAAAATGTCTGCACTGGGTCAGGCTGAAGGTCCATCTGGCTCAGCATCTTGTCTTGGGACCAAAAGGAGATGCCTATTCAATTGCAGCTCAGTTACTCGCAGCAGGAATTAATGCTTTAGACAAGGATGATCAGCTTTTTAATCAGCAACATGGCATCTCCACGCAGACACCTCTCAATCCCAACTGCACGTGCCTTCAAAATAACCTCTAGCCCTCACCTTGAAAATTTATTTCATACTTACCTGAAACAATAAAGCAGATGCACAAAGCTTAACAGAGTAAAAATCACTCTAATTTACCCCCTTACATTATATGGCATAAGCATAATTAAAGTTTATGCTTGCCACAGAAAGGTTAGATTACTGCCTGCCTTATCTGATACAAGTAATTTGTAGGCTGCAAGCAAAGCATATTTACATTACCACAAATTAAAAAATCCCTTCTAACCAGGCAGATACCTAAGGAGGTCACAGCTATTAGTATTACAAGCTAATGGAAACCCTGGCAATTTCCTCAAAGCAGACGAAACAATGAGTAAGGAACAAACTCCTCTGTAAACCAAGATAGCCACCAGGGATAGGGAGAAAATAAACTTAACATGCAAAACCAAAAAGCCCAGGAAGGTCTGGAGATAGCCAGCTGTGAATGAAGGAGTAGAAGTGCTTTAGGAAAAAAAGAAATGAAAGAAAAGCACAGTGGACACTTTCATTCTCACACTATATAATACACGTCAGTCTGTCCTGCCATTACAGAAACTAGTGGCAAAGGTTCTCACACATGAAGAGTTTGAGTCGGTAGGTAAAAGCCTAACGTCCTGTGGCACTGGAAAAAGAG
>JAVKLA010000010.1:23933377-23974034 GCA_034782735.1 Sagittarius serpentarius
CCACCTGTGAGGAGAAGGGCACGGTGAGGGTGGCCAGCCCACGCCATACCTCCCCTGAGGAGCGCCAGAAGGGAAGGTGGCGGCTGCAAAGAAGTTCATTAGTCATTAACGGTGCTATAGGATGGATCTGTTCATATATGCAGGTGCTCCGATACGGCTCTTTCAGGTGGGCTTTTCCTGAGGTTTGAAGCTTTCTAAGAGCATTTTTAGGGTTTGGGCAGCCCAGCTCCTGTCTGATTCAGCTACCAGGCTGTCCTAGACTCTCAGCAGGAGGTGGTCAGCTCCCTGCCTTCAACTGCCACATCCTGAAGGACAACCCTTCCGCAAGGGCAGGCACAGGTGTCCTCCGCCCGGGCCTGGGGTGCCCAAACCTCTGCTTGTGCACATCAGGTAAATCTCTTTATAAACACTTATTTCGAATGTGCTATTTCCCAGCTTCCTGTTTATGAAATCGAGAATTCAAAACGATGCATTCACCCTGGATTTACAGTATCAAAGCCAGAAATACTAACACAGAGCACATTAAAAATTCATATTAAAAAAGCAAACAAACAAAATGAGCTCTGTGTTATAGTCTGTTTGGTAGTAACAGTTCATCAACAACTTTCAACCTCCGTACTGATCAGCAAGACAGCTGAAGGCTGGCTCACAGACACTACTTAGCAGAGAACCCCTTCTCCCCAAACATTAAAAAAAAACAAAACAAAAAACCCAAAATGAACCCCAGATTTTTCAACGCACACACCAGAACTCATTTAATTGAACTTATGTGGTCATCATTTTGATTGGAGCTTCTAGTATTTAAGGACCTACAACACTGAATTCTTTACAAGTTTTCACTAGCTTACAACCAAGAGTCATGACAGAAGACTAAAGCCTTTATTTTGCTTCCCTGACAATCCCCGCAGAATCCCCACCTCAGCCGACACATCCATCTAAGATTGAGCCTGCTGAGATATGCGGGTTTAACTCTAGAAGCTGTCTTGGCAGTAACGGATGGGACCAGCAGCTGACGTGAGCCCATGTATCACCAGCCTCCAGAAAGGATCAAGGGATACTTCTCCAAACAGAGACGAAATACTGGAAGTATTTTACAGTGACATTCTCAAAGGCATGAGAGTGCTGGACACACGGTTGCTGCTGACTTGAAGGTTAAATATCCCTTGTGCCTTTCAGGTTCTGCCTTTACTGCCTTAAGTAACCACAAATACCTTAGAATAAAATGGAATTTGTTTTGGGAAATCACATACGCAAGATATAGATAAAAATGGAACCTATAAATACTTTCATTGAGTCAAGATTTTACTAGATGAATTGATAGAATTGGGTTTAACTGGAGAATCTTTTGTGAACTCAGCTCCCTTTCATCCACAATTAGGCTCAAAAGACAACCTAAAATAAACTTTTCCTTTCATACAGTAGTCTTAAATGGCCAGGCAAAAAAAAAAAATAAATAAATTGAGTTGGCTTTGCCTTGAAAGACCTTTAAATCAATTTGAATCAATATTTGGTTTAATATTAGTAAGTTTTTGCAGGCTTATTCACAAAGATTATGACAAATCAAAGGCTCTTTCAAGCTTATCTTTTTCAAAAGTTTCTTCAAGCCATCCTTGGTGCATTAAAGTGTGCAGTTAGATAATCCTCCTAACAGTCTTCCAGAGCAGAGATGGAGCTTGGGTTTCTAATACTCTGGTTAATAAATAATTACAGAGAATTTTTCACAGCATGATGTAACGTGATGTTCAGTGTGCACAGCACTGGCTGTTGATTTGCCCATATTGGTAAGCTGCAAATGTGTAAAGATACAAATCTCTGCTCCCAGCTCAGCCCATTAAAGCATCTCCTTTACTACTTTCTTCCACAGGCACCTCCTCCCTTATTCCCTGCCAGCATCTCTTTTAAATCCTATGTCAAGAAGCATTTAAACCTCCTGAAAGAAAAGCCTTGTGCAGAGGAACAAATGGATGAGCAGTACGTTAGAAGTGCTACGTCACGCACATGACATGCTTCAAACTAACTGCGTTGCATTGTGCAACACCAGTCTTTTTGGATGGCCCTGAGACCCCAAAAAGGTATGTCAATGGAAGGGGAAGAATAATGAAAGAAATCCCCCTTTTCCATGCTGCTCCCAAGCAGGCATGGGTCCTGTCAGCCCTTGATGGCCCTCCAGGTGAATCGCATTCAGCAACGGAGGGAAGTGGGGCTGACCCCTTTGAACACGCCACTTCCCAGCCTCTATAGTACTTAATGAATAATTACTGAGAGGGAAAGTGATATAATTTTGAAGTGTTCCTATCAGATGTACTAAAAGCATTAGAATTACCATCCCCATTCAACAGGCAACACAATGGGCCCAGCCTCTGGGAAGTGCTGCGGCACTGGTGGACAACCCGACGGCAACAAAAGAGCTGACGGCTCTTCTGGCAGGGTCTGGGCACCCCGGGACGGGGAGCACGTTCCCAGCTCAGTGCGAGACAGAAGAGGTTTACTCTGCGCCGTGCAAACAGATAACTAGACGTGCTCTCAGTCACAGTGAAAAGATGAGAAACTTTCAAGATGCAAAAATATGTTTACAGCTTAAACCGAGGAGATTTAAAAGCAGGCTTCAAATCCCTCAAACACCTTCAAGAGAGCCCATGCTCACTGATGAGGGGAAATCAATACAATCCCTGACTGCACTCCAGGAGTTTGCAGCTCTGTCCAGGCCAAGTCAGATACAGATCTGAGCATTACAAAGCAGAGCAGCTACAGCAGCTCAGCACACTATCCCCCAAACTTTGCTCTTTCCGACAATTAAATTACCCAAGCCACCACTGAAGTGGATATCGACTAATAAATTTCATTCTAAAGAGACAAATTGATCCTTCTGTGCCATGAGTTGCTCTACAAACGTCCCATTTAGGGTTGCCTAGGCAGACAGACAACAGGCAGAAACCAATTGATCGGTGCACCCTTTCATGTCCTGGCAGCTGCAGCGGGTTGTCAGGGTTAAAGACTGTTTGCCCAGGAATCCCAGGCACTCTTATCTCTGATCAGATTATATCTATTTCATTTCCCCTGTTAGTTACTGTATGGCTACAACTGACAACTGGCTTGCAGAGCCCCAAGGCTGTAACCGATATCTGAATAAAGATACTTCAAGACTTCTAAATGGCAGCGTGCACAGGAAACAAATTTAGGAAATCCTGCTTTCTGTTACAGGAAATGAATCCTATGCCAACTGGTAGAAATTACCCTTGCTGTTAAAGTAAAGAGAATACAAGTTTTTGTACTCATTTCATAAACTGACCTTCCCTGCCATGGCAATATTTTATTGATATAGGATTTCAAAGGCTGGCTTTAACAGGAGTCCAAAGCCATTCCCCTACAGGGAATGTTATTTAACAGCATCACTCTCTTCTCAAGGACTCGACTTGTGCTGATCCTGCATTTTGTACCATCTAGTATGACATACACAGTGCATGTCTAAACAATATTTGTATATCTAAGACCCACAGACAAGATTTCCTCAGTGCAGCAAAACACATCTGATTTCTGAACTCGCTGTAATTCTCTACTTAAGACACCACAAGAAAGGAAAAACGAATTCAAATAATCATCTTGGAAGGATTAGTTATCATGCTATAGTAAAACAAACATACAATAATCCCTTGGGTATTTGAGACAAATTGATGCATAAATATTTTAAAGGCAGAACAGTATAAAGTGAAAAAGGAAAAGAAAAATCACTGACTTCACTATATACCAGAGTATATATGTAAATAAACAGGGGATCTGTGCAAAAAAAGCCAGTAAATGCTCTAGGGAAAACAAAAAAAAAACCCCAAAACCCAAAAACCAACAAACCCTTAAATGCAGATCACAAAAATTACCATCTGGAAATCATTCAGAACTCGTTTCAATCCAAAGGCAGTTGCTTTCTGTAAGCCATCTTTACAGGGGAGAGGAACACATTAGAGGAGAAAAGCAGGTAAGCAAAACACCAACCTAGATTATGTGGTGCGAGAGGACACACATGCACACTGCTCACCAGCTCCAAAGCCAGGGAGGAGTAAGTGCTTGTTGTCACTGTAGGCACAACAATAGAGGAGGGGGAGGAAAAAACTCAAAGATGCAGCTTTTGTATAGTACAGACAAGAACACATTATACGAAATGAATGAATTGCCTACTTTGGAAGAAAAACACTACAGGGAGTATTTTGAATGTCCATGAAATGTGGAAACTAACTCTGTGCCAGTCTTTCAGCAGTACACGCAACAATCTCAAAATCCTCAAACAGCTGGGCTTCTAACGAATAAATTTATTTCTATGCAAACAATTTCACACCTCTAACAATGAAGAAAGCCAGATTCTCTTCTGATGTCGAAGGCAAAAAGGTTATTATCAGAGGCAAATCTGCTTTATTTGGGGCAATAAACGGAAGAACCCTTTGAATGTCGTCAAATGGGTGATACAATCTTGTATCGTCAGTAGGATTCTTACAGGAAGTTTCTAACTTCAGTCTCTTTCAATGGCACAGAGCAAGTGTAATTGTACAAATGAAGAGAAAACAAACTTTTACCTTGGTTGCTCTAAGGAAGACGTATCCAAGAAGCATAACCAACACATGAAACTGTATTTTATTCCTCCTGCCTTCGTCACAGAAGGAAACAACACTCTAACTGGATTTTCCAAATTCTGCAGAGGGTGGCAAAGAGCACTTTAATCGTAAGTCCTGCATTGAACCTGATCTCTCAAGTGTTCAATAGAAGTCTCCAGCGAGGCTGTGGAGAGCTGTAAAGTTTCTCTCTACTGTACTACCCTGCGTAGCCCTGGCTGGACCGGGTGCCGGCAGAGAACTGGCACGGCGTAACTTTGCTCTGAGACACACTCTTGTGCACTTCACTCACTCTGCAGAATTAACTCGGACTCCAGATCTGTCCCACCTGCATGCGAAGGGATGTGTCCTGGGTTAGCAGTGCTACCCAGTGTGATTTACAACTTTTCACTTGGTCTGGAAGTTCAAACACCTTGCAGATCAGGGACAAGCTGACTTGTGGGAGTGCTCTAACCCTCTCCCACAAGTCATCCCCCCCAAACAAGGCAAGTTTCCCTACAATTTACCAAATGTGGTCAAAGGGACTCATGGTGTTGAACTGCAAAATATACCCTGGACAAAAGGTGCAGAAACATGAGCAAAACTCTGCAATGCAGAGGCTGATAAAACAGCCAGATACTAGTCACCATGTAGCCCTGTGGCTTCAGGCAGAGAGGCAGATTTGGCTGAGGTATCTCAGCCGAGAGGGTACTTAGGGTCTATTCATGGGTTATTAGTGCAATAAATGCATTAAAATATTATCCCCTTCACTAGACTGGAATACTTTCACCAAATATTTTTTTTTTCCCAGCAACAAGCAAGGTCGTATTTATATTTTTATACACCCAAATGGATACTGACCTCATCAGGACTGGAGGCCTGGTACACCCTGCAGGAGTCCTCGTAGTGTCTCTCGGCTTCAGCCTGGTCTGTCACCCCGTTGGACTCATACACTGGCGTCACGTTGTGGCACAGCGCGATCGCCTTCACCGCCTCGTGCACTCGGCTGCTCATGGTTTTACGCACCTTGGTGGCTAACGTAAGGCCCTTCACAGCAGGTGGGTCCTGAGATTGCTTATAAAAAATGAAAGCAGAATAAAGTCTTATTGCAGGAAAAAAAAAGATTTAGATTAAGTTTTTATTTCACTGAAGACCATATATGTAGCAGCTGTGCAGACTCTTATGTTCCCAGGAATGAGACGCACTCTTCATATACCTTAACTCAAACCATCACTGGGAACACACCCCGGTGTAATGCAACTTCTTTATCATTGTTACTGGTGGAGTGAAGTGCCTCAAAAAATCTACCTAAGTCTTTTGAACATTACACTAAGAAAAAGACCCCGTTGTTGCAGATCCACCAAACACCGACTGGTGAAAGACAAAAGTCAGAAGACTCAGTGAAACCACTTTTTGCTCCACAAAAGACCAGCGGCTTTGCAAATTTAGAGCCAACTGGGTTTCATGTTCAAGAGAACATAATTGCCAAAACCAGAAAACAGATGACTCGTATGGACCTAGAAAATCTTAATTACATTCATTTAATTTTTAATACTATTTTTAGTATCAGAATGGGAGTCTTCAGATAATTGCACAATTACTAAATTATCCTGGTTGAAGAAGGGACACACAGTGATCTAGTTTCCTGCTCTGTTAACCTTTAGTGTCAAGAGGACAAAAGTTTCACTTCCAGGTCAAAGGCCACAACGTGGTAAAAATAAGAGGAAAGAATAAGAACTACAGTTCAAAATGAATCATTACCAGCGAATGCTTCTCATTATGAGGAATCTCATTTGGTAATTATAAACGTTTTATGAGACATACCCTTTACCAGTGTCATTCCACATGCTATTTTCCACACTGTAGTGATTAGGACATGTAAGATCTTCAAGTTTAATATTGCTGCTCATCACCACTGCTGCAACAGGCTTTAACCAAATCAAACAGCAGCAAACCCTCAGCTGAAGTGCATTTAGACTGACATAAAGCACTAGTCACATACTGGACTAGTCAGTCCCCCAAACGTTCTTGACACATATTGAATACTTTGGCAAATAATTAACCAGTAGTCAAGTTTTCTCTGCAGACTGAGTACAAAATGAGGGCAAATAGATCCGAAGTCTGGTTTTTTGTTGGTTTGGGTTTTTTTTAAGTACAGTTCAGTCATTTAAGGGTCTCAACACCACGAGAAGAACCAGATGCTAAGAAGGCTGTGAAAGCAGAGGAGGGAAAGAGAGACGGCTAGAGGACTTACAAGTTACCTGAGACACATGCCAGTGAAAAAGATAATTACTCAAAATACCAGGTATTTATCAACTATCATATGCTTAGTTAAAAGCACAGTGCAGCCTGACAGACTGCCCAGGGAAGAGGTATGCCACCAAATGGATCACTGAGGTCAAGGAAACCTGCTGTCAGTCTTTACCACCATGAACAAAATCCAAAAATAAAAATCCCATTTACAGTACATGGTGCCTTTTTCCAGGCAAGAATGCTGGCTTCATGTTTCACTTTGTGGGGGGTATAGAAAGTGTACTTCAGCCTAAAATCTCTAGAGCAAAGCAAAAACAATGTGATGTGAAAAAACCAGTTCACTGCATTGGGTGTGCATGCTCAAGGAAAAGCAGGGGAACTTTGAAAACAACTTCTGCAGTTTCTGTAGGAATGAAGCAATTCCACGACTATTGAGAAATGAAAACGCTTGACATATGACACAAGAGTAGTAACCCATCACTAACATCTGCAGGTTGCATCTCTGGAATCACATTTTACAAAAGAAAAAAAATCTAATTGTCAGTAAGTCACAAAAAAAGTTATTTCTAGCTGCAGTTGAGAGAAGGATTATTAACAGAAAATAAAAAATCAGGCTTCCATGATTACGTAATTAGTGACAATTCTTAAATCTTTTATAAGTACCACTCAGAGGGGTACCTGGAACATCAGCCACTGACAGCTGATTATTACTTTCTAAAGGTAGTAAAACTCTTAATTAAAAACTCATCCCTTGTTTTACGAAGGAAGTGCATTTATCTGATTGAAGTTTCAATTCATAAGCATCTTGTCCATTGTAACATGCTAAGGAACACAGTTCGCTGACCCAGACAAGTCACATGGCATTACCTGGTTATCATACAAAACTGAAATAAAAGTCTAAGAATAGAGATTAAGACTTTTTAGATGCTGGCTCATCTCGTGATACTGAAAGAGGAATGCAAGGGAAAGACCTCCCAAAACAGGATTTTCCTGTTCTATACTTCACATGTTGACTTTGCTGCCTTCTTTAGGTGTAGATAGTTCTCAAAGCAGGCGTCAGTTATGCACCATGTAAGATCGTTGGTGCATTAGTGAAAGAATCCCACTTTTACTATTTTCTTTTTTAATCAGCAGTGATGCTGGTACACTGTTCTCTGTTACTGCTTACTGAGTGCTGATAGTTCCTCTTCCTTTATTATTGCCCCAGTACACAGCATTTCAAATAGCAACTTAATCCACTAAACATTACCCAGTGCCAATTCTTCAACAAAGCAAATGCTGTGGTTGCTGTAAGTGGTGAATATCTAAATAAAAGTATGCTATTTTACAGTCAGACCTCAGTAAAAAGACACAAGCACATACACTGACTTACACTTGCAGATCCATGCGTGTGCTGTGGCAGTTAAAGACTGGTGGATGTGAAACAATCTACGAGTGTAATAAGCAATCATGATATTCATCTATTAAGCATCCGATGACCTTCAGACTTTTCCAAAAATAATAGTTTATAAGCAGATCCCTGCCATATTAATTCACCATTAGCCCAGTGACCTGGAAAACTGTTTTGTGAACAAAGAGTTAAGTAATGCAATTTAATTCTACCTGTGTGTATATACTGAATATGTGGCTCTGTACTTCATCCATGGAGTCCAGGCCGTAAGCTACGGTTCCCAGGTGAAGTCGCTTGAAGACCATCTCGTTCTGCGTAAGAGTTCCTGTGACAGAAGCAGCACGAGACATGGAGTGGGAACCAACATGCCTATTTCCAGCACACGTTCTCATCCTTGCTGTACCCCAAATTCAAGAGAAACTGCGCCAGAAGCTGAAACAGTCACCGTACCAGGCTCTCAACACAGGCTGAGGCCAACTAAAAAGACAGTATTAACAAACCTGAGGGCGGATTCTCCCAGGAAGTAGTGGTACACATCACTGTGCCAGTGAATAAGAATGAGGTTCACCCCAAAAGTCAAATGCCAGCAAGAGCTGCAAACATAATTCTGGTCCTGTTGGAACCAAAGAAAACTGGAAACAACTTCAATGGACCAGAATTTTACGTCAAACCAAGCTTTTCTTTACAGCTTAGGTCTTCTGAATTCAAGCTCAGCTTTAAAAGTGTAAGGACAGGACAGCAGCAGCCAGACTGATGGTACATTTCTGCCTACACGTGTAAGCTATCTTTATCAGGCTTTGAAAACTAACTCTAAAAAGTTGCTTTTAATTTTATTTTTACCCTCAGCTTTTGGTTTAATAGCACACTTTAAGTGTTCTTTGAAGTAGCACAATATTCCTGTCCTATCTTTCTTATGGTGCGTTCAGAACAAAAAAATGCAAAATTTTTTTTCAAAAACTGATCAAATCATATTGTCAAAGTGACAGGAAACGCGTATTTCTTCTAGTCCAAAGAAATCTTACATTATACTCTCTGGCTGGCCAAATATAACAAAATCCAAACAACAACATAACATGACTCAAAACTGTATTTTCTACAGAGATACCTGTTTTGTCTGTAAGCAAATAGGATATCCTCCCCAGCTGCTCAGGAATAGTGCTGGACCGAACCACAGTCCCAGGGATTTTGGAATCTCTGCGGATCACCCAGCTATAGACAATTTTCCCCATGTCCAGATTTACACGTAAACTATGCAGGAGGAAGGGGAAAAAGAAAAAGAAAATGTATCACCCGTTAAACTTTGGAAAAAAGTCATTGTGAACTGCCACAGTGCAATGAAAGGCCACGTCTTCCATGCCGAATTTGAGCTGCCAAAGAAGGTGTTTTGGGAGAAGTATATTCAAAGTCAGTGGTTGGGTGGCAAATGGGAAGAAGGACTGTGCACTGCTGCAGTGGTACTATAATTCAAAGATAGACGATAAAATTATGTTGAGAAGAACAGATATAATTTGAGGGGAAGATGGACACAGACAAGTAAGGACAGCATAACTGATATGCAGACAGGAGGTTAAAAATCAACTGAAATGAATCCCAGACCTACACTGAAAGTAACAATCTACTTACAATTAAATATTAAAGTTTCAGTCCCCTCTAAAAGGCAATGGGGTCCTATACACTACACGCTATATAAATAACCCTCCTTTTCCATTTTTTGCTCTGCTCTTATCAAAGTAACCGGGTAGCCCAAACACTGAGAGAAGGGGCCTTAAATGACTAATCCACAGCCTGAGTCAGAGTCAACGAACATGTGAATACATTGAACAAATTCAGCAGAAACAGCAAAGCAATTCTTATGTTTGAACAGTAATTTGATTTCTATTTCTAGATTTGCTTAGCTGTCAAACGAGGAATAGATAAGAGTTTACGTGCTTGTTCATACTAGAAGCATGGAGGAGCTCACAAAGCAAGTGGTATTTTGCTGGGAAGAATTAGCAATCACCTTACCTAATGGGAATGATGTTTGAGAACAGAAGGAGAAATCTTATGATCTGAAGATACCAACGGCCGGCAAAGTGCTGAAGGGCCACCATGACAAGTGAGACCACCACCAGGGCCCCAAATAGGATCTTGGTAAGACAGTTCACTTCCAAATCGAAAAGACCTATCTAAAGAAATAAACAGGAGACATTTCAAGCACACAAATGCATATGTTAACTCAATGTAATATTCACAAAGGGAATGAACTGCCATATCCAAAGAGCCATTCCCCACTAGTCAACTTCTTCTCTTTTAAAACACTACGAACATATTTAGATTTATAAGCAATACTTATGTAAGCCAGCTTATTAAATAAGACTTCCACCCTTTCGAAGGTAAGCAATGCATGAAGAGGTGTGAGAGGGCTCATGCTGCCAAAAGCTGCAGACGATATAAACATCTCTGCACCTTGTCTTAGCTCTGCTGTAATAAAAGAATGCAGCAAAATAAGTTCTCCTATTCTAACTGGGAGTCTCTCATTAGAACCATCTAAAACAATGGTTTTACCAAACTTAAAAAAGTGATAAGGCACATGTATAATAGGATGAAAAAAATAAGGAGAAATAGGTTCTGCTACGGTAACCATCTTAAATCGTAGGCTGGAAGATATGAATCATTATTCCTATAAGGTTGTCCCTATAGTGTGTACACATAGCATTTGGAAGGATTTTTCTTCAAAAAATAATAAATTTCTGCCCCTTTTTATTATAAGACTGTTTCCTCATCATACCTTACTTCTTGGGTTTGAAGTATTCATCACACTGCGCAGTTCCCTTCCAGTGTAGAGGACAACTCCCACAACAGTACCTAAATAAAACAGAGCATGCATCGGCCGAGGAAAAACAACCTCCATTTGTTTTCTCTATAAAAATACCTGTTGGATCCAAAGGCTTGACAATTGGAAAGCATTTTTAGCAGGTTAATTTCAGAAGCAATAGCAACCAGAAATTAAAAAAGCTGGTACCTGAAATATAAAACCCATGAAAACAAAGACTTTGAACAGAAGACATCCTACAAAAAGTCAGTAAGTCTTCAACCACACTGCCCATATGGTTGGACTTGATGCAGCACCACAGACCGCATCAACTAATGTGTATGGAAAGAGAAGTTAACTGCTTTGCTCTCTCAGCTTTCCCTGACCCCCTTTTGATGTCAGTTGTCTCTCCCCCCTATAAATAAAAGTTGCTAAGGATGGAGGATTTCTTGGTTTTCCTCCCACCACTCTGAGTGCCACTTAGGTGTAAGTTTGCCTTACACCAGATAGTGGTACTTCATTGCGTGTCGAAATTAAATCAGTGCTCTGGGCTACAGTTCTTCTTTATTGGTGAAGCTTGGCACAATCAGAGTAAAACCAATGAATTCCAACAGCTTTCAAGAACAGAATTACATTATCTTAAAAATCTACAATTTACTTTAAGTATTTGTCTAAATGCTGTTCCCACCAAAAGGCAAATCATACCAACTCCTACCTTACTGTAACAGATGAAGCTGCTGGCAGCCTAGCAGCGTATTTTAATGCTATGTCCCACAGTTGCTAAAGAGGTAAGAGGAAGAAAGTTCTCCCTTTTCTTCTCACAGAAACATAATACAGTTTAGCACCATAACTTACTAGTTTTCTACAGATTTCTCTTAAAGACTTTGCAAAAAGCCAAGAAGAAAAAGCTATGTACCGTCAAGAGTTTAAAAGCTGCTATTGCCAAAGTCTAATTTTTTACTAGAAAATTTTAGGGGTCTGTAAAAACAGAGAAAAACAACACTGAAAAAAAAGCACTGCTGCAAATATGTTGCCATTTTATACTCTGCTATTCCCCTGCTCCCATTAATGATCAGTTTTAACAAGCTGCAAGCAAATTATTTTAAAATCAGACTGATTCAAAAGAGGCGGTTCCTAAAAATATGCTTGGAAACATTCCTTTAAAAAAAAAAAAAACAAAAAAAAAAAAACAACAAACCAACAAAAACCAGCAACAAATAACTGGAGCCAGATGGCAGGTGGTAGTAAGATCATCACAATTCAAATCAGCAGATGGCACAGCTACTCCAAATCAACCGCAAACAGTCAGAGCCAGACCCATTCCTACTACAGCAGATGGAGAAAGCCACATAGCTCTGCTTCGTCTTACAAGCAAAGGCTGCCCCAGTGAGATGGCATCACCACAACTTCACAATTTTCACTTACAGAGGAAGAAAAATAATATGCCCATTTTCTCCTAACAGAAATAACCTACAACATGCTATTTATTATTGCCATAGGAGAAACAAAACTGAGTATTATATTGATCAAGTCAGTCAAAATGAGAGGGAAAACCTGTCAGGGCTAGAAAACAGCTTGAAGGCACACTGGTGTGTATAAAAAGTGCTTCTAGTATTTTTATGGCCATTCAAAACAACGCTCCATTGCATAAACCGTTTGAAATGATGAAAATATTTGTGAAAGTTATTCCTATTAACTGAACTTACAAAGATGTCTATCTACAAATAACTTATTCAGAAAGGAGGATTAGATTCAAACACTAAGATCATTTGGGCAGAGAGAAGGTTGTTGCATGCCCTGATACAGCCACCAAGACCACCCAGGACTTCTAAACAGCACTCAGGTAGTGACCAGACGGAGCAGAGTGTGCGCTATGCCCTCCTTTGGGGAAAAATGTCTGCACCCACATGCATACTACACACAGCTGAGCGTACAGCAGAGGAATAGCTTTTACCCTCAGCAGGCACTGGCTGTAAGCGTGCTGAGGGCAGGAGAGCATTTCCCTCTGATTTCAGCAGGACTATTCACGGTAACATTCCCCTCGCCCCCGCCCCCCTGTTAGGCTCAGCCATGTCAGTGTGAGATCTGCACTGGTTCAAGAGCTGGTACAAATTAAAGCTTCAATACAAGAGGTGATAAAGTCCCCCCAGGAAAGGGTGCTGCGGGCAGAGTAGCCATACAGGACAAATCACAGGAAAAAGAGCTTTCCATTTCTCCATCTATTTTGTTCAAAAGCAGGATGAGCTGAGACTCATGCATTAAGCAGCCTGATGGGTATTTGAAGCTGCCAAGCTGACTACATGTGTCTACACTCAGAGGGGAGGAAGGTAGGTTACCTACTGCATGGCAATTACTAATCTAGAAACATAATTTACTTGATTAAATTGTATTCGGACAACTAGGTTTTTTTACAATCCCTTGGTCACAGCACTGTGACAAGACTGTAATACATTTCAAAGAGTCAGAGCAGGATTAGACAGAAACATAGAATAATAAAATTTATTCACTGTTTTCTGCTTTTAAAAGAGCAAATCAAAATCTTTTCAGTGCTTCAGAAAAAAAATTTTTGAAGTTCTTGTTCCTCCCCATTATTATTAATTCCATGTAAACCCAGGTACTGCACTGTGAAGTGCACACTCTCCATTCAAGATCTTTAATTCCAGAAGAGAATTTCACTCCCCTCCAGCTACCGCCCTGCAAACCTCGTAAGCACGCTGGAGAGGAACAAGGCTTTTACTTTGACAAGAGGGCATTGATTAATCTCAGGCCTTGGGAGCTTATTGTATATATAAACCAAAATCTGTCAAAGAACTTATTTTTTTCCTTTTTGAAAGTATATAAGACGAACTCAATGGAAGCACTTACCTGGAAATCTTTCATCTTAGCTTCTGTTACCAGAATCTATTTGACACCATTTCTGTTACAGATTAGGATGTCAATGCGGAGAGCAATTAAGTGCTATTCGGGTCCTAGATGCTAAAGAAGTGCCCAAAGGCCACTCCAATTCTTTCTCATCTAGGAATGTCCAAGAGGCAATTAGATGTCAGCTCAGCTCCCCAGAGGTGTTAGGACAAGTGGGAAACCTCATTCCAACTGCTAATTTCTCCAACTGACAGAGATTATTATTCATTACAAAAAGACCTTTAAAAATTGTTAACATATTCCTTTAAAAAAAAAAAAAATTACACATGCCTCCACCTTACCTGATGCAATCACTGTGCTGGCCCATAGGGTGTTTTCTATACTTAAACTTTCATTCACTGGAGGGTCACTGTCCTCCTACAACAGGATAAAAAACAAACAAACTTGTCAGCAGTGTAAAAGGCCAGTGGATGAGAGTTACACAGAGGTGTCTGGAGAGGGACATGGGAGTGTTGGTAAAGGGCTTCTTGATAAGATGGAGGATTTTCATAAACCCAAGTAAATCTCTAGTTGGGTTAAGAACATAAGCGCTTTGTTTCAGTGGAACAGAAGGGTTTGGGGCGGGGGGGGTGAATCTATTAAGATACCTCTGCCTGCTGAAGTCCCCCAGGAATCATAAATGAGAAAGGGATTTGTCACCAGCTCTCCAGGGACTACAGGAAAATGTTCCCTCACTTGGCTCATGTGGATTAACAGCATTTCTCCTGCTACTGTAAGATCTCACTGAGAACCTGTTTGGACTGCTCAGTGATGCCTGGGAAGTTGTCTGATACGCACCAGAGAACAGTTACAAGAAAGTGCAATTCCTCTTAGGCACCTAAAGATTAATTCTACACGATTGAACCTTTGCATGAGAAAGTAAATTAATGTCTGTGCAGGTTTTATACAAGAACTGCCTCCCCAAGCCACTCAAACTCCTCTTCTGTGCCAGCACTACTGGAACCAGATTAAACTGTGCCACATAAAGATAAAAGGGCAAACCCTACAATTTTGAACTAAAATATCAGCAGACAGTTTCTAAAAAGCTGTAACTGTCTCCTGTTTGTTATAAAACCATTTGTCCTCTGAAAGCTCCCCAAGGGTATTAGACGAATCTCTCAAAATTTTCATAATCCCACTGAGAGGAAGAAAACCCAACCTTTTGCCCCAAGTAGGCAATGCATCTTCCCAACAAGTCAAAAGATTTTTTTTTAATGGTGATATTTCACAGTGGCTCTGAGCTGCTGCTCTCTGAAATAGGGGGCAGATATAACTCAGTTCACATAGGTTGTGTGTAATTGAAGCCAAAAACCCAACTGACTCAGAATTAAGATTGCTATTGCCTGATCTAGCTAAGATCCCCAGTCTTTTCACAATTAAAGGATTTTAATCCTACAGAGTCTATGGTGGTCCAGACTTCCTTCTGAACAGGTACCATGAATACATAACTACCAATCTCTGTCTCAATGTTCAGATCTTCAGAGTAAGGTTCTTAATGCTCAACAGCCTACAACATTGTCTCCAAGCCAAAGCTTCAATAATGATATTTTTGTTTCAGATGAAGAAAAAAAAAAAGAAAATAAAATAAAGAAAGAAGAGACAAGGAATGCCACAGCGAACACTACATACACGATTTCAAATATACGTCAGCAAGACTCACCCTTGTGAAGGTCCCCACGAAGTTATGTATATCAATATTGGGTTCTTCTGCATATACATAGGATCGGATTTGCAGTAGGTCCTATAAAACAGACATGTTTTGGCAGACAGACAACCACATTTTAATAATGTACAAATGTTTCTACCAAAATACTTTGAGGAAGAGTTACTTATCAACTTAAGATAATTACTAAATCGTGTTATTTACTGGAGTCCAGCTGTCCAAGAGAAAATACAACTGGTGTACCAGCTTCACTGAAGGCTATTTCTTGAACTGATACCTGAGAGACTCCTGGGAGTTACTTAGATGTCAGTGCCCCATGAAAGAAATTTCAGCCTGAATAATCAAGACAGCCTAAGACACTTACTACTTCTTAGCAAAGAAGGTTTGGAGTAGTCTTCCAAGGCAATCAGGGAACACCCTATCACTCAATATTTAGTTCAAGATGCCAGCGTCACTAGGAACAGTTCTGTGGTGACAAGAAGACATGCCAACTCTGCACAGTGTTCTCATTGCTGACTCCTACACATGCACAAACTATTGACTCCATGGAGAGAACGCCTTGCTTCAAAGCCTTTGTATAAAATAAACTTCTTGTGCTTTTTACAGATAGAACATCAATAAAGCAGGTACTCTGATTCTCCCTTCTTTCTCGTTTTCTTTAAAAAAAAATGAAAACAAAACCAAACAAAACAACACACAAACTACTTTAGCTAGAGATTTTGGGAAACAACATGTTTGATGGAGATTATATGCTTATTTCAGATCATACAGTGGAGCCTCCATGTTGACATGCCTCCTTTCATAAAGGCGAGCAATGAAAACTTAACAGCCTCTGAAGCCATTTCATGGAAATGCATGAATTGTGCCTCCGAACATACCGGAGTGCAAGAAACGAAAGGGAGCGTTTGAGAAGTACCACCACCAAAGGTACCTATCTGGCAACAATACCTGTCCTGCAGTTAAGTTACTGCAATGGTCTCTGCAGAAAAAAAAAGAAAATAGGAGCATCCTACTGTTAGCCACCATTCTCTAGCTGCCAGCCCCAGCGCCCGTCTGCACAGCTTTGCAGTGATAGCCATGCGGGCACAGAGATACCTCGCTTCACCTTACCTGAAATCTAGCCTGGAGCTTGCGAAGAGACAAAGTTCACCTGCAGCATGCACTGAGCCCTATGCAGAACAACGCTGCATTAACTTGTCTCTCAAAACAGCCCATTAACTGAAGCACCTGAACATTTTTCAGGTAAAACAGATACACGTGTTTACCAAGTACAGTATCTTGTATGAAGGCAGCTTACAGAAGCAGTTGGCAACCTTTGAGTACAGGTTACAGGCAGCCGCAATTTCCAGTCTGTCTCACCATCCAGCTGGTCAGTGCGAAGGAAGCAAGACCCTGTGGATTTTCAACACCAGTCAGTGCTCTTTCCAGATCTGTCTTAGGTACATCTATAACTCATGTAATGGCTTCGTACCTAGGACACCCTTCTTTCTTTGGAAACAGTATCTGATTTCAAGTAACATTTGTTAATAACGCAAGAATGATATCCTTGCATCACACATTCATTTCCTTCCACTAGTCCGGAATACAGTGAGACTGCACTGTACCTTTAAGACATTTGAAATGTTCTCATTAGTCTGTATGTTTTCTAATCCTTCTGATCAAACATTTCCTTATCCCACACTTAACAAAACAAACCTGAACGGCAAGTAAAATGATTTACATCTAAAATGCAAACTGTTATGCAACCAGATTCATTTACCCTGGATTCAACCACCTACGTTCTTTGAATAGCAAACAAAAACAGAGTATAACATCCCGAGAAGTGGCGGTCCATAAAAGCATTCGAATTCTCTTATCTCTCTAAAATTTTACTATTATCTATTTCTTTCACATTTCCAAAAGATAATTTTCTCTAAACAACCAGTGAAAGGTTAATGGCTATTTTGACAATTGGTTCCAGATGTTTACCATTCTTCTCCGACGTCCTCAGGAAGATCATGTCAGCAGGGACCCGCTGGTTCTGTTAGGAGAAGAAAGGCCATTATTGTGCATACACCCCTGCACGCGTGCGCAGCCGCCTTCCACAGCCCCACCGTGACAAGCAAAGAGGATATGGAGAAAGAGGATTTCTTTGTCAAACTGAAGCTTGGTATTCATTTTGCTTCAATTCCTAAACTCACTTCCCTGCAGAATTCCAAGTGCAGAATAATAACTGGTGCCAGCTCCCACTGACCTGACCCGCCAACGGCTAGATTTACTAAAGGGCTAGTAATTCTATAAGTATGAAGACATTTTAAAGTAATGCTGGTTTCCTTTCAAGAAGTCCCATACTAGAAGAAAGCATGTATCTGGAATCTACAGCTTCCATTTTTCTCTTTTTTGTACTGAATATTTTCATACTAATCATTTTAGAGGTCATAGCTGCTTGCACAGAGAGTCTGTGGGGGAAAAAAAAAAAATAATCAGTGGATTAAACCCACACACACACACAAACTTGCATAAAGGGGGAAATACACCTGTACATACCAGTGCCTACAAATGGATCACTGTGTCTCCCAATACTTGTGTTGTTTACACCCAAAGCAACATTTGGATGTTGCATTTGCATTGGGTATTTAACCTGTGTCCAACAGTCAGACAGAGGACCAAGGAGGCTTTTTATCTTGCTATAGTGTTAAGTGGAAAAATTAGGTCATAGGTGCGTATCTACAGATTTGCTCTCATTTGTAAAGATGATGCTATTTCGGTGGAGCGGGGGAACCCTGAAAAGTGATTAAATATTGTAACTAGTGTTCAACACTTGACATTCTAAGCCTATCATAACATATGACTTCAAAATATCTCATTTTCTATGGTGTTGCAAAAAAAGTACTTTACACAGAAAAGACACACATAAAGGCTAACCTTTTCAACAATGATGAGGTCGCCTACTTGTATATTAGAGCTCTTCACCTTCACAGTCCCTGCAAAAGAAAGATATCAGTGCATTACAGCAGCAGCAGGACAGGGTTTGTGGGTGCTGCGTGATGCTCCTTACCTTCATTTCTTCCACTTCACTATTCTTGAGAAAATGGGTAATGTTTCTATCACAAGGATTAGGCAATGCCGCCCTGTAAAGACTTAACCAAGCCCACTGCTGCCGCTGGGTAAAGAAGTGGGTCTCAATCTGTGAAAAGGGCTGAAAGACTCTTGTCTAACAGCTCCAGACCTCAGCCCTGGATGCAGAAACCCCCTGGTCACTCTGACAACTCTGAAACAAGCCCTTAAACTTTTGTTTGTACTGCTTAACCCAGGAATTTGAAAATACTTTCAGCATCAGGCAGACAACAGAGCAAGAATAGGAAAATCGCAACAGGGAACCATCAACTCGTGACACCTTTTCCTTAGGTGGCTGAAAATCTAAAGCTCAACTCTCAAGCCAAGATCTGGAAGCCATAAGTACAATAGGCCCATCTTAAAAACCAGGCTCATTTCCTCCCGTGCCCCAGCTCTTGTATCTGGCTCAGCAATACCACCTCTCCTTTGCCTCTCGATGGACACAGCCTGAACAAGCCTGGCAGAGTATGGGTCCTACAGAAAATGCATAAACATTTATTTCTTTGCAGCTGTCAAACATTTCCCAGTTGCTTTAAAACAGGGGATTAATTTAACAATTGGCTAGTAATTTCAAATCATTAGCCAGCTCTAGATTTGGCTTCTCAGACTAACTAATGATTTATAATCAGTTAATTTGAACCCCGCCTCTATGTGTCTGTCTGTTATATTTCAACAAAAACCTCTTTAATCTGCTGTGATTTGAGTGGAAGTGGGGGAGGCATGTGGAGCGCACCCCGGCACGGACAACACTCCTACTGTACCTCGAAATTCATGGGCTCACTGGCCAGATAGCAGCTCAGGGGGAAAGGAGAAGGGGGAAGGGAGGGGGAGTAGAAATTAGCACAAAGCACAAAGGTCACTAGGATTTTACTACTGGCAGTCCCTTCATTAGCATCCTTCTCAGGATATGCTTCAGTGTTTCTGCTCCAAATTAACAATGAAAGCCATTCTGGGCTCCCGGCAGCCTGCTGCTTTGGTGACACACTGTGTGCTTAACAACATGCTTCATCACTGCTGCTAATAAATGCAGACTTCCTTACATGCTGTAATTATTCCTACAAATTATAAGCAGTCATGGCCCATTTCACAAATATCTCATAGGTCTTTTGTGGATTCTGGGTTTTGGCTTGCGAGATTTTTAGTTTAAAAAAAAGGGTAAACAAAACGAATGCTGGGCTAAAGACATCTCTGCCAGGGCAGGAAGCATACCGGGGATTAAGAGTCCATTACGCAGAGGCTTGAAAAGAAAAGCCGCACTCCAAGAGGATCCAAAAAAGCATCCCTGGCAGTCTTCTGTAAGGGCTATACAAAGTTAGGTACTATGACACTAAAAGGGTCTGACAGATAACATCTCTTCCTCCCCTTTTAATACGGTTATTCACAAAACAACAAAAAGTGCTTTTGAATATTCTCCTGTGCAAAGGAGCTAAAAAACCACTGTGTGCTTTCCCCATACAGCCATAGCAATTCCTGTGCAAAAAAGCTCTTGGAACGAGATGTGGATTTGCTTAACCATATTTTATGTATTTCTCTTAAAAATCACAAGGATTTATTTGGTGACTGTGAGTATAGGAAGCATTATCTGCTAGGTTCAGGAATGGAAACTTATTGTTGTAGTGCTTTCCTTAATGATGTAAATTTATGCTGAAAAAGAAAAATTAACGCCTGGACAAAGCTACAACGTGATGATTTCCTATCATTATGCACAAAAAGTGCTTTTTGGATCATTATTCTGAAAATAATATCATCTGCTTAAAAATTTTTCCAAGATGAGAAAAATCAAAGCAGCTGGAGCAGATTTGTCTTTTTCAATAACGCTCCCAACCTCAGCTGTGTTAAGGTAAAAGAAAGAGAGGACCTTTCTAACCAATACACATTTTTATAACTACTATATAAGTGAGATGCCCTTTTTAGGTAGCAAAGCTAATTCTGCTTTTCCAGCCATACTCCTGGCCTCTCACGGATGACATCTCTGCAGTATGTACCACATGTCCTGCTAAGAAGGCGCGGGACCAGATGTTTCCTTTGACTCAGGACTCCCATAAAGCAACTTACTTGAATTAGTTTTATTTTGATCTTGGGAATTCCGTAATTCCTTTTTCTTTCTGCAGGGAAACTACCTCCTAAACATTAGATGTTTTCTCATGCGTGTTTAAGAAACTAGCTAATAACACAACTGCTTCATTTCCCAGTATTGCTCTGCTATTAAAGTATTTTTGTAATAATAAATTACTGCTTTTACAAATGCATCTAGAAGCTCTTCCTCTAAATACACATAGGTTTATTTAGCATTTACAATGCTTCCAGTTTATATTTTCTGAAGTTAATCAGAATATAAGTCAGTGATTAACACAATTTTAAAGAGCAACTAGTCTTGATCTCTTTTTTTAAAAAAAAAAATCTGTTGTTAAA
Source organism: Sagittarius serpentarius (assembly GCA_034782735.1). Lineage (NCBI taxonomy): Eukaryota > Metazoa > Chordata > Aves > Accipitriformes > Sagittariidae > Sagittarius > Sagittarius serpentarius. The sequence continues at coordinate 23,954,461 of JAVKLA010000010.1, forward strand.
ATTTGTTGGCGCTTGTTTCATTCTTTGCTGTATCCTGAGTTTTTTTTTTAAGACAAAAAAATAAACAATAAAATGCAGTTTGTTCCAACTTAAACTATAGTCTTTGAAATTATCACTAAATCTGCAGTGTGATGGATGTACCATAAAGCAGATTATTTAAAGTATTAAATATATTAGCCAGAAGAGATGCCTTTTTCTACGATGCAAGCACTTAAGTCAAGATTTCACAATAGATCTGCAGAGCTTCAGTAAGGTACAGATCAAAAAACTTAAATTGGAACTAAAGACAAAGCCAGAGGTTTATTAAAACAAGGTAAAAGCATCTGGGGGGGGGGGGGGGGAAGGTTGGTTGGATTTTGTGAACCAAAATTTTGGGTTTTGCAGCCTTATGGTGTACAAACTGTGGAGCAGGACTCAGAGGGTTTGGGAAAATATTGTTTTTATATGGCTGGTAAATGCCAATGATCTGTATCTTAAGTAGCACCCCGCAGTAGGAGGTCTCTTCCCATTTCTTTCTGTGGAGTTTCTCTCTATTATGCAGTGTTACCCAGGGAGGGGGGGGTGCGAGAGAAGAAAAACAAACCAAGAATTTGCAAGCACAGTTCTAGCTTTCTATCAAGCAGAAAGTCAGCACACAGACTTCTGAACACAAGGAGTCTTGTAGGTTTATGAATAGGGGTTTGAAATTTGATTATTTTTTATTACAATCCAAACAACTGTCCTTTAAATGGAGAGCTTTCCATTAAAAAAAAAAATGCTTTCCAGAAGTCTTCTGGTTTCATCATTTTGGAACATAAATGGATCGGTACAAAGAGAAAAGAGGTTCTGGGTGGAGTTTTTTTGATGTTATGTAAAATAAAGGAAAGCAGAGAAAATACACTACCGTCTACTCTCCCTCACACTGCCCTCCAAAAAGATTAGTCCCTGGAATTCAGCAACTATATTCCAAATAAAATGAAATTCAAACAGGATTCTTCTTTTTTCTCTACAAAGCAAGCAGCTTAGTGAATCTTAAAAAGCTTCACAAGAAGAGTGCCTGAAAAAAAGCTTCATGTACAGGAGCAAAGCTGCAAATCCTGAATACCCCCCCGGGGGTAGGGGACCAGACTGGCGGGTGTGCTGAGCTGGGGAGCTCCCGGGCGGCAGCAGGAGCCGTGCCCAGCCACGCTGCAGCTGTGGCTCTGTACAGGGTGCGAGGAACCACACACAAAGAGGACAAGAGGATCCTGATTCAGGAAAGCATTTAAGTCTGCATTTACTTCTATCCCTATTCAAAACTGCATATAAGCATGTGCTTACGTCTCCCTGACTTCATTCAGACCTAAATATGTGTTTACATCTGTGGGGCTGCACTGGAAGGCCAAGGCTGGAGACGAGAAAAACTATTCTCCAGCCACCTTAACTGCAGCTTAGTGCAAATACTCAGCAGAAATTAAAACAGCTTGGAGAAAGCTACAGTGCTCCATTAGATCCATTATAGCCAGTCTTCAGGACAACAGCGCTCAGTGTCGAGCCTCACCTAATCCCCCTCCCCCAAAACACTGGCTTTAGAGGTGAAACTATTGTGAAGTTTTTAAAAAAAAAAAATTATATAGCAACATTTCAGAGGGCTTTTGTGCATCAATACCCTTCTGCACTGCCCCTTTTCAGTACAGGGCTGTGCCACTATCCTGAAGCATGAACCGTGCTATTCAGCAACACCCCCCAAAAAAAAAAAAAAAAACAAAACACACAAAAAACCCAACAGCCTAGAAACAGTCCAAGGCAAGTCCTACCTGGAGTTTTGTCAGCTACACTGAAAATTAATGGTTAAGATCAGCTGTTCTCAACTTATTTTGATATTTGCTGCTTCTGCTTCTGACCTGATGAAGGGCTTCCTTGAAAGCTTGCCTACTTTTTCTAACTGTACTAACAGATACAGTAAAACAAACCCAACACTCTTCTGTCCCCCAGCCATGGAGGCCTCACAAGGTACTTCCCTGCTCCTAGGTGATTCTCAGAGCTGCTAAGGTTTTAATCACTGGAAAAGTAGATGTTCAGGTCTCCTGAAAAGTTTGAGTACTGAGATTCAGCGAGAGAAAGAAAATGACTTTTCTTCCCAAACCACGAGACAATCATAAATAATTTTCCATGTTTTTCCTACTCTAAATTATACACTAGAGAGTCTCATTCCTTGTTCTGCACCAAATCCATGTTAAATAAAGTGGCTTAAGATTTTCAGCTAGTACCCAGCTGCCAATCCTCCTTGGTCTCTTTCACAAAATTAGAAAAGTTAAAGGACCGGGGGGAGGGAAATCATTCATGGGAAACGTAATAGCAATATGAAAAGAACTAAAGGAGAGGTCAGGCCCCTTATAGATCATTGAATAGAATCCAGAAGGCAACTCTTTTATAACTTTAAATAGATGTAGTACACCCCTCTTGGATGAGGCTTTTGTTGGTTGCCAAGCATTTTAAGTGTTGTAGTAAGAACACGTTATTAAAAGGGGATTTAATATTCAGAAACTCAAACTCCCTAGTTTGGAGTTGCCTCATAATTCTTGGCATGTGAAATATATACAGCCCTAAGCAATTACATTTAAAAAGTAGCCTTATTCTTAAAAGTGTAAGCGTTGAAAGCAGCATATTTTTACTACACCTAGTTCACTGCACCTTAATTCAAGGGTATAAACTTTTATAACAAAGAAACTGGAAATGAAAAAAAAAGAAGTTGCTTAAATTAAGTTCATTCCCTTTTTAAAAACAAAACCCCGGCCTCACCATCACTGTCATGCTATTAGGAGTAACTCCATAGTAAGGCAGCATTCGATTTTTCAAATGAGAATTTAAATGTCTTTGTTAGGTACGGCACAGCTGTAAACAATGGCCAGAGCCAGGGATCAGACACGGCTGAGCTGCTGCGGCCTGGGCTCTCTTACAAATGAGGTCTCCAAACTCCTCACAGTTGGAGGAAGGGGCTAAAGATGATCTCTACAAAAAAGTTCAAGACAAGATATTGCCAATATTGAGGAACTACACCAGTTGCCGCTAACAGAAACACACAAAAGATGTGCTAACATACCACACATTCTCTTTTAACAAAGGACTTCCATGGTCTAAGTCCCTGTCTGGTACAACCCAGAAAAAGCTATGAAACTCAACACTTTTGCGTGCTCAGTAAGTGACGGAACATGTCAGTATGTCAAGCAAGTCACCTTAACGCATGCACTCACAAGCTTCTTCAGTACACAGAGTACTTGTACTTAACTATGATTTGCAGTACCTGTGCTGAAAGTGTCCCCAGTCCTATACAGTAGAACACAGCCTACCTTCACCCTCATGAGTTGAATCGACCTCTGCATAACTGTCTTCTGACAATTTCACAGACCTAGATTTATTTCTTCTAGTAAAGTGCTTTTGCAAATTATCTGCCTATGGGGATCCTCCTCCCTTTTTTTAAGCATACATTTGTTGTTTCCATTAAAGAATATGAACTGGTATCTTACAGGAATCCTTCTTACATCTGTCTCTCGTACCAATAGGGTGAGCAAGCAAAAACCACATGCCAGGGGAAAACAGATGCACTATTACCAAAACTGGAAGAAAAACAAACAAACAAACAAACAAAAAATCCCAAACATATGACATCTGCTATAGCTCCATTCTTGCTTTCTTCCTACTATGCTGCTTGCTGTATTTGCCTTTCCCTCCCTTCATCCATGCAACATTACACAGCGCTTCTCTCATGTCACAGCTTTGCAGGAAGGAAAACACTTTTCCCTTCTGGAAACATCCGCCTCCACAACCTAGAGCAATTCAGATCCAGTTTCATTTTCTTTGTGACTCCAAATCCACCAAGAAGGGAAAGAATAACTGGGAAGGAAGTTTTGGCCTACACTGGAGTAAGGAGCAAGCAGAGTTTAAAAATACCACACCAGCTGCTTGGAAGTTCACCCCTGATGCTGGCTGCAGCGAACTCCCAGCCCGCAAAGCAGGCTCCTGTGCGTGTAAACACGCTGGCTGCCCACTCCCCATGCCTCAAGTCGCGAAGATGATGCTCTGAAGTTATCTGAAGCAATTAACACACACCCCCCTGGCATTAGCTGTGCATCTCCCCGAGAAACCCTCAGCAAAGGCCAGCATCCACCGCAGCCCAGCAAGGAGCCATCCATGAGAAGCCACCCGGACCCCAAGGCCTCCGCAGCAGCAGGAGCCGCAGCGTGCCTGCGAAGCCACGTGCCTGTGAGCCCACAACCCCCTCCCCACTCCTTGAACTCTGCTTCTCTTGACTGTCAGCCGCGTTTGATTGAGTCGCAACCCCCGGCGCTGCCGCGCCAGGATGGAGCGGGGACGCTGGAGCCGCCGAGCCGACCTCTCGCTGTGAGCTTGCTGTAGATCTGCGAGTTCACTTCCTTGTCGCGCATGTAACATCTGATCTCCTCCGCGGCCTCGCGGATGACGGTAACGGCGAGGACAAATCCCTGAAAGGAGCATGGGCGGGGGGGGGGAACAGAATGGATGAAAAGGTCAGGAAAAATCACATCTGCCTCTAATAACAGCAATATTTATCAGTACCACTGCCAACAATCTGCATTTCCTTATTCTATCCTCTCTCGCTAAATCGTTATAGTGGTACTACGCGCTGCTGTGCAGAACTCCCAATAGCAAACTGACAACAGACTTGTTGCTTAAAAAAATAGGGTTGTTTCTCAGCTTTACTGTGATGCTCTGCCAGTACCTCCCCAAGCAAATCTTTGTAAAGTTTATCTGATGAGTGTACATAACGTATTTCATCTCGCTTCACAGGCGAGTAACCAAGACCGAGAGGGGTTACACAAAAGTCCAATGTAAGACAGGATCCCTCAAATCTCAGTACTCCCTCCACCACAGAGCCAAAGTTAGCTCACCTAAACTGGGAGATTTCTTTGTATAGAAATCTACATAGAAACTTATAGAACCCCCTTTTTATGTATAGATATATAATGCATGGGTCTTCACGTGAACGTATGTACACACACTCAACCTACACAAATAAGCACTCTAAATATATTAACGTGAACTACTCATAGTATAATTACACATTTGTCTGACTAAGGTTTCAGTTCTACTTTTCTGTGGATATGAGCAGTCACTTCATTTCCTCTTGTCATGGGGAAAATGCCCACATCACATCCTTCACTATGAAAAAAACCACCCTAAATTAATGCAAAACAATTCTTTATGGTGCTAGTACCCCAAAGTCATTTTTTATTAGGCACTATTCAGCTCAGACTCACTAAACAGTTAAAACACTCCTCATCCATTACAGATGAAAAATGAACAATCTGTATTCTTGAAAATTGCAACCATGTACTGATTACCTCTGTCAATAAGAACCTTTTTTAAGAAGGGGGCAGGGTGATGTTAGAAACTGAGGGTTACATGAAAAACACATGAATACATCTGTAAATACTAACTACCCAAACAGGAGATTTTGCCAGTGGATTGCAATTTCCAACTTCAAGTAACTTCATTTTTAGAAAGAACGGCTATGCACACACACCTCCAAAAACTGTCTGCACAAGTTGTCAAGCTGGGCGCAAAAAACTTGTGAACCTGAACTCCACAACCACCTTGGGAAAGTCTTGCTGTGGAGCATTGCTGACACTACCCAACACAGTAACAATTCAAATTCTCACTTTTTTTTTAAACAAAGAAAAATGATGAAGAATGACCTAAGAGCTACTAAGACCAAAGGAGAGCAGTGTCTTTAATTATTAAAATACTGAGGTATAATTCACCTGCCGGCTCTCACACTCCTATAATAGAAGTAAATAGTCCCTAATTTTAGTACATACATATGTGTCTAAATGCATGATCTCTATTAATTAATATCAGTCTTGAAATGCAATGTAGTATGTTTCTGCAGTATTTAAAAATGCAGACACTTGAAGAGACACAAGGATGGGCAATTACTTTTTTTAAAAATGCCTGTATTCAATCTTGTATTTACAAACATTGAAAGTAAGAAGCCATTAATACTATACTTCCAGAGAAGCGTTTCACCCCCCAGCATTCAGGATCACAACTGTCTGTTTTGCATCATCATGGAAGATTGCTTTCCCATAACCAACAAACCAAGAAAAGAATGAACATTTCTCTTCTATTTACAAGTGGCATTCGTGCATTTAGCTAGAAACTCCTATCTGCTTTCCAAAATAAAATAAAAAAGCATCAGTTATTTTCAACTTATGTTTCAGCTGTTTGAAGAGTCTTCAAATAATTGCCCCAAAATATTCCCACATGTGTCGACTCACTGTGTCATCTCATATGTCATTCCATCCCCAATGCTTGTATTAGCAGCCAGTAATGAACAAAGACCTTTCTTATCCTGCTTTCTGGCAGCTCATATGCCGAATTCTAATTGCTCACCTGGCACAGACAAGTCACAACTGCCTATACAAAACCCAGAAAGAGAGATCTTCTGTGTGCATGTGTACTTTATTTATAGGACAGGATCTTACGAAACTAGCGTTAGATTCATACAGCAAATGGAATACAGCACACACTTGAGACAGAATTCAGGGAGATCCAGGCTTTAAAACAGACAGAATTTTAGCAGCAATGTCCCAAATCTACCCCCTTCACTTCTTTCTGGCTTTTACCAGGGATTTCACTGTACTGAAACTCTGAAAGGCAGGAAAAATTTCCTTTGCCCCTCTCTCAGCATCCTCAACAGAGCCACAAATTCTTACCACCATCATTTCTCAAATCAGTGCACAAGCAGTGTCTTAGAAAGAGCCCTGTGCTTTTAAAATCAATTTTCAGTTGCTTTTGTGTCATTTCTTTAAAGTAAAAAGGATGTCTATCTATGGAGATTTTCAAAACTCAGGTAGATGAGTTAAACCAACCTAAGTTTAAAAAAAGCCCTGCTTTGAGCAGACGGTTGGACCAGATGTCCCTCTGAACCAAGATTATTCTACAACACTATGAGCTGAAGTGCAGCAGAGAAGTTATTCACATAGAAAGATAAATAATAGTTTTACTGGGATAAAAGAAAAAAACATATAGGTACCTATATTTAAGCATTTAAGCAGTTGTAACTGGCTCATGCAGTGCATTTTAGAGATTTAAGAAGCCCATTCTATGCAACTATTCCTCTTTCTGTCCTTTGCCAGGACTGAGTTTCTGCTTCAAAACTGATTATTATCGATTTCCTTTGATCGCAGGTAGAACACATGGCTATCACAAGAAAAGGGCAAATAATTTACAGGAAGGAAAGAGTATCTACACCTTGAGCGAGTGTGAATGAGTGTGTGTCTCTATGTTTTTATATGTGGGAGGTTTGTGGAGGGGTGTTTCTCAGTTTTTTCATTTGTTTTTTACAATGTGGTTAAACCATGAAGCAGCCTGTTGACCTATCCCAAGGCCACAGGTCAAACTGTTTGGCAGGGGAGCATAATTTGCCAACATTGCGCATATGGCCACTCATTAAGGTCACTTTTGAAAGGTGCCCTTCGGTCCTTCACTGCAGTTGCTAGGCTGGTCTGGGCTCCCGCAAGCACTGGCCCTTGTGTGACCACCCTGGGAGGGCACAACACCCCACACAGACCCCCCTTGAGCACACCCTGTGTTCAGATCCAGCTGTGAACACCACACATGTTGCTCCAGTCTCTTTTCGTTTTCTCATGTTATTCATGAAGTCCTGCTGCCCCTGCAGTCACCATGGCCAGTGGCAAGAACTCTGTGCCTGTTAACACCCCACAGATGAACAAGTTGGGGGCAGAGTCCTCTCACATCCTTGTCAAACCTCTACAGAATAAAGCTTACGGCCAGAACAGGCATCTACCCTACAACCTGTACGGAGCTGGCCTGGAGAAGTAAGCTAACATAATGGTTTAAGGTACAAACTTATGCCCTAGAGAAAAGGCAGCAAAAGAAATTTCATCAAAATTAAACTTTCTTGAACAAATAAACCTTGAATTACCTACCAGAGGAACCCAGTATGTGTAAAGCGCACCAAGCCTCATTTCAACGACAAACTGAGAGCAGGCCAAAAGCAAGAAATAAAGGTTGAAGAAGTATTTGAATTGGTTAAACAACACCTAAAAAAGAAAAGAGGGAGGGAGGAGATTAATGGACTTCAGAAGTTATGCGTATTGAACTAACCACCAGGAACATTTTTGTATGCTCCTCTAGTGTCTAAATGCTAACTTAAGGCAGTCTTAAAGTAGTCCTTGACACTCAGGACAGACCTGTTTCTGGTTTGCTGCTGCTCTAACGCAGCCTTTACAGAAGGCCCACCAAACGCAACCCAAACTTTAATTATTTCCTGCAGCTCCAGGTTCTGCACCTGTCTACTGTAAAACCACTGAAACTGGAGAAAGCATTGGGGCGGGACGATGAAAAGCGACTTTCTTCACACTTACCCCGGGCAGAAATGTAAACAAGTTGTATTTCTGATTGTTGATCACATTGCGAGGGTATCTCTGGTCTCTCTTCTCTGGATGGCCAAGCCAAACAGTACGCGGCCTTGGGTCTCTCCTGCCACAGCATCTTAAGCACTCACAACACCTATGGAAGAAACATTTCATTTTAAATTAATGAGTTAATTTTTAACACGTTTCTCTGACTCACACACACACAACCTCAAGACCCTCTCCACCAGCCAGGCAGAACAGCTGAGCATCACTTCTTATCTGTCACTCACCACCTCTCATCTGTCAATTATCTCCTGTATTACAAGCCTCTTAAAACCCACAGCCTGACTTTCTACCAAATAGACCCTCCGCCTGCTAAAGCCATTGCCAACCTGCCTCGCAGTCCGCCGAGCTACGAGCAAACATCTCGTACAGTGTTGCAGCTGTTACTAAAACATCACGTAACCATGTGTTCAACGCTGGGCAGGCCTGCGGCAGTGCTAGAAATGTGCCTGCAGCAAGGGCTGGGGAGGCTTCTTTGTTTTGCTTTCAAGAACCCGACGCACGGAGAAGCATGGACCAAGCTCATCACTACACCGAGTCAGTGCCGGCTGCTGGGAGAGCTTCTGCCTCCTGGAAGCAAGGAGGTGTGGGGTACAGGCAGAAAGGTCCCCTTGCATCAACCCTGGATTGCAGGTTTTGTGCCAAAAAGATCCCGTGAATAAAATAGTAACGGCCACTTTCTGTTATCGCTTCTGTTTCTTTGTTGGTGTATGGAAACATCCTCACACAAAAGGAGGCTTTCCCACTTACAGACTGAAATTAAAACAGGAATGCATAAATGTAAATTGATCTCACATGTCCTCAAGAAAAGAGATGGAGACAGAGATTCTCCTCTCCTTCCCTGCAACCTCTACTTCATAGAAATTTACACCTTTTTAACAGAAGGCTTTAATATTCGCATATTTGAGGTTTTGCACTTTAAAACAGTCTCGCCAAGGAATAATAATCTATAATCCTCTAAAAATTAAACCGTAAGAGGAATCTGAAAATAGATACTAAGTGATTACTGATTTTATTTTTACACAGTATTACAGTCATTAGCGCTGTTTATATTAATGGCAAATTGTATGTTAACTACTAATGAATAACACACATCCTCATCGACTGAGAATACACACTGTAGATCCAGCTACACAGTCTTAGTTTGTTAGCTTAGCTGTAGTAATTCGTATTTTCAGCTCTTCAGGTGACTGTCCTGCTGCCGCACCACCGTGGAGGCTGTGAGCTCAGGCAGCCCAGGGCACTCCTGGACCCAGTGCTGCAAACACAAGCTGCCAGAAAAATTGCTGCAGGAATTTAAGTTCATCCTATTTTCAGTCAGACTAGTCCAATATAACTTCTGCTCTAATTTTTTTCCTGCATTTTTGTCTACTTTGTCAGCAGTATCTCTGTTCTTGCTCTATTAAATATTGTCATGATTCAATTATCGGGCTCAACAATTACTTTTTCTATCTTGTAATGCCAGTTTTCCAAAAATTGTTCAAAATAAATAAAATATGAACACGTTGGCATGCTGATTTTTTACTTTTTCAACTCAGGCTTATATTAAAGCCATTTATTTAACACCATTTCTGGCCTTTGCTAAAAGTTACACGGGAATTCAGGAAAGCCACATCAACTTCACTAAAACTGATACCGCTACTAAAAGATCCCCTCTTCTCTCCGGGGGAGATATTTAAAATCCAGGCTACAAGACGTGAGCTCAGCTAGCAATCCGACCACCTGTTTAAACCATGAGTACATAACACCTCACCAAGGGTCCCCTCAGCAGCTCCGGCCCGGCCGATGCCCCGACCTCTCCCCACTGCCCTTGGGGAGCTCTGGACTCACCAGAGTCAATGAATAAATCCCCGCGATGGCATGCGGTGCCTATATTTGAAATTACCCAAGTTAAAATCTCCTCCAGCACACAGCTGGGTGTCATACATAAGAGAACTGCAGTCCCTCTTTTGGAAACCACTGCACGGCCTACAAACTTCAGGCTAGATGTTGCTTTTCTCAACCAAAAGATCCCGGGACACGGGGACAGGAAACACTTATTCTCTAGAAGAATACGGAAGAGTCACATGCAATTCATTAAGTAATGGTAACACCTAAGGACTGCAACTTTCCTTCCACAGGCCAGAGCCTGCCCGCCACAGCCCCCAGGCCGCCCGCCACCAGCTTGAGGCACCTCATGGGCCCTTCAACCTGGCTGCTGTGGGCAGCGAAAATTCAGCTCTCACACAAATTTTAGCAAATAAAACCGTGCACTGTTTGATGTACGGAATCCTTACTTGAGGCAATGAATCAAACAGAGCGTTGGTTACTTCGTGGGAGATGCAAGGACTTACAAGAGATCCCTCTTGCACCTTGAAAAAGGCTGTTCAAAATTGCAGCATTGTACCCTCCCAGACCCCAAAAGGGTTATTTTTCTGTTGTCACTGCTTCTTACTGAAAGCCAATCTCTTCCCAATCCCCCTTGTTCCTTTAAAAATAGACCTATTGAATTTCACTGACATTTGGGAAAGCCAGTATCAGCCAGATTGATAACCAAAAGCTTCAGAGGTCTTACAAACATCTTTCCAGAAACCACTGCTAAGATCTGTTCTTGAATCATGGCATTCTGCCACAAAAGGCCAGTTAAACACATACCTAACTGAAAGAACTAACTATTTAAGGAAGTACACGAAGCATTCGGCTCTTGAAGTCACTGTCTTGCCAGAAGACACACACAGCATGATGAGCAGTTTACAAGTCATCACACAGAAGGTGGTTTCCTACAAAGATACCATTTTTTTATGTTTTATGCCCTGCTGGATGCAAATAAACAGAAAGAAGTGTTATCAGTTAAGTCAGTTCCTTCAGTACAGAAGAGGAAGAAAAATCAAATTTCCTTCCAGAAGTAAAGGTGTCACCATGTGATTCAGTGCTCCATGAGCAGGCATAGACATTAACTTCACAAGGCTGATTTGCAAGACAATTTCTCACAAGCTTTTAAAACTAGATAAAAGGATCTTTGCATAATCAAATTACTTTGACATTATTATATTTCATGAAGAGTGACAGATGAGCCCTGAAAAGGTGGATTTTTCTCTAGTCTGTACTCAGGAACAACCTAAGCCATAAACGTACAGATGCCACCCAAACACAAGAGAGAAGGTTTTCTTACTCAAAGAAGCTTTGAGACGAAAATGCTGACAAGATAGCAGAGCACTACATAGCACCCACACATCGGTACTGAAGGAAAATGAACTTACAAGTTTTGGATGGCGCCTAATAGCCTCTTACCAGCTCCATGTAAGTCAAACCCTCCATTCCAAAAAGTCCCCCAATTTCAGTAACTATCCTACTGCTTTCACCTACACACATCCGACACTGGCCATGTAGAGGTCAGGTTTATCAAAGCCTCTGCAGTTGTCAGCTCTGACTTGCAAACTGTTCATTTGCTGAAGAAGAGAAAATTAGGAGAATGCAGGAAAATCTGACGGAAGTTAACACAGTGGGTAAGGCGAACAGTTCAAAACCCTGACAGCAATGAACACCCAGATCAAATTACTGGAATAAAATTGGAGATGCTTTACTGTTCAAGTATATACAAGAGGCATCTGACTTCCTACAGACTTGCAGCACCACTGCTGTCATCTCTGCTTACCTTTATAGAGGGACACTGCCTGTTATTCTGCATTTGTAACATTTCTAAGACAATGGACTCCCATCTTTGACTATTCCCTAGGTAGTTACCATAAAACCGTAATTAACATAAATACTCTAAATGTAACCCACTTCAAAAAGATACACTTGCCCCTGAAACTATCCATTTTTGTCAAATCTACAAACATTTTTTTTCTTGTTAAGAAAAACTAACTAGTAGATCTTTCTTCCTCACACAGTTGTGTCTAATACCCACACCTGAAAGGCAGTTACCAACATGACACAAACAGTAAAGTTGGTGTTAAACGCTCAAATTCATAAACTCTACCTCAGAAGTATATTTTATTAGCTTGATACCTTTTAACTGCAGTTTTCTTTTGTGTTTGCAAATGAAGACCTAACACAAATAGTACCTTGTATCCCAAATACATTTTAATGGAGAACAGTTAAAATGGTGGTATTTGGATCACAACAGAAAATAGACGTGGGAAAAAAAAAAGAAAAAAAGTGTTTTTCCATCTTTCACAATGGAGAAAACCACGTAAGATTGGCCTTTTTCCATGTTTTAATGACTGTGAATTCAGAATGACCTCTACGATAAGGCTCCAAATAAGAGGCTTTGCCCAAGGGAGCAAACCTGGTGTCCCCACACCCCATTTCATCACAATGTGTTTCCCAGTTACAGAGAGTCAGTCAGTCCTTGTAATCAGACATCTGAAACCAGTTACCTTTGTTTATTTTTTAGGCTGGGCCTCTTCTAGGGATTGCACTCAACAGCAAAAATACCTATGCACCTATATCATAATATTTACAATAGGATAAGGCTCAAAGAGGGTACTACTATAATTTAATATTTTTTTTACTTGTGCTAGGAATTTTTTTTACAAAGTAAAATTCACCAATACGCTCCAAAGAACTTTCCAAATATCTGGGCAAATCTTCAAACCAATACCTAAATCTCCAAAGCAGACTTCCAGATATTTTAATAAGTTCAGTGACTTATCAGCATTTTTTCTTCATGAATGTACAAGAAAATGGCACATGAACCCCACAAACTAACCAGAACATTTAACTTAAGAAAAGTGTACTCTGCCCAACTGTTTACATACAATTAATCTTTTCTTTGCCAAATTACTGTGAATTCACTAGTCTCTGAATGCTAACACCTAGCGCTGCTAAACTGCTTACACTTGCGTGGTTCTAAATGACACAGCAGCCCCCAATGCTGACAGCACCTAGAAATGCAGGGAAGTAGAAGGCAATTGCACAAAATTACCCCAAATTTAGCACACGTTCTGCAAAGCCATGACCTCTCATAGTGTTCCCACCACAAAGATACTTGTTGCTGTAAGAATTTTAGTTTACAAATGCTGCATTACTGTAAGGTTTGAGAATCAATCTAAAAATAATGCAGTTCTAAGTATAAGCAAGAAAGGGCATGGGAGAATCTGCTGTGTAAAAATAACAGTTTTGGGAAATTTGTGCCTGGCTAAAGTCAGTTTTTGCAACCTCCTGAATTACAGGGAAAGCAAACTGAAAACCTAGTTTGACAAACAAAGAAAAACTTCCTGCCTGGCAAGTTTTTGAAGGCGATTATCAGTAGTATCAATGCTCAAGTAAAGAATATCCAGCATTTCTAAGAATCCTCCTACATAGCCTTTTAGTACGAGGTTTCGATGTAACGTAAAAGAATTCATTAAAAAAGTCCAACCAATGAACACAATACTACAACCAGCAATAACAGAGTCACACGTTGCAACACTTTAACTCAGGAGGTTTATCAGCGCTCAGGAATCCCATTACGTCATTGTCTCAAAGCCTCCTCCAGAGCATGTGGTGCTCAGCAAGTAACTCATGCACCACTGCCTGAAAATCCTGAAACTCAGCAAATGCTGATTTTTATCCCATAGACATTCAAAGATCCCCAAAGAGTTTTTATTATGAAGGCACTTAGTCAACCCCAGTGCTGGCATTTAACTCTTACCTATTCTGGGACCTTGTTTTTTCCTCTTGTCCCACAAACCATTCGGCGCAGTGCCTGTACTTTGCCAGGTGGGCACAGAGCAGAAGCCCACAATCCAAACCCCGGGAGAGCAGGAATGTTACCTCTGCACACTAACTGCGTAAGCGTCAGCTCATGGCTTGTTGAAAAAAGTTAGAAAAGTGAGCTTTCGATAAGAACGCAGACATTTCTCAAGCACAGAACCATGTGCTCATTCTTACAGGCAGATGTTTATCACACCCCCCCCAAAGATATTCAACTGCCATAATTTTTATTTTTTTAAACTTTTCAATGATGTCTTAAACTTCATTAAGGAAGAATACATTACCAAGCTCATTAGTTCTGCTTTAACATCCTCTATATGACATCTGTGATCCTTACAAAGTGCTTTACACAAACAGGAGTGGCTACAATGGCAGACCGTGTTTTAATAGACTAATGGCAGGTTTCATTAACCTACCCAGAGTCATGTGCAGACAGGATAGTTTCACTACCTGCACCCTTTCTGTCTTACATGTGCCGATGTTGCAATGTGAGCAAACACTGGTCTCCACAGCTGCTTTTATTACTGCACCAGGCTGTGTTGGCACAACACATGGTGTGACGCCGGTGAGCCTGGCACTCACCAGCACTGCACGGCTGCTGCGCACTCACAGGAGCCAAAGCAAAAGCCCCCAAACCTGCCAAGGACTTGTACTGAGGGTAGAGACGGCCACGCTTAGGGTGCAAAGTCCTGGCCACGCCGCTAAATATCGGACTTGGGATGCCCACATGCTGGAATGACAAAACACAACTCATACTGAGAGTAAAAAGGAAAGATGACGCAGAAAGATGGGTGGTGAACCTAATAAGGAACATTTCAGTCAGCATCCTTTTCCCTTTCTTCTCTGGAAACTGAATAACCTTAACCTCGAAAAAAATCCATTCAGTTGAGTACCTGCAACAAAGTACTCTAAGCACAAGCAAACAAGTACACAAACGTGTTTTCAGATTATCCTGGTGCTCATTAAGTAAAATGTCCTTTTGACTGGGGCTATCAGCTTTTTCCAGTTAACTTACTTGTTCCTCCCTGAAAGAATTTTACAGGCATTGCATAGTTCTGTAATCTACTGTTTCTTTGGATACCATCCCTATTTTTGGGTATCAAGCTTAAAGACCTGGATGATGAAGGAAGGGGCTGCTCAGGCCATCACATTACTCCAAAGTTTTCTGCTCAGGGCAAGGTCAGTGTCACTAGACGAAGTTGGCTGTTTCTGGCAGGAGAGAACTACTGGCATTATTGGCAATAAAATACTTTCCATCAGGAAATCAGACTACATCCTCAAAAGGGAAAGAAAGACTGTCTAGGAAAACAGCTGAAAGTTTGACATTGCTGCTTAGAGATGCTGATAAAATTAGCATGCACTTTCCAAGAATGGGAATCACAAAGTTACAGAAATGTGAGCAGTTTTCTATAAAAGTTTAGGAATACACATTCCTAAACATTCCTCCTTCTGTTTCGTAATGTAAGTATTGAAGAACAGCATTGCAATATAGTAAACTAGCAAGTCACTGTACACCATGAGCTTTTTAAAATTATCTTACAGAAAGAATATGAAAAATACACGAAGACAGCTTATATGGCGAAGCTTATACAGCACTGCGTTATTAAATCACAACTCGGCAAAAAAAATAATAAAAACCAAACTTACAAATTCCCAAATAAAATCACAACCACTCAAAAGCATCTCTTTCAATGAGAACTGTATCCGAAACTTTGAGTCCTGTAAGTGATGTGGCCCTTAACTTGCACAGGTACCTAAATAAACAGAAGGTGCTGAAGAACAGGTCTACGGTGTACTTCACTTGGGATTGTATTTGTTTACAAAAACACAGTTTCAGTGATGATTGAAGAAGCAGTAATGTGACAGATTGACTGTCAGATGCCAGATTAACAGCCATGACCAAGGAGCAGGTTTTATTTATAAATGCAGCATGTTTGATGAAGTATCTGAGAGCGCAAATGAAAAATGCTTTCATAAGCATTTTTTCATGTAAAACAAACCTAATGGAAAGAAGCGTCACATTTATCTAATACTGGAGTAGTATTTGTCAAATTAGCGGTGAAGCTCGTAACATATTTAATCACTTCTACAATAAGCACATTTCTCGGGTGATGTTTCTGTGTTTCTCACAGGCTGTGCTGCTAAGTCCTTGGCACCTTTAATATACAAACCAACCTTACACATTTCATTATTTTAAAAGCATATGAGGAATTTTCTATTAATTTAAAAAAAACAAAAACACAAACAAAACCAAAAAAACAGAGCTATGCACAACCACCTAGCCTTTTTAAGCACCTCCACATGATTCAAACATTCCCGTTTCACACAGTGCAACGGTGCAGCTCAGGAAGGGGCCGGGAGCACTGCTATTCCTGCAGCCCACCCCTGCCCAGCCGCCAAGTGCCGTGGTACAAAACAGCTCGTCTGTGGGAAACCAGCCCAGCTCTGCACGCACTGAAGCACACCCACACGCAGGCAGATGGAGGGCAGGAGCTCCCATCTCTCTCTGTTGACTTTGAAATGGGATTTGCCATTTTAAATAGAGGCAGAGTACACATGCACGTACAACAGAATGGCCGCATGAAATGTTACTGTAAAGCTCCTCCTTCCCCGTCTCATTCCCCATTCTTCCGCTCACATTTCTGGATCAAGGCCTTTTTACATTGCAGAGGCAGCATGAGCACAGCAGTTTGCTGGTTCCAAAAAATGCCTTGCAGGATTGTGGACTGAGACCATAAGCTGTTTAGGGAAAAACTTGTGTCATGCACTGAACAGAGCATCTGGGGTGCTTCAGGAACTTGCAGCTCCCTTCCCGGCAGAGCTCAGCCCCTGGGAAGCTGAGACGCACTTGCCATCCCACCAACAGTCCTGCTGCAGTTAATGCTATCCTTCCCTCCTAATTGGCACATATCTCATAGCGGTTTTCAGAGTGCTGCAAAGCCTTTGGAAGAATATGGATGAATTCAACGCATACAGCTGCAGAATTTAGAGCTTAGCCTTTGACTGCAGCAAGGAAGATCCACATTAAAGTTAAGCTCAGGAACAGATAACCACTTTTCCCGCTGTTTTATTAAGCACATGGTTTCTCTTTGACACAGATCTCGGCTGTCTGTGCCATCATTCATCTCTGCAAGGCTACTGTGCGAGTTGCTCCCTGGCTTCTCTTTAAAGCACACTAGAGGATGAGGCTGTAATGAAAGCCTTGTTTGGATGACAGCTGCCCTACCTGAGAATTAGCCATTTCTTACTTTTTTGATAACATACACGAAGATTTCTATGAAGTCACGTAGTACATGAACAGAAATCTGTTCCCCACTCCAGAAGACCACACTGACAAAAATCTCCAAGAACTTCCCCCCCACTGGTGGGGGGGGAAACCCCCCCAGCAGAAACTGCAGTCAGGGCTATGCTAGGGTGAAGCCTTTCAAGGCTTGCTTATCCCTGGATTTTCATATGTATGTGAACATAACATGGAAGACTTTTGTTTGGGTTTTTCTCAGAGGGAACAGAAGAAAAAAGGTCTTGATTATGGCTTAGGATTCCCAGGACTCTGTCTTGGATGTGACACCAGGGACCATCCCTGACTTGCTGGCTGATTTCTTCTTTGGTTTATAATACTGGTTTGGTTCTGCTCAATTTCGATGCTTTGCTATCCACGCTATCATCTGACCAAATTACTAACATGTCACAGGCTACTTATCAGTAAAAGAAGAGTTCCTAGCATATGATAAGTCCCATGGCCAAACAGAGTTACTGCACCAAGCGGAAACCCCAAACGCAAGTTATTCAGACTGCTACTGAGAAAAATCCTAAGCAATCTTCCTTCACAGCTTCATGCTGCCAGAATTTCTTGCTATCACTGGAAACATCATCTCTGTGACTGCTAATCAAGTAGAGTCCACAACCAACAAACCATAGCTTAGGTTAGATGAGGGCAATTTCTGTTAGACACTACTAACCACACTGTAATACCCAAGAGGGTCTTGGTGGAGATTAGAAAACTTTAGGAAATTAAATCATTCAAGAAGCTTTGAGAAATTTCTCAGGCCTCCACCTCTCCCTGATCCCTTTCAATCACATCACCAAACTTAATGCCATGGTGGCTGCACCTTGTGGAACTTGCCCAGTGATCCATGCGACACAGGCGCTGAGGAATTACTTGCTGCATCACACACACCTCCCAGCCCAGCAGCAACTGGCACGGATCTTGCTACATCAATTACTAGAAAGAATGTTCATAATAGGGAATAACTCTAATAATGAATAATTATGTAGAACAATTTCAGTTAGAGGAATCAATCAAAACTATCAACCAAAACCATAACAAACAAGGGAAAAAGTATCAATTTCCTCTTGCTCTAATGGTCAGGATTTCCTTTGATATTTTGGTTTATTTTGCTAATATCACTCACCACATTTTAAAAAACAAATTATCCAGGGACAAATGAAGCACTGCAATAACTGACAGCCAGGTAACTGGGATACCCTGTACACCCCACCGTGTACAAACCAACCTGTCTGGATAGTGGTGCAATTCCCTACCAAAAAGATATTTAAAGGGTCATTTTTCTTATTTAACTTCTTGCACGGGAATACCAGTATAAATATATACGTACACCTCCTTGAGGAAGTCATCCCACACTCAGGATATTGCAACATCCCCCACCAAGGATATTGTATTGCACTAGCTGTTACAGTTAAACAGAGACCTTTGTTACAGATCTACAAACACCGTTTCTGGTCCAACGCTGCTCCTCAGCAAAGGCCGAGCGCTGGCTCCGGCACCAGCCTGCGCGTTCTCCAGCCCCGCGCCGAGCGCAGCGGCGGGGATGACAAACAGGACCGGCAGCAGGGCTGGGGTCAGGCAGCCGGTGACACAACCGCCTCTCGCCCGGCCCGGCCGTGCCAGCGGCGCCCGCGGGCGTTTGCTGCCCCACTTCGCCGGGCCGGGCTCGGCTGCGGCGACCATCAGCCGCGCTCGCTGCTGCCCAGGCACCGCTTTGTCTGGAGGGCTCTAATGGAGAGGGCGATGAGGAGAGGGGCCGGCCGGGATCATTTTTTCCCCACCCAAGGGGCTGCCAAGCGGCAGCCGATGGCTGGCCCCGCTCCTCCCAGCCCCGGCGCCCCCGGCCGCAGCGCAGCGCAGCACCCCACGGCAGGATCCTGCCCTCCGCCCGGGCGTGCCACGGCAATGGCGTCAGGAACAACCTGTCAGCGCCTGCCTGCATGCCTTCCCCCCCTTCTCCTCCTCCTCCTCCTCCTCCTCCTCCCCCCGGGCTCGGACCGCGGCCGCGCAGCGCAAGGCAACGCGACTCCCGCCTGCCCTCCGCTGCATTTCCGCGCCCCGCCTGCCCCGGGCATCCTGCAAAAGCCTCCGAGCGGGGACCCCGCCGCCGCCCCGAGGCGAGGGGGCCGGGGGTCGCGCCGCCCGCGCGCCCGCCCCCGCCCCGCGCC
>JAVKLA010000010.1:23974136-23997349 GCA_034782735.1 Sagittarius serpentarius
CCCAGCCCCGCCCAGCCCGGCCCGCCGCGCCCCCCCCCGCCCCGGCCGCCCGGCACCTGCTCTGCCCTTAACCCCGCACCTGGGGCGCCGGGCCGAGTTCTGCCGGGCTGCCGGCGCCCGCTGCCCCTTCCCCTCGCTCCGGCCTGCCCCTTCCCCTTGGTGCCCCGCGCAGCCCGTCTCCATTTCCCACCCGGGTCGCTCCTGGGGACTCGCTCAGCACGGCCATACGGGCACCATTGGCCTTCTGCGCCCGCCGCCTCTGCAGCCGTGGTGGCCTCCTGTGTTTCACCTCAGACGAAAGGCCCGCACCACATCTCGTGGGTCCTCTGCCTTTTGCAGCCAGCACAGAGTTCTATCTCCCCTTCTTTATACCACCCACGTTACAGGGCTGTGCTTTACGGTGGCTGCTGCTCGCACCCTTCTTGCTCAGTGACCTTCACCCACTCTGGAAATGCTCGTTTCTGGATCCTAATTCAGATTTCCTCTGCAAATTTAGGCACAAATTGCTCCAGTGTTTCTGTTCTGCTTATGACTTCAAGCTTTTCTTTGCAATCACAGTGACTAAATCTTCATTAAAACTAAGTATACAAATCACATTCAAAAAAAGCACTGGGCCACAGAAGCTGAGATACGTGCTTGGCCTGATAAACTTTGTATTTTATCAAACAGGGTTCCTGGATGCCACCAGAGTCTTTCCCAGAAGTTGCTTTATATTCCTGTCCCAGCTAAACTCTGCCCAATGTGTCTTTGACACCTGTTTTGTCTTCTCTGTCCACTCATCTTGCTTCACTCCAGCTCTTCTGCCTCCACTGCATTTTCCTCTTGCCATCTCCATATCTTCATGTTCTTCTTTGTCATAAACAAGAAAGAAAAGGAATCCTCTAAGAATGCACACCCTGCTCACCTCCAGCCCATGTACCTTTCATGCTGTTGACCTTTTTCTTCATCCCAACATGAAAAATGGAATTCCCAGTGGCAAAGATGAATTTCACAGGGAGGATTAGAAACTGATACTGCAATGGTCCTATACAAATGAAGTACACTTTCCCAGTGATACTATCATGAAAAAAATTGGTCAAGACAAATATTCATCCTTCTTAAAATGTGGAATGTTAAACTACATCTAGAAAACCACAAATAGGGAAGTCTAAGAGGGTTAATGGTATCTGGTCAGCCACCAGAAACTGTGCTGATAGCCTGATGGAAGCTTGGGTAAAGTCAGTGGAGAAAACCACCAAGCAATTGAAAAAATGTCAGTAATAGTAACAAAGAAAAAATTGCTTCAGATTGTGTAACTAGTTAGGCAATGGCCCTGTGTCACAGTGTCACAGCTGGTTGATGGGGATCCAGCCCCCACCCCTTTCAAATCACTTCCTCCCCCTTCTCCGTTCCTCTCTAACGCTTTCGTCCCTGTGTGGCTGTGCTCTAAATCAGCTCTGCAAAAGGACTCGTTTTACAAAAACCATCTGTCTGGGTGAGTTCCTTTATTTATTTATTTCAATCAATCCCATTAGGAGCTGGACGCCGAGAGCAGCCTGCCAACAGCCAAGCAGCACCAGTGAGAGTGCCGCAGCCTCGGGAGGGCACGGGCTTGGACCAGGGGCTTCTTCTGCCAGGTTTGCCTCGAGGGGACTCTAATGTGGGTGTTAGACATCTTCTGTAACCGAAGCCTTGCCTGCACTGAGCAGTAGCTGCACTCGTGGCTGTTGCGGGCAGGTGCCCGTGGGTACTGACAAGGTTACTGTTTTGGAAAGAGTGCTCTAGCCACCGTGGGCATTGCCTGTCTTAAGTTTGCTCCCACCATCTGCATAGCCACACCAGTGAGGGCAGCAAACCTGCTGCAGGCTGTCATTCGTGCCAGCGTAGCTTCTTCCTGTTTGAAACCACCAAGGTTTACACCGGTGCACCTATAGAGATAGAGGAAATGCCCAGTGCAGATAAAGATCGTATGAAATAATCAGATCTACATATCCATCTTGCACTCCAGTCCCGGTCACCACAAAATCTGAACCTCTTTCTAGTGCACGGCCAGCTTATTTCTTATCCCTTTGCAAACAGTCTGCAAAATCCTTCATTTAACAAATAACCTACTTGGAAATGTTCACTAAGAAAAGACTCACCGTGCCTACTTACACGTGCAGCAGTATTTAGACCACTTAAAATGGGTGTCTCCTTTAATTGTTGTAGCTACTCCCTACAGCTGCCTGCAATCCTGGGCTGCCAGATCTCCTCTGCCTGCACAGTCAATCTAAACTGCTCACGGTTCTGCAGAACTAAAATACCTCAATCACAATGACCAAGAGCAGAGAATGAGCAGGTAAGCCCGAGTGTAAGTTCAAAATCACCATTTGTTTAACATACTAAAAAGTAGCATATACCAAACTGACTGTCTTTTTTAAGATGAGGGATGTTTATGTATATCTTAAAATGAGCTCAATGTATTCTTAAATAATAGCTAGTACTTTCCCAGTGAAAAATGAAGACTATTAAAAAAAGAAACAGAAAGAATATATGTAAAAAAGAAAAGAGCAAAGAGCAAGTCACATCAGAGCCTCTGGGTAGCTCTCTTTTCTTTCCTGCCCTCACCGGGTTCTAGCTCAGGTTACACTATGGATTACACCAGCACAAAAAATGCAATTGTCATTTAATTTTTTTCTTTACAGTTGAAGCCAAGTCATCCTGACATTTTGTAATGAGGACATTTCACCAATGTAATTAATAGTTACACCGGTTTCAGGCGCCAGTACCGAGAATGTTTAGGCAGGTATTTTCAATGCCATTCTACCTAGGGCAGTCTTATTACAAAAACTGTTTGTAGAACTGACTTTTAGACTGTATTTCAAGTTAGTAATACTATCTTTTAATTTCTTACTTCTCAGTCTACTGTTCTTATCCACTCATGGGGACAACTGAAGTAGAGATAACCCTTCTCCTCCCACAAACATTTCAGCTCGTGAAACATATTTGCTCCATTTTTTTCTCACATTCAACTGCAGGCTTTTTTTTTTAAATGAGAGAAAAGGTATGATGATAGAATTAACATCAAACAATAATTTAATAAAAGGAGCAACAGAAGAACCTTAACAGGATGTTGTACTTGACCAAAACTGTCACAAAACCACTGGCCTAATGCTGTAACCAGCTGAAATTATAATCCTAGCCTCCAGCCTTGAGGCTCAATCTGTAGTTAAAGTAAAAATTATCAAATGTCACTGTTATTTGCTTTGAGGTGGAAGTGGCACTGGATTTTAAAATAGCCAACATTCTTTTAAGCAGCACATTTTGGCCCTTGATATCTTTATGTTTCAGATGGAAATGAATGACATCCCTCCTTTATATGGAGTAGCTAAACTTCCTTCACATCATTTCTGCACATTCCCCAACTCCAACATCCAAGAACATGTGAGGAGAAACAACTGACTGTCATACGGTGACTCTCAATTCCAGTAATCCTAAAAGAGGAGCAAAGGGATGCACAGCCAGGTTTACGTTTATCTGCAGGATCAGGGATAATGAATTTCGCAAGTGGTGATAGAAATCAAGCAACAGTGATCCTGCAGCCTGCAGCCTTACTCCTGCAGCATCTGAGGATTGAAACAAACTTTCAAAGCCTTCCTTGCGGGCACTCTAATTTTCTGCCTTGTATTGTAACACTTTTGATTTTTGGTTAGAAAACCACTGTGAAAGATCTAGACTAGGCTGCAGCCCGGTGGGCTAAACCCACTCCTTGACATTATTTCTTGCATAGCATTAGCTTTGCTATAAAGATTTTACATGTGATCTCACCATTCACAGCAGGTATGCACTCTCCTGATTTCCAAGCCTCTGATTTTCATTTGCCTGTTGAGAAGGAGTGCCCAAGGGAAAACCTCCAGCCTCAGACTGAGGAGATAGATTGTTAAATCAAGTGAAATAAAACCTCTTTTGGTTTTTCTGATGCCACTGGCTTGTTCTTCTGATGCTCCATTTTTGTAAGCACAGAACTTGAGGCTCGCAAAGGAGCCCTGCGAGCTGCAAAATTCATACTGCCAACTGCTAATTAAAAGGACCTGATTTTTTTCCATAATTTTAAATCATTATCTGTGTTTTTTCTCCCAGGACTTTTTTTGCCTAGATGATTAAATTAACACCACAGCAAACAGAATTTTATTCCCCTCCCTGCTCCCCTCTCCCCAAATGATTTGTCATAGAACCAGTTCTGGACCATTCGGCCTCCTCTGAGTCTGTCCTGTATGGAGAGTTTATCAAATGCTGTCAGTGTTTTCATCACTGCGCATTATAGATCCCATTTCAAAACCAGAAATTGTTTATTGGCAAGTCCAAGGTTGAGCCCCCATTTTTAATGCAAAGGGTTGTACAAAACTACTAGGTTGTTGATTGGAATGATTTAATACCTTTTCCCAGAGCAGGCAGCGTGAGCACGCTTGTTTTGCAAGTAGGATTATGTTTTATGCACTGAACAGGCATGAGTCGCTTGTGGTCTGCCATTCAAGTTTGCAAAGACAAGTGAAAGTTCAATTTGG
The DNA here is from genome assembly GCA_034782735.1 of Sagittarius serpentarius. Classification (NCBI taxonomy): domain Eukaryota; kingdom Metazoa; phylum Chordata; class Aves; order Accipitriformes; family Sagittariidae; genus Sagittarius; species Sagittarius serpentarius. The sequence goes on from JAVKLA010000010.1 coordinate 23,978,660, forward strand.
CAAAGCACAGCCTATGGACAGGCTGGCTGGCAGGGTGTGCCTAAATCAAACCAGAAATTTCTGTGTCCATGAGCCTTTACCGTAGTGATTCCCAGTGCTTTGGAAGTGAGCCTTCCTGCCCTGTCTTTCTTGCCTTTCTCCCCCACTTCTCCATTGCCCCAGTGTGTTACAGAGCACCGCCTCCTCCTCTCTGCCTGTGCCACCAGCTTCTCACCTACAGGTGATGCCTTCCGATGTGTCTCACTGATCCTCAAATGCATCCAGGTCTCTAAGCTCCACTGATTAAAGAACATGTAAATAAACTGTATTTTGGGGGTGTGCCTATATTCCTCCAAGGAGCAAGTCCTAGTGCCAGTTTCCCACTCAAACAATGGATGGTGGTTTTGACAATGCACTTGTAAATTGTACTCACTACCTACTTAGCACAATATGCTATAAATTTTCTTCCATTTTAGTTGTGCTACTAAATAAATGATCTTTTTATGCACAGGACTCCAGTGTTTTTGCCTGACGAACACCGTAGAAGGTCAGAATAATAATATTCTGTTTGACTTTTTATGTGCTGGAAGATGAATTCAATTTTGGAACTACATTTGGTTTTGCTTGCTTTATTTTTTTTCCCCTAAACATAAATATCAAGTTATAGATAATTCTGACATCTAAGGAGATGGTTCAGACTATAGGTGTGTAACTGGTTGCACAAAGTGTTTATGATTCCACAGGCAATTCAAGTTGTGACATTATTCTTTGTACCTGTTAACATCTGATTTCATAAGTGCATGTTTTACAAATACCAGGGTGCACCTTCTTTGTCTGAAAATGTAGCCCATTGCATGTGGTGTTTTGAGCTTTGTTTCAGAGCTGTGTTTGCAGCTGCACCATTTGTAAGGGAGGCAGCAGGCAGGAGTAGGGATTTGGTTGCTAAGGGCTTGAAAACTTGCAGTCATGCAGTAACTGTGCAGCAGGCAGCCTCATACGCCGCGTTATTTCCCCGTGCCACTGACTCACTCCCACAAATGACAAGGAAAGGAGCGGGTTTGGTGCAGTGAAACATCACTCTTTCTCAAGGCAGTGCTGAAACAGGCTTGGACTATGACATCCAGTCCCTCAAAATAAGAGCAAACCTGCAATAGCTGCCCATTCCCGGGACTTAGTGGCCACACGCACGCAGAGTCATTGCTAGGAAGGAGCATTTTAGTAAGAGAAACGCAAACATGAACTGGGGCGCCAAAGCCAGAACCATTAGCAATTATGGTATCATTGTACATGTGCCCCAAACCTACACAAGATGCATTCATCTTTTAAATTTATCTTTAAACATCTGAACTCAGACAAGACTACTGCAATTAATTGGCAAGTTAAACACTACCAGATTATAATGCACTGTTAACACCTGCATCTCTGATCTGCACGGATGGCTTTGATATTATTTTTTCTTTTGACAAGTGGGCGATAGCGGATATCCTTTAAGCCTATATTTAATGAAGCCCTCCATAAATCCATCAACACTTGCTAAGGGAAACTACAATAAAGCTCATACTGCCATAGGCTCTGTTATCGAGAGAACATTTGGCATTCTCATAATGAAGTTTCAGAGCACATACTTCTCATGCTGATCTGAGGAAGTGCAGTATTTGTACAGGATCTTTTTCTTCCTTGCACAATTATATGTTGCGGATCAAGAAGAAAACAACCGTTCAGTACCTGATTTTCAAAACTGTCATTCATCTAGGACAGCTGTCAAACAGAAATGAAGAAAAAGGTGCAGCTTTTCAGACAAACAAACTCACATTTTTATTTTGTTAGCTCTTGAAATGATTTGGCTATTAGCTGTAGCTGTTTTGTGAATTCTCACCATACTGGTTTTTGTTTGTGTTACACATCCTGTGGGTGTCATAAAAAATGTAAAGCTATAAATGGAGAATAAATTAGTATTTGTTGCACATTTTGTATTTCCAATTTTTATTTAAAAAAACCACCTACATGAAGTGGTTATTTTGTCAGTTAAGACAGAAAGAATTGATGGGGGAACAGAAGAATAGGTAATGAAGAAATCTGATTTTTTCCAAATCTGGACATCATGAGTTGAAAGGGGTGGATTACTTTTAATACGTACAGAGATTGAGGTACCCCCAAGCAGCAAATCACCTGAATGTGTGCTGAACTTTAAGGATCTAAGCAATCAAACTGGTTTCATGGAAACAAGCGGTGTGTCAAAAAAAAAAATAATTTTTTTTTAAATTATGTTTGGTGGTCTGAATATCTAGACTGCACAGAGACAATTTTTTCCAAAACAAACTTTGCAAAGTGGATCTAGAGGACTGTAAAGGGCTGTTAAGCAAATTCAGTTAACTCGATTTAAAAGCATCCTCTGTCATGATGTACATAGGACTGAAAAGCCATTGAGGCTCTTGGAAGATAATATGCGTAAAAGGTTTCAGGACAGATTCTATATTACTACACGAAAAATACTGGTTATTTGTCAAGTAGTTATCTACCCCATATATTCCTCCTGCATCACCTTTCTGTTCACAACACACCACATTTTGTGCACCTGGCCCTCACATTCTCATGGTTTCATAAACCAGGTGCTTTGACTTTCGGTCAGCTCATAGTTTGTTTGGGTTTTCACTGGAATTTTTTTTATTTGAAAGCTTAAATGAGCTGATGGAATTACAGACAAGATCATCAATAATAAAAATGATACCTTATTTATGCTTTGAATCATATTTGCCCCTAAACCTATGTAAGCAAAAGCATAGGAACATCTCTTCACGATTATCAAACTGTTCTTAAAAAGGCTTCATTCATGCTGTTCAATGTGTCCTGCTTAACCAGACTGAGAAGGAACACAGAGGCATCCTGACCTACCTCAGGAGTGCTCAGGTGCAGTATCTGCCCACCAAAGGCAGCCTCTGGCATCGGAGAGGAGCCGGGGAGCACCACCCTGCAGGCAGACAGGCTTCGGCTTTTTCAGTTTCCCCTCCTGCTCCAGCAGTCCCTTGGCGACCATCAGTTTGACAGCACACTTCCAGCGGAGATGGCTTTCTTGCTTCCAAGCCTGCAGAAGCTGTCACCGGACTCCACTGTTAGAGATTCAAACACTGCAAGAGTGGATTTGTATTCCTTACCCTGCACCAATGCCCACTGCTGCTTGGGGTTGTGGTCTTTGTATTTCACCCTGTTCTTCCCTTTTGCTCTTGTAGTTCTAGGTATTATGTTGAGATTATGGACAGTACCTCTGCTTTTCCTCCATATATTTAGGTTCGATATATACACAAATAAAATAGTGCTAGGTACTGTGAATTTTACTTGATGTGGGGTTTTTTGTTTTCTTTAGAGAGACACTTTCACACAAACCTTTAGTAACCTCTGGATTTTGCATAAACCAAGTATTGGAAAATAAGGCACACGATGAGATCCACCTGTTCTCATTCTGAGTTAAGATATTTTCTGCATGAAATAATTCAATCAGAGAAGTTAATCTTTGGACTGCGATGTGTGACAACCAGAGAGGCTAATAAAGAAGTTTGAAAGGAGAGGGATGCTGCTCTAGACTGGCTGGGATGTCCAGCACGATTCACTTATAATAGGCATTAAAAAGGATGCTTTCCAGTAAATCAGACAGCTCCGAGTATCAGCAGTATTAACAGCAATCAAAATGTTCCAAAAATCACTGCCCTTTATAAGCAATTACCTCAAAGTGCAGAAAATAGAAGATATGATAATGAAATAGATAACATGATAATAGGCAGGAGTGTGTAATTTCTGGTTCTTTTCTCTGCTTCTGAGTTGTTTCCTGTCCTGCTGTGGCTGTGCAATGACAGGCGCTTTTGTAGGTCAGTGATGAATGTGAGCTGAAGTCAAACATACGCGCGTCCAGTGCTCGCCCACACAACACTCCTGTAGAGCACGCACTGGTGAGCGTGAGCGGGGAGGCTACAGGAAGTGCACGCAGAGAAGGGCCCTCGCATCTGAGCGTACAACACAAAAAGAGACTGAGAAAGCCTCAGCACCGTAGCAGTAACCTCATGGGATCACACAGACACTAAGGCGGCTTTCCACCTAAGCTGGTAATTTGCAAACAGAAGGCGTCATCTTTCCCGATTCCAAATGTACTGCAAAACCTGCAGTAAGCACAATGGCTTTCAACAGGAAAAATAAAAAAATTAATGCAATGCTCATCCCTTTTCCTTTGTTTCAGCCTCTCTCTGCCATCCCATCAGCTCAAGCACCTCAGCCAGGTCCTTTCCCCTCTGCAGATCCAAGCTCAATACTCATTTACACTTTGTTCCATGTTGTATTTATCAGCAGCCCTGGGAAGGCTCCTACCTCCTCACTGCCAGCTGTTGGAAAGGCAATCAGTCTCACTGAGCTCAGCCCAGAGAGCTGATTATCTACATGATTTTCAGACAAACTCACTCCTCAAAGTTCCCATTGACTTTTTGGGAAGTTTTGAACAGAAAGGGTAGGTCAAGATAATGTTTCTTTAGAGGAATAGAGTTAATACATTAAGCTGAACATAATGCACCTTGGTTTTTTTTTAAAGCAATGCAACTTTTAAGTTCAAATTTAACATTTTAAGTAAGCCAGCCTTTACCTTAGCTCATGCAAGTAAATATGCTACTTGCACGAAAGCAACAGCCTGGGCAAATCCGCTGTGTGGTGAGCAATGTAAACAATAACAAATAAGAACAGGAGAGTCCTTTAGTCAAGAAGCGATGCTAATGAGCAGAGACAGCGCACATTACCATGCTCACTTCTGCTCTCACACCAAGTTAGCTATATTAGCTTCGGTAAACTTCTTCCTAATTTACATCAGCATAGGGAAGAAGAGAAACAGCTGTCTTTTTTAATTGTTAAGATGCAACATTACTGTAAACTGGACACACTTGCCAGGGCAGCGAGTTCCACCGTGCTGAGTTTCAGAAGGTGTTGGTGCAGCTCTTGTACATGAGAGAGCAGCTAATTCCCAGTCCTGCTTGCTTCAGAAACACAGTCTCCCCGCCAACTACCTCCAGCAGAAACACCCCTATGGCACAGCCCGCTTTCTCCTGTGGGAACAATGGTCAGATAGGTCCTACCCGCTCTTCAAGTTTTGTAATAAGATCCATGACTTGCTCACAGCAGCTCAGCTAGGGATCCTGCTACGCTCCAGCCTGGAGCTACCTTGTCACTGAGCTGTAAGACAGCTTTGGGCACAGAGAGAGCTTGACACTACGGCCTGGAGAGTGAAGCCTTGCAGTGACTCTGTGCCAAGCCACCATCATTTCATTTTCACTGCTGTCCGCCTGGTCAAGGCAGGCCCTAGCTGCATCTACCTGATTCCCCCGAGCAACCCTATGCTGCAGGATATCATACAACTATTTGCCAAAACCTCTTGTTCTGGTTTCCCAGCAGTTTCCTGACATTTTATTTCCAGACCAGAGCTCATGCTTTAATAAACTCCTCCTCCCTCCTCATCTCTCCTTAATTTCCAGCCTGTTGACCAATACAGCTAAAGAAGGCAGAAATCTAAATAACATAATTACACTCTTACAGATGGTCATGAAGAGGCAGTCAGAGCCTCTCAGCTTGCCACCTTTCGAAGGAAAGCTGTAATACGAGCTCAGCCCTCATGGGACAGGCTCAGAGTCTACATTTAAGAAAGAACGAGACCCCAAACCTCAGGAGCTGGTTGGACGAGGAAACATCAACAGATACTACCAAGGTGCAAAGCCCCAGGACAGCAGGTTGCATTGGCTTCCTGCTAGCAAAACTGATCTTTCCTCCTGCTGCCGACATACTTTCATGGCATCATGGTACTACTTGGTATCAGGCTACGAGTAGAGAGCAGGCTTGTTATCATAGGTTCTTTTGAAGCCAGGCCACTTTTTCACAATACCCACCGTTGGCCCATGCTGGAAAGCCTATTTCCCAACATTTCCCCTTTCACACCACATAGCTCTCAGTGCTCCTGCAGTCAGTCCTGCACAGGCAGCACATCCTGCATTGGGTGCCCAGCACCCCAAGTGCAAGGAACCAGCTGGAAATCCAGCCCAAAGTTTGAAGGGACAGCGGCAGCTCTGGCAGCAAGTCCATCCAGGCACCCAGAGCAACACTGCTCTCAAAGCAGGTTATAAGCTCAGTAGTTGAGAACAGTATCCACACTAGCGTGAGTGTATAGTTTATTTTCACTTACTGCCACAGAGACCTCTTGCTATACTCATCCATTGTGGTTTAGGGTTATAATCCCTTGGTTTCCCTGAGCAGAGAAGGGTCATGTCATCTCTCGCACCAAATATTTTGCCTCCTGGAACTATAGTGCTGCTTTAAAACAACTGCATGCTCTGTGTAGACTAGTGAAGTGTTGTATGCTTTCTGCCTTCCCACACATCCACCATGTGCTGTTACCTTTCCTTCTGCTCCTATGTTTATTTTGCCCACCTTCCCGGACCACCTCACACCTGGTGCTGCCCTCCCCACCCCTTCTTTTTTCATTCCTCCAGAGCTTGTGGTAGGGCCTAGAGAACAAGTGTTTCTGCCTTTTTTCCCACTCCCAAGTATGAGCCTTGTGCAAGGGGAATCACGATGGGGCAGCACTGATGTTGGAAGGGTGCACCTTAAGGGTATACACTGGTTCTGCACCATTTTCCTCCACTGTTACCTCCCAAATGTGAAATACATTTGCTAGTTCAGCTTGCGAGTATCAGAATCTTGCCCCTTTTCCATTATATCAGGGCTTTTTTCAGAACTTCCTTTTCCTTTGCTCTTTAGGGGAAGTTATTTATTATTTTTCCATGCAGCCAGCATCTTCAGGGACTGGCAATTTGATAACTTAGTATTCCTTTCCCTTTCTAGGGCGATCACAGTACAGGAATTACTGCACGTATTACTGTCATTCTATTCTAGCGTGGGAATCCACATACCTGGCAAGTATCGATCCCTGTATCAAACCCCAACTGTTCCCAAGAAACTGATCTAGAGACTCCTCCACTGCTATCTAGTTTCTGTTGTTTTAAGTAACAAACCAGAGCACAACCCTAGATCATGGATTTTAAAAGTCACTGGAGTGAGACAGCATGCTGCCTATTGAACTTGCTGAACTTCTGAAGAGAAATGCTTTGCCAGAAAAATTTAAGGACTAAGTGTGAAAAAGCCATCCCAAAATTTATTCTCAAAATGTCAACAGAAACGCATCAGTAGGTACTCAAAACTACAGAGTTCTTAAAAGTCATACATTCACAACGCAGAAACTTGACAATTGGGATGCCTTTTGCATGGTCTATGTAACAATATCCATTTTACAGTGTAAACAGGTACTGGTATGTTCTTACTTACAAGTCCAGCAGGAAAGGCACAACTCGGCATACAGAGATCATAAGCAAGAATCAGGTGCAACAACATTACACAAACTTTTGGTAATCTGCATTTTTGGGGCCTTCCACAACAGAGACTGGACTTGAAGATTTCCTGCAGCCAACAACTAGACTTCTTTCCATCATTCAGTCCTTCCATACCAAATGCTCACCTTCCAGTCTGGTTTAGATCCCATTACACACACAGTTCCAAGCAGACGTTAGAGGAATAGTGAAAGGTCAGTCCAGTAAGTCTTCAGGTGCTTCCACTAATACATCAGGTTTTGGTTTCAGATAGTGCATGGAAGCATCTGCTTGAATCTCAGTTCATTACAGTGGTCATTAATAGAAAAATAGACACTACAACTACAAAAGGAAAAAAAATGAGGTAGATAACTTAGAATCCAGATGACTATCCCAGCAACCTTCATACAATACACATGGATCATTAATTACCATTTTGGTAGAATGCAAGTTCACAGACCACCAAGAAACTTAATGACCAGAAGAGGAATGCCATCCAAAAACCCACAAAACATTTAACCTAAGCATGAATACTTCATATTTAAATACAGGTTTACACAGACTGATCTTCTAAATTACCCAAATGAAAAAAATAAAAATAAAAAAAGTCTCTTGCTAAGGAAACCAGTTCCCATGCCTAATCGCAACAGTCACCTGAGATTCCTTGCAGAGCTTTTAGACCTGACTTCCCAAGGCAAGTCTTCCCTTTCAAAAGAGGAAAAAAAAAAGTATATACATACCCACCCATGCTTGTTTGGGGCTCTCGGTATTGAAATAAAACATCTAGGAAAAACTGCACATCTTTGGAAGTAGGAGTTTTGGCACTATACTTGAAGGACTGTCCTAGTAGTAGTATTAAATAAGCAGCAGTCAACAATACAGAGAATTAATTCCTTAGGAGCAGTGATTAAAGAAAAACAGCAACTTTCTTTTCATAGAACTTCTGAGCCAAAAAAAAAATTTAAAAAAATTTTGTAGTTTTGATAGCCATTATACGAAAAAGTACATTCAGAAACCACACAGAGCCAAAAATCCAAACAGAAAAACTATTTCTAAGAGGGTGGCAGACATTCTAGGATATTTACCCGCATTAATAGTTTTCATTTCTCATCAGTAAATAGAAGCTTTTTCCATCAACAGTAGGTTGTTTCCACTCTATTCAAAACCCCCAAGTATTTCACTCTAAACAAAGAGGTAAATATTCTAACCTTTGGAATTTCAAGTTGTAGAAACTTCTGTAAGGCTGTACACATTAAAGTCACACGCAAGAACTACTTTGCAAGACCCGCATCTTTCCAAATAGAAGGAAATCCTATTCTTTATTATTTACTATTTGCAAAGCAATATCATGATTGTACTCTGGGCAACTCTTACAAAGACAACCATAAAATCATTTGCACATCAATAGGAAAATAGGAGGCTGAAGTGGAATCTCTTAAAAATATATGTTTGTGTATATATATATTTGTTCTTTCTGTACGTCAGCTTCACTAGTTTTTAGCTAACAGCAATTTTGTTCTCCTCCATGAAGTGAGGGAACTGGTGTTTTGGCACATTGTCTGCAGCAGCACCACTGGCCTTCTCCGTATCAGAACCAGTCCCAGACTGGGTCCCATCTATTTTGGAGACCGTAGCAGTATTTATTGCCGAACCACCCCCAATGGTGACTGGAAGGGTAGGTAAGCCACCACTCTGGATCACCGAGATCTCGTTAGTCTTCATTGCTATGCCATTGCTGAGTACCGCTGCATACTGATTCCATACTGTGGGGTCAATGCTGACTGAAGGAGGCATTATATCCTTTGGAAACATTTCAGATACCTTCTTGGGATCATTCCCCAGCAGAGCCATGGGGTTATCAATTGAAAGCCTTCTTCCCCGCCTGGCAGAATTATTCCACATGTGAGTTCCTACATGGACCTTCCAGAGGGGAAAAAAGTAAAGAGAACTGTTAATACTGCAGTTTTTATTGTATACCCAAGTTCTACTTTGCTTACAGTCAAGTTGCTCAAAAGAAGTCATGTATGGTCCATTTGCATTCAGGTAAGTATTTAAGCTGGCTAATTCTTGTCTTTGTTCTCTTCCTGGCATGTGTAAGATACAGTCATTCTACTGCCTGACATCACCACGGCTCTCTAGAGTTTACTGCTGAAGTGCTTGCAGGACTGTGTTTTTACACTTACTGTAAGTGGTGTTGGCAAAGATGGCCCTCTCCCCCTACCCAAAAAGTAAAAGCCACATTATTTGCTGTGAACAGACTACATTGAAAAAAATACTAGTTAATGCAAAAAAAAAAAAAAATGCACCAAGGAATCTGGAAGAGAGGTTACACCCAAGCTAAAATCTTCCACATCACAAACATACTGCTAGTGCTTCTAGCAAGTGACTGTTCACAAACTGCAGAGTATTTTCCCTCCCCATCAGCATTTATGCAACAGGACTGAAGAGCTTGAAGAGGTCCGTATGGGAAGTGAGAAGCTTCTGTGTGAGTGAGGGAGCCGGGAGTCCCTTACAGGGCAAATGGATTAATCTGACAATAAGGATAGACTTGCAGCACTTCTTCAGCAAGTGCTTCGATACAATCCCCAAGTACTTTGTGCCACCTCAGGATTATCCTCTCAGTTTTATCCCTCCTTGTCCTGCATGGTGTTTCAAGCAGTGCAGTGTAATGCATGTATTCTGTAGGCATCATTTTGTAGCACTCAGTCTATGAAATGTTTATGTCTTGACACATCCAAATCCAAATGAAAATAAAGCAATCTGCTTAGTAAGGGCTACTCCTTCCCTACCATCCAAAAAGGAAAGTCAAGGACAGTAGCAAACACTTCTGCGGGTGATCTCAGCGCACCATGTAGCAAGTTGTGTGAAGAAACTCAGGAAGGAGAGACAAAAGTCAGATAACCATTTGAGGAACTAAAAGAAAATCCAAAGTTGTACCCAAAAGCAGGACAAATATTAGCAGTAGCCTTTCCCCCTCTGGTATGACTTTCCCTGACGAAGGGGATCACAACATAAAAGACTACTTACCTTCAGGTTTCCTTTTGTCGTAAAAGCTCTCCCACAGATGGTGCAGGCAAATGGCTTTTCACCAGTATGGGTCCGTTCATGAATCTGAAGGGCGCTGGCAGAGGAGAAGTTCTTCCCACATGTAGTGCAGATATGCTGTTTGGCGGGACGGCAGAATTTTGGTCGTGGCACGAGGAGAGGGGCAACACCAGGGGAGAGAGCTGGTGGGCCAATGAAATGGCTAGTGCTAATAGGACGCTCACTGGGCATCTCCATTTTTATGAGGGCTGGTGGGGCTCTAACAAAAGCAGCTGGAATACTACTTCGACCTGGAAAGAAAGCACAGACAACATTTATCCCAACTTCCTTCTGCTTCCAAGCTGAGGTCTGGCTGACATACCGGAGGCCCTGCCTTTGGAGCTGCACGTACCTGAAGAGCATGCCTGCAAAGCCCTCCAAAGACACATGGTAGGGCTGCTATTACACTTGCTAGGATGCTCTGAAAGACATCAGTTCATCCCTGGTTTTGTTGGTGAGCTTAGGGGTTAGAAAGTCTCACTTTCAGGTCAAATTTAGATCAACACTAGCCTCAATGCTAAAGAGCTCAAAAAAACCCACAAAAGATTCCAGAGTTTTAATGTCACATTCTTGGGTTAAGCACTTATCCATGAAGCACAAACGTGTATCTTCAGAGAGCTATAGGGAAGTATCAGGTGAGCCCAGGAAAGATAGTAAGTGCACAGCCTCTATTTTAAGGACCTCTATGCTACCCCTTGCAGGAGACGACAGCACTTAAGACTTTGAATTTTGTTGAATTTTGAGTCTTATTGAGTCAGGAAAACTTTACAGGGCATATGTCCCTATCCTAACAGAGGAGAAGGAGGGGAAAGCTGAGGAAGTTTTGACTCCTGTTGGTCCTCTTAGAGATGTATTTCCTCCAGTAGTACTACCCCACCCCAAGTTATTGCCAGCATTTCGTATTACTCACCATATTCTCCATTTGCAAAGTGTAACCCAGGTTCTTCTTTAATGACCTTTCGACCAATATTGCCGTAAGTTAAATCCAAAGCACCGACGACCCCTTCCATTTCTGCAGAAGCGTTCTCAGGACCCTCCAATTTATTTCCCGTGCCTGCATCTTCTTGACTGTTGAAGCTAGGTGACTTTGACCTTACGCTCTCAGCTTGGCTGTTGGCTGGGGACAGAGCCTGAAGTGATGCAGACTCAGAGGCAGCAGGGCTCCTGCCATTCTGGTAATCTGGATCTCCTGCCACAGAAGACGAATCATTTGTCATGCCATCACTTTCTGCTGAGCCATTGTCGCTAGACTTCAAGCTGCTTTGCCGCTGCAAGTTCAAAGCAGTGTTGACAATCTTCATTTGATTCTCCAGTGCCGCAATACCAGAGAAGGTGGCTGCCGTGGCTGGTGATTCTGACTGTGCATCATACGGAGTAGGAGGTTTTGAAGAACTCCTAGGGCCATCCTGAGAGTCCAGGTCCTCTTCTATCTCTATGCTTTCCACTGTCTCATCTGGCCGACCGACATCTCCGTTCTTCTCAGCCACAGTAGGATCCACGTCAGTATTGTCGCAGGTGTTTTCTGGCATTGGTGTATTGGGTATTTGTCCCCCCATATGCATGCGGATATGCTGCTGCAACACAACTGCATTTGTAAACTTCTTCTGGCAAATAGGACACGAATGTTGCATCTTCAAAGGAGTATTGGCCCGGTGGACACCATAATGAGTTTTAAGGTTCCCTTTAGTGGAGAAGGCACGGCCACAGATTTTACACTTGAACGGCCTCTCTCCAGTGTGAGTACGATAATGCATTTTGAGTGAACTCTGGCAGCTCAGCACTCTGTGACAGATCAGGCACTCGTTGGGGTCAGCAGTGGATTTGTCAATATTTTCGACCAGCTGCTGAAGCTTCGAAGTTTCTGAGCCTTGCTCGTTTGACCCACTTACATGGAAGATGCTCACGCTGCAGGTAGCTTGTGGTGAACTCAAGCTCTGCTCTGTTCCCGATTCATGACCGACCACCCCTGACGAGGAAGAGCCACCCTCACTTTCTGGAGAAGGCCTTGACTGCAGGTCACTTGAGAATGTACTAGGCACAGACTCCTTAACGCCTGCTAGGTTGGAGACGGTCTGAGGTGCACCGGTGGCTGCAGAGGTAGGCAGAGTTGTTAGGAGAGGTTTGCTATCCACAATTAGGTTAGACTCATCCAGTGGCACGGACATCCCATATGGGATTCCAGTGCTAGTAGGAACACTGTCCAGGTGCTCAGGAACCGGGTACGGATTCATCTTTATGTGGGGGTATTTCTCTTTGTGACGCTGAAAATGCACTTTAAGGTTTCCTTTGGTTGTAAAGCGGTTACCACAAATGTTACACTTGTAGGGTCTTTCACCGGTGTGGGAACGGAGATGAATCTGCAGGGCACTGTCATTGCCAAAGACCTTGCCGCAGAATTTACACTTGTGTTTGAAGAATGGCTCTTCTGCATTCGGTTTGCTTTCAGACACACTAATGTTGGGAGGTTTTCCCTTCCCCTTCTTTGAGGAATCTATTACAGAAGAAACGGCCGAAAGCGGATTTTGGAAGATGACCGAGCTGGAGGACTGAGGTAGCAAAGGATTCGGGAACCGAGAAATGGAGCCAGGGAGGCTTCTGCTTGCCTCTGGCTTCAAGGGGAAGGAGGAGGAAAGCCCAGCAGCCAGCGAGCTGGCGGCCGCAACGCCAGTGTTAGAATGAGGTAGTTTTCCTTGCTTCAAGGATTCCAGTGATAGGCTCTGGCTTCCAGCTTTTTGTCCGATTAAAGCAACAGCAGCCGACAGCTGCTGAGACATGTGAGCACCCAGAGCTTTTAGTGGATCAGTAGCAGCTGCTATAGAAGGATGCAGGGCATGGGGAGCCATCATGGCAATCTGAATGCGAATTTGCTCCGTTAACTGTATTTGCTGGAGTTGCTGCTGCTGCAAACACACAAGCTGCTCCAGGATCATGGGGATAGCATTAAAACTGGCTGCTGAAGAAGAGATGGCATCGGAGGTCCGCTGGTTCACAGCCACTTTAGTGCCGCGTATCGTCTGCAAAGTCACGTTAGTGTTTGGTACTTTGGATTTTGGTAGATAGCTTAGCCCAGGAGCTGCAGGCGTGACGGGGGGTTCTATTTTAAGGTACATTCCTCCTACTGATTCAGCATCCATTTTTCCTTCTCTCTTTTCCATAGAGCCGGTGCAGCCCTTTGCCTGAATGTCCTTGCGTGTCCTGCTATCCATTCGATCACTTGGAAAGCTCCCTAGAGAAGCTTCAGAGAAGCTTTCCGGGGGTACTGTTCCCTCACTGTCATTCATGATTAGAACAGGTGGATTCTTAGTGCAATTTTTCTTATGCTCAAGGAATTCAGAGAGATCAAAGAATTCTGCACAGCATTTCTCGCAGATTTTAGTTTCCTCTGTGCGGCACCTTTTGGAACTCATTTCACCATCTCCGTCACCTGGGACGTCTTGTGGACTCCCTTAAAATAAAAGAAAGTCACATTATTAATAGCTAAATTTAGACTGAATATTTCCTAAGATCACCGACTTCACCTGAATTGCAAGTTAAAGATATAAGACACTGCAATCAAGTCTGCAGATCAATCTGAAGTCCTGGTCTTTGTTTTGCTGCTAATTCATTTGCAGCCCTAAAGAAATCTGCATTTCAGTTCTGTTTTCAATAAAAGTAATATAAAAGGAATCTCACAAGGCTCAGTGGAAAGACGTTTATCACAAATCCATTCATACAGATAAAAAGGGAACAGTGCAGCAAGGCAGCTAGCACCTGCAAAACAGCTTAAAATGAACACAACCCAAGGAAGACAGAGAAAGCATCGTAACACTAAGCAAAACATCACATAAGCTTATTTTGTGTTTGTACCTCAGTTTATAATTCTTTGCTAACCACCTCTCAGAAATTCACATAAGATTGTTAACGCGGGAACTTCAGAGCAGTTCTTAATTGTACACTGATCTATTAAACAACATTCACTCCGCCATTATGGAAGTAATTACTACCGAAGAGGGCCGACAAAAGCAAAAGTAAGTCCAATATTAGCTTTCAAATACTTCAAAAGCACACTCACATAAAAAAACCCAACCCCTAAAAAGCCACAGTAGTAAAGAAAAGATGATTAACTTACAGAACCCCACACAGAGGTATGAGCCTACATTGATACTGATGATTGATTATTACACAGCGAAGCAACGAGTCCTGCTTGCAAAACACACAAAGTCATTTCAGACTTGCTCCGGACACCCTGTTTAGCTGCATCTGCAACTCACCCACTTTTCGGGAGGGGGAGGGAAAGAAAAGCTGGTCTGCAAGTCCACTCCTGCCCTCCCTCCACTGGCGCCCCACAGATGAGATTCAGCATAATTTGCACACGGACAAAAAAAATATCATTCAGGGAAATGTCAGAACGGGCAGAGAGGTTAAGAGAAATTCTAAACCAAAACAGGATGTTTTTGCTCAGTCTAGCCATCCTTCAAACAACAAACTCGCACCCAGCTCAAGGCGGGCAAGCATTTGGGGCACGGGAGGCAGGAGTGTTCAGGAGGTAAAGCTTGAGGCTTATACAGCTGAGAGGGAAGCGGGAAGGACTGCAGGTGTATTACAGCCCCCATCAGGTGAAATGTCCTGTAACTTACATTAATAGGTCCAACTTTGATGGGCGCCAAGGGTGCAGTAATCAAGTACTTCACCTCCCACACACCCAGCGGGGCACACTGCAGACCTCAACCACAATTGCGAATTTCTATTCCAAGATCTCTTCTATTCAGGTCTTGCATCTCCAGTAATTCACCTCGGGCCTCAGCTCTGGTTCCATGTCACTAGCCCACACCATTTTACAAGGGGAACCGAAGAGTCTGCAAGCACAGGAGCTATTTGTGGCTTTCATTTTAAACGTGTAACTGAACCACACATCTGATACATGTGTATATCCTGTACATGGCAGGGTGGAGGGGAAGCATGTCCAAGCAACATTGACTTACTGTTTCAGAGTAGTGTAAAAGCTCTGTAAGGGAGGATATGGCAAACCTTACCCTTGTTAACCTAACAAATGTCATTATATGTATATTCAACAAATCAAACTTCAACTGTTTAATGCTGAGTGACAGAAAGCGCACGTGGAAGTTTTTTCTTAAAAACCAAACTAGATCAATTAAAACCCACAAGTATCAGAGGCCTGTTGTGCTATAGTCTGCAGAGCAATAAATCCCAATCTATATGTACGCAGTTCTGTTAATCACATCCACTTCAGGGTTACAAGTCCTTGAACAGGGAAGAAAGGTGTTCTCAGTACTGCTAGTGATCAAAACTGTTTGGATCCCTCATATCTAAACAGGGAGAATAGTCCCCCCCCCACTTCAGCCCAAACAACTTCCACACGTGAAGGAAACAAGAGTAAACGCATAGTTTCAGCATACATTTCCCATCCCAAATACCATTAAATTGATGCCTCTAAAGTTGATTTAACTATATGGAAAAATATACAGAGATACCTAGTCTGCAGACAAGTACAAGTAAGTAGATGATTCAGAACTTGGTCAATAAATAGGGTGAACTAAGGTCAAGAATGGATGTTTTTAAACTCATCTTTGCAAGAGTCTGAGCAGATATAATGGGAAAGAAAGCACTGATGTTGAAAAAAAGACAGAAAGCTTCCGTAACTACTCTGTACACTGACTCAGGAGGTCTTCACTTGACTACTTGCCTAACTATTTCCATCCAACAGGTATTTCACAGAATAGGCTAAAACATCAAAACCTCTCTTCCAAACCCTTTAGCATTTAGGGCTTTAACAATCTAATCTCCCAGGCGCAACTATACAGTTTCCCCATGTTGCAAAATAACCGTAGCTTTTACTTGAGAAAGCACAAATCTCTTTCTTCCACAGTCTCTCCTCCATGAGCACGTGTATTTCATGCTGCAGTTTCCACCTCCACAGTGGCCATGGAAAATGTTCAAGTGGAGTAGAAATGTCTGCGTGAAAGACTGTTGTTGCCCACCCCCAGGAAGATATTCCAGGATAACTATGTCTAGGTAAGTCCTCAAACTTTGTAACTGCTTCAAAACATGTAATAATTTCTCTCCCTTCCATTGATAGTTTCTTCAATTTTTTTCCCACTGATAGGAGCACGCTAAATTCAAAGCCCCCTTTTCCAAACTCCAGCACAGCCCATGCTCCTAATTTTCGTCATTCGGAGGAGCTCCAGAGGTTACTTTTTCTGGTCCCAAGCACCAGTTGCCACCTCAAAGGAAGGAATGCCAGTAAATTGCAGGCACCTGCGGTGGGCAGCAGCAGGCAGGTTAGCAGCCCTGCCCCTGCCTGCTCTCCCTGCCACTGTCACACATTTTAGTTTCCAGATCCCCTGTCTGACAGTAAGGCACTAGCTCAGGACTCCAGATAAATTCAGTTTCCAGCTTGTACCGACTTGCTGCATGACAAGCAGGGAAGAGTTATGCCTCGTTTTCCCTTTTACCTTAGAAAGGGTATAATAGCTTTCTCTATCTCAAAAAGGTGGGTTTTTTTAAGATACAGTCAGTAGCAGCAGGACGCTTGGTTATCGTGTAGTAGCTGGAGTAACAAAGGAGCAATTTACTGTTTCTTTTAAAAAACCCCAACAGCTTCTCTGAGACTCTTCATCTTGATTTCTAGCTACATCCTCTCCCCAGCTGGAAGGAGCACCAAGCAATCAGAGCACCTCATTTACCCCAACCCCCGTGCTGTGCTGTGCTGCCCTGCCCCCCCCGCAGCAGTTATCACTGACATGAACTTAACGGTCTGAAATCGTGGGGTTTCTCTGCAAAGAAACCTCCCTGTGCAGCCAGCTCTGTCCACACACTGTACGAGGATTTACCGAGGAGCGGAGAGCCCTGCCACAACAATCGCTTGTGCACTTCACTTAACCCTCTCCAAAGGCTTCCCAGGGATAGGACTTCTGCTGTTTTTTTTATCTCCCCACCCCCGAATTTCAGGAATGTTATCTCTCAGCATCTAGTTATCCAATAAGTTAGAAGAATGCAGTAAACCCAGCAGGGGGGTTAGATTGAATCACTGGCAAATGGATGGAAAAAATCCACTATTGTGTAGGACAAGGCGGTCATCGACAAGGAAGGCTGATAAAATCCACACAGCTCGAATTAAATTATTTTTTTTTTTAAGGGAACCAGTAAAAGAGGAGTGAAATAAGTCTGGTCTGGTTTGATGTGATTTCAAAAAGGGTGCTGCTGGTCTACCACTCCTCTGAGCAACGTGACTTTATTTTTTTCCCCAACTGTGAAAAAATTGTATTTCACTTGAACTAGGAGGAAATGGTCAGAGCTCAAGCTTTCCCCCCCATTTTTTTTTTTTTTCAAGAGTGTACTATCTTTGGTGAGCTTACTTTTTCCACAGACTACATTTGACCAACTATTTTTACTTAACATAACCATGCACTTCCCCCAGTTAAAATTAACTCATGAAGGATTAGCAAGTATCCACTCCAGTCCTAGATGTGAAAACCCCTGCCATCAGCTCCCTGTTGCTCTCAGGCATCGTGCTTCCCCAATTTTATTTTTTTTTCTGTTCCCATCTGAAAAGGTAGGTCTTCCATGAAGTTTAACCTGTCCAGAATTTCCCTCCTTCTCCCACTACAAAACACCATTTAAAGCATTTTCTTTAACTGTAACTATGACAAAAATCACTTCCTTGAGTAAGCAAAATACACGACTGATTACTTACAGAAATATTCCAAAGGCCTTGATGTTTTCTACATTGAATTTATCAGCAGCACTTTTTTCTACCCAAGAATGAGCCAGAGACGTGTTACACCTAACGATTAGGATTTCACATACTTTCGGGTTCTCTCTCAAGGCTTTAATTTAATTATTATTATCATCATTATCATCTACCTACTGATTCACCCTTTTGATTATCCACCTATTCAAGAGAAATATTCGGCCAAGGGCAGAGTAAAATATCGTTGATAAACGCTCCTGAGGAGCAAAAACAAATAAAAAAAGCGTTAAAGCACGCAGCAGAAGTTAAGATCATGAGGCGCTGGCTTCAAACGGAGGAGACGGCGCTGCCCGCAGCCGCCGGAGCAGGGCCCCCGCAGCCCCGCTCCCCGCACCAGCCACCTCCCCAGGTCCCGGGTTTCTGCATATGCCCCTTCCGCAAAGGTCTGCGAGTTACCTGCCGAGGCGCGCACCCCCGAAGCCGTTAGCACACCCACGTCCCGGTCGGTGGAGGGCACTCACGCCCTGCGCCGCCCGCCCCGGCCCCGCCGCTCGG
>JAVKLA010000010.1:24000451-24027427 GCA_034782735.1 Sagittarius serpentarius
GGGGCAGGGCGAGGGACCCCTCGGGGAGCCCCGCGCTCCCCGCGGGGCTGCGCCCCGGAGCGGCCCCAAGCCGAGCCCCCCCCCCCCCGGGCCATCCCCGGGGGCCGGTGCCCCGCTCAGCCCCGCGGAACAACACCGCGCTGGGGCTCCGCGGGGGCGCGGGGACTTAAATGCCCCCCAAACCCTGCGGGGAGTTGGGGGTCGGGGGTCCTGGCAGAGCCTGGGGCGGGGGGGGGAAGAAGCGGGGGGGGGGGTGAAGCACGAGGGTGGAAAAAAGCCCCCCCCCGGCAAGCGCTCCTCGCCGCCCCGGCCGCCGCCTCCGCGCATCAGGAAAGTTGGGACCCGCCGCGGCTCCGCGCCCTGCTTTGCGCCTTACCACTTGCAGCATCTGGGGGCTGCTCCTCGGAGTTGATGTGCTGGGGCTTCGCCTGCTTCCGTCGCGACATGGTGCACCAGCATCGGGAGCAAAATAGTAGCAATTATTTTCCTCTTCACAACAAATTCCTAGAGTTGGGAAATTACCCCCATTGGGCGGAATGCGCATGTCAGAGTAATTATGATTATCAATAATGCATTGCGATTTATCATGGGTCCCTGACAGCTGATTGGCCTGAGTCCAAGGGCTCACAGATTATTCAAATAAGGCCCATTGATCAGGGCGCAGCGGGGCACGCTGGGCGATGTAGTCCCGGCCCGGCCCGGCCCGCCCGTGCGGGCGACAAAGGCGAGCGCCCCGCCGGGGGCTGGGGGCCGGCGGGGGAGGGGGGGCCGCAGGGGCAGGAGCCAGCTTTGAGAGTAAACACACCAGCCGGCAGCCCGACTTTCCAGGCTGGCGAGGGACAATACCTTTGTTATCTCACCTGCGCTTTTTGTATTGTGCTTTAAAGACTTTTTTTTTCTTTCTTTCACCCCCCCCTCCCCCCCCAAAGCAAGCAGAAGCCCGGGACAATGCTAATTCTTCCACTGTCGTTAGATAAGGTGGGAAAGGAAAAAGCACTGATTGCCCGAATGGACGAGGCCGGGGTCTCCTGGTGTTGCGGGCAAGTTAAGGGGCTTTAAAAGCGGATCCAGACGGCGCGTAATTACGCTTGGCGTTGGTTCATTTGTTTAAAGACTTCTCTGAAGTCTCACTTTCTGGGAAGCCGACAAAATTGAGCCCATAGTATTTTTAACAGCAAATAAAAACGTTAGACATGTAAAAGGTTCATGTGAAAAACTTGAAGCGAGTGACGAAACAACACTTTGAAAGTGTTTTCCTGCACTAAGTCGACTGTGTAAGCACATAGTGGAATCATTTTCATCTTTACTCCCCTCTTCCGCTGTTGGGTGCCACGTGAAAATGCACCACATTTAAATGCTCCTCCCCGAGCCCCAGCTGGGTGGCCCCTGGCGTTTGGGGGCACCCGGGGGGCAGAGCCCATGAGGCTGGACGGGATTGCAGGACCCAGCTCCGCCGAGGCTCGGATTTACTCTGCTGTAAAGCCCCGGAGTGTTACAGAGCAGGGTCACCTCTACCCCTCCGATCCCCACTGAAGCCAGCTGGACCTTGCATAAGCAAAATGTGAGGATCCTTGAATACATGGAGATGTGGATTGCGAAATCTTTGAGGGAGGCATGGTTGCTTTTTGTTTTCATGTAGAACATCCCCCGCCCCCAGGGCTATCTATGAAAACTGAAATGGGTTGCTAGAAGACATTGGAGAGAGAGATTGATTTGGTGAAGAGATTATTCGGTTGATTTGGGGGAGCAGGGCACTGGGTAAGGGTTCAGAAGAACGAGGTTCAGCTGAAGTCAGACTCAGTATGCACTTACTGCATTCATCAGCAAACAAGTTACCAGAGTCCGTGCCTCAGTTTCCCACTTGTGAACTGAGGATGGTATTTCCCTAGCTGCAAAGTTGCCGTGAAGATAAACATCCATCCAAGATTGGGGGGGGGGGGGGATCAGGAGAGTGATGGAGAGTGGAAAACCCAAATCTTACTAGACAGCAGGAAGGTGGAGGGAGGAAGCAATAGCACTGAATGAGGCCACACAATTGCCACAGAACATTGCACACCGCCACAGTCTGATTTTACCAGCTACTTTACCGGCATTTTCACCTTGCAAAACCCCTGGGGTTTGTATTATTCGAAAGTTTGTGTGTACAGTCATGCCAAGTGTCCATGGTGCTGGTCAGGATTGCCGTGCTTTTTTTTTTTTTTGCAGTGCCTGAGGAGGGGGAGCTGTAGTTTGCATGGGACAGGCATGAAGAGATCTTAACATTGTAGACCAAGGTAAACAGCGCATCATGATCTAATTAGTTATATATCCTCTTGGGGGTTTGTTTTGTTTTTATAGTGCCTCGTAAGGGGTTTTATTTAGCTAAGGATAATAACCTTAGAAAAAAATCTTTCAGAGCAGAAGGTATCACCCTGCTCCTTGGACATTATTGAACATGGAGGTCAAGGGACAAATTTTGTTTTTCAGGCCACTTTCCTTGCCCTTTCCTCTGCAAGCAAATAATGGTTTTACAACCCCCCACTTGTGATGCACTTTAATGGACTCGTTACATCAAGAGAAACTCCATATTTACTGATAAAAAATAGAAGAGATTAACGGGTATTTAAAATCCCTGACCATTTTTATCTGGCGATTACTCCACCCCCACATTGCCCAAAGAGCTTCTATATATTTGTTTGTTTAACCAGCAGTTTGAAATGCTCTTTGTTTCCAAAGTGTGTCCTGAGGAAATAGACTGTTAAACAAGATTGATACCAATTGATCCACAGATAGATATTTACATTGATGAATTTTCTCCTTTTACACTTGATATGCTCAGTATAACCAACAGATTTTCATTTATTACACATAATGCTACCAACCCACACAAGCGAATTTATTAAACACACTGTTTTATGCATCAAGCTGAGAGACAGACAAACCCGTACAGTAGATCCATATTTAACATAGACGACTCATGTGGAGCATTTGTACTGAATTTAAAAGAATATATTATATGAAATCAATGGAAGTTTTGGTATTGATTTCAGAGGACTGGGATTTCACTCGGTATGGCTCCGACACACTGAAAGAATAGAAAACGTGGAAAGTGTTAGTTTAAAATGAAAAACAAAAAAGCAAGGGACATTGCTGTATTTAAGGCTGGGAAGACAGCAAAAGTAGGAGAAAGAGCACAGCTGAGTGACAAACATAGGGAGGAAGAGGAGGAATGTGACCAAGGAAAAGCTCTCCTGATTATATTTTTCTGGGAAGGTGTTCCCAGCCAGTGGTGGTTATAAATAGGCTGCGCTGAATGATTACATCATATGCAAAAGGCATGTTGCTTAGCTTTAGCACGGTCATATGGATTAGCATGATTACAGCTTCTGGATTTGAAAAATAGCAGGCTTCCTTTTCTGTCTTGACATTTATTTATTTTTTTAAGAAAAGTCCAGAGGAACAATCTACCACCAACAAAGCTGAGACATCATTCTTGATAGGCATACTTCCAAGAGCAGCCCAGCCCCACGCTCGAAGCTGATAAAAGGAAGCTTTTTTAACGCCGTGTGCTGTGAGCACGTGGAACTCATTGCCACAAGAAACTGTTGCCAGCGGCAGGAACCACAGGTCTGCCCAGCCCGGGAAATTCCTGTCTTCAGGAATGTCACTGCAAAATGATTACGACTATGGAAAATCTGATAAGTGTGTTTGTGGGGAGATGTATATATATCATATATACACACACGTGTGTGTATACATGTATGTATGTATGTACCTCCATACGCACACTTACTAACTCCCACCAAGGTAAAGAACATTGTTGTAAATCCTGTGCTCTCCTACTCGGAACAGCTCAGTTTATTGCTGGGAACAACACAGAATATTAAAAGGTAGTTAATCTTTTTTTCTATATTCAGAATCTAAATGTAAATAAAAATGCCTTTTCCTAAGTTGCACTATGTATTACCTATACTTTTATAGCTTGGAGAGGGGAAAAAAAAAGTCTTAATATACTTTGAGGCACACTAGTTCACTTTCCTCCTGTGTTCTTCCCCCTGTTCCTTACTGCAGCTTATTGAAGATGTCTCCCAGCGTAGGCTCTCAGGGCTTATCTCCACTACATGGAAGACGACTTGAATGTTACCCTGTTGGAACATGTTTAGGAAGCCTCAAGTCTGCTGGTATGAAGTTGGCCATAGCTCTGTACGCTATGTAAATCAGGGTAATTAATGTTCATTGTTGGGCCAGTTAATCAAGATTGAATGCAGAGACCCAGACATTCAAATTCCGAAGTGGTTAATAAGTATGTTAAATTGCATGTTGGTAAGTACTTATGACTCTTCCAGACTAGACTCTAACTGAATCCATAATCAGGAGACACTCTCTTTAGACAGTTTTTATACCATTATAACTATGGTAATTAAGGGATTTATTTTTTCTGCTTTATTTGTTATGGTTTTCCTTCGTCCGTCCATCCGTCCAGCCATCCATCCATCCATCTTCCTTTTTTGAACCTGCTGACCACTTCAGTCAAACCTGATAGTAGGGGAGCAGTTTCAAAGACATGAGTTCAGGCAAATTGTGTGACAATCAGCATCTGGATAGGGAAGAAAGATCCAAAGTAATGTCCTCATTGAAAGAAAGAATTATGTCTCAAACCTTACCCACATGGCAGCCAGCAAGCCAGACAACATGTACGCACTGCTGGCCCATCAGCCAAACTGTTGCTCCTGATCAGCACACACACGTGCTGGCACCAGTCACCCAAATGGGCTGGAGATACTGCATTGAGCAGGGAAAACACTGAGGAGTGGGAGAATGATGGAGCACAAACTTTTAGGAACAGGCTTCCTTAGCCCACTACTCGGGGAACAACTTGCTTCTTGACCTAGTAATGCTTTTAGTACAGCTGCAGTTAATATAGCCACAACATAGCTTAAGTACCTTCCGTGGGGGAATTGTTAATACAAATACTACCCTCACTGTAGCAATGGTCCTACTTTATATGTATTTGCAGGCCAATATAGTTAAGTGGTACACCTGCTCATGAATAAGCTTCAGGTTAAATTTAGAAACTCTCCTGAATTTGCTTCCTTTTTTTTTTAATCACTGTTCTAAAATCTTTGATGCCAATTCTTTTGAATATCCTAAAGGGATCTAGGCACTGAATTCCCTTGGACACTCAGTCCTAAATACATAAGAACGAAAAACTTAAGTAAGACAGTAATGAAGAGCTGTAAGAAAGGTTTTAACAGAGCTTCATATTTTCCTCCCATCACTAAACGGACACGGTATCCATGTAACAGTATCACAGAACTGTTATTAATTAATAACTAGTTGTTAAGTGTGAGCAGCTGTTTATATTGTTTTGGAACTTTCTGACAGCAGCAATCCCTCTTGCTTTAGTGGCTGTGACTCTGCGTAGTCATCTGATTGCCCCACGCCCACTGTTCACTCCTGCTCCGTTAGCTGTGATTACTGTGAAGAAATTACATTATTTTGCCTTATTATGTTTTAGGATTAATATTTAGACGATGATGATGAGACTGAAGAGGGGAGGAGGAGTTCTGAGGTGGCAAGATTTTCACACCTCCATTACAGTATGGAAAAGTGAAGGAGAAAGAGACAACATGGGGGTGTAACAAGTAAAAATCGTAGTTACCCTCCCTCTTGTGAACAGTCTCTTGTACTCAGGCTGACAGTGCTGCCAATTCTAAGATTTTACAAGCACCGTAGAAATACCACCTTCATAATGGTATTCCTAATGCAACTAATGGAATGCTGATTCCTGTGGGTTCTGGGCTGTTACATCTAAAATGCATTTTACCAAAGACGCATCTGAACAAAGGTGCAGGATGCAACTTAATTTCAAACCTTGGCTCTCCCAAGGAAGGGAAGGAATAACATAGGAATTGTAACTTTTTGAAAGAACCACCAACTGGCTCCCCGGCCAGGAGGAATGAGAGGCATGTGGGCTAGGCAGGTAAACAAACAAATCTCTGGATGTTTGTTAAAATGCCCAAGCGTTTCATCTGTCCAAGAGTAAACATTATCAGCTCTATTCCTCACAGCATGAAAAGTGTCCTCGTGTAATATCTCATATCAGACGGCAGATGCAATCTGGAGAATGAGAGATCTAGCTTTGCCCAAGAATACAAACCAAGTATTTTAAGGAACGGATTAACTGCATGTTAAATGAATAGCATTCCATCTACTCTGCAGTATTTGTTCATTTTCAAACACTTACTTGCTTCTGAATAAACATAAGATCAGAGGTAAGTGTAACTTGTCTTTGTGGTGCTGTCTTCACTGAATTTCATGAGCCAATGGTACACCACAGATAGTAACAGGAATCCTGTGAGATCGTTTCCTTCCAGACAAGGTACACAAACCTTTTTTTAGCACTAAGCTGTAATGGAGCCTTTGGCGATGTCTAATTATTATCCCTTTTTACAGGGGGGATGTAGGGCCAGCAGTGGTGTAAGGGTCTCGGAATAACCGCTGTGAGCCAGCAGCCCCTGCCTGCAGTGCATCAGGGCTGCCATTTGCCTCTGGTAAATCCCCTTCAGAATTAGGAACTAGGCTAATGGGTTTTGATTATGAGGTATAATTTTTTCAGTGAATACCAAACCATATCTGAATGTGATGGTGAAATATTTAATCAGATGGCAATGCTAAATACAGCTTCATAGGTAACAAATTAGGACAACCTCCCCCTCTATCCTTATCATCTCAGATAACCATGATTGAATTGTGTGTAGTATTGATCATAATCAATTTGTTGATACATTGTGCCATTATGTTATCCTAAAAAGCAGCTCTTGAAAGGCACATGGACAACATTGCCTGTCCCAGCAAAGGACTGAGCTTGGTTCCAAAAAGTCTCTTCCCAGGTCTGTGTTCCTGGTGGTTGCAAAGAAAATCTGCTAACTGGGCTCCAGCCGCCTGTGACCGTCTGTGCAGATACGGCTTGAAACGACAGCTTGGAGAGAGAATTATGAATTTCCTTCTTCATGTCAGTGAAGCACTAAGATCGAAACTGAATTATTTTCAGATGTCAAAATACCACTTAGCAGGGGTCTTTTACTTAGTAAAATTAGCTCTCATTTTCTCCTTCTACGACTATGATTAATAAGATTTTTTTTTTTATATTGTAGACCTAATTCAATTTTTTTTCCTTGCTACAGCAGTTTTTTCAATTACTTTTGTCAGTTATATCCCAGTCCTAAATTTGGCTAGTTTCCATGTGGGTGAATTTGGTTCATGCCATACCTAATGAAGGACTGTCAACCAATTGTTAGTGGAGATTCAGAGCATTAGCAGGTTTTGGAGGTGCCATCTGGTCTTTGATAGCTCAGCTTTTAGTTAAAAAAAATAATAAGAATTAACAACAACTGAAAAATCCCCAAGCCCCTTGTCTTCAACTGTTATGACTGGAAGGCAATAGGAAAAAACAAACCAAACCATTAACACTTAAAACCATGAATGGAATGAAGTCAACACAAAATTATCCAAATGAGAGCCTGAAAGAAAAAAGGACAAACACCTATGAATTGCACTTTTTTTGGTGAAGTGTTAGCTTAGTTGCAGAATGATGACTTAAATATCTAAAATGATCAAGCATAGTACCTTACTCTTTATGCCAGGAACGAGGGGACAAATGGAAGGGATATAATAGTATGATTGTTCTTGAACATCTGCACAATTTTCTGAGTGGTATCCTATTTTCACAATTTATGGATCTTGTACTGAGAGTTAAGTTTGTAAGAAAATCATCCCCTCCTTCTCCTCGTTCCAACTTTTCTACAGATCAATTCTTGACCAAGACTCGAAGATGGAAGTATGTTGTCTGCCATAAGTAATATTATTTCAAGAAACTCTGATTTAAATGCATATCTCCAGTTTTGATGAAATTTCCAATAACATTCTTTTAAAAGAATGATTAAAGAGATTTTGTCTGGCCTTTCATAGAGATGCTGAAGTGCCAGAGCAGAATAGCCCCCTGAAGTTAAGACTACACTTTTGAAATTATTCAGTATCTCTACTTACACTGGACAACTGAAAAATTACTTTACACAAGAAGAATCATCATCAAAAAGTCAAACTACAGGTATAATGCTATAGATTCTCAGACTGTTTAGTCAGTCTGGGTGCTGTATAGCCATGGAGTTGTATCACTGTGTTTAAGAGAATGCATCTGCCTTTCTAAACAGGTCTTCAGTCAGATCAGAAAGGTCAGGCCAAACTGTGGTAAATGGGCATTTTCTGCAAGGTGTTCCTGCTGTCAGACACCACTTTCAGCAAGAAACAGCATTGCTACTCAATTTTCTCTTCAAACAAAGGAAATGATTGTTGAGTGTTCGTTCATACATTGTCTCCCAAAATGGCTGAAACAGACTTTAGTCTTCATCAAGGCGCCTTAAGTACAGCCCTTAAAACTGAAAGAGGGAGTCTGGAATTGGTGGGTAAATACAATGAAACTGAGCAACTGGCAGTTGGGACAGATCTAATTAAATTTAATAGCTGCCCCGAAGTATGATTAAACACAATAGGACATCTTTGCTATTTTGTTGGCCAAGGTCACTTCAGCCAGCCAATTCTGGTATAAATTAAAAAAACCCCAACCAACCAAAACAAAAAACCACAACCCTAAAGTATTCCCGCCTATGAAGCTCAGTTGTTTCATTGTAACCCCATCCACACTGGCTGACCAAACTGTTTTAGGACCTGCTGGTTTTAACATTGGTTAGCAAACTAGAGTGACGTGTTTTCTAAAGTCACATTGACGCAGCACGACTGGCTAGCAGGGCTATCGCTGTCTGTGAAGTTCCCCCGACAGCTCTTTTACAATCTGTCTGCTTTTATGCCTACCTGACCCTTAATGCTGTCTGATGATTCCCTGTAGTAGTGTAAATGGTTATGGTTATGGTGCATCACCAATGTATGTCAGGTCATCTACCTGCTGTCCCTCAATGTGCACTGCCTGGAAGTTCCTCCGGTAAGGCTTTTTTGTAGAGGTGCACAGGTCGGGGTGGATTTGTGCAAGACCTGGGTGTCTGCCTGGTTGCTCCAGATGTCCCGTGGCCACACAGCGAGCAGATACGATGCCAAGCAGTTGCTAGACCACTTGCTCTGAAGAGTTGCAAGGTGAAGCACTTGCGAAAGTGGCACTGCATTAGTGCTCCTGAGCCCACTGCTGGGGGAGCTGGGATGAAGTGTTCGAGAGGAAGAAAACAACCAGATAAAGCTAAAATAGTTGTTGTATTTGGCTCAGCCCAAGTGTACTTTTTCAGGCCCTTTATAATTAGAAGCTTGGCAGAGAGTTAGCTACAAGGAGAACTGATGCAGGGTTTGGACATTAAATGATGATTAGCCCATTTCCAGGGCAAACCTCCCACTTTTCAGCTAGTTCTGGCTGTAACTTGGTTAGCCCTGGTTACAAGTGTTCAACAGCTTGAATTTTAATTTAGTTATGTTAGCTAAGGTGCAGTCTACTCTACAGACTAACTAGATTAAGAGACAGATCAGCTATAATTGGAGTCCCTGATTGAATTAGATTGGGATTACAAATATAATTGGATACTACCCTATTTGAGACACTTCAAAGGAAATACATCTTCAGAGCATGAAAGCTGAAAAATCAACAGACCTTTGGAAATCCTTGATCCTGTTTCCTGTGTGGACGTAGCTAGTCCTGTGTCGCTCCAGTGCCTTCTGTAGAAAGATATTTTTTAAAAGACAATTACTCTGGTGGAAACTATAAACCAGACTTTTGACATACATTCGCAAGTCAAAGGCAACATAACCTTGCAGCTTCATAATCTTGCCCGCGCTAGTGATACAGCCAGATTAGGCTAAAACTATGCCTGAAAGGAGCTTTAACACTTAGTAACAAGTCCTAAGTATGGACAAATAAGCCTCAGGTTTTATTGTAGGATATAAGCTAGGAGCCACAGTTTAAGCAAAGAATTCCCTGACATGGCTTTTGCGGACATTTCCATTTGAAAGGAGCAGTTGGTTGAACAATGGTCTCTGCACTGGTTCAGTGCTTGACACCTTGCAGCATGTAAAGGACAAAAGCCTGAAAACTTTTTTTTCATATGATATCTTTTCCTGTTTGTGGCCTTTAGTCTTTGCACTACTGTGAGCCTCCAGCCACCAGAGCTCTGGTTAAGTAGGTCACACCATAAACAGGCTTATCAGAATAACAGCAGGCTCATAACTCAAGTAGGAAAAACCTAGAGAATACATTTTGTGGAAGGGAAAAAAAATTAGCAGCCTCTTAATGGACCAGCCATGTGACAAAATGAAATTAAAATTCAACCCTCAAAATATCTAGTCCTATTTCAGTATAAGCCTCCAGAGAGATACCAACGTTATTGAGAGGGTGCTCCGTTCTGGTCCAGGCATGAAATGACTTTATGTCTCTTGAGCCTTTTACATCTTAGCCTCATTCGATCTCCTTATCCAGGCTCTTCAAAAGCCCCCAAACATTCAAGTTTATATGCAAATAAGTTGTTATGTGAGAGGTATTTTCAGGGGAAACACCCAACTTGGGTTGCTCTCTGTTCTTTTTTGGATGTTCCCTTTTTTTACCTTCTCCTTTGGACTTCACCAGAAACTTGCCACTCACATAAAGAATGCTGGTCCAGTTGTACACTGCTCACCCCTGGAGTCTCAAAGTGCCTTCTGCACATGAAATACTGTTTAGAAGATAAAAATGGCCTCAGCAAAACTATAATCCCTTGACCTATTCTTTATAACACTCAATCCTGGCTCCCTCCACAAAAACTCAAGAGCAACAAAGCACCTTTGCAGGATGCTCAAACAAGCTGGGTATTGTAGTTAATAAATTGTAACCCCCATGCTTGTGTTTCTCCACACTCTTTTTTCTCATTAATTGTTAACAGCATCTCTGTTTAAAGGTACTCCAGGACAAATTGGATCCTGATTTATTTTTTTGACATCCCACGGTTTGGTATTTTCAGGGAAGAAGACAAATGCATTAAAGTAATTCTGTGTCCCAAAGTGAGACCTATAGCCATGAAAAAACGAGATATGGGACTCTTGGCTCCTTTGTGTAACAGATCGTGGATATCTAGGATAGGTTTTATTTATATGTCATTTGTATACATAAGATTTATGCTTGCAATTAAGTTTCAGTGTAAATTAGCCTAGCCTGTGTGTCTGTTTAACTGCAGGTGCAAATCAAGTTGGCAAAACATCTTTTTCTTCCCCCCCTTGGATTTGTAAGCAGCTCACATCTGAGCTTCAAAACTCCATGTGTATATTTTGCAGATGACAGTTGTGCCTTGAAAAAAGCAACACAGACCCTAGCTCTCTCAAAGTTTCAGCATTTCAGTAAATGGTCTCTTATACATTTTAATTAAAGTAGTTATTCGACAAGAAGCCCTTCTTGTTAGGTTTAGGTGCATAAATTAACTCAATTTTGCACATCAAGAGAGTAAATCATATCCAAATATTGATATATGTTGAAACTATTGATACAGCCAAACAGGTATCTTTCTTTTATTTGAGATTTTCCAATTTCTAAGCCTGGTGTTATGTGACAACTTTAGCATGAACAATCTTTATCTCTGTGCTAGTTAATTGAGAAGGGTCAGATTACTTTAAGGAGCCAATCACTTTGGGGTGGGGGTTGCTGTAATTTAGGACATCGGGAATTTTGACTCCAAGAACAGTTC
Source organism: Sagittarius serpentarius (assembly GCA_034782735.1). NCBI lineage: Eukaryota > Metazoa > Chordata > Aves > Accipitriformes > Sagittariidae > Sagittarius > Sagittarius serpentarius. Next base: position 24,012,136 of record JAVKLA010000010.1, read on the forward strand.
TTTTCAAACTTTTCTTTTCATCTCTGAGATTAACTTTTAGATTTTCAGAGAGGAGGGGGGAATAGATGGGGTGGGAGGGAGGAAGCACCGGAGACGTTGGCAGTCACCTTGCATGTACTAAAGGGTGACCAAAGAGAGGAAAAGATTGCAATTTCCTTTATTTACTAAGCTTACTCCAGTCCCAATTGTGTATGATTTCGCAACAATATATTGATTTTTCAGGAGTTTCTTTTTACAATTACAGAAGAAAACAAAGTTACTGATTGGGACGGAAAACTTCTTTGTTCTGTTTTGTAAAAGAAACAGGTTTTTTTTTGTGTTTGGAAGAAATAGAAATGCATTAAAAGAAGAAAAAGAGAAGGAAGAAGATGATGCCAGAGAAATCAATATAGGGAATTAGGTGAAAGAGAACATCTTGTATGTTTTTTAGAAAACCATTTTTCATACACTAAATACATTTGCAGACTTGTTTCCTACAAACCTTTTCAAGATGCAATTTGAGTCTGAAGCTATAGGCTTCCTGATAGGTTTTAAGATGCCTGAAAAATCTTTTTTATTATTTTGGGAAAAGCAAAAGATAAGGAAGAACTTGGGCCTTCAGAGACTTCCTGAAGCAATCTTAAGAAACACAGGTATATTTATCACCCCTACAGCCACGTCCAAGAAGGCACAAAGTTACTGCCTGAGGGTTGAAAGACCCGGTCATGCGTCATCAAGGTGCGGGGTGTTACCTCTGTGTGACATAATGAGAGAAGAGCTCAGTGCCAAGGTGGCACATCCTCACCCACCGCATACATACAACATACTGAACGCTGGTTCTCCCAGGCAGGCTTATAAGAGAGTGGTTGTCTGAACTCGGTGTGAGTAATGGTGAAATCAAGGCTGAATAACTTGAATTTTGAATGCTAATGCTGCTTTCAGAAGTGGTATCACCACCTACAATAACCAAGGAGCAGTCCGTCACACTCATTCCCCCCCTCCCCATTTATTTTGGGCAGTCAGTGTGCTCAGGGCTGTTTAAGCACAGAAAATGACAAAGCTCGAGTGGCTTACAATCAGCAGAGCTGGTGTTTTCTCTCAGGGTGAAGTTACAGTTTGGGATGAGCCAAAATACCTGGTTGCTGCCACCACTGTTTCCAGCAAGGAATGGGAAGAGGAAGGATGGTGGCAGCAGGTCTTTGGGCAGGGTTTTCATATTCACAGAGCCGAAGCCTCCCAGTTCAGTGAGATGACATTTGAGTATTGGCACTAAACAGCATCATGGCTAAACCAGCCTGTGCTCCCACCTCTCTTTTGTTCCTTTTTGTGCTGCACTGGCTGAAAAATAACCCAGTTAAAAAAAAAAAAAAAGTTGCTAGCTCAGCTGGATCATTTCCTCAGACCACAACCACAAAAACGCTTGTGGGTCCATCCATAGAGGAGGGGAGGTGTGTGGGGCTGGACCACGCCAGCCATGGGCTGCAGCCTCCTGCCATCCACAATCCCTGCACCACCCAGGTCTCTCCCTTTTGTTAGGTTCTCACCGATAGAGCCCCGGACAGGGCAGGATCAGGTCTCTTGTATACAGGAGCATTTCTGCTTTTGAGAAGGCTGTGCAGAGTATTTTGCCACCAATGTAACTTCACCTTTAGGAAAAGGAAAATTAGTCTGCAATTATGTAATTATCAGCCACCCTGAAGCTCAATTAATGTGTTCTGTAACTCTTCCAGAAAAGGGGGAGGTCTGTTGCATGCATGGTGTAAATATAAACAATGGGAATTTCTCCCTCCAGCTTTGTTTCTCTGTATTTTTTTATTGCATTAAGAGAGTGCAACATAAAGAGAACAGAATTCAGATTGGTGAGGGTTTACATCTGCAGCTACTGGCTAATATTGATGAGCTGCGCGTTGCCTCGCTGCACTTTATTTCAGGCCCTGCCTGCAAGAATGGAGTTGCTTCAGTACAAGGGATTTTGCTGCAATAGCCTGGGGCAGCCATACACAAGCAGCCTCTTGGAAGAAATACTCTGAATGAGTAACCCAGGATACAGCTTCCTGGGCTAGAGTAGATTTACCTCAAGTTGCGGAGTTGTATAGTATGGGCATAACTTTTTCTTTTAAAAATACCCTGCCCTCCCCCTTTGCAGTGTTCTCCAAGGTTAAGCAGCTTTTCAAATATTTCAGTACCTACAGAGAGTTAATAAGGAGTAGTGACTCCAAAACAAGGCTTCATGTATATGAAGACTTAAGAAGACTTGAAATTTCATGAAACAAGGAAAGGCTTGATCATGTCACAGCACAAACACCAAGTGTGCTTGGCCCAGGGAGGCTGTTGCAGCCTCCCCTCCAATTTCTGCCGTGGCTCTGCAATGAATTTGAACCAATGACTTTGCACCAGTGAAAAATCCTCAGGGTGCTGATTTACTAGCTCACTAGCCAATGCATGCTACTGTAATACAAGAGGGGAAGGACAAAGCAATCCATAAATTCACCTGTTTAGTTTTCATAAATCGTAAGGAGCGGGACATCCAGCTCTTCCTTTGTGCCGTTACTCCATAGCTAGAGAACAGCATCTTCTCTCACAGGCGTCCTCCAGACCTTTGGCTTGTTCCTCCGGCAGAGCCAGGAGCTCTGGTGCCATGGGGTGGGTGTAAGTGGGTGCCAACAGCAGCGGTGTAATGGGTAACAGCTGAGGCTCTGCTGGCCCACCAGCTTCTCTTCTGCCTTACCCCCTACTTTCAACATGTATTCCAGAAAAACCCATTTTATTTAATCAAGCCTTACATGTAATTATGTGTTATCTGTGAAATATGATGGAAGTTCCATTCACACATGTGCAAAAAAGGAGGAAAGAAGTTTTAATTCACTAGTGCCTGTTTGAGGAGATATTTATGCAAACTTCCATAATTTTGGGAACCTACTATTACATGGCCAGCTGATGGCACTTCTGAAAATGAGTGACTACTATTCAGAGCACTCAATGTTCATATCAAGCAGTTTCTTGATACAAGCTGTTCAGTTTCGGGTTACTAACTCCCACGATATTTGATGTTTCGTTTAGAACTGAAGTTCCTAGAGAAACAAATGGTTGTAAGAGAAGCTTTTCTTCTGTGGATCTGTAAAGTAATCTTAAAATACGTGACAATAAAGAAAAGCTTGAAAATGTGGGGTCTCTGTGGGGTTCATCCTAAGGTCGCAAAATCCCAGAAAGTAAACAGAACACTTCCAGTATGTATATATCTCTCCAGTGTGTGCGTATATATATATATGCATATATATATTTCCAGCATATACATATCTCTCCAGTATTTTTTTATATATCCTCTCTCTGTGCATATATATATCTATTTTTACATATATATTAAAATCTCAGATAACTTTAAGATATTTTTGGAGCTTTTGGAGTAATTGAAGCTAATATCTGTTTTTATTGTTTGGGGTTATTTTCCCTCTGAATACTTATGAGGCATAATGCTGTGTTTATCTCACACTTATGTGAAATTTATGCATCCAAACCCAGTGCATATTCAGTTTTCCAGATACTGTCAATGATACGTGAATAAAACAGACACAGGAAATCAGATTTCAGCCTGCTGGGAATATGAACTTCAGTCTCTTTCTGGTTTTAGTCTGACGATCACAGTGGGTAAACAGATTGTGGAGATACAACTTGGAAAAGCTATTAAAAATAAGGAAAAGAAATCTCAAGGGAGATAGATGGCAGGAATTGAAGGAATAGGCAAGGAAAAAGAAACACACATTCTAGTGCTGGGGAAGAACGGGACGTCACCATGATCGATTAGCTCCAAGTGACAGATTCTTCAGAGGCAGAAAGATGCCTCAGCAAGACTGAGTTTAACTAAGTGGGCAGATCCACGGTGGGCCTCTAGCCATTAAACAGATTTGCCAAATTGCCTTTGATTCATTATATTTATGAGTTTAAAAAGCATGTAAAATATTTTTACTTCTTTTTTTTTCTCCGGAAAGAATAAACATAAATAATGCAGGAGAAGGCTGAGTTCAGCGGTATGGCAAGTGGTACCCACCTGAATCCTGATGAATCTGAGATTAGGGAATGTGGGATCAGGTCTGTGTGGAATAAGACTCTGAGGACAAATCATAGCATCCAGGGAAGAAAACTTTTATTCAAGTAGCTAGTTATTGCAGTGCTAGCAGAGCTCATCATCTCTATCTTCTAGAGACAGAACCTCTTTGCAGGGCATTTGCACAGTACCTTTCCTGCTGTGTCTGAACACCAACACTTGATTTTAGGACAACAGAAATGACTGTGGGACTAAACCAGGGGGAGGGGAAGGTGCCTATCTCATTCAATAACCACTTTTGATACTGGACATCATCTGATGCTCAGGGAAGATGGTGTAGAAGACTGTGCAAGATAATCAGCCACCGCATTAGGTTTCGTCTTGACCTGAAAATCAGAGTATAGATTAGACCCTGAAGCCTGAGGTTAAACAACCCTTGCAGAAATGCCATTAGCAATAACAGTTAAACAAAGATAGTTCTGTCATCCAGTCTGTGCACAGAACTTTTAAAATCCTTGTCTCAGTGGCCATGAGTCCCACAGTGCAATAAATCACTTCACTGAAAAAGCATTTCCTATGAATTTGCTGTCTAATATAATAAAATATCTCTTGAATGTCATGTCCCCTTTTTATGTGTCTCTCTTCAAATTTTAAATGATTTTACTTCCTGCTGGAGTCGGGCTATTGTTTAATCTTTAAAAGCTTCTTGCCTGAATTTCAGAAGTGCTGAGCACCCACAAATGGAGTCAGTGGGCTCTGTAAATGTTCAAGATCTTTTTAAGATCAAGGCGTGGTTTTGATGCTTAGCCAGTTCAATGATGCCATTGATTTGAGCCCTTTTGATGTAACAGATTTCCCAATTAGCAGACAGTGGAAGATCACACCTTGGGAATGTGTGCTTCATAAAGCCATATCTGGTCTGAAGAAGCATTTAAAGAGCTAAACCCCAAAATTAGTCCAAACCCTAGCTGCTTATTCTCCAGCTTCTTGCCTTCTGCAGCTCTACATAGTGTTTAATCTTCTGAAGAATAATTACTGCTTGCAAACATGTTAGCAAGAACAGCACAAGATTGGCCGAGAATCCATATGTTACAATTATTGGGTCTTGCTGTGGTAATGTGGGTGGGCTGAAGGCTGAATTTTTAAATAAAAGATGCACAGGGAGAGAGCAAGAGTGCAGTTGAACCAGCCCGTAGCGCTGAGGCTGTTCTGTATCTGAACTTACTCAATGGAAGTAAAATATTTTGCTTATAAAGAATTTTCATAAACATGTCTTAGGATGTGTATTAGAGGTACATCTTAGGATGTGCATTAGGAGTAAGCTAAACAAGATGGTATAAACACAGGAATGGCCCTGTAATAGGAGAATAAATGGCCTGCCTCTGCTTGCTGCAGCAGCCCCTGCGGAGGCTGCGCGTCCGGCGGAGCCCTTGGCAGGAGCGAGGAGCCGCAGAAGATCAATCCCCCTGACCAGGCATTCAGTGTTTAAATCTGGGAGATGCCTAAATGTAGAAGCGCATGGCTAATTCCAGGATCCCATTTTTAAAACATCTTTAAATTGCAACCACATCTAACTTAACTTATCTTCAGCTAAAATTAAAAAGGGCAGCTCTACCTCAAGGGATGTCTAGGTGCCAAAAATATCTAAAAATTTCTCAGGCGGTGGAAAGCACAAATCAAAGAGAACAAGGATATTTTATTGGGTTTACTGTTAAACATTTATCCAAAGTGTCCTGAGAGATTTTGAAAGGTATTTAGGTGTTGAAAGGTACAGATAGGCATGTAAGAGGGCTTTCAAAAGAGTCTGAGCAGGTCAAGTGCCCAGTTCCCATTGAAATTCAGAAATACCTCAGAATTAGTTTCCCTTTACTTTTATCATCCAGTCTTTATTCCCATTAAACCCTAACTTAGGCAAACCTCAGCTAGAAAAATCAGATGTTCAGCATTTAAAATCTGGTAGATGTCTAAATATAGATGCAAATGCCTAATTTGAAACTTCCCCTAAACTTTTGTTTAAAACTGCTACCACATCTAATCTGTTTAAAGGCACAAATCCACACAGAATAATAATAATAATTATAATTGAATTCAAATGCTTTCATCCAGATAAAGTGCAGCATTTGAATTAAAATCTACATGGATTTTTGGAGCCAGGGTGGACAGTGTAAGTTATAATCTAGTTTATGGTATAAAGTACTAATTATATGTCCATGGTATTCACCAGACTAAAATGTTTCCTGTGTGATGTAAAAAAAGTATGGTAAAGATTAATTTAATTATGCATTTTATAGATGAAATTATGTTTCTGGTATTTTGTAACTAACAATAACTTTAAAGGGCAACTGTAAATATATAGTATTTTGGAACCTTAAAGAGATTAAAATGAATAACATATGGACCAAAATAATGTGTGAGGCCTGGATCACAGTTTTGCTAACATCACTTTTAGAAGCACAATACTTTACTGACAAATAGGGCCAGCAAAAAAGCCAGCTCAATATAAACTCTGTAATGTTGGCCAGAAAAGAACTTTTTACTAGTGAAAGTGGGAAGTCATTTAAGCTAAACTGACAAAAAGCCAATACTTTTTGTGCTGGTGAGGTTTGACACTACCGAAGCAGTCCAGTTTCTGGCACTGCTGTATTAGCAAACCTGCGAGGAACAAATAAGTGTGCATTTCTCAGCTGTCAGCCCTATCCATTGAAAGGCTACAAAATAAATCAGCATTTCCGCCTATTTTATCTAACTCTCATCTTCCTGCTTGCAACTCGGTCGTGATATTTTGGAACAAGGTGCGTGACTGAACCTCTGTGCCTTGGCAGCGTCTGTGGGTTGTAGCATCCTCTCCCCACGGCAGGATCTGCCCCGCGCCCCCAGGGCCGGTGCTGCGCAGAAAGGTGCACTTCAGCGAAGTTATAGCAAAGATAAACATCACGTTCGCTCTTTCTCTGCCTCATCTTCAGATGGGAATTAATGTCGTTACCTCATCACAAGCGGCTCCTGGGCGACAGACGATAAACACATTAGAGGAGGGGCCGTGCTAACAAACCAACAAAAAGTTTGCTTTCTTGACGGCGTAATTAATTTTGATGATTATTTTTTGAAACAGTGGCTCTGCTCTGTTCTCTGCCTGTGGATAGGTGTTAAATTATTCCTGTGAGAAAGGCGGATAAGGGTAACAGCAGCAGCAGCTGGGGAAACCATTCTCCCTCTAATAGCACTGCTGTGGCATCCCCGGTGAAAGCCCCACCATGTAACGAGCGGGGGAAATTTCCATGTGACAGTAAACAAAGAATATCTATGTGAAAATAGTCTATGTGAAGTCACTCTTGTCCAACCTTTTTTTTTTTTCCCCCTTTTTTTTTTTACCCATTCCCCTGTTTATTTTGTGGCCTCAGCCTGATTAATGTCCCCTTTTTGTGTTACTGCTTGGTCTCGTAGGCTGCATCACTAGCAACTTGGTGCTATTTAGTTTTATTTGCTCTTAAAATGAACAAGGCATTCTTAGGATGTGTTATGTGATACTACTGTTTTGTTACTTCCCCTGGATAATAAACAGTCTGGAAATTAATGATTTATAAGGGTTAGTGTTTGTGTGACAGAAACTAGGACAAGTGGCTTGACTCGGATCCCGCTATTGCCTGTAACTCCAAATATCTTAGATGATTCACCTCTGATTTGCATTTATTCAGAATCCTGCCCAATGCATTTCTTTTAACACGTATAAATCAAATGAACATTTAGCACTAACGTAATGGCCAGTGAGGAAGGAACCTAGTAGAAGTCATAGCTATATTTTCTTTGCAATGAAATACATACACAGCTGAATTATATTAGAGGCACAATTCTGCACGGTAAACTCCAACCGGGCCTCGTTTGTTGTACAAATAAGCTTCAGCCCTCCAGGATTTAGGAAGACAGAGTATCAGCCCCTTGCACAACACTGCTGGGAAGCTGTTCTCCCATGGGGTCAGTCATCAGCTGCACGTTGCAGGCTATGACTAACCTTTTCGGCGGATTCATGTTACGGCGAGTTTTGAGGCAATTGTGGTTTCCAGCAATCCAGGACTCCCTCCATGTTGCTTCTTCCATGCACCACAGTCCTTCCCATGCTGGCCCACCTAGTTGTGAAATCAGTCTGTCATCCAGCTCAGGGAACTGATCCAGCTTAAAAACACACACACACACACACACACACACACAAATCAAAGGATGGAGAGCCAGCCCGGGATAGGAACTGGGAAAGGCACAATGGGGCAAGAACGCTCTAAGCCCTTTCTGTCGCCAAGCCCTTTCTGCCACGAAGCCATGGTCACCGATGCCGGTCCACAGGTTTTGGAAACTTTTGAGTAGTTATCAGGTTGTGTCAAACACAGTGAGGAATATGCTGCCTGGCACATGAGGCTTGATGCTGCGATAAAACTTAATTGTTTATTAACTTAAGACAGCATTTACACTGAGAAGATGAACTTATTAATATCTGCACACCTCCTCAAGTGCAATTGCCTCGGACTTGATTTAGCTCTTGCTGAACTGTACAAGCTGGCCCCCACTCTTATACCCTATTTAAGAGAAAGATACTCAAACACACCCTTAGTAAATAAAACTGACTAATATTAGGTGATGCAACACAAAATTTTGAGATTGCTCTTAAAAATCAAGCATTGCTGTTGCTCCCACTGAATTTTGGAACAACTCCGTAGACTGAGAATAGCGCCCTTTTTTAAGCTGTGCACCTGCACAAATGTCATTAAAAAATCCGAACAGAAATACTAGAAAACAGTTCTCATGTGAACTCGCCAACACTTTCGTGATACAAGTATAACTCCTGGGCAGAGCACGTGGGATATATAACACCCTTGAACAATGGGCCTTTGTTAATGAGCTCAGGAGAGGCTCCAATATAATTTACCATACAATGGTGCAGTGTAAGGGATGTGCAAATCCGTAAGCACTCCCCCCCACCCCCCACAGGGTTTTGTGGTTTTGAAACAGCACGGTAAGATCACATAACCTAAATTGCAGACGTAGGGACAGAATGGACACATCAGCCACCCCCAGCTCAATTACTGAGACCCTGGGTCAATGTCTTTAAAATACTTCCAGTGTCATGGATCAGTGGCTATGGGAAAAGGAATAACATGATGGTGTTACGTGTGGGGTTTTCCTCACATGCACCTGTAAGTGCTATATAAGGCTCGATGTCTTTCATGGACTTTCTGAGAGTTGCATATGGACAGGAGTCCCTTGACTCATCGCTGTTTTCTGCAGAGGACCTGCCTTGGGAAGGGACATCTTACCAACCGTAGAGGTTTTGGTAGCAAGGTGCATCGGCAGCTTGTGGATCAAAAGACTGAAAGGTGCTATGAACATTGCAAATTGTTACCGTATTTTTCTAAAAGATTAATGTCAGCTCCTCAAGAAAAGGGCATGTCTACAGGCCGCTAATTTATTACCAGTAAAGCTTGGTTTAATAAACTTGTGGTAAGTATTTTCTGCTTTTAAGACCCTTTAAGGCTTCAAAGGCTCCCATTTGCTTTAGGTTCCCTAGGGATGCTGGTGCCAATGAGACTTGTTTCATTAATTATGTTGCACAAATAAGCCAAATATTGCACAAATGTGTGTAGCAAGATTGTGAGGAATGCAGCAAGGGCTCTTCCTAACTTCACACAGAGCAGAGCTGCCCAGCTGGGTGCTCTTTTGAAGGACAGTTAGGGCCTGAAGCACACAGTTGGGTCCTGTCCACACCCCAAAATTGTATCGTTACCATTTAGGTCAGCACAAAATTGCCCATCGTTTTCCCTCTGGAATTCACAAACATCAGGCTGTCTTTTCTAGTGCGTGGCCCTGTTAAAATAGGAATAGAAGGGAAAAAGCACGCTGCAGAGATATCACAGATCCCTCATGTCTTGTCGTGGTGGGAATTATGCAAATACTGTGAGATACTGGAGGATAATGAAGTCTGAGGGTGTGTTCCCGTAAGTTGCCTTTGCCTGGCTGAGGTTGAAAGTGGGGCATCCTGCTGCGAGAGCCTGGAGGTGAGAAGGTTCTGGGTCAGGCTCAGAGCCAGGGTCCTTTGGTGCTGGCAAATGAAAACGTCAGTGCTGTGAGCAGGTATGCTGCAGTAAAACCAAATATACCGGGGAAAGAGAGTAACCAGAGATATTTCACAGCCATTAGTAAAAGGTCACTGAAGCCACACGATGACTGCACCTTTCAGAAGAAGGACTGTTGGAAGAGCTACAAGCACACTGGGATAGAAACCCTGATTTTGGTTCTCACCTCACCTTTTTGCTTGCGTAACTCACACATAGACCAGGAAAAAGCTGCATTTTGTCTGGACAGGTGAAAGCCCCCTGTTAAACAGGCAGTTGATAAACTGAAAGGCTGGAGATAAACTCTTGACCAGTCCCTCTTTAAACTAACTATTCTCACAATCTGTGTTTTCCTGGTAACTGAAAAGGAAAATTAGCAAAAGCTTTGTGATAACTGGAAAATGGAAAGATGCTGTTTGACTGGCTGGACACAAGAGCAATTACAAAAGCACACTGAAGTACTTACAGCTGAGGGAGACCTTAAGAGCATACTTTGTCAGTGTGCCATATGTCAGGGCGCGTGCTGCTTTATATTACTCGGTGCAGCTTTGTGGAGGAACTGTACTTGGCTTGTATATGAATTTTAAATGAATTGTTAACACATTTTATGAATCTGGTAAAGGGGGCTGATGTGGGAGAGCGCACATTTCTGTTCTGCAAGATGGAGTAAATAAATCATGACTTTCACAAGATAAAACTTTATTGAGTAGCAATAAATGACAGAAATACTTCTAACAGCATTTAAAGCCATGTAAAAGAAGGGCTGATTGCCACCGAGTACGTATGCTTGTAACAGCTTGTGTTGCGCTGATGGGGAAGAAGGTGCTTTGCCAGAGAAGCACCGGCTGTCACACACTATAATTCCCTGGGTCTTTGGTCCATAGCGCCTTTCAGCACCTACGTTAGTTGCTCACAGTATCTACAACATTTTGGTGCCTTTCCCTAGACATAATCCTTCTCTCACTCTGCCTTTCCCCACCATAAATTCCTCTGCTCTTTTGTCCTGAGGACAGTTTTGGACCAGAGGACACATCATCTGTGCTGCCCTCCTGCCTGGGTTCCCTCCTGCCTGGGTTCGCAGGTGGGGGAAGTTGTTCTCTAGAATAACACACTCAAGGCCATCGGGGATCAGCAAGCTAAGATTAGGCTGAAGTGGGCAAAACATATTCCCATAGTTTTCTCTTAAAGTTTTTCATAAGAATACCTTGACTCTTGACAGTGCATTTTGGCCATTCGTAGTGTGGTGGGTAAGAGCTGCCTGGTAGGTCCTCCGCAGTAGAGGATGGACTCTGGAGCATCTTGGGCAACACAGGCAGGAACGGTACCCCAAACTTTGCTTAATGTCCTAGTGACTGACATAGTGTTACACGTGAAGCATTGGAGATCCAGAGGAGAAAACTGCCTGAATTGGTATCAAAAAGCTTTGGCAGCTTGAGCAGCGTGGGCCAGTGTCCTAACACACAAAACCAAGGTACCCTTTCTAGAAATATTTACCCAGATTTAAGAAACACCTGCGTAGAAGTTGGACTCTGAAAAGATCTTTTGCTGCTATTTCCACCACCGAATGTAGTGCCATATCCTCTCAGGCAGCAACAGATTCTCTCTTTTGTTAGAAAGCAACCAAATAATTTATCTAGACTTTCAAAACTGTAAAATTATAGTTGTGCATTACTGACGTCAATGTAATAGATTTACTTAACAATTTTATTCATGAAAATCTCTAGGTCTAAATGATCGGTTCCTGGATTGCCTGCAAGATTACTGAATTCTGGTTACATCTCAGGTATTCTTTGAGCACCTCTGGTCACAAGGCATTGATTTATGCTGCCAGAAGCCCATTTGCCTGTCTTGCCTTGCCCTATCATGGTGGCTTTTAATATTTGCTTTTGTCTAAGACTATCACTACTCTCTCTCTTTTTTTTTTTTTAAATAAACCAGCTATTTAAAAAGGCACTTTCTTGTTCTCTGCTTGTATTTGTTTCTCTGTCATTTAGAGAAGAAGAACAAAGGTCTGTGGAGGTGGTATTCTGGGGAACATGGTATCTACCTGAATGTCTTTCTCTTCTTCGCTGGGTTGTGTGTCTGAGTTTGTCGGGGTCTTCAAGAACCTGTGGGTCTCTTCTGAAAGTACATCAGCTGAACGCCTAGCCTGCAACAGAATCCTCACCTGAGTGTGCTCTGGACAATCCTGCTTTCCAGAAACACAAAGCCTGTAGGATCAGTCACAAGACAGACACTGTCCGGGTTGGTACCCAGAGTCCTACCTTTACTCACGCTGGCTCCTTCCTTCAGTGTTCTTCCTCTGCAATGCACTCCGGCCTCTGCGCTTCTCGGGGACCATCTCTGCCCTGCAAATTCAGCTCTTCATGTGCTAAGAACATTCAGGAAGGTTAGTTCTGCCCTAGGTGGAAGCTGGAGGTCCAGATGCAGCTTGAAATGGAGCCACTCTGGTCTTCCTGCAGAGTGGCAAGAGGAATTACAAGGCAGACAGGCAGTGTAATACTGGGAGATTTTAGAGAGCCAGGACTGATTTCCACACGCCGTGAAGGTGGGCAGCAGGAGTAAAAATTTGTACCAGAGTATTTTCTGTCATTTCTCTGGAGTGCAGTTTGTACCAGGAGACAATGAAGAGTCCGTACAGCAGCTTTGTGGGTGGAACAGTCTTCATACAGACCTAGCGCTATTTTAGAAGTAATTTCATTTGACCATCAGGAGTATCAGCTTTTACTGGTGAAGCCAGGTGCGGATATATGCAAAGATACCTCCACTTCAGAGCTATTTTACCAGTCAGGCCTGGTAGGCCTGCCCTTTCAAAGAGCTTAACTTGAAATACGACTACAGTCACGGTATTCAAGTTAAGATATTAGAATGAGACAGCACAGATCTTCTTAATCAGGGGATTACTCTGCAGAAGGATTTTTTCCCCCAATATTAAGTCAAAGATACTTATCTAAACGTACCCACACAGCTTTTACTTCAAAATCTTACGTAAACAGGCATTTACAAAGTGAGAAACATCATCCTGCTTTACCCCACCACTGTCAGATTTACCAAGAAACAGTGCACTAAATTTGTAGGTGCAATGGTGACCCAGCGAAGTCAATGGCAACACTTCCACTGTGCTCAACGGGACCAGGATTGCAGTTTGTGAAATTAGCATTCTCAAGATTTAGGTCTCTCATTTGTTTTTGCTCCAGAACTTCAATCTGATCTATTATTTTTTTGCTCTTCATGGATATTGGGATGATCATAATTTGTCAAAACCAGGAAATGAAAAAAATACTAAGTTGTCTTATACAAAGACACAGGCAACATCACTTTATGCTCCCAGGGAAATTTGGCACTTTGCACAGTCTCCGATTTCATGCAACTATTCCCTTAGCCCAGCTCAGTGCTCAATAGACAGGAGGAATTTCCATCATCCCAAAAGTTTCTTGATTCCCAGAAAAACTCCCCTTCAACCTCAGAGATACCCACAGAAGCAGACAGATGATTATTTCTTCTCAGTAAAAAAACTTTTGTAGGCTAATAAAGTTAAAAAAAAAAAAAAAAAAGTCACTTGCCTGATTGATCCCTTTTGGCTGAATGTGAAGTGGGATGAAGCCTCTTGCAACGGGACAGTCTTACTTTCCCTCTAGTGCACTCACTGCAGACTGCAGCCCAATAAATCTGTTCTTCAGTGTATCCACAAAACAATCAGCTGGTCAAGGCTCAGCTGAATGCTGTATGCTCTGTGATGATATAACAGAGAGCCAAGACAAGTAACTTTATATATACATGACGGTAATCCCCCCTCCATCCAGACATTTTTAAACCATCTTGATATAGAATTAAAACAGAGAGATGTGAAAAGAGGTGAAATTATTCAGGATATACAATGGAGGAATTTTATTACCAAGCTGACTGTGTTATAAATCAAGTGCTCTGTAAATGCAATAAAACAATTGTTTAGTCTGCATGATTCATACCACAAACCTCAGTATTCTGTGTTTTGATCTTATTGCAGCAATAAACTGTCTAGACAGCAATTAACAAACTGTTTTTTCTTCAGATGTTTGGAGTGCCTTTGCTGCCTGATCAGCACCCAGAAATACAGGGCTTTTTCTCTATTCCTATTAATTATCAGGTTGATCAAGAAGCATGGTTAACCATTCTCTGTAATTGTACAACATTTCTCTTTAAGTGAATTGCTATAGGAAATGTACCGATCATATTGTTTTTCATTAGTACTAAGTAGCTAAGATAAAGATTTATTTTACCATGGTGCTCTAGAACGAGCTTTAACGTATAAATTGTACTAAGCAATAGCATGCCATTTTAGGCCCTGATTCAACAAACTGCTTAAGCGTGTGCCCAACTTTAAGCATATAAGTAATCCCAGGAGAACGTGTGCATTTAAATTTTGGTGCATGACTCTGTACTTTGCTGAATTACAGCCAAATAATTGATCCCTCATCTATAGTTATCCCTTATCTTTTTACACAGTAAGTGGAGCGGGTGTGTTGCGTTTTGGTCCTAAGCTTAACGGCTTACCAGTAGGAGATGAGATGGAAGACGTCCTAAAACCTAGGACAGCTTCTGGGGGAAAAAAGATGCTTGAGAAAAGCCTGCAGAAAGAGATTAAGATAGTTTCTTCAGATACTCATTTCACATAGGTGAGACAATGAAGGCTTTAAAACCCTACGACAGAATTACACAGAGTTTTACAGAAAGGTAAACAGAACCGTATTTCCCCTGGTGGCCTGTGCAGGTGAACTCTTCCTTTTCAGGAAGGATTTAAGGCGCGAGAGGCATCCAAACTGCAGCCGAACCAAGGGTATCAACCGGCTGCAGTACGTTTGTTCAGCACAGACACCGAGGCTGCAAACGTACGTGCCGGCGTGTGTGTTTACGCTCCCGAAGCCGAGAGCGCCTCGCCGCACACCATTTCCCTTACACAGCCTCTTCCTTCGGGAGGCTGACGCAACTCTGTAAAATTTACAGGCGGTGAAACCAAACAGTCCCCGATTTTCGCCCGGTATAAAACCGCAAAGCCGCATTTGGTTGGCTTTCGGGCCACCCCTGGCTGTTCCTGCTGCTGGAGAAGCCGCCGGCGGCCGGTGCCGCCGCCCGTGCTGGACAGCTCCCGCCGCCGGGGCCGGGGCCGGGGCCGGGGCCGGGGCCGGGGCCGAGCCCG
>JAVKLA010000010.1:24027527-24095408 GCA_034782735.1 Sagittarius serpentarius
GCGGGGCCGCGCCCCACAGCTCGCCTGCGAACGTACAGGAGGAGAACCCGCGTGGGAAGTTGTGCTGGAGTGAGCTCAGGTCCTCACGCAGCGGAGCTGCAGATAAGGGCCCGGTGGCGGCTGTAAGAAACTTGGAGAAAGTTCGGCTAGGGCGCTCCGCTTGCTTTCGGTTGCGGAAAAAGCCCCGTGGGATTGGGCTGTAGTTCTAAGTCGCGCGTAAATACGTGAGGTCTCGAAAGCAAAATGAAGAAATTCAACTTGAGGCTGCTTTTCAGACGTTATTTGTATAATAATCCTTCTTTAAAGAAAAAAAAAAGTGTTGTGTTTGGGTTTGTTTTTTTTTTAAAAGTGCTTTCTCTTGTTCCCTATTGTGGCAGTGGAGGGGGGAATAGGGAAAAAGAGAGGGAAATCTACAACCAAACCTGGTTTGATTATCCTCGAAAGTGAAAAATAACAAATTAGTTGAAATAGAACTTTTCAGCTAAATTTACAGGGTTTCACAGTTCTCATTCCAACGTTTCCAAGAGTTCTGGAGTAATGTTTTACATCTGCAGAGGTAAAATATTTTATCTTAACGTAAGAGAAAATACTATGGGTCTGATCCTGATAAACAGCGTGTAAAACATGCTGCCATCCTGACCAGCAGGAGCAATGCAAGTGGTATTTTTAAGAATCACAGGTTGTATAGAAAGACATGAAAAATATGCTGAAACTTGGGAAGTTATTTTTTGGGCACTGTGTGGTTTATATGAGGTACTGCAAGGCATTTAATTTGTTAATGAAGTAAATCACTGATCTCTCAGCCAGTGGTGACCATAAGGTGACCAATTCTAGTGCGCTTGCAGAGGGACCATATAAGTTTGATGTTCAGACGCTAAGGGCTCCAGATGCCTCAGTTATTCATTCATCCGTTGATGGTGACCCTACTGTTGCAAAGATTTCTTTGAGTGCCCGTATTACAGCTTCCTCTGCTTTCCTGGGAATGTTTGCAAAAAATAAGCACAGGCTTGTTGAAATTAGGAGCAAGTTTCAGGGTTCACATTTACATAATTTGTCTCGTAGACAAGCAAGAGGCTTAGCTGCCCTTGAAACACAGGCAGGTGTCCTCATTTCATTCCTGAAAAAAAAAAAACCTAGAAGCAAAGAACCCCAAAGCTGCTCCATATTCTGTTTCATTGAGCAATGTCACAGTAACGGGGGAAAAGGAAGATTCTGCAAATAGATACAGGAGCATATGCATCTTACAGGTTATTGATTGAATAATTGGTAAGTCCAACACACAGTAATTACAGTGGAGAAGTCTGGATGTCAGGATTTGTCAGTTGTATCTGGAGGGGCTGGAGCAGATGTGAAGGGACACTATTTAAGTGGGGCCCTGGGAAGTGTGGGAACCACTGTAGGAGTCAATAAGTGCCCCATAATCCACTGACAAATACTTGCTATGTTTGTTTGCTTTTTAAATTTCAAAGAGTTTTGCTTAAAGAGTTGTACACTATTTATAAAATCCTCCTCTTGCTTCAGCTTTTTTTTTTTTTTTTTTTTAAATAAACTCATTCCTTTGGAAAGCTTGAAAAGGAAGCTTGCTTTCATTCTAATTTGCTTTTCCTCCATTATGTATGAACACTAGGCAGATTTAGCAAGATTGCCCATGAAATCAGACCTGCAGCTTTGATATATTTTCCCTGGAGAAATATCTTTGTCTTGAGGAAAAAAAAAAAAAAAAAAAAAAGATGTAGAACTATGCAGACTTTTCGACTTTTCAAATAGTTATTAGGAAACACGTACAGCCAGTCAAATCAAATTCTGAGCTTGCTAACCTTGGCAGTGTCCCTTTAAATCAACTTTGCAGCCTGGAAACACACAAACAAAATGTTTTAAAGAATTTATCTGAAGAAGCAGCAGTGGCAAAGCTGAGATTTGCTACACTGCTGGTCTGGTGTAAGGTCTGGAGAGTGAAATCCTGGAGGGCTCAGCGCACCCACGGTGTGGGGAGGTAGCCTTCCTGGGTGCTCCCTTTGCACCCACCCACATCCCCCGGCCCAGGGCAAGGAGGGCAGAAGCAGCCTGGCTGGGAAGCTGGGATGAAAGCTGGTTTACTTTAAGACATTTGCCAGCAGTAGCAGTGTGGGAAGCACAAAGAGGAGGCCCATTCTGCTGGGCTGGCTGAGGTGGGGTCCCCTCGGGCATGCTGGCTGGGCAGACTGGTGGGATGCTGCAGCTCAGCCGGCCACACGTTCCCTTTCACAGCTCTAAGGCACCATCCGGCAGCCCAGAAAATTGCTACCAATGTCAGGGAAAGTTGCCTTCACACTGGAAAGGATGAGGAGCGTGTACAGGAGGGGCCTGTCCCCTCAGGTGGGGCCTGCCTGGGAGGAGCTGTCAGCAGGGAGATGGATAACGCCACACCACGTCCTGAAAAAGCAAGGGAAGACTCAAAGGTGCAGCCAGACCGCCACTCATCCCCTCCTTTTGGAGGGTATGATTTCGCTTGTGGATTTAATCCACATCAACATGCTCCCAAAACATAAATCACACTTTGTTCTCTGGCTGTCCTCAAGATTTTAGCTCATCTAACTCCCCCACCTAACTAGGCACCCTGTAAAATTCATGATGGCATGTTAGCACTTTCAGAATATTTTTAATACTCAGTTCAATATAACTTAAACCCAGTTTTCATGCAGAAAAAAAAAAGCTCACAAATTTTTCCTAATTTGTTTTTGAATTTTAACCTTGGGTATGAAAATGCGTTTTCCCTGTTCCCTTGTAGATTTTTTTCTTTTGCTTCAAAAAAAAAATACAGAGGGCAAGGGCTGTGCTAGTAAGTCTTAGAAAGGTGGGGGGGGGGGGCAGGGGAAGGCGAGATCTGATGTGTCTTTTGTGTTGCTGCACAGAAACTGCTGCCTGTAGTACTACAGCCAGGCATGCTCATTGTACAGGCAAACAGCAAAAGAGTAGCACTGTTAAGCTAGATCGCTGAATTTCATTATTTTCTTTTTTTTTTCCTTTTCTTTTACACAGAGATAAACCTGTGTTTTAGAAGATGGAAAAGCCAGCTTGTTTAACTATTTTTCAAGATTTTTTTTGTAGAAGAACAGAGCAGCTTCTACAAGAGGGAGATGCTGCTGTAACTCTGCCAAACTAGATGCAGCTGTTGTAAGTTTATTTTTTTGTTCATATTATTTTTGTTAATTAACATTGGATCTTTCAAATAAGGAATGACACTCCTGGCACCTATCTTGCAACCCAGAAAATCTTTAGGAAAAAAACCCAAACAAACAAATTATTAGGACCATGGAAGTTGTTCAAAACAGAAATGCAGCATCCCACAAGACTCACCTGCTTTATAGTTTTATTCCAAACTCTAAATTCAGATCAATTTCTTCAAAACGCTCCTGTCCTTTTCCAAACCAAGCCTGAATTCACTGAAAAGCAAAAGTCATATGATAAGAGAGTCCCATCTATCTCGGAGTTTTATACCCAAATCAAGGAAAAATGGTTTCACCTGGTTTTGCCTAAAAAGTCAGGTGATGTTCACCTGTTTCAGATAGCTATAACTTTGAGAGTCAGCTTTCCTTTAAACTTTGGGCATTTAAGTGGTTAAGACCCCATGTTCATCAGAACCTAGCAGAATATTCCAATGAATGACGTTTATCTCTCAACGTCAAGATTTATATAGCTCTCAGTATAGCCTTAAAGAAGGACAAACCATAACAAGCTTCAAATTCCAATATTGCAAATACATTTTGCATTTTCTTCCAGTTAATGCTGCCAAACAGTGCATCTAATTAACTGGACACAGGAGGGCCTGTATGAATGGAATGTAACATAACCATACAAAGTAATCTCGTTACATTGTAACAAGAGGTTAAATACCACTTCCTGCTATGTAGTAGCTGTTAAGTATAGTATTGATGAAAAATATGCTAATAACACCTCTGAAAAGAATAGCTTAGTTCTTGTTAGCTAATCTCTGCAAGCTGTTTGGTAAGCTGCTTTTGTGGTATGGTTATATCACATGCACATCAAGCAAAACTATTCTGTTACGTCTGCCACTGGGTTTTAAACTACGGGATTGGGGTTTTTCAATTATTTTTTTCATGGGGAAGATTTACATATATATACATATAAATATATATGCGCACAAATAACCAGTGTTTTGATGTGTCCCCCAGCACCCTTCCCACCCCCCCGCTCTGCCTTCCTCTGAAGGCTCTCGGTGGGAAAGCTGCTGCCAGGCGAGGGGCTGCTGACTGTATCAGCGCCAACAACACGGAGCAAAGAGCCTGGGTTTGGAAGCCAGTTTGTGCTGAAAATCCCCAAAGTTTCAAATAGGGCTTTTTATATAGTTTTATACAGAGAAATGAGAATCGGGCTCATTCTTCCACTTGTAAATCAACAGAAATCTGGTCATAAATCATCACTCGTTGCATCTGGGGGATAATTATTAGTCAAACTTCACAGTTAAACCTGAAATTTTAACTTAAGAATAACGTCAGAAATGTTAACTGTTTTAAATCGCAGCAGCTGGAATGGATTTTCACAGTCACTGAACTGATTTGCAGTTGTATTAGTCGATCAGCATCTCTCATTAGGTGTCTATAATGCAGGCAGGGACATCATGCTAAGCCCCTGGGTTTCTTCTGTGCATAGGCCCATCTTTATCTGGAGAGTAACGTCCTGTTTTCTTTTCTCCCTCTTCATTTCCATAAACAATATGCACAATTCTCCAAGCCATTCAGTCTGCAAATAAAGGCGGAGGGCTAAGTAAATTTGCTTCACACCAATTATTTTTGTGAGGTCACTGAGTTAAGCATTAAAGAATACTGCCGTGGGTGAGCACTGGGGAACAGTATGATTTGTGCTATGAACGGGACAAAAGCACTCAGTGCATAGCAGAATACGACATTTATTGGGAAGCTTTGTTCCATGAGTTAACAGAAGAATAATCCTTTTCTTTTAACAACTATGAATTACTCATTTTACCACATAACCCAGCTGCACTGTAAGTCACTTTTGTGAGTCACAGTATAGGAAAGAAAGTGAAAGACATGTGATTGCGGGGGGCGGAGGGGGGGGAGATTGCTCGGTTCAGTATTAAGCTGTTTTGCTTCTACGCACAGCGTGAGGGTGAGTAGTCAAATTATTGTGTTGTGTTTTTATGCAAATAAAATTACAGAAGGAAAGAACATTTTAAAATAATCAGAAGGCAAGTGAGGAGCCAAGAATCCAGCTGTTGTAGATTTGCATCGCTGTATTGTCACACTTCTCACAGCCTCTTACACCAGCGAGAGGCTGGCCCCACATCTGTTTACTATGTATGGCTGGCTTGTGAGCAGTAAGTAACTGTGACAAAATGCTCTGCACATGGGTAATTGCTGATGATTACATTTCAGACAAAGACTTAGGCTTGAACAAAACAGCAAGGCAGTATTTCCCCAATGGAAGACAAAATTATGCAGCGGTTATATTGCTGTTAATGGAAGAAGAGTAAGTCTTAAAGTCGCTCTACTCACTTCAGGATGCAAGGTCAGAGTCAGACCCTGATGTTTCAGGGGATTTCAAAAATCAAACTCAAACAAAAAAATATGATTGTGCCTGAAAAAATTAGAGATCAGGCACAGGCTAGAATCGATGGAAATTTGATCTGGAAAAAACTCACTGCAGGATCTGATACTTTATCATGCTTCCTAGGAGACAGGGCTAAAAAGTAGTGCCTGCGCTGGCATTTCTAGTAAGACCAAGTTGCTTTATTTTTGGACACTACTCTGTTACAGTAGAGCATAAGTGACTATTACATGTATCAATAAAAGGAAGGCAATCAAATTACACGTTTGATTATTTAGTAAAAAATAGCTTTTAAATTATACATCTAAATCCAAATAAAGCACACGAGGTGCCCTTTGAAACCAGATGAAAAGCTGAATGTAACAATGGCTGAATTCTCACTGCCCGGGTCTATTTGTGCCAGAGTGGTACCGAAATCAGAGATTGCTCCCTCCACCCCCCTTGGAGATTTCCACCACCCTCAAAGGACCAAAGGCACGAGTCCGCCTGCGCCGGGCCGGGGTGCGGTGGTGCACCCCACGGGGCTCCCGCTCGCCGAGACTGTTCCCATCGGGCTCCCTATGTAATGGTCCCGGGGAGTGCAGAGCCACACACCAAAGTCAGGCAATGAGCCACCTCCTGCTCAGATTAGGAGGCTTGGAGCTGGCTACAAATCCTCTTTTGCAGCAGCTTTGGGTTTCTTCTGCTTTCTTTTTAACTGGCACCCACTCAGCACCTTTGGGGTGAGTGACATGTGGGTATCCTGCAATGACAGATTGTAGCAGAGAGTTTCTTATCAGAGGCACAACAGCATTTGGAGCCATTTGTTGGTTGGCTTGTGGCCTTTTTTTTTTTTTGGCCGGTCACTATATCAAGCTTCCCTAGGTGCTTTAATTAACCGTTTGAATGACTTTTCCCTCCTCTTAAATATGCCTCAGTGCTGGGTGCTGGGTGACCGTACAGGATGCTCATTGTACACCTGAGTTGCACTGAGATTGTGTGGCCAGGCACGCAATGGAAGTGTCACAGTGGAGAACACTGTTTGGTTTTATTAAAAGATAATATCTCCTGTATAAAAACTGACTTCTTAAAGAGAGTTTTTAATCTTTTTATGCCTTCCTTGTTTTTATTAATAGTAGAAGTGATTACAGCTCTCTCACAATAGGAACAATCGCACTGGTGCAAGGCCTCATTGGGTCATCTCTTTGTTCAGACAGTGAGAGTATCACTTAATTACTGTCAAACAGACAAACCTATCCCTCTTCTATTTACAGTATTTAAGTTAGTAAGGGCTGAAGCTGATAAATACACACGAGCCTGGTAAAAGATGTCATTTTGTCATTTACAGTAAGAGACAATACAATGAATGCAATATTTGCTCTTTTCTTGAGACGTCTGGGTATCAACAATAACATCCAAGGTCTTTGCCTTTGTCACAAATATTTGATTGTCTCTTCAGCACCCTCAGTCACTAACAAACACCTCCGACATTTACTGGCTGCTGCCCATTTTCAAAGCGAAAACAATGCCAAGAACCACACATCCCTCTGCTGCAGAAACTTGTGAAACTCTTTGTTTCATTTTTCCCCACTGTGCTGAATAACCTTCTTGTCCCATATGTCAGTAAATTTGAGTTCCTTTGCACTTTCCAGATCTGTGTGGACTAATGCTGACAAAGGGACCACTGCCTCCAGATATTAAGCATGAGTGCTGCTTGGAAAAAAAAAGAAATCAAGAGTTTTGTAAGGTGATTAGTGTCTGCTTGGAATTTGGTGCTATTTGTTCAGTCCCGGGAATGAATGGGGAATTTTCCTTGAGTCATCTTCCTATTCTCTAGTGCTGCAGATGGGAATGAGCACAGCGCAGGCATGACATCGCTGCTTTTCAGGGGAACACAGAGAGTGTAAGCAGTTCTGAAATGAAAATAGCAAATTCCACAGTTATGACTCCAGTAAAAGTTACTCAGGCATTTAAATAATGGGACTTCCTACTCCCCAGATATCTTCCTTTCTGAAGAATTGTCTCAGGAAGGGATAGCATCAGGGATCATAAATTGTCTTTTGGCTTTTCAACACTTTACAGGCTCCCATGCATCGCCAACAATAGGACTGGGGAATGACTCTTAACAGCTCATTAAGGCTGTTTTTGCCAAATGCAAATAATAAAAAGGCCTCTTAAGAGGCTGTCTCATTTTTATTCAGAAAAGCCTACTACAGAATATAAAAAGATGCCATAAAATGGAAATGCAATAGAAGACCCAGTGCAGTTATCTTTGGTGTCCTTTGAAAGATTTCCAGGCTAACTTCAAATCTCAGGGGCATTTCTGGATGGATTACTGAATGATTCTGCTCCGCAAATACGATGGTTAATTCAGAAGGGCACTTAAAAAAAAATCATATACAGACACTGTGCTGGCAACATACACATACTCTGAGGAGTAAGGGAGTGAGGGAGTGGAAATAAATAGGAATGAGATTTTAGTGGACTTTCATCACATTTGGCACAATTTTTTAATATTAGTTCCCAATTCACTTCCCCTGCTTTGGTCTGACTGTAGGTCTGACTATTTAGTGCTTTTGACCTTCCCCCAGACAAAGAAAATACACTTTGGCTATGCATGAAATGCAATTTGGTGTCCCCAGACAGGAAACTCTGTCCCCATTTATATGCTAAGTGTTGGACTAGAATTTCCTAGATTAGGGGAAGCAAAGGCAGGAGCACCACGTCTGAGCATTTGCTGGAGTTTTGCTGGAGTTTCACGGCCCTCCAGCCTCCTGCCTCAGGACCTCCATGCACCCACTGGGGTCGTATTGCTTGGGAGGCTCATTCCCAGGTCACCTTCCATGGCCCTCAGCATCGCTGGGCCAGACACAATCCCAGGGACAATCCCAGGGACAATCCCAGGCACAATCCCAGCACTCATGTCTGAGTGCGGGTGCTGGTACCCAAGTTGCCTGTGAGAGAAACATGTGCTGAGACCTAAGAGTTTTGGCACTGATATTTCTTTCTTTTCCTCCCCAGGAAGATGCAGGATTCTGGCTTGATCAGTTTATGATGTTATCACATAATTTTCAGAGGTGTTAAACACCTAAAGCTTTCCTTGATTTTACCAGGGGATTTGAACGCTCATTACTTTTTAAAGTTAGGTCTGCAGGTAGCCTATGTTAACAATCACTAAGATATCTGAAAATTGCACTGGATACTGCAACTGGTAGTCTAGTTTCTACAGACAGGCACTTTGGATCCACCTCCCTCTGTTGTTAAATCCCAGTCCACATATACACCAAAGTTGTTTCAACTGAGTAAGACAATTATTCCGGCACAGCTTTAGAATAACTCCATGAAAACTAATAGAGTGACAATTTATATCTAGCTGATGTACTAGTCCAATTGATTTATACAAGTGACCAATGTTAATGTATTTATAAGAGATGTAGATTTACTTCCTTTCCCTCCTAGAAATATTTTCTTATAATATTGGCTGGAAAAAAAAATATTTCCAAAATCTGAACATTTGCTTAAATCTGAATTATTTGAATACTGGTAGGTTTTCCCTATCTTTTATTATAATAATTGTTTTTTATTATGTAATAACACTGAAATCCCCCAGTGAGAATCAAGCTGTCATTGTGGGAAATGAGTCTGTTACCAGAATTCCCCAGAAGCTCGCTGAACATCGCCATGGGGAGCCTGCAGTCTGCAGAATTAAGACTCTTCATAAATTTGCGCTACTCCCTTAAATCAAGCTTAAGGATTAACATGAAGATCGGACTCGGTAACTTCTCTTGAGTAAGGCTTGAAAAAGAAAGGAAACAAAAGAGAAATCCACTAGGTAAGGCTTGCAGACTTTGGCCCAGACATGATCCATCTCTGGGAATTATTCTTAGGCCAGTGCTGGCCCATATTAACACCTACTTCACTTTCCTCAGCACTTACATTTGTAAAGCCTGAGCCAGGATCAAATCCTGCCAGCCAGGATCAAATCTCTAAATCTAGGTTAGGTTTTCCTGAAAAAGAAAAAGAGAAGGAAAAAAAAGAAAAGAAAAACTAAAAAAAAGAGAAGAAAAGAAAATATATCTTTGGTTTGGGGCTTTTCTTTGTTGTAAAACTCGAGGAGAGATTTCTGGCTGTGCCCCATACAGTTGCTGATGTCACGCCACACGCAAGTTTACATTGTGATTTATTGCAATTTTCACTACCTTGGTCTTTCAGAGTGGAAGGGACCGGCAGACTTGACTTTTTAAAATGCAAATGAACTAGAACCTTGAGGGGCCTTGGAATATTTTCCTAACTTCCTGAAAGCCCATAAAAATGTGTCTCTAACATTGTGTTATGATGGGAAACCCCCAAGAAGCAGTGTAACGAAAAATGGCGCGGAGTTCTTAAGCGCAGGAATCCAGCCCATCTCGCCGTCTGCTCAGTTAACTTCTCCTGAGCCTGCTCTCCATGTTCCCCGCCCTCCCACATTTAAAGATTGCATTGATTTGATAGTGGTTCATTGGCACTATGCCCTCTAAGGAAAAAGACAGTAGGGTTAAGTTGTGAATAGCCCTCAGTTTTGAAAAACTGCTGAGCTCCACCATATGGACTGCTATGTGGCAAGGAATATGCTTTATTGGCATTGCTTGGAGGTTTACAAGCAATCTTCTTGAAGTTTTAATGGTTGCTTGGGTGATTTATCCCGTCTTGAGAGTCAGTGCTGTTAGGAGGCACCCAATTCTTGAGCTCTTGCTTTCCTTTATTATGAAAACCTTTAATCTTTCCTACATGTACCATAAATAACCTCATTATGGCCACACAGAGAAAATATAACAGTTCCCATGTAAGTTTTGCCTCTTTACATAACACTTTTATGAGCTACTTTAACTTCACAAGGGGGATGCTTAATATACAGCAGCAGAAATTTGGGGGGTGAGGAGTAAGACCAAGAACGAAAGTGTCATATACAATTTTGTGTCTTTGCAGCCATTAAGTCCGGTATCATTTTTCAGCCAGGACTGCTGGCATGGAGATAGGCACTCTGCTTCCTTGAAATTCTCAAGGGCATCTCGTGCTGCTTCTTCCCGTGACAGCTTCAGAGCATTTGGTAGCCCAATATCTGGTACCTCAACCTAATATTTCTCTCCCAACACACTATACTTAAATCTGTTCTGCAGCAAAGTTGCAGTTCTTTCATGGAAAGACAGAAGGGATACCCTTGGAGGCTGGGGTGGGAAGCATTGATAGAGTTTAACTGAAGACAAAAGTGTTGAGGTTCACGGCAGGAGTAATATTTACTTCGTTATCACCTGAATGTATTTACGACAAAATCCACAACATCTGAGGGGCATGCAGGAGAAAGGAAAAATCATGATAACCCTTGTAGCTCAGCTATATCACCCTTTTATATCATCATCTAAGGAAAAATGGGGCATAATGTCCTCAAACGCATCAAATACTCCAAACCTCCATGGCTCCATATCAGATCTGTCTTTGCCTAGATCTATCAGATATAACCTTCTGCTCTTTGCCTCGGTTTATGTCCCTGTAAAATGCAGATTGACAACGTTGTGAAGCTTTGTGAGATCTATAGAGAGAAAAAGACTGTATTAATGGTCAGCACTAATACTGCTATTTTTTCTTTGGCTTTAGTGATTCTGCCTCAAGGGATTTTCTTTAACAAAACCTCAGCCCAGGAAAAAGAGTTAGCCTTTGGGACTGTGTGGGATGTAGATCACCACACCCATGGGTGGAAAGCATGAGACAAATCTCAGATAAGGAGGGAACAATTAGAGAATTCAGACTGATGTTTCATGCAAAAGGACATTTAAATTAGCATAAAACAGCAGAGCATATAGCTTGAGACAGAGGGATCTGTAATTGAAGCAAAGCTCTAAGTGCATCTCTTGAGCTAATTGCCATCTCAAAGATTGTAAAAAAAGGGAGAGAAAAAAGAGGACTGGAGGGCAAATTACAACTTTGGAGTAGGGATGGACTAAAGTTAGGGGATGCATGTGAGAGTTATGCAGGGAATTTGCAAAGGGTTGGGCAGTGTTTTATGGAACATTTGCCCTTAAGTTTTAAATATGTCCTTGGTTGTGTAAGGGGGATGGGGAGTGCAGAGTTGGAAATACCTCTCCTTTTGGATAAAGGACATTTGATTTGAAATTAAATAGAAGAAATATATAATGTATAATAATAATAGATTAAAATAGACCATCATTTACTTACTCTCACAGCAATCCTTATGCCACATTGGAAAGACTAAAGCCAAGTCCCCAGCGTTACACCTTTACCTGGGAGATTTTCACTATTGCCCAGGGCACAGACATTGCTCCCAACCAGAAGCAGGACCCCAGATCTGACAGACCAGTGGCAAACTGGCAAAAATGACGTTCCTGGATAACGCTTCAGATAATCACAACTGGCTTAATTAGCAGCAGCTTGTATCTTTTGGAAATGCATTAGTACGGAACATAGAGGGGGACACTTTATCAACAGGCCTAATAAGGTGTCCAATTAAAACCTAATAACAAACATATATTGCTGAAATTTCCAGTGGTTCAGACTATTAACCCAATCCATTTGCTTTCTGTCCCACTTTCTTATCTTTTCTCACATAAAGATTGTGATTCAATTTGGAAAAGGAAGCACCCTTTTTGCTAGAATTATTTCCAGCACCTAATACAGTTGGAATCTGGGATACTAGGAGAGTGCCTATGTGCTCCTGCAGTATGGAATAAACACCTCATATTAAACTAGGATTTTAGTTGTACTTTACAATTGCTATCAAGAAAAATGTAGATAACTTTTTGCCCTTTGTGAAGCTCAGTGAGGTCTATGGATGTAAAAGGGATATGTGATGTTAGTAGTAATCCTATTTTTTCTTCTCATTCAGTGATTCTGGTAAAGGAATTTCCATTAACGAAACATATGCACTGACAAGATAGCAAGTCTGTGTGCATTTGGCAAAGCTGGGAAGTGTTTGCTTTGGAAGAAGCATGAGTGTGCCAGGTTATGGGAGCCAGCACACAGTCCCTTCCAGCGAAGTTCAGAAACCCAGCACAAAAGAACCACGGCTGGGATTGCTTCCTCGCCTCAAGGCTGGCTTCCCTATGCATCCGCAGGGAAGGGAGCAATAACCAATCCTGCAACATGGTGCAGAAAAATGAACTTAATTTGCATTTATGGAGAAATAGTCTCTTTTGGGGAAAAGCAAACCAAAGCACAAAAACCTGATCTCCACTGCAGTTCATTCAACGGGCTGCTTTAAACACGTCTTCTTACCCTGTCTATATGCTGCAGTGATGGAAGCACTGTGTTGATGAGAGAGATCTAATTCTCCTGGCACACGTTAAACTTCTTACTGTAAATGGCATACCTTGTCTGTGAGGATTTAGTCTTCAGAGGTAATTTGCTGGAATAAAGACAGATTATAGGAGCTACTAATATGTTATCAGATATTTTCAGATACTATTACTGAAACACAATCAGTTATCAACTTTAACAAGCTGATCCGACAGACAAACATGCTATAATCTTTCCAAAAGTTAATTTTCCTGGTTTGGGTGTCATCACCAGGTCCACCTGCGGCCTGTGGCTGAGGCCACACAGTCTCAGAGAACTGTTTACTTTAACTCAGCAGCATATTCCCATAAGTCTGGGGCTATTTCCCAATTTTGAAGATGGTGTGGGGAGGGGATTGGGAGCTGATGATAACGGGATGGAGGAGATTAGGCAGCTAAGCCACCCATTTTAGTTCCAGTGATCAAATTTCACAGTCTTTATCTGAAGCACTGACTAGCTAACTTTTCAAGTGAGGGTAAAATGAGGGAGTGCAGCTACAACCAATAACTTAATGTGTGTTGATCGCCACCACAAAATTGCCATCTATCCAAAGGTGCTTGCGTCTTTGTGCTGGTATGTGCACTTGAGCTGGAGAGTTTGATCTTATAAATGCTTATTCTTGTTATCTGTAGAATTACTTATAGCAGAAAGCTCTGCTCCCGCTTGTGATTGCAATCACAGTACTCACAGTCAGTATCACAGCAGAGAGATGAGGTTTGTAAAGATCAGCATAGATACCAGAGACCAGATTCTGCTCTTCGGCAAACAAAATGCTTAAGGATTGAATAGCAAATGCCGTACTGGACCATTAGGTAAAAATTTCATATCAAGAGGGGGAAAAAACCAACTCAGGAGAGTTAAAAGTCAGCGTTGCCCAGACATTTTACAAGGAACTGTAAATGCTTAATACTATGGGTGCCAAATGCTATGAAATACAATTAAATGTTATTAAGAGTTTTTATGGTAAGAGGGAACTTTTTCTTACAAATAGTTTTTAACTAGCAGCTTTACTTGTTTATCCTCAAAAAGAAAAATCTTTACATGTTTTATTTAAAACTAAAAATGCTGTGTTATACATATTAACATTCTTTGAAAGCTCCCAAGAGTTTTCCAGACCTCCCATAGGTACCCTGAGGGGAAAATCAGAACCACATATGGGGAAGTGTGGGGGTAAGAAAAGAAAGAAAAGTTAGTTCCACGTGGATTTTAATGCATCTGATCTCAGGAGGCAAAGGGAAAAAAAATATCCAACAAAAATATATGCATTTTACAAGGTGAACACTGTATTGATTTGAGATCTTTATATCAGAAGGAGCTCAATTAATCTGATTTCAGTTGACTGATAATATATCCCTACCTTTCAAAACCAGAAGCAACTACCATAGCAACAAAATATAAATATACGTACACAGCAAACCCCACCATAACAAAAGATAATGATGTATATTGTTAAAAATGGAAAATACTGTATTTTATGTCCCCAAAGCTTCAGAAGTGTTCACAGTGGTATTTCTGTTACAGCAAAGACTTGGGGGTCAGTTTAAATACAGATGGTGATTTAACTGTTTTGATCTTTGTTGTTATTTTATTCTAATGATTACATGCTCTATAAACAGAACTAGACAAGTCATGTTTCTTGTGAACTGCTGAAGTAATAAATGTGTTATTTAAATTAACCCTGTAGGACTGACTATATGAAGATGAAATTAAAAGGTAGAGAGGAAAGGTGAGAATTTGGTAACAAGCACACAAAAATTATAAGTCTGTCTGACTTTGCTGCCATGGGATCAGAAGCTCACGTGTACAGACAGTATTAGAGCTGCTGAGGCTTTGAGCTCACAGAATTAGCTCTGATGGCATTTCTCCAAGGATTTGCATGGACTCTGTCGTGATGTCTGCCTAGCTGAGACGCTTCCAGTGTTGCCATTGGTATTTGTAACCTGGAAACGTCTTTTTGTTTGCACATGGAGTAAGATATGTGTGTGTTCTGGAGTTCTTTTGGCTAGTTTGACACCAGAAGATAAATAATACAGCACCATATTAGAGTAAAGAGCCAGCTGTCACCCCATAATGAACAGATATTCAGAGGGTATTGCAACAGGCTAAAACCTGGTGCAAAACTGCTACAGATAGATAAAATTTAATCAAATTGGCTTCATTCATAAGTGGGTAAAATCAAAAACTTTTATGCATATTTAAATACATTAAAAGTTTAATTTTCAAATCGGATGATAATAATCAATTTCCATTATTTTGCTGCTTAAAAAAATACAACAAACCAAATCCATGACAACAGTAACTTAAAATTCCTGCATAGGTTGTTGAAAAGAGATGACACAAGGATTTGGGCTCCAGAGCTACCTCAGCATTGCAGAAAGGTGGCCGAAGGTGCCTGCCAAATGACTGCCCCCTTCTCCAGGGTCCATGATGCCCATTTACAGAGACTCTCACCCAACAAAGTGCCAGCACTGGGCCAGGACACAGTGTGTGACCATTAAATCTGCTACAGCCCAGGCACCTGCTCACCAGAACATGACTGAGACCTTCCTTACTCTTTTCTCAAAAAGGAATTTCAAGAGCAGGAATGTTTTCTTATCAAGAGCAGCAACTTTCAGACAGGCAGACTCATGACTGCTGGATCAGATAAAGTAGCTATGGAATTTATATGGTCCCCATTACAGAGTATCTGAATATGATATGTCACAACATCATGCTGACATTGGGAAACATCTTAATCTGCGCATTTCCCTCTCTCAAGGGTGAAACTGTCAAAGAGAGAGCAGCTAAGCTGCTCAAGGTTGCCCAGGAAGTTTGCAGTCGAGGGAGGACCTGAACACGGGCTGTCAGGGTCCTCGGCCAGCATGCTGCCCTCTGTACAGTTCTTCCTGTCTAAATTCATATTTGTGAGATTTTCATAAACGATGGTGTCTAGTGAGCTGTGTAAACTACCTGGAGATGTTATATCTGATGGACAAATTGTTGTCAGAAGTCTGTAAGAGGCCCCCATCTTGCCATACACACCCTTTCATGCCCTGTACAGGACTTGTGCTGACTGACTCCTGTGCCATGGTGAGCAACTCATGGACAGCGAACAAATAATGGATTTTAACGGCAGCTCATGTAGACTGGTAGCTAGATTATACCTTCTTGCTCAGCTGCCAATATTTGGCTGTTTCTGTTTAATACAGCTGCAAGAGTGAATCATAGACTGGAGCTGCCCTGCATCACGCTGTAAATCGTCCAAATCATCACACTGGGAGGTTCACAGTGCAGGGTTTCAAAAGCGTAAGTAGAGTGAGTAAAGACACAAGAGGCATGTGGTGGCAGGTAAAAGCAGCCATACTGCTTCAGCTGATAGAAAACAACGCTCTTAGAAACCAACCAGCCATCGACAATCACCAGTCTAAACCCTTACCTTCTGTCCTCGCTTAACTCACCCCACACATCGGGGCTAACTTCTACACCATGGCATTTGAATCTTACATGTCTCCTTTGTAAAGAACTAAACAATAAATCTCTCTCAGGAACTGATGTAACTCACAGACACAATCTGACACGCTGATGATGGAGAGACATCCTGACCTAACTGAACTTCCTTGCTTTTGCTCGCAAGAATTAGAAGGTTCCCTTTTCTTTCCTTTGTACATCAGCCCTACCTGCACTGCTGTATTTGTGATTTGTTGTAGATAGGTTTCCACTGGTTCCTTTTACAGGGTGAAGCAAGAACTTTCTCTTTTTGGTTATTGCATGACCACAATAACGGCCTACATTACACTGATGAGCAGTTGAGCCTGAGAAGAGTGAGGAACACTTTGAATTAACCCCAGCGCTTTGTGCTTAGAGAGAGATGTTATCTGTCACTCAGCAAAAGTCATTTTTGTGCAAGAGGAAGACATAAGATAATACGAAAAACCATTAGACATTTATTTCCATTTCTTATATTCAGATGTACAGGGGTTTAAAGAGCATTATAGAGCACTTTCTTAAGATGTATTACAAAAGACATTTTTATATATTGCTAGTCTAATCAAAGTCTAAGAAACATGCATGCTCATGCAGCAAATTAGAAGTTGATAGACACTCCCAACTAAGTTGAAATTATTTATATTCTGACAAAACCATGGTGATAAGTAATTGTTTCTTTGTGGGCATACTAACAAATAGGGGCTACTAAATAAATATACCTGTCATCTTCTAATAGTCAAAACCATAACTATACAAAGAATGAGAACACACATAATATGGGTTATATGATCATACAGCTTTTGTAAATCTAGAGATAAACCTGGACCCTACATCTATAATCTCCTGAACCGAGTTTGGAAGCTGATTTTAACCAACCAGTTAAACATAGGTTTCATAAGCTTTCATAAAAAATGAAAAGATAAATAATCCCAATTTACTCTCTCTGTAAATAAACAAACAAAAAAGGCTTTTAATTCATCAGGGTTGCTTCTGACGTGAAGTCATATTCAATGTAAGTAAGGGTATCAGAGCCCACCATGCCGCTGTTTCGACGCGGCTAATCAGGGTTGATGGCTTTCAGTAAAGACTACTAATGAAACGAACCCCAAATCTACCTGCTGATGCACAATCCATAAGCACATCCTCCACTTCCTCATTTTACCTGTACTTATACCTACACTTTCAATGCACTTAACAAAACTCCATGGGTTGCAAACCATGTACCAAGCCTGAAGTTCATGCATAGGCTGTTGAGTTACAAATTGAGATCCAAAAGATGTATAACAGAAGAAAAAAAAAAAAAAGTTTTGTGGCATTTTTCTCTCTCTCAATATCACATGAGAAGACAGAGAAATAGAGTTCAACACCATGTGTTAAACGGGTATAACTATGCTAATATCAGGGCTGCAAACACGTGAAGTCCAAGGGAAGCTTCATTTCTAATGCAACAGAAGCAGTTTCTGGTCATCTGAAATCAGCATGACGTTCTTGGGTTATTACCAATTCAACAAGGTGCTTAAGCAAGGAAGTTACAGCCTTCAAACAAAGAACTTTGATCTGAAGTCCAAATTTTATAACAGAGTATATTGTCCCTTTGAGTTAGAAGATGTCTTGGCACTAGATTTGCTCCAAGAGCACAAGGACAAAAATATAGACTCAAAATAATTGTGAAGAATCCCACAGACTTCGGACTGGGAAGAGATTTCACAGAGGCTTTTACCTGTGCTAATACCGGAAATTCCTTTTCTTCCTGAAGTTCTAGGAACATGACTATGCAAAATTTCTGTAGATTAAAAATTGTATTTACTTAATATGAAGAATACACTCGGGGGGCATGTGTGGATACAGACTTAAAAATGTTCTGTTACTATGATAGTTTATGAATTTTGAATATTGAGATTTTAATGCCATTTTAAATTTGAAGTTTTGTCTTTGCAACAACGTGTCTAACTTCACCACAATGGTTTTTTGTTTTGGTTTGGTTTTTTTCCAGAAGGAATCGGAAGCAAGAAGCCCCTTTTTTTTTCTTTTTAGAAGAGAAATATTCTGTTTATGTGATTTAAAAAACCCGAAATCCTCCCCCCACCAAATTTATGAATTCTCTTTGTTCCAGATGATTGTAACACTTCTGAATTAGGCAAACCATTTGGTGTGTGCGTGAGAGACCATAGAATGAATTTTATTACAGCTACAAAACAGATTTTCAGAAGTCGCTTAGTAACTGAGAGCAGATGAAAGGGGAACCAGCTGAGATCTGTGCACTGCAAATTGTTTCCCCATGATTAAACTATTTCATCCTCCGGGCTAACATCTCTGTACTTGTTTGGCAACAAGTGATAATGTTAGTGATAAAAGTCTCTCCTGGATGATCAGGGAAGGATGATAACAGCTATTATTACCTTTTTTTTTTGTGGTTAGTAAACACTTCTTTTACAGATATTTTGTCAAATACAATGAAATGTGAGGGATTAAAATAATAATAATAAAAAAGAGACTAACATTGTCATATTGCAGCATTGCCAAAGCTTGTGACGTGTTGCTAGAATTTTGCGTTGGGAAGAATGCCGAGAACACTCTGTTGGTATTTGAAGAGTACAGTATGTGGCTGTGTTCCAGTTTGGCCAAATTATTTGTTTTAATAATCACTTCTTTGGCTTAATTATCAATAATCAGTACAGATTATTGCTATGTATTACTAGTCATCATAAACTTAAATTTACTACTTACAGGAAAACATACAGCTAGCTACTAAAATTGTAACTGACTCCTCTACAGAGTAGAGAGAGAAATACTATTTATGCCCCAAGATAAAAATAAATAAATGAAATGTGATGAACAAATTATGTTCATTCCTTTGCTTATCTGTTATATTTTTTTAACTTATTTTATAGTATTGCATTTTGGACAAAGCATTGCAAACTTATGGGCTTAATTTTCAAAGGTGAGTTTAACCCAAAGCTACGCATTTGTATTTTTATCAGGTCAATGGGAATTCTAAGCATTCGGTGTCTTTGCAAATCAAGTCACATTTTTAGATGCTGTAAGCCTGAATTTTGACCAGTACTTAAAAATATAGTTTGAGCTGATATTTACAAGCATTCCTGAATAAAGGCTTAATTATCAATTCAAATGCTAGTTTTCCGCCATTCCAATTTACCGTTTGGCTTAATTTGTGTGTGTGTGTGAAAACTTCTGGAAACATTTGAAATCACAAGTTTAAAGAAGTACAGATAAGCCAAAAGAAAGATTTTTGAGCCGTTTAAAGTTAGATAGAGATTTAAAAAAAAAAAAATCACAGGAAACTGATAGCAACATACAATCATTGCTACAGGAGGCTGAGCACTTGGACTCCCAAACGCAGCAGCGCTGCCTGAACATAAAGACACCCCTTATTTCAGCATGTGCAAATGTGTGCTAGCGTGTGCGGAGGCACCCAGGAAGCCGCTTCCTAGCTAGGGAAGGTTTATATGCAGCCTATTCAATACCAGAACTTTTTCTACTAAATGGTTTTCAAATACAGTTCATTTTCATGTCATGATCTTTAATGAAAAGTGCCTGCTGAGTGCAGTACAAACCATTTGGTGCCCCAGTGTCAGGGGAGGAAAAGAACAACATTCAGTAAAACTGAAGGTTTTTATTATCACGTCGTAAATGAACAAATGGCATCTGTCAATACAAAGGAACTCATAGGGGGTATAGAAAGGAAGCTTAGTTATTACACTCAGGGTGTGCTGCTGAAGTGACAAACTGGAGTTTTATTAACATGCCAGTTATAGATCTCCTCTTCCTCCCCCACCGCCCCGACCCTTTTCTTTTACCTCCTTCAATTTGGTACATACCAGAACTGCTGTAAAATGAGCTTTGGTCAGACAGTGCTCACCGTTTAATGCTGGAAGTTGCAATCATCACTATGAGTAATTAAAAAGCGGGGGCCTCTGTATTCAAAATGAAAACCTGGCCCCACAGTTGGCCCTCCTTAGGGGAACGTCGCTACACGGGATCAGGCAGCGAGCCTCCCGAAGCACTAATCCCATCATAGTTTTCGTGTTTAGGCAATAAACATCTTTCACTGCACTGATAGATGACAAAGGTGTTTATGAGCTTCAGGAAATGTTTATACCAAATGTATAAAAACCAGAGATGGGATTGTTCGTGCTAGCGGGGAATCGGGTTGGGAGCGGAGATGCAGAGGGGAACGGAAAGGGCGGCGCAGGGGGTGGGAACCTCGGCAATGATTTTTACTGGAAGGTAGTAAGGCGTTTTTCTCATAAAAGAGTTTAGTGGCCTTGAGCAGGTGTGGCTGCAAGCTGGCAAACGCCAAAGAGGCAGCGCGCCCCGAGGTGAGCCGGGGAAGCCCTGGGGACGCCCCGCTCCCTGCCTGGCGAAGGAAGTGGGGCTGGAAGTGCCCCCCCCGTGCCCCGCTGGGATGCTGAGCCCGGCTGCAGGTTCACAGCAGGAGTGTTTCTGTGCCATAGAAAGGGGAAAAGCTGGTGTTCCTCTTTGGAAAAATCGTACAATTAGACCTACAGTATACTGAAAAGAGCTTAGCAGGCCAGACCTAAATCACGTTAGCAACCATGCAAATACAGGACTTAATGGAAAGAAGACAATCCCAGAATCACTTATGTGCATTACTAACTTTTTCAGCTGCAGGGACCAGTTTGTATTTTATGATCAGCAAGCATCAGAGCTGCATTTGAAGTGAAGCATAAAAGGAAGTGCCTTTCAGTTATGACTATAAACAACAATTTCAATGAGACTTCCTTTATAAACTGCCCAGAACACAAAGTCAAGCTGCTTCTTGCTGATGCAAGCAGGCTTTTCATACCATCCCAGAAAGAAAGGATTCCATGCAGCGAAGCCTAAGGACCAAAACTGTGAAGCCAGGAGATTCAAAAGATGCATAAGGAGGTCTAGATCAATTTGCAGCTCAGACTGATCTTGTAAATTCAAGGCTCGCTGGTGCTTGGCAATGCGTAGGAATGCCGGGGTGGTTATGCACAACGTGTACTGGCCCACTGGACTCCCTCCCCCCACAAAGGAGCATGCTTTAATGCCATTTTCAAAGACTAGTAGCGTGGACACGGTCCCGCAAGTTTTTAGGGAGCACTGCAGTTCCCAAAGGGTGTGCTGTCTCCTACATTTCCCACTGGGGGTGACGCACAACCAGCCCGTGTCGTACCACTGGCAATGAATTACAGCCGTAAGCGTTGGAGCAAACTCATCGCAAGTGGAAATTGTGCAGACACTGACACAGGCTTCTCGGGATCACACCTACTCGTTATTTTTCACCTTCACCTCCAGATTCCATCTTGCTCCAGCATTATTAACATGCCGTGAAAAGAGAAGCTTATCTCTCAGATAGGCCATGGTAATGAAAAAAATCCCTATTTTGTCAAATCTATTTGGAGGCTAAATTAAGCTTTGCTTGTTTCTCCAGCGGAGATCATACCCTCAGCTGGCACAGCTCAGTGCGGCTCAATTGGCTGCAGACCCTTTTCTCACCTGCAGAGAACCTGCCCTCACCACATGGTCAGTGCCTCTTGTCATAAAAAGATTTATCGGAACCTTTGCACAAACGCTGTGTTTCCTTTCACCAATCGACAAATTAAAAAGCCTCTTAAAACCAGAATAGTCTCAGGGATGTCGCCTTTTGCAGGGAATGGCTTTACGTGCCCATTTCCTTCTCATGCAGACTCCTGCTTTTACAGCTTAATGACAATAAGCGCTTAGCTCCAGCATCTCTGCCGCAAAGGGAGGGGAAAGCAAATTGGGGTACCTGGCTGAGACTTCTTCTCTCTTCATCTGGAAGAGCAACACCTTTCAGACCCCTCTCGCTTCCCTCCCCGAGATATGAGCACACACCAATGTCATCACTTGGCTGAAACAGAGGGAACAAGCCTGGTAAGTCTAGAACACCAGAGCACTTCAGCCCTGACTGAGCACAGAACTTTTTGGGGGGTTCCCATAACATTTAAAGCAGGAATCTTGCCCTAGTAGGCAATGTCCTACAGCAGAGTTACACTGGCTTTCTAAAAAAGAAGTTACCTGTACACTGCCAGGGAGGTGGATACACTCCCCCAGAGAGCGGAACTCGCCTTCAGCAGAGTTTTAACTCAAAATTAACATAAAATGCTAATGGATGAAATAAAGATTGCCAGGCTGTTTCAGCAACTTGCTTCTTTTTGGTTTTATGTGGTGGGAGATGAAAGGGCTTGTGTATCTTTGGCAGATGGAGGGCTGGGAATAAACCAAATTAAGAAAAAAAAACCCATCGTAATTTTACTTGGTTGTCCCCACGTCCTTGTGTTTTTGCCCCCTGTAAGAGATTTCCTTCCTTGGGGAAACCTTATAGAAAGAGCAGCTCTTGATATAAAAGAGAATGTTCAGCGAAAGCAACTTTTAAATTAATAATTTACATTGGAAACATGATTATGGTCTAATTTGGGAAGAACACTTAAACTCTGACATCGTGGGACTCACAGTCGCTGGACCTGTGTGTTTCAAAGCTTTTCTGAACCAGGACCTTTCAGGCTTTGTCTTCACTGACACAAAGGTGTCTTTTTACAACCAGCCAGCAAGCCTGCGGTGGGGATTTTACAGTGAGATAACAAAGTGGAGACAAGGTGCTTTGGTGTTTATGGCGAGGAGGTGAAGTCATCGCCGCTCGCTGCCGCTGCTGACCTCATCTACTCCCCACGCGCTACAGCAGCGCGGTCTCCTCTGGGGTTTTACAGCAGCGCAGCTCCTGCTGCCCGCTGTCCCCCGTGGAAAAGAAAACGTTGTCAAGGAAGACGCAGCACGAGGGCCTTTCTGCGCTGGGATTAGAGGAGGTGAGCTAACACCTAACTAGGGCCGGATCCCACCAGCTAACAGGTTAACATCCAACCAGCCCTGCATATTCCAGAGTCAAAAAAGGGCCAGGGCGCCGCCGGGGCCGCGCCTGCCTGTTCGTGCCCGCTCTGCGGGCAC
Organism: Sagittarius serpentarius; assembly: GCA_034782735.1. Classification (NCBI taxonomy): domain Eukaryota; kingdom Metazoa; phylum Chordata; class Aves; order Accipitriformes; family Sagittariidae; genus Sagittarius; species Sagittarius serpentarius. The sequence continues at coordinate 24,050,835 of JAVKLA010000010.1, forward strand.
CAAGCGCTCGTGCTGCTCTCGGTCACACGCTCGCCGCGGGGGCGACTTGCACAGGCCCTCTGTGAGCTTCCGTATGAAGAATTGTTCCTCCTCTTAGGACGAAGAATAGTGATGTTGTATCAGCGTTTGCAGCTAGGCGAGCGCAGGACAAAGCAGGTTACCGGGGAGGTATTACAGCTCACGCCAAGCCATCTCGCGGGGGCAGGGTGGATCAGCAGTGAGCTCCACCAGAGGACCTCCACGACTAGCTGCCATGAGCAGCTGTCTCATTAGTAAGCCCCAAACTGGAAAGGGACATGTATCCACAGCATTTCATGCAACTTTTAATCTTTCTAGTCTTTTCTGTTGCATGAGCAATGAAATTGATGACGGTTTCCTGCATATTATGCAGTTGGATACTCTACAGTCCAATAAAAACTGAATACAACGCAGCCCTTTCTGCAGTCTGGAAATACAGATGTCCGTCTCTGATATCCAACTATTTTCACGAAATGCATCATGATCTTTGAGACTTCTGCCTCCTCATCAAATTTACATCAGACCAGGCAACAAATTCTAGAGTTGCCTGAGGAGAAATGGCCACAGAAAGAGACAGACACCACGTTACAACATGGGTCTCCTTTCCCGCATAAGTCAGGACAAAAGGCTTTAAATTTATAAAGACTTACTTTATGCCACGAGAACTAGAGACTAAGGATACTAATGCCTACTGTTCTTGTAGGTACCACAAGGTGACCAAAATGTTTCTTTTGCCTGGTTCTTTTGCCTGGTTGTTTTGACCTTGATCGTACAGTAGTTTGAGATGGCTAATGAGTTAATTATTGTGAATGAGATACCAGTCACGTAAAACTTTCCTATTTTCTCTCTTAATGGAGATTTATACATAACATGCCAAAGCTCCTTTTGTAGCTGATATGCATGTGACTCAGTCACATGAGTAGTTTAAGCACAAAATTCTCCCCCCCCAAATTGTCATGTACAAACAAAGGAAAAATCCATTCAGTTGAGAAGGGGGAAAAGCTTCAGCTGAGGGTTGTTGTTTTTTTTTTTTAATTTTAATAACAAAGTAATTATTTAAATCATGTGAGGAAAGGGGTTGTTATGAAAGAAAGCCCACGCAATAGTCATTCTTATCTAAGGACCCTAAAACAAATAGGGTGAGATCATCCGGAGAAGTTATTAACACATAAACTATGCTGTGACCCACAGTCATCTTTAGTGCAGTATAGTGACTACAAAAGGGATATAAAATGTATGGAACTTTTTTCACCTTTGAGCTCATGCAGTGGTAAATTGTCTCATCCTGCTGATACATTGCTGGTTTGTCATGAGTGATCTAGAAATGAAAGGAACAAACACAAAACAAATCACTGAAACATTTCACACCTCATCATCAAACCCATGTCCAGAAATGCTGTGGAGAACTCTTTTGTTGTGCTCTACCAATAATCATGAGGGGAGAATCAGCCCATATAATTTTTATTAGAGGCACTAAAAATTCTGCTTTCACTGGATAAATCTATAGTATAGATGTATGAAGTCAGTATTTTTTTAAGAAACAAAGCCAATACTGATATATTGGTACTAATACTTGACATCTTTTCTAACAGCTTTAATCTAACAAACTTCACAAACTGTTGTAAGTGAGGAGAAATGCTGCTGTGGAATGAGTATAATTAAACCTATCTACATGAGAAAACTGAAGCAATGAGACAATTTCTGTACATTTTCCAGCACAACTAACAGTACACTGGGAGTTCCTCCTCTGCTCTTTGCATCTGATAAATATTTTATTTTACTATCTATTTAGCGTACTTTTCTTTTGCCATTCAGTGGCAGCGCTGCTGGCTTTCTGGGACAGGCACATTGTGTTTACATGAGGATCAGATAAGCCCCAGGCTCACTTACTGCAGTCTAGGAGCCAGACTGATCGCATTTAGAATAAGAATTTCCCATAATGTTACTATTCATATTCAGAATCAGAGAAATGAATCTGTCTAATCTCTACAAAAGCCTGTTGGCGTTGCACTAAAATGGGTAGTACTTGAAAGTTTCCCACCAGGGATGAGACCAGGCAGCCGGTTCTCCCCAGCAGAGTTATTGGCAGCATTGCTAAAGTAGCACCTGAGGTCCAGCTGCTGGCGGCGACGAGGTGGCCGTTCAGAGCATCCCCTTGTAGCCAGACAGACGTGGCCACTAAGGACACCAGTTAAGCAGGCACACGGTGCCATGTCTCCCAGGGCCATCTGCAGATCTCGGGTTTTGTCCAGAGGTCCCTTCACACGGCTTGGGCCGTGCACAGCCTCCACATACTGAACTGAGCTAATCAGAAAATAAAACAAGGTCGACGTGTTGGTTTTGTGGAAATTTCAGGCGGATTTCTCCCAGTCTTTTTTCCGCGTGTCCCCACAACAGCTGTGCTGGCACACAGAGGCAAGAGTGGCTAAACCCAGCATTATTACATGCACACAGATGTGCGGATATATAACCAGTTAATAAAGGCACATTGACCTAAGCCTCCTGGCAGATCCTGCGCCCGGGCTGGACAGAAGCCTCTTGTGCTTGGGTGCAATGTAGCTCCTTCTACTTTGGAGGTGGGGAAACAGCCTCATTTTTCACAGGTACAAAGAGGAAAGACTAATACCTACATTGAATTTGAAGAAATGCATTTCATGTAAATATCTTTTACTCTCTCTTGCCATCCACCTCCCCTGCTTCTTCTGGCATAAACTATTGCATTCCTTTAAGATTTATGAAAGATTATTTGAGTGAGAAGTGAATGTCTCAGCAAATGACTAACTGACCTTCCACCTATGATCATGACCCTAAACCAGATGAGCCTTTTGAAGAAATATTTTGGATTCAGTTAGGAAATGGCAGTATAATTGAAACAAACTTGGCGGGGCTGTTCAGCACTCTGGAAGGACAATGCCTGTTAGGAAACCTTTTTCTGCTGCTTTGTCTTCTGGAGTTAAGTTAATGGCTGATTTTTCCACATACAAGACAAGACACAAGGAACTTTTCAGAATGTCATGGTAATTAAAAAAAAAAAAAAAGAAAGAGTCATTTGTTTAAAAAAATTACTTCATGTCCAGAAAATAGCTTTCATCAGGTCTCTAAATCAGCTACAAATTAAAGTACTTGAAGTGTTTTTGGTTTTGTTATTTAAATTGGCTTGCAGTGGGTATTTGTCCATATTTCTGAAGAGGGAACAATGGGCATCTAAGAGTTTATCTTTTAGTCTCACAAGAGATATCCAGGCATTCAGATAACCAGTAGTGCCTGTATTATAGACCTTTATATAATAAGACAGAAAGAGGTAGGAACACCAATGACATGAGATGCTGCAATAAGGAGAGAAACTGTGCTTGGAGACTATATAAATATAAATGATGGCACTCCAAATTGCTCAAGAGTCTCTGAGCCAAAGGTCTCAAATACAAATTAAGTTTTCTATTACCTCTATGAACCAAAGCAGTTTTTGCTTGATGTTTAGTCTTTGGTCACTCCTCTCAGTGACACTACTGATGTGGTCAGAAGTTATCTGCACAGACATACATGTGAGCCAGCTGATGGTGCTGTGCAGGGCTGTGTTTTGTTGCTGCACATTGGGAAATATCTCTAGGGGAAAAGGTTTCAATGCTGAACAGCATCTAAGGTATTTCTTTGTTTTTTACACTTAAAACAGTGATGTTAACTAGGAAAAAAACTGGAAGAATCTCAAAGGCCGGTTTCATAAAAAGATTGACTTGGGCAAGAAAATCTGAAGTCAAGAAAGCTCTCAGTTTAAGACAAAATGAGTTGACCAACTATCACTAATTAACCAATTTACAAACTGGAATTCAGCCCAGAGCCCTGGGCAGCAGGAACAGTTTGCATCATCTAAGTTTTGAAGAAAGAAATTTTGAAAAATGCAGTAGGGAGTGATGTGTACAGACCACAGTGAGACCAATACACTTGACCGCCTTAGGCTTTTTTCTTGCTTTTTTTTTCTTTTTCTTTTAATTCTCTAAGTGCTTCACTTCTGATTCACCTTCAGTATAATTCCCTAAAATGGGCTAGCTGTAAAATTCCAGAGTCACTCTCTTTTTGCATGTTTTAAACTAGGGGGAAAAAAACCCAATAATTTATCACAAACAGCAATAAGATACAGCTATAGTGCAAGATCTAGTTAGACATTTTAGCCATATGACCTTCATCTTTGCAAGGATCTATTGTTACATTCCATTTATTTTTGTCAATATTGACATCTGACCATGGACACAAAATGATCTTTTTTTTCTTGCCTATACTCTCCTGTCCAACTTTGCATTAAGAAAGCAATTGAAAAGCCTAATGCATGGAAAGTGAATCTTTTGTATTCACTATAATGCCCAATTTTTCCTTTGGAGTTACCAAAGCTGTCCAAACAAGAGCTAGATTTTCCCTTTCAGGAGAGAATAATGGAAACTTTAAATGAAATCAGAAGGTTACTTGACCTGTTAGAAACTCTGAGGTAAAACTGATGTGAAATTATAACGTAAAGCCATGTGAGGCTGTTATATAAACTGTAGTGCATTATGCAATCTCATATTTTCAACAGAGCTAAAAAAGAAAAAAGCTTGGAAACTTGGAATGATTATGCCAGCTGCTAAACTATCATATTTTGTGTTGTTGCCAGGATGTGAACCTGAATATGATTTTATTTCAATTTATTCACAGTGAAAGATTTATTGTGAACAATCAATTTATCAAAAGGCTTTTCAAATAACTAGCAAAAATTTTGCTGTTTGCAACTGAATTTCACCCAACCCTTTGCAAGATGAGCCCTGAGTATATCCTGCTCACCCCAACACACATTTCCACCCCAAAAGCAAATCTCAGACTCCTGAACCTCAGCAGCATTTTTACAAGCATCAAGTCCTAAAAGTGACATATAATTTCAGATATTCAGAGTCCAACTATTGCACCAACACAGAAGGACTATCAGAAAGCAGTGATTCCACCTCAAAGAATACAGCCCTTCCTTGCAGACATCTTCCCAACGTCTGGTGGGAGAGTACAGTGAAACAGAGGAAAAGAGCTGATTTTCACCCGCTTCAGCAGATCAAAGCCCATGGCTCTACCACCGAACAGGCAATAGAGATGAAGTTTGTGTGAAGTTGGGAGTGTGCTAAATAAAGCACCATGTTAGTGGTCAAATCCTGGAACTGAATCAGAAGGAACAGCATTTACTTCATTGAATTTTCTTCTGGCCCCCTAATGTTCTGTGATGGGCATCCGCAAAGAAAGGCAGTGGTGCCGTCTGTGGCTTTATACTATAAGTTAAAAAAGGGAAAAATTGTGTTTGTAGCCCTTTTACCAGTAAAACCATTTAACATTAGCCTGTCTTTCTGCTTTACTTGTTCAGCAAGACAGAGTTGGGAACGTCCGAGGCACTGCTCATACTCATCATAGCTAAAGAAGGAATCACCCTGCTGAAGACCACTCCAAATCCAGATCCAAACTCTGACTTATGCCGTGATTACAGAGCTGCACAGTTATACAGCCAACTAAACATACTTCTCCTTTAGTTGTAAAGAGAGAGCAAAATTTATTATGAAGATGACAAGTAATACATGAATATATTGCTATACATTCATACATTTCCCAGCATTATACAAATGGGAACATGAGTCTGTCTTAATCTGCCTTCCACCCAAAAGAATACGTACTCTGAATAGGCAAAGTGGGTGCAACACAAATCTTTTTATATAGCCATGAAACTCTTCACAAACTTCGGTAACTTTTTATTAAAAATAAGTTACCAAAAAAAAGCATATTTCAACAACTTTTAAAAAAATATTTTTTTTTTATTGCACAAGAATTAAAGGAATGGGTGATATTGTCACTGCTTAGAAGGGTGTTTGCCCTTTCAGCCAAGTGCCTTTTCGCCTTTCTACATGCATTTCACCACCATTTCTTTTTGATGAGAGTGTTTTCTCCCTCAGTTCTGTGCATTAGATTGACAATGCACAGAAATGCCAGACAGTTTTGTCGCGTATGCCATAGACTTTACTATTCCTTTGAACCTTGCTCGGTGTAAAAGAAGTTTTTCTTAATAAGTAGTTGTTCATCCTTTGATATGCACATCTGGATGTGCCTCTTATCTGCAACATGGTAATGCTGCTTCCTGAAGATAATGATAAAAGAACAACTGCAAATAACAAAAAAAAAAAAAAAAAAAAAAGCCCCAAATGCCTTCAGATTTCTTTAAAAAAATATCGGGGTGGAGAAAAGAGGAAAAACTCTCCTCTCATTTCTTTGGCCTTTTATAGTAGCAAAACAAACAAACCCAAAAAGCAGAACAAAGAAAACAGCTGAAAGATTTACATGTAGGAATCAATGGCATTATGAATATGAAGATATATAACGTCTTTGAAAAGTCTTATATAGCTCAAATAAGACCTTGTTTGGATCTCAATTTGCTACCTATAATAAATCATAACACAAATATGAATAATCACCAATTCAAAAACATGTTTCCCAGTGCAGCTGATGAGGAGGAAAAACCTCTACATCTGGGACGGAGTTCTTCCAGTGTATGATGCTGTACTGTATTTAGTATCACGGAAGTAGCAATATTTTCCTTAACTTTTAGAGTAAAACTGTTTAGCACCACTTTAATCACGCCTCCACCAGTTCTCCAATCAGTTCCTAATCTCAGTTTCTTCATCTATTTTCACCACTGGGAGTTGAGGAAAATGGTTGGCAGGGGCAAGATCAATCCCACCGCACACAATGCGCGGCCGAAATGCATCTGAGACCCCAGTGCTTTCCTGCATAAGGTGTGATTTGCCTTTTCACTGACTGCCTAAAACAAAGTGCTGCAAATAAAAAGTTTCCAGGTCCCAAAGTTAAGCCAAATTCACAGAAATCTCTGCTTTCCCCATGACAGGCAGCTGAAGCAATTCCCTTATCTCTGTGAATATTTCACAGCTGCTTTTCGCTGAGACAAATCAGGAAATAGCAAATCAAACTTTTTGGTCCCTGCATTCAGTTGTTAGCTCTGTCTGCTGCATTTCCCCATACAGTGATGAATAAAAGGTGAACAGCAGAAACTCTGCTCCGTATAAAACTCTGCGCTGCAACTGCAGGGCTACAGACGGAGGTGCCGTTCCAAATACTGAATGCACCAGAGACTGTGGTGCTGGACCCTTCTTAGCCTTACAGATAACATTCATGAATTGATCCCTCATTAGTATGCAGCAGGCATGGGAAAATGATAAACTCCTATTAACACTGTCATGGCAACTGAAAAAATGGCTGCTTTGGAAGAACAAGGTCCACAACAGAAGAAAAGCAAAGGCCTCTTTCCTTTCTTCTGTTTGACATCTGTTGTTTAACATACAAAATTGTATTATAGTGACACACACTAGCACAGGCATAGTGAAAGGTTTGTCAGGGATTGTTATCATTATCAGCTCCTATTTTCAGGGCTTACGTGGCTCATCTCTGAAATTTCGCTCTGGGCTGCAACCTGTCATACAGGATTTCAGCCCAGAAGCAAAATTTATTGTACAGATTTTGTCTGGATTATGGCTGAGCAAAGAAGAGAAAGAAAAGTTGCCATTAATTAATTCTCCTTTGTGACAAAACCTCAGAAAATACATTGTACATTTTTTTTAAACCGAGCTAATTTAAGTACACCTCTCAATAAATTTAGAAGTCCAAGATCTATTTTAAAAATCCCATCAATTTTTAGGGTGACATAGGTACCTAAATCAACTAGACACATTATATTTGTTTATTGTTACAACATTGCTAATATGTAATTTCTGTATTTGATATGAATTACAGTTTTGTCATAGTCTACTGAGTTTACTTCTAGAATAAACAGTTTGTGTCATTTCCTACTAAGCTTGTGGTTCGTAACGCAGATTTTTACCACATATAGATAATACCTTGTGTTGTACCTGACTTTGTAGTTCTGGTGGCCTTGGGGCTCAATTTTCCTGTTTTTAAACTGAGGAAAATTACCTACGGTAATAAAATATTTCATCTGTCACCTCGTGAAGCAAAATGCGTGCTAAGTATTGTCACGGAGCCCGAATTGATTGGTCAGAGATTCAAAAGGCTAATAATTAGTCTCCCTTCCTCATTAACCGAACCAAAATGAGGGAAATCCATAGGCTGTGATGCTGTACTCCTGAGGGGCTGCAGGAGAGGAGGGTCTCGCTCCCCCGGGCTGGCTCTTGCCCACCTACCCTGCCCTGGCTCTGGATGCCTCCAGGGGCAAATTTAACTCCTTCAAGTTGGCATAAAACCCAACTCCAGTAAAACCATGGGGGGCAATGCAGAGGCCTCATCAGCACGTCTGTCCAGCAGAAGCCCAGACCTTGGCACCCGCAGTTACGGTTCGACAGCAAAAACCATTAAAACTCTTATTAATGCCAGGTTAGTTTTACTTGGGCCAATTCCCAATCTGGTTTGTAGTCTGGACACCCCACGGCCCCCTCCTCCCAAAGCAGGGGAGCGTGATGCGCTGCTGGTTATCCCAGCGCCCACCGGAGCCGTCCCACGGGGAGCTCCTTGCAGTTACACTTCAGCTGCTGCTGAAACTGGACGCTAATCAGGGGCCAGGAACTAAAAAATACGTAATTAAAGAAATGACTACCATAATATTTGATATTTCAATCTCTGTGTCAGGGATTATTGTTACCCAGGCTGTCTAAAACACCCGAACGCACAGCTGTGTGCTCAGTTACTGTCCCACGCTTCTTGCCCAGTGGTGGCCACGACGTCGGCTCCCGGCCTCGGCTCCCGGGGTCAGGCACCAGGATAGCCATCTTTTGCTTCAGCCCAGTAACAGGTACATTTACAGGATTAATTCTTCTTCCAGTGCTTTATGCTTATGTATTATGGGCTGAGATGCTGCTAAAGATGTGACAGAAGGGAAAAAAAAAACCCCACCCACTAACAAATTTATGAGTACTGAGGATCTGGTTTAGATTTTACCCATGTCTCACCTTCTTCATTGCCCTGGATCTGGGGCAGAAAGTTCCTGTTGACACAAAGGCCCTTCTTCCCATGGCCTCCTGTCCTTCTTTCAGAAGATCCATTTTCTTTTAAATACAGCCTTCTCTCCTCCCGCTAATCACACACATTCGTCTTACCTAGGTTGCCTCTCATCACTCTTAGCTGCAGCAAGACCCCAGGATTTTCTGGCATTAGGACACCTCCTTTTTATCCAACAAACTGCTATGGGACACTGCATCAGACAAGACTACGATATCTTTAACAGGTTTCCACATGAGCTGCAAGTGATTTACATCCACTACCTTACACAACTACATCTCTGTTATCTTTTGAAAGGAACCTGGAAAAACAATAAATTTTGCTAATTGTGAAATTTGTGTGAAATAAATCACCTTGTATGTGTGAAATTTGGTGATTAGCATGCCAAAGAGCGAAGTACGCCTGAATACGATCTGCATCTTTCAGAGGTCTAGAAGAAATGCATTTTTTTTCTGTGCACCTGCATCTATTAATTGCTTTCCCACAAGAACTCCCTCTCCTTAAGACTGAAGCTGTGCTGTGTGCAGATAAATGTGCACAGAGGTGATCTAATTTAATTTCCTCTCATTAATAGCCTTCCTCCATGGCAACATATCAACTGTGACAATAAGGACACCTGAGTATACACATATTCCGTGCAGTCTCCTTGTAGGCGAAAGCATGTCAAGCTTATTAAATGAAATGAAAAGAGAATTTTTAAACGTGTTTCAAGCAGTTTGTTGAGAGTCACTTATCAGGGTAATATTTCAAACAGAAGACACAGGCTTATACGCAGTTGTAGGCAAAACCTAAAAGACAGGCCTAGGATTTTAGCTTTTTATAGCTGCTGCTAGATCTTCATTATCCCTGCAAAGATCTGAAACAAAGGGGGAAGAAGGGCTGCCTCCCCTCAACACAGCCGAGGGTAGGAGGCGGCAGCGGTCCCCAGCCGAAAAAGGGCCAGGGCCAGAGGTGTGAACCCAGCACTGCCATCCTCCCATTACTCTCACCCAGTTGTTAACTACAATGCTGGGCTATTTAAATGCTAATATTATTTAGCATGAAACAATCATTCAGGTTGGAGTCCCGGATTTGCTGAGGCGGGGAAAGAAAAGAGAAACTTTGAAAACATTGCCTTGCGGTTCCCCAGGACAGCTCCTCACTCGTATGTATTTTGGGAAGGACACGCTGACAGTGCCTCACAGTTGATACGTGGGGTTTGGGTTTTTAAGTTCTCTACATTTTCAGCTAGATTCGTGTGAAATACAGACAAGTTTTGCTTTTACCTATTTTTCTGTCTTTTATCTGAGCGCAATTTTGCAGGTTTTCTTTGTGTCAGATCCCACAACACTCCTACACTCTCTTCCTTATTTTTCAGGGGAAATTTGGAAATGGAAAACCCATCACAAATGGGTGTCCACAAAAAATTCCAAGCCCCAAGTTGAATTGTGTTACACAATTTGTGAAGAGGAGAGGAAGAAGGAAGGTCACAAAGCGTACTTTTGTGTCTGACCGTTTCTTAGATAGCAGTTTCTTTACAACCTGTGTGTTGAATATCACACCACAAAACTTGCCATTGTTTAGATCTCAGTGGCTGCTCCAGGCAGACGACAATCAAGACTAAAACAAATCGTCGCTGATGTTACAAAATAGTACCCGCATAGAAATGCTGCACACAGTTTGCACCACTGGAGCTAAGATAATGCACAAAAAGGACAGCAAAATCTGCTACTGTCCAGAGAGAAGAACACAACCAGAAGCCTTTGAGGTAGCTGGAGAGGAAAACCTAGTCAGATGAAGAGCTGAACAAAACCGGCAACTTCCTCATTGCAATGCTGACATCCTGGATTTAGAAAGTCCTTTCTCAAAGCAATTTAATTCCCTTCAGCTTCAAAAAAAAAAAGAAATTGTGGAAGTGTAAATATGCTCCCTTAGTCCCCAGTAGCTGCTGAATGAAAGAGATGCTACTTTGCTGGCCACCTTTCAGGTGGAGGAAATACTCCTGGTTTCTAGAAAGAAGGAAAGAGATCGGGAGACAACTGCTCTGATCTGGGGATCTTTGCTCATCCTGGCTCCCAGCTGGAAGTACTGGTCGCCCTGGTCCTGGTACAGCCTGCCTTGTAGGTCTGCCCTGGAGCTATAGATGTTTGATGCCAAGACTCACAGAGTGGTTGTCCAAAAATAATACAGATCTCAGCAGGGAAAGGGAAATAGAAATGAACTGGAGATTTCTCTCCCTGTCCCCCTTTTGGCTTTCTGTAGTTTGAACTAAAACAACATTTGGCACTCCCCTTCTCCCTCCCCTTTTACTGGTCTGGTAAATGTCTGCGCAGTTTGGGAGTGAAACTGCCAACCTACCCTGGAGGTCTGAAAATTCAGAGTGCCATCCCAAAGCCCTCTGAAGAAAATCTGTCTTTGCTGCCATGCTTTCACAATTTCAGTGAGCTCTGGTTTAGCCCATGTATAAGCCGCTTTCACATTTAAGTATGCTCTGAAACTTAACAAGAGAAAGCTACTTGGACCAGATCTAAAACTGTGTTATTAAACTTAAATAAAACCCCCAACCCAATTATTGCAAGTTTTTGTTTTCAAATGAGATTTTCTGTCCCAATTCTGCAAACTCAGGACATTGAGAAATTTGGGAAAAACACACTTATCTACAGTGAATACAAGCCCTGAGCTTGTGAAGACTCCTGTATTGCTAGTTCCCATGCATTTTCATTTTTGAATTACACAGTATTTCCTTTAAAGAGTTTGAGAAGGAGACAGTACCCCAATGACTCTTTTGCAGCCAACAGAAGCAACACAAGTTGTGCAGCAAAATGAATTTTCATTGGTGTGATAATTTTCTGAAATACACTAATATGTGAAGCAAATCTAAATTTATTCCTTCAGAAGATAATTTGTTGCATTTAGCAGAGCTGTGCATAGCTGATACTTTTCCTACAGAAAAATAAACTAAATGCAGTTTGAAATTAAATTACAGTATTGGGAACTTATCCAGTACCAGACATTACTTCATAGCATTGCACACATTAACAGAAGAATTTGCTTTACAGGCTTTCTAGTCTGAGAAGTGACGATGCAAAAGCCATTTCTGTGCCATGCAGGTCTGCTTCCTGGGCCCTGTTCAAACGTACAAGTGGTGTTCTCATTTCAGCGGGTTTCCATGGGTGGCAGCACAATTATTCTTGATAAATGGTGGTCCAAGACAAGGTCCATCTTTTGGAACACATTTAAAGTCCTACCTGATTACTGCAGTGGCTAAGATACAATTTTACTCCTTTTAGCCTTGCAGGATATATACAGGACAACTTTCCTCAGCGCTAGAATAGTTTATGAAGTTACAGCAACTAGGCAACACCTCCATTTTGAAGGCTAGACAGAGAAGAAAGCAGATCCCCAAATTCAGTCTACAGAAGGAGGGAAGAAAATCTATTTTGCCTTTCTCTGTAGCTGGTAGGGCTTCATGGGTTATGTCAAGGGCATAAATAGCTTTTGCCAGGGGCAAACACCAGGGTTTATTCATAGTTACAGCCAGTTTGGGAGCTGAATAAATGCTCTGCAGTAAGCAGATCTTTGGCACAATTTTCATGGCAGTGTTACTGCGCTGGTATGTTCAAGCCATCAAATTCCAGTCATGAAAAACGCTACCTTGTCATGCCAGTTTTACAGGTAGTACCTAAAAAATGTCAGACTTGCATTCCCAGTGTCGTTGTTATTATTCCGGTGTGCATCAGCAGACCTGTTTCACAGCCTGTAACTGTCTTTGAATTACGTATTACTCCAGAGGTGCCTGGGGTCAGATAGTAACTGCATTTTGTATTACAGACCTTTCAAAAAAAAAAAAAAAAAAAAGACGCGGGTAACCGATGGTGATGAAAGATGCTAACAGGCAAGCTTAAAGATGGAACTACGCAGGAACTACTTCTAGGTGCACTATGTACCTAGAAATAACAAGGGTCCCTAAGGTCAGTCTGACTTGTCCTGTCCCAGGGAGGTCCGCACTGGGATGAAAGCTGTTTAATACTCCAGAAACTCCTTAATAATGTTGCCAGTAACAACAATAGCCCCTGGTCCCTAGAGGAAGGTGGCTTTTCTTAGTGACTAACTTGGACATCTTCGCCCAGAGTGCTGGTTTCTGCAGAGCCAGCGAAAAGAAAAACCACCTCCCAGCAGTTCTGCGCCCTGCGAGGAGCTCAGGGGCCACCTCCAGGCGGTGTCTGCACCTCTGGCCAGGACACTGCAGGAGGGGCTTGGTGAGTCCCAGCAACCTGGAGGACTTGGGTCTGAGGAGCTGGGAAGATATTTTAAAGAAAACAAAATATTTCCTAGCCCTCAGCATAACTCTGTCACCAGGGAGGTTGCAGAATACCCCCTGGAGAAGCCCTCTTCCTCATATCCCCTCAAACCTCTTTAGCCAGGTCACTGGAGGTGGTGTTGAAAGGAAAGGAAAATTCTTAATCTAGTAAGTCTTCTCCGTCTCTAATTTTCCCAGTTTCACGGAAGTTGTCACAACATTTGAAAAATACATTTCAAGCCATCACATCGCGATTCAACGTTCTGGATTTAAACCGTAAGTCAAGAAAGGAAACACAACCAAACTAACACTACACATCCTGCTTTACAGTCGCTTGAGTCCATTAAAAATTGCCAGAAACATGCAAGAACTTCATATAGTTCCTCATTATCTTGTGGAATTTATTCTATATGTTTCCTCTGTATATCTCTGGTCACCTCCCAGCTGAGTATCTTTTAAAAACCAAAGCCCACCACTGTGGGAACATGCTGCGAGGTCTTCCTCGCAGCACTGACAAAACACCAGGGCCAATCTCGCAGAGATCAGAGTGCTCTTGCTACAATTCAGGGGAAAGGTTTCTGTATGTGAGTCATTTTAAAACACATGAGGAATTTAAAGAGCCTTAGGTCAGCTGAATAATCTGAGAGGATACCACAACTTCATGAAATCCATGGTGTATAGTAATTCAGATCACATCATAAAAACTGAAGGGGACCAAAATCACCCTGTTAATTAACTGATTTCACCACTAAAGTTTTTCCCTGCCCTCATATTAATAGAGACCTTGAAGCCTGTAATTGCTGTGATAAGATATTTGGTTACATTGATGTAATGTGCTTTTTCTTATCAATATGCAAACAGGACCCTAATCTATTTATCATCTCCTTCATATTTTATTTGGGGGTTGGGGCAAGGAGGGTTGTCTTTGAAGGTTGCTTTCAAACTTTGGTATCTAATGAAACCAAGTTGACTTCTAAAGCAAATAATAATCATTACGTGCAAAGAGGATTGTTTTAATTTTCAGTAGTATTTTCCAGGTGTTATCAAACAATTTTTGAAACAGGCTGCAGTTATAAATAGGATTTACCTTCTGCAGAGTGCGTTCGCGTAGGGCAGCCATTACAAGCACCCTTGTCAAAACAAGACATAGTAATGCACAGATGTCCCTTGGGAGACCTAATGTATGAGGCTAAGTACTTAATTTTTCAAGGGGAGAAGTCACTTTGGAAGTTGCTAGGAGGGTTAATGCCAGGGAGCCAATGACATCCAGACAAGTGCAATCAATTCATTTCAAGAAAAGTACTGGGGTTTGGATTGCAGGAAACACTGATCTGGGCAATAACTGCTCCTCAGTGCCATCCACCCTCCCTGGTTGTGTGTTTCTCAATTGTGTCCTGTGTATGGCTGTAAATCCTTGGCATGGGGATAGCATTACAAACATACATGCTTGAGAAGGTTGAAAAGGGAGCTAAACAGAGCAGAAAAATATAAACTGATTTTTATTTTCTCATCAGTTTTCTCTCTGATTTTTTTGCTATTCCCTATCCCCACTTAGCAGTCCAGAATTTTTTTTGGTGCAACAGATCATTGCCAAGTCCCACACCTCACGCAAGTTAAAGCACAGCAAAAAATCTTGCACTTGCAGAAGGGAGGCTGACCTTCTGTCCTCACATTTTCATGATTTACTTAAAGGCAGGTCCTATTCTATTTTTATTTGAATGATCAAATCTTCCTCTTGCCCTGGGAAAAAAAAAACCACAAAAGGTAAAGGTACTGAGACATCTTTTAAACCTTTTTAAGCCAGACTATCTCAGCAGGAAAGTCCTGTAGGCTGTTACGGTTATAAGGAACATCTGTAATACCGCTGAACCTCAACTGCTCCCAGTCACCTACAGTTACCCCTTTTCTCTTTAGGCTCTTCTTTTCAAAATAATAGCAAAGTGATGGTGTGTATTTTCTCTTTGCTTATTAGGGGATCATTTGAAGTTGAGCCATCTAATCCTGAAGATTTTTTACCTAAAGAAAACTTGTGCACTTTATTGACTTGGACTGTGGCACGTAACCACTAGTCTAGGCTAGGACTCGTGGACGGCCACTGTGCCCTTGGGGAATGCAGGATTTACTATCTGGGGGTGCAATCCACCTGGGCGGTTACCGAAGCGTATGTATTCTGCATTTTCACTGCAGAATTTTCACTGCCACTCTCTGTTGCATCCTGGGAGGTTCACTGCGCGACTCCCGGCACGCCACAGTGCATGCCATGCTTCTGTTTCATTGTTTAAACAGTTCAAACCTTTATTTTTAAAGTATCTGTAAGGAGCAATGCAGTATTTAGCCCTGGTAGATTATCTGGGCAGTGAACTGCCATCAGTCAGAAGTTTGCACCTTACTCCTGGCTCGACTGGCCAGCTTCCAGCCATTAGATTTTTCTGCCTTCATTTAAGAGCCCTCTATTTGCTTTTGCATAAGAGGTGATAAAACTTCTCTCCCCTCACTTGATGCCTTCCACTTCATGCAACCAAGAATAAAATCACCAGTTTTGGCCATGCCATCTCAGAGAAGGCAGAAGCTCAGCTCATTTTCCTCTTTTCCTTCCCAGGCCTCGGAGACACAGGGTATAGGTGCCTGTCCTGCAGCATGGCTGATATATTAACAACAGCAAGTATTAATTATACTACAGCAATAGACGTTTGCCTGTGCTCGTCTTATCTTACGATTCACAACGCTCTGAAGCAGTCACCTCTTCTTTTTATTTTGCAGCGTTCAGTCAAGCCACGTGTCATCTGTAAACTTTAATCGCTAATGCATTTATGTGAGGGCGGGCATGGGTACGAGGGCTCAGGCAGATAGGGGATGGTAGGAAAGGAGGACACGTTGTGTACGCGGCTGTTCAGCGGTTTCACAATAGGGGCAATGCTACTGAGAGAGACCACGATGGTGCACGGGTGGATTGTCTAGCTGACTGTGAGAACAAGTCTGTTCTCATAATAAGAAACCACAAAAAAGAATTGCAATATAATGATTTGGGGATCCTACATTATATTCTTTAAATCCATTTCACTATGCTGAAACTCAGTGCAAGATCAATATTCTGAAAGAGTTTCGTAGCTCTTTGCCATGTGAGACCATCTCAGCAGACTTTTACCTGCTTCCTCTCCTTCATTTGGATTAGGTATTATTTTACCCCATTTTTCACTCATACATTGCAGGTGTGGACAGCAACAGAGCTTGTAAACATGGAGAAAAAGAAAGACTGAGGAGAGCATGTCTTGTAGTTGCTATTAGTGGAATTAAATATAGATATCAGGGAAAGAAAATATTTCCAATAAACTCACTGACTCCAGTTCTAGGAATAGGCTACAAAAAATTAATTTAAGAAAGCGCAATTAAATCCGTGGACATTCTGCAAACAGAACGAAGGTTGAAGATTTGAGAATTTTTCCAGAGAAATGTTGTCTATATACAGTTGAAATCACACCTTCTTTCTGGCCACTCCTGCACACACAGACCGATCGTTCCTATGTTTTCAAGATTTCTTTCTGAATGGACCTTTAGAAACACAAGAATACAGGCGCTGAAATTCATAAGGTGTAGAATTCCTCTTCACCTGAGGAACAGGCAGGGTTTGGTTTGCTTCCAGCAAAGGACAGAGAAAACATTTTAGCATGTCTCTACTGACACCTGCGAAAACGCACGTCCTATACACACCTCTGATCTTAACAAAAACTGTGTTTTCTTACCCTGCCATATTTTCCCAGGCAGACAAATGTGGGTTTATAATGACCAGTTATCTGCAGCAATGATAAGATATCAAGCCGTGGAGGACACAAGGGCAAAGTTTTCCAAAATTTTATACATGGAGGGAAGATTTAATGGGTGGAGGTCCAGGCTGGAGGCTGAATAACCTGGCTGGGAGGAGGGGCACCCTGCAGAGCCCCTCCCTCGCTGCCACCAGGCTCCCGCAGGCTCTCCCCATGGCTCTCAGCCTTGGCCTCCCAAACGCGTCCAGGGAAGCCTTAGTAGCCACTACAGCCTCCACAATTAGAACTTTATTTTCTATGTGTTTACGCAAGGCCCGTCAGGCCGCAAAGGCTAGAGAGCCCACTTCTGTGGGACTCTGCCCTAGAGCTTGCCTTGTCTCCTGTGGGTGCCAGCAGGGATGGCAGGATGCTGGTGGGGAGCAGGGTGTTTTCTTCTTTAACACTAGCTTCTCTTTTGTGATTTCTTAGTTAAACCTTTGGCTTCTCTGCTACTCAAAAGCAAATATTTGCATTGCTCAATCATAAGAGTTTATTAAGGTCATAATTTCTACATTAGTTGCCATTCACTGTGTTTCAATGGGACATTTATTTTACACCATGCAGTCCCCAGGTCACTGGAACCCCAAATCTCTTTGGTTAGACAGACCACTGGTCTTGCACAAATACAGATGTGAATGTTTCTGCCTTGCCATCAAGAAATTATTTTTGAGCGTAATGCTTAAGAGTGTTTACAGTTCAAATACTAACAAAACATTTAGAGGTACACATTTCAATACAGTATATGGGAAACACCTGGCCTCAGAAACATTTGGGTAAAAATTGCTGTCAACCTTCTGTTTGTCAAAAGGGTATATTTATCCTCTGACTTTTTGTCATGACCTCTGCATTCTGAAATGAATTAAAGGTTTATGTGCAGGAATGCAGAGAGCAGGAAATCAGGAAATAGCATGGGAAATGGCTTTCCTGTCCCGTTTCACTGCTTTACGTACTGTAACGTCATCGAGTGCAGAGATTCTGTCAGTTTATGTTGGTGTCCTTAATATGGGGTGTGCATATCATATTGCTTTGTTCTCTGCTTCTGGAGTATCAAGAGGGTCTATTAAAAGATACACTGTTGATTTAATTTCAGTACAAGACAGCAAGAGACATGTTCAGATTTCAACAGTGATTCATTTATGTGGTTAACTGGAAAACTAGACATGTTTGAGCTAGTTAGACACAATTAACACTCACTTTGAACCGTCTGCCCTCGCATACGTTTTTAAAAGTAAAAGCAAAAACATCAAGTCTATCCAGGAAGCAGATGATTCTCTAGCATTTTCATTTTCACAAACTAGTTTCTCTAAAGGAATATTCAGCGTGGAAGTAGAGTTCATAAACTAAGAGGGCAAAAAAAGACTTTGTATTTTGTAAACAATTTTCGGTAAGACTTCAATGCTTTTAAAACACTACAACAAGGAACCAGGTGGGCAAAGTGCGTGACCTATTTGGTGCTTAACAGTCTTATTGAAATGCATTGAAATACTGAGTTGGGTGGAATTGCTCAATCTGGCTCTCAATGGTAGCAACAATAAATTGCCTGAATTATTTTCAAATTGCAGCACTGAACTAGAGGACATACAGTTAAAAAAAAGGAAAAAAAAAAAAGAAATCAAACAGGTTTTACAGTGGCTGGATACCTTCCATGAAAACTTATCAATATTTTCTGGAAGTATTTTGTAACTGCTGGTTAGTAGAAGATGGAATCTCCAAATATCTTGAATATCAAATCTCTTTCACTCAGGTACTTAAATATGACCATCAGGATCCAACTTCAAATTAGCTACACTTTGGCTTGGCAGCCTTTTGAATTAAGTAATATCTGTAGACATCAATGGGAATGGGGAAAGCTCTGAAAGCAGCAGAACTCACTCAGTATTTTATAACATCAAGTTCTTAAAGACAGCCCTGAGACCCTTAATTCTTACTGCCTTTCCTGCTGAATTTGACAAGAATTGCCATATGTAGGACACTAAGAGAGGTCTTATACTCAGTTTTCTTAGCAATACCCCGCCTAAGAAAAAAAGGGCCAAACACTACACTTAATGATGATCACAAAATGTCTATTAATATTGTGTTCAGCTGAGCTTTTCCTCTGTTAACACTACTGTAAACAAAATCTCAATCTACGTACATCATTCAACTGCCTCCTCTCCAAAATTTGTTACTCCCTCTCTATATCCCATATCTGGATGGAAAAACAATTGATGCCAATTTTTAATATTTTGGTTTCTATGCCTTTGTTTTAAACAAATCAGCCAACATGGCTAAAACATGCAGGTTTTCATTTCGCTGTTGAAACAGAGTACTTGGAAGTAGATGGGTGTTTACAGGAAGCTCCAAAATAGGAATGTATATTTTTATGCAGTAATTAGTGATTGTTTAATATACCAACTGGGAAGGCAAAGAACAGCGTAAACACATAATTGTTACCAGGCAGGGAGAAGTAGAGCATTAGGAGATAGCATAAATAGTCAAACATGACCTCAAAAGGTCAAAAGAGAACTAAACAATTTTGTCACAGCACTTGCTTATTTAAGTCAATGCAAGTCCAATTTCCGCTCTGCTGTTTTGCCTGGTATTTTATACTGTCCGGTATTATTCTTATTTGACAGAGACACACACAGAATCAGTTGTCATAAGTACATTTACAAGTTATGTGCAACTATTAAGCAAGAATAATCTAGAGCATTTTGCAAGTCAAAGACTATTTTAAACATAATGCCACGTCAAAGGCTGAACTGGAAATGTCCACGTTATATTAATTTCTAACAATGATTTACTGAGGTCAATGACAATAAAAATGCAAGTCAGCTATGGAGGCATTTTGTAACCTAGCTGATTTTTTTTTTAACCCCCTTCGTGCCGCCATGTACAAGAGTACCCTGGCACTGAGTAGCAACAAAATTTGAATTTTAATCTCTGAAACAAACAATTTTCACTACATTAATTCGTGTTTTGACTCCCACTCCCCCCTCTGAAAAAAAATCCTCTTTTTATTTCAATGCAAGGCTAGGATTTCACTGGGGGGGGCGGGGGTAGCCCCTACATATGAACCACATGGAAGAAAGGATTATTTGGTTACACTTTAAACCATGTTCATTTTTGGCTCCTGTTCTTCATAACAAATAGGGCATTTTATCCTCATATTCTTTCTCTTTTTCTTTTTTTTTCCCTTTTCTTTTTTTTTTTTTAAAGTTTCCTTGGAGTGATTATAAAAATCACTTAAATCCTGAAGGGGAACTATGCCTCAGTGACAAAACAAATTTGCCACAAATCATTTTACAAAAGAACAGCAGGACTTTAGACCAAACTCGGGAACTGTTCCTATTCATCATTCATTTGTTTTGGAAACTCCACCCTCCTCCTGCCATGTTCAATATCTAATTGGCATTCTGACACTTCAGATAACTAAACATCTGCTGCATGGATGCTTCTTAGAAGTCTTTTGTTCTGTAAGTTGGAGTTCAAGGGATACAACTCACCGATACACTAGATTCATGCCATTGTTAAGGCAACTACTCTTCCTGAATGGAGAGAAAAACAGTCAAATAAAAGCATTTTGCACAGATACTTCCCCCTACTCTTCTGATAAGCTTCCTAAGGGGTTAGTGTATTAAAATTCAGATGTCGGAGTGCTGCTGCTTCTTAGCTATTTCCGCAGTTTAGGAAGTCAGGGTCTTTGCAACCCTCCTGTTAACAGCTGTTGACAAAAGGTTAATTTCTGTTGCAGTGACAAGCAGGTTTCATCACCGAGTAAAACTGAATGCAGACTTCATTTGCTTTTTTTAATATAGTAGTTCAATGCATGTAAGTGAACAAGGTGGGTTTCTACCATTCAGTGCTTCTGTGAGACCTTAGGAATTAATATTTTGAAAGCAGTTTGGAACATTTGGATAAGAAGATATTGTAGACCTGTGAAGCAATATTATTATTGCATCCAGAAATAAATCACATATAAGATTTTGTGAGCAAGATTTGCATGTTTCTGCTGCTAGGTGTTCTTTAGCCTAAAGGCTTTATTATATGATGCATTCAGCCAATCTTGTGGATACATTATCTGTATTGCAGTAGCTTCCAGAGTTTTCCGATCAGCCTCTGTGTGCTGGGCCCTGTTCAGCCTACATAAATGAGAAAAAGCCACCGACCTCATGTCCTCATGGAAGGGCAAGACAGGCAAAAGCTGGGAGAGGAGGAGGGCACAAGTCAGTTACCTAAGCTATGATGTGTTTTGGTAAACAGCCAAGGATAAAAAACACATCGACGGGGTCCTCCTTCTGCTTCACCCTTAGACTTTTCACGATGTGGTTCCTACTTAATTGTAGTTGAATCTGGCTCTCATCCAGCAGTTCATAACCATAGAAAGGACATTCCCTTCCCAAGCATGGACTTTGTTTCTAGAAACAGGTTTTTAAATGCCTAAAGGACCCGGGCCAAAAAGTACCCCAAGACCCAGAAGAGGTGCAAACATCAGACGGAGGGCAGCGGATGGGACTGCCTCGCCGCTCCAAAGACTCTTTGCCAGGCTGAGCCGCTGCCCAGGTGCTACAGCAGTTTCCTACCTGGCCAGATTTCAAAGTCTTGCTTGATGCATTTTTTTTTTTTCCTCTGGAAATCTAACACTGCTGTAACCTCTGTGAGGCAGGTTACAGAGGAGGGCACTGATGAATACCCCTAAAAACCCATTGTGCCCACGCTGCTGCATGAAAAAGACTGCTGAATACACTGCATAGGAAACAACTCACGTCATTGTCCTTCTGCACACACAATCACTCAAATGATGCATGTAAATAAGAGATTTTATAGGCACATTCACTTTGCAAATCCTTCCCATCTATTCCAAAAGAGCCACATTGTAAACATTAACAGGCTGATCGTAAGCCTGAATTTAGCAGAAAGGCTTCCAGTAACACATGAGTGGGACTGAATTAGACAAACTGACTTCTGTATTCCAGATACCTCACTGGTTACCAACCTCAGACTTTGGCCCTTGCAAGCATTCAATGTGTATGAAATCTCTTCTGTAACACTTAAATACACCAGCCAAACGGCGGAGGAAGGAGTCAAAATTATATTAAGTATCTGTGCCTAGACAGAGAAAGGGATAGAAGAAAAAAAAATATAGCTACTTATTTAATGTCTCTGCAGAAGCTGACACAGACAGAACAGTTAGTTCACAAAGGAGTTGCATTTGATATTTCCCCTTGATGTTTTTGATGAAGGACTGGGTAGTTATAAAGAGCTAGATGAGATAGGTGAAAGTGGAATAGCCATTTGTACCTCTTGACAACTACGGCTAAAAGTGATCTTGTCCCTTGTTAAATGTTGATTTATATTCAGTGTGGATGAGTCCAGACTGGCAGGATGGAGTTACCATATGGCTTTGGGAAATCTGGATTTAATTCCTTGCTTCCCTAAGCAAAATCTTTCTTGATCTTGGCCAAGTGACTTAGTAATTGGACCTACAATACGTATAGTCTGGTGCTGCTGAATGCGCAACATGTTTGCAGCAGAGCACGAAGTGGCAAATACATTGCATTTCCCTTTATTTTCTCAGGGGATATCCTGGTACATGACTAGGATAATTAAATTCTCCAAGTAATTTTACTGAAGCCAGTTAGCTGGAAGAATTCTAGCCCCGGGGTCTACCTGGCCAGCCAGGCAGTGAGTGCCACCTCCATGGCCAGGATTAGTGGCAGCTCATTGCCAAGAGACTAGGAAATGAACCACATGAGAAATTATATTTGGGAATTTGGTGCAGACTGGATGTGGACCAGAGTCCATCATTTGAGTAACCTCATAAAGCATGTCGCAGGAGGTGAGCTTCCTTTCTGTTGCCTGGAAAACACGCTGTAAAATAACAAGTTCTTTTAAGGCCATTTCTGTGCCTGCTGTTGAGATTTCAAACCCTATGGCACCTTCAGAGACACGTCTCTTCATCTGAGTCAAAGCACTCAAAGCGGGAAGGTTTTTGTTTTCCCCAGCTCAGCACACAGATCTGGGTCCAAGAGGAGGCACTATTTCCCTGAGAAATCTCCAGGGACATTCCTGCTTCCCCACAGAAACTTCTGCCTGCATGTTTTCTGCCTGATGAGTCTTTCTTGTAAAGCAGCTGAGAGTCTGCTAAGCGAAGAAGGCAAGAGAGCTGGAGCTCTTTGCATGCCTGTCTCCAGTTCTCTGCTCTCAGGCTGTTAAGACCAGGTCTGTACGAGGAAGACCAAGGTCAAGTACTTCCAAATCAGCGCGATAGCTTCCATGTGTGTGTTTTTCCATTACCTGGCCCAAAGGGTCCCTTCAAGCATTTTTCCTTTCCTTCATGCCCCTTCTCACACTTGCTCTCACCTCCTCTCACCGGATTGCTTTCTGGACTTGCTTGTCGGAGCCTTCTGTCAGTCTGTCCAATCCACTTTCTCTTTTCTCCTCCCCTGCCTTTTTTTTTTTCTTGTAAAGAAGAGAGATGAACATCTATGTCAATGAATCCCTGACCTACATAAGCTGACCCTGAGGAATCAGAGATAATATACAAGAGTAAATGAGGTAAAAAAAAAAAATGGAGAAAAGCCCCCACATGGTGAACTTCCTAGCAAGGTTTAGCTGCACCACGGCTTCCTGAGAACCACTTGGCACATGGTCAAGTTTCAACCTCTGTCCCCTTTAAAGGCCTTTGAGATTCTTTACATAAATTTTTGGCAAGCTTTATTGCCAAAAAGGGTAACCCTAGAGAGAGGCTGATAAGGGAAGATCTCCTCATGTTCTCCTGCCTTCGCCTTTCCGCAGTGCCAGCACGCTTCAGTGGATGTGACAAACTTGGTTCTGCTGAGGACGATGACAACACGATGGCCCTGGTGGCTCCTGGCGCAGGACTTACCCCTCCGTGGGCACCGCCGAGCTGCTGAGAGGACAGCCCCACAGTCCTGCGAGGGAAACTGAGCTACACCCCTTGGGACGACCGTAACAACTTAGAGGTGTCAGTGCCCAGCAAGGGAAAGTTTGAGCCTCCGATTTAGCAGGACTGATTTAAAAAGAATAAATATGCATCTATAGATAAACATAAAATGTCAGTCCATGCATTTAAGCTGCTCGTACCTGGCAACAAGGGTCATAAGCAAAACATGCTAAAGCTTTTCATTTGAATCAGACAGCCTGCAGCTTTCTCACGTACAAAAAGAAAAAAAGAAAAAAAAAAAAATCCTTTCACAAAAAAGGTCTGAGAAGTCTTACCTGTTGCTGAGAAAGCAACAGTGTCAGAATCATATATATTCATCCTCAGCATGAAACAGACTTCTTTACTGATGGTAACATAACATCCAGGTGTTAGGCCTCAACCCCACTTCAACTATTGTTTATTGCCATTGCATGGATTAATCCCTGCTGTCAGTCCAGTCTGCGAGATGCTCTCAGAAAGAAAGGTCTGCATAGCATCACGAGTGTCAGATCCTGCTTTGATACACTTTATCTTCCCTTATCCCTTCAAACGCACCATGACTACTCTGCCTGACATGCTAAAAATGCTTTAGAATCGGTGCATATAGGCTAAACTCTGGTTTCAGGGGAAAAAAACCTGCCCACCCCCACTTTTTCTTCACCCCCCCCCCCCTTTTTTTGACAGAAATCATTGTTGATCTGATAAGAAGTTTGTGGAGTATCCAGTTACAAACTGAGAATCCCCAGAGTCGGTGATTCATTAGTAGTTATCCTAGTGTTACAGGAAGTAAACAGCTTTTAGATGTGCATTTTGCATCTAATTATGTCACAGTCCACTGGCCTTCTCAAAGGTGTGTTGTTTTTCAGGGTAATACATTAAAGATAACAGATTTTACGACAACAGCTGGGAAAAACAAAAATAGATAGTCATGGAAGCTTTGTAAAAGAAGTGGGAGATCTTTACTATACAGAGGAGACAACTGGGTGTCATTTGAAAGGATGTGAAACTTTATCCAGCAAAAAGGTAGCTGTCAAAGCATCTCTATTTTTGTGGCTCATATTCACCTTCCGGAAAGATCCTGAATCCATTTGGTTTTGTACTTCCCCATTAAATGATTAATTTCAGTTAATGCTCAATGGCTTTGTTCTGTCCTCAGATTCATTAAAGCAAACTATTCTGGATTTATATTGCAGCACAAGACGACGGTGTCGAGCCCGGTGGGATTTCCCCACTTGGAAGTTTCAGTTTACTAGTAGGGGTCAGAAGCTGAATTGCTGTGTATCCAACACTAATGATTTTTTTAACGTAAGTTATCTGTCATTTTAGCTGAATTGAGTTTGTCGAGACTCAAGAAGCATTGTCTTTAACAGGCTGGATGCCAACGCATTGCTCCCACCACTACCCACGGAGACTTTGCCCGTTGTCCATCTCCTAACCCAGGCGGTCATGACCGTCACTCGCCCACTCCAACGCGAGCGCAGCAGCAGATCTGGCATGACCCCGCTTGTGATGAGAGCACTGGGACCAGCACAGTACGGGGCTGATAACTCCGACCGTCACCAGCGATGGGCAGGGAAGAGTTTAGGCACGCTGAACGTGGGTCACTAAATTGCAAGCCTAGAAGGAGCTGGAGGGGTAAGTCAAGGAGAGCAGGTTCTCCTGGGACATAGGCCAGCGGGATGGGAGAGATGTTCCTGCAGGCACGGCTTGCCGAGACCTGGCACCATCTGCAGTTGCCACGATCTTCACTTATTTTCAGAGATGCTAGAAAGAGGACGACAGCGCATTTTGGACACAAACAAAAACATTCCTGTGAATGCTGTCCAGGATGTATTTAAGTAGGGGATGACTGATCCCATTAGTCTGCTAAATCCCAGATTCAGTGGTGCAGAGAGCAGTTAAAAAACATGCAGTTTTATTTAGTTTTGCTTTTAGAAATGAAATTAGTAGTCTAAGTTACATTTAGGTAAATCATAATTTGATAGTGAATAAAAGTCGGAGGTTTCATTAAAGCATTAAAGCAATTTCCCCCTACCATGACTCCCAAAATTCTGTCACCCACGTGCCAGGAAAAATTGTTTAGTGATTTTAAGGCACTTGTGCATCCCTTTTCAATTCAAGAGGCTACTGTTCTGTTATTTTGCTCTGTTACAGTTTGCTGGTTTTGCTCAGCCCAGGGCAATGCTGTCAGACTGCCTGTCCTCTCTTCTGCTTTTTCACCAATTCCAGCCATCTCTTAGAGAGCACCAGCATGAAATATCTCCCTCCTTTGCCCATTTGTAATGATGAGTAGCAAAGAGAAGCTCCATCATTTACTAGTCTATGCACTACTGTTGCGGCTGACAGCTTGGCGAGCTAAACATGTAATGCTGGGGTGCCCGTGACTTCCCAGTACTGCGTGTGTGTGCATTCACAGGAGCTTTTTCCGTGATGGTCTACCACACTTCTCCACAATCACCTGCCTCCATCTTACACCAATCTCCTTTTACTTGATAAAAGCAAGGATAGATGTCTGGACAAATTTGCCTGTTCCCAGCTCCTCCTGAACTGGGAATCGATGGCTGGGAACGGAATTACAGGGTGCAGTCGGCAGATGGGTTTGGCCAATAGTCACTCTGGCTTTTGCCTTTCATTCTCTCCTTCAGCACCTAAAATGCTATAACGCCACAAACCAAAGACAACACAAAAACAAATAAACAGGGAATACAGCTGGTTTTCCATTGCTTTTTGCCTGCCTGGATTCTCCTATTTCTACCAAGGAAAACCCAGGCAGCTGCTCCTGCCTCCATCAGCACACTAATGAGTTATCTCCTTCCTTCCAGTCCGCACACAGAAATCTTGGGAAATTGATCTTCCTTTGGGACCTCTGTCTCTCAAATTTAGTTGAAATCGGACAATTTCTTGCAGTGGGGAGGGGGATGAGGGAGATGGGCACACATAAACAGACAGAGGCGCAGAGAGAACAATCACTTAAACCCCATTTCCTTCGGAAATCAGGCTAAGCTGATGAAGCCAGGGAACTGTGTGGAGTAAAAGAGGCATGGCTGTGGGGATGCTCGAGTGCCCTGCTGGGGACCGGGGTGGCATGTCGCTCAGGGACAGTGTGTCCCTGGGGGACAACGTCCTCCTGCATAGCACAGCGCTGCCCGCTTCAGCCCTTCCCACCCCTGGCAGCAGCACTGCACACCACTTGCAGCATGTGCCCCAGTTCCTCCCATCTGCAGAAGGGAAATTAAGACTTCCTTCCTCATCCTGGCAGGGCATTGCTAAGATCTTCCTACCGTATGTGAAATATGTAAGATCTGTTGACGAGAAACGCTACAGAAGGCCATGTTACTCCACCGCTGCAGCTGGACCCTACGTCAAGAATGGATACAATACCTGAGTTTAAAAAATACATGTATTTTTTTCCCATTTGTTAAATCAACATTTCAACAATACAAACTGAATTAATTTGTTTGAACTCACAGCTACAGCAGTGGTTATGTTTCTAGGAAACTACAAAATGAAGGCATTTTAGAGTGTGTTCAAAAAGAAATGCAAAAGGCCTGCTAGCAATGACAAAACAAAGTTTGAGCTTAGAATGGAAAATGGATGGGTTGTAAATAACAGTGATGTTAAAACCTCAATTGATTCAGTTTCACAGTTAATCTATTATATTCTTCCAATGGAATTTGTTTTGCTTGAAAAGGATTATATGAAATCATAACCTTCATTAACTTTGAGTGATTCATTTTTTTTTTTTAACCAGATGTTTAGTTACAGCTGATAAAGCATGAAAACCTGCATTCCTCACAGCTTGCTCTGCATGGGTGTGTTGGGTAATGATGACAAATATTAAGGTACAACATTGCTCTTCTTTGCTGACATAGCAGTGACTGATCTGCTTATCAGATTCAGCTGGGAACTGGAATGCTAAAAGAAGGGGAAATACGAATGTATCTGATATGAGCCTAATGGATCTTGAGAGTATTTATAGCTCAGAACAAACTGAAAAAAAAATAAATGCGAACAAATTTGAAGAGAACCCATACTGCCATTCTGTGGGGCAAAGAAGGCATCGCATGGCTTTTGAGGAGATGTGATTATTATCTAGGCTGTGTATGAAGGTAAAAACGCAGCTATGGTTGCTCGCAAATGGTGCAAGAGCTCCATTCCTTGCACAAGTCTGTAGACCTCAGACAAGAGCTGAGTTTCTCTGTAGAGGACCCGGTTCAGGAGATCTAGCTGTGCCTGTGAACGTTTCAGCGTAGTCAACAGGCTTAGACAAATGAAACAGGATCCTAAGTAGGGTTTGCACATTTTGGGGGGGGTGGGAACGGTTTTTGTTAGTATTTCACTACCAAATTTTCAAACACCTTTACAACCAAAAAGCTTCTGTTAGTTACGGAGAGGTGTGTCATGGTGCTAGGATAAGTAACCCATGTGTACGAGTGCAACCATCCAGTCATTGTACATGCCAGAGCACTGGGATCAGCATTTCTTTGAATAGGAAGTCCTATGTCTTCTAACAAATGGAAAATGTAACTCAATCTTTAAGAAATTGATGAAAATGGAGAAGGAAACTTCAAGGCTTTTCTTAGCTGAACTTTTTATAAACAGATTAATCATTTCCAGAAATAGAAAATGTCAGTCAGATCATCTTGTTTGACACAAGGTCAGCTTTCTGCAAATAAGGCCAGTGGCATGTCAGATGCGAAGATAAAACAACAGCTTTACATTATGCGAGCCCAAGGTGCAGTTACCTGCAAAGGGGTTTAATTTCATTTCATTCATTCCAGTGCTCTGCCCAACCCTCCTAGGACCCAAACTGAGAAATGCAATTTTATTATTGCTCTTTTTAACGTGTGTGTTTAAATGAGTAGCGCCAAAATTTTAGCCAAAGAAGAAGCAGTATCAATAGTCTGAGCACAGATGAGGTGCAGGCTGACACTTTGTAGATGGATCTACCTGGAACAATTTCAGAAGTTACCCCCCTTGTTTGTTTGCTCCCTCCTCTCAGCTAGTTATCACCAACCCAGAGTCAGTAATAAACAGCGGCAGGCAGGAACTTCTTGAACTGCACTAGCCAGACCTGGAAGAATCTGTCAGTCAACACCCTTTGTCCTGACATACTGCAGCTCTGACATCCCTGCTTTGGCCTGCTCTTGTTCAGGTACTTTTTGTTTATGCCATAGTGGTGCAATGGTTTGGGAATACAGCTACATTATACCAAAGCACTACTAACTCTAGTTGTGTTAAGAATTGGTACGAAAGTGAAGTGACTTAAAAATTTTAGTTTTCAGGAAGAAAAAAAAGATTTTATTTTTTTTTTACGCAAGACTCATGGAAAGAAAACCTCTGATATTTATTATCTAAGGGCTCAAAAATAAGTAAAAGAAATAATTAAAAAAAAGAGTATTGGGGCATTTTTTTAAATCTCATGATTTAAAATTATGCCTGACTTGAGATTTTAATGCTTCTTAATTAATAAACTATGGATGAGCTATACATGTATCCTGTCTAGCAGGACCACTCACTGCCCACTCCCCAAATACTCAGCTATACCTTATACCCTTGCCTTTAGGCTATGCGTACGACAGACAATGATATGGAACAGAGAACAGAAACAAGGATGTGTAATAAAGGGTTTTGTTTTCGCTAGTATCCTTCAACAGAAACTGAAAGTGCTTTTTGAGATGAAACCCCATAGCCTCTATACACTTAATAATGAAACTTCAAGTAACTTGCAGTGCTTCTGCCAATGAAGGTTGATGCCTTACTGTTAATTTTGCCATCTGAACATGAAGGAATTTAAGGCTGTATATTCTGAAATATTGGCCATGAAGAACACAGAACCACTAGCATTCAGCCCGAACAATTCTCCCAGCTGTTTATTGCTCCACTGGCACATTGCAAGAGCAATTGTTTGGCCAGGAGCTGAAAGAGTCATCCTGTGCAAATGAAGTACGCAACTGCCCATGCAATCACATGCCTCTGGAGTACAGCTCTCCCACTCATATCTGTGTCTTGTCATTTACTGACGCCTATCACAAGACCAGAATAGCAGTTGGAGTGGTATGTGGGCAGTAGCTTGTTTTTTCATTTCTTTTAGGAACTGTCCAGAGGCCTGAATGCCTAAATTACTGCAGTAAGTGCCTTACGAATGCTCACCCTCTCCTTCCCACCTTTCAAAAGTCTCTCCCTCCTGAAAGCAAGCTATTCCACCGCCGATGTTTTTCCTTTGAGAGAGGAGGATGAACACGTACTACATTGATTAGGCACATTATTTATTGCACTTCGGGAAGATGCTCAGGTGTGTCCTGACAAGGTGAACAACGTGAGAACTTGCAAAGAGTAGGTTCACATTCACATTAGGTAAAATCTGGACCATTAATAAGTTAATGTATGATAATAGTGATAAAACACTGCAGAGGCCAAAGGCACACGCCCAAGGAAGAGCTAATGCCATGTCATGTCTTAATACAGACTGACCACGGTACTGATCTCAGGTGAAAACGGTCGCTTGAGTCGTGGTAAGCATGTCTGGCTGCAAATCACAGCTTCAGCACTTAATGACAGGTTGGCAGGTAGAAGGATTAGCAGTAGTATGTACAGTTTTATGTGCAGCCAGATAGCCAGACTTGTATTCCTACAATTAACAGTTTTGCCCTTATTGAGATACCAGATGTATTTTGTAGAATTCAGGTACAGTATTGCCCTGCTCCAAAGCCTTTGAAGTCAGTAGAGATCATGAGCTATTTTAGCATTTGCCAAAAGTGACGGTGTAATCAGCCATGCCTGAAAAATAATGGGAATTGTCAACAGTTAATAAAACTACTTTAAGAGGTTGGATTGATCTCTTTTCAAAGGCAATCTTGCACCTGTGAAAACTTGTCTATAGCGGTACGTATCACTGAATTGTACAACTGTTATTGCTGTATAATCATCTGTTTGCACCTACAAAGTTGAAATCCAGCTGACTTGAGGGCAGGTGAGTCCAGACCTCCTGTTTCCTGTAGTTTCTTATGATTCAGAATGGAACATTCTGAAGATAAAGAAAGTTCCTGTGGTAACTTATCTGTGACTGCTTAATGAAAATAACGCAAATATTTGGTAGAGCAGAGCCCCATACTCATGCATACATAGACAGTGCCCTAACCCCTAGTTAGGAAAATCATATGCATTCTTGTTCTCTTCTTACAACTGCATCTTAAACCCTAATTATTCCCTGAGAAATGAAACAGTTTCAACAGGAAAGCCTGGGAACTCCCTCCTGATTAAGATACGCTATTCAGCCAGGCTGAGGAAGGAACAGATGAGAGGTCTCCTACACCTGGGTGACCGCTCCAACTACAGAGACGGTAGCTGGGCAGGAGGGGAGGACAGACCGAGACCCTGTCTCCAAAATGAGCGCTGGCAATAGAACAGGACATGGCCTGTCTGCGTGGCCTGACTTCAGGACTGCTAAACTAAGTGAAAACCAGAGATGAGGCCCTCATATTCTCCATCTCTTCTTTCTTTGTGGAACAAGGGCCAGATGGCTTTTGCACAAGAAGTGATACTTGGAAACAACAATTGCTGAAGCTGCTTTAGATGGCACTGGCCTCTCCTACCCTTTCAAAATCTAAACAGAAGTAACACGATCCACTCAAACCCTCTCATTGCAGGAGATGTTTAATGAACCCAAGGACTAACTAAGAGACTTAATTTCTTTTTTCCTGCTTTCTTTTCTCCTCCTCCTCCTGACCAAGCTGGGATGCATTTCTTATGCAATGCTTATATGAATGACAGCATGCAGAAGGCATAGCAGAGGATTTCCACAACACCCAGGCTTGTATTGTGCTGCACCTTATTATCATTCTCTAACCCTGCACATATGGTCATCTTCCATTCTTCTAACTGGTTCCAGGGCCCTGGAATTCAGCATGACCCCTGAGGGCTATTCTAATGCAATCAGTAGGAATACTATATCCAGGGCCAGTCCAAAATCAAAGGCCTGGCCAAAGCCCAGGATAAATTACAGCTGTTATAAAGAAATCACCTTTTCACCTTGGCCCTCATATTCTTTCAGTTTACAGTCATAACTCAGCAAGGCCAGCAACATTTGTCATTAATAAACCTGGTTGGATAAACAAGACTGATGGATTAACAAGTCACATGTAAAGAAATCTGAGAAAGTGAAAAGCTTTAGACAGAAGGTAAGGATAAACTGATTTTTTTTTTCTGAGGCAAGACAAAAATGGATATATTTTTACATCTATTTTTCTGTACATTATCTTTGCTTGTAACATGTGCTGGCATGACTGGCAGCTATAAGTACAGTAGGTCTGACCATCTACTGAAGAGAAGACAGTCCTGGCCTACGTGATTTTGAAATGCATGGGTGATCATATGATCTATGAGCCTGAAGTTAACAGCCACCCTGGTTTCACTAAAGTAGAGACTTCTTGCCAATATTTATCTTTTATCCTACTTGGACACCATTGTTTTCCTCCAAACAAAACCCTTTTGTGATTTTAAGTGAGAGGAAAGGATATTCTACTTAAAAAGATACATAACCAATTAAGACCCTCATTTCAAACTGAATTAAAGAAATACCTTGCATAACAATCATTTGATTAAGAATGTTAAGCTAAAGTTGTTCCCAAATGTGCAGTCCTGCAACTTTGACAGTATGATTTTCCATTAATGAAACAAATACACCCTGGCAAGAATGACATGCCAGAATGTGAAGGGTTAAAAAAGAGCTCTTGGAAACCTGTGAGAAAGAGGAAGAGCAGATTATATTCCCTAGCTCTCTTGGGAAAGCCTACAAGGGTATGATTTTTCTTTATTAATCTCTCTGTGATTTATAGTATCTTGATTTGAAAATTGTTAGATATCTGTTAAAAACAGGAAGAGCAAATGCTGTGAAATATGTGTAGTATATTAATTGTGTATATAAAAGATATATACAGGAGTACATTACATTAAAAAAAAACCTACTGAATTTTTCTGTAAAGAAAAAGAACGTGGAATAGATGAACTGTACAGTAACAACAAATATCCACTAACGATCTTAGATCAAAAATCCTACCCAGTGCTACTCTGACAGCACACAGACAGCAAGGGACAAGACAGTTCAGCTGGCTTTAAGAAAGTGATGTCCAGGTGTTCAGAGATGTTTGCATTGAAATTCAAACTGATTGAGAAGTCTGTAATCTCTCTATTTTTGTTTCTGACACAATTTGGTCTAATTAGTCCTAATTTGCCACTCCGGGTAGCGGTCTCCATGCAGAAGAGAGGGTGGGCTGGCTGTAGCTGTGAATGAATATGTAAACACCACCCTAGAGGCTCAAAACAATATCCTGGGGAAAAATAATTTATTAGGGTTTCGATGGGTGGTTTTTTAAACTATTTGGCCTTAAACTGTCTTCATCTGGACATCAGCTGTTTACTCTGCAAACATCCCCACCCAGCCGGCACAATGCGAGGTGCCGTTGCAGAGCCGGCAGCTGCAGAGCACCTTTTGTGTTTTCAATTTAAAGCCTTTGGGTTGATAGTTCACATTAACATGGAGAGAAATATACAACTTGTGAGTTTGAAAAGCAGTTTTTACTCATAAAAACCTTTGATAGTTTAGCCATCTGGTCAGAGTGAAAGAAGCTCATAAAAGAGGCCCAAATAGGGTCAAAGGTCTCTTGCTACGTGGGTCAAGGGGGCCGAGGAGGGTTTGCTGTAGTGGACTTTACTAAAAACTTGTCAGTGAGGATCTTTGACAAATTATGGCACATACCATGGCTTTTTGGGAAAGTATTTGATTACAGTGTGCAGGAATGTTGTTGATATTTGCAAGCTTTAAGGCATTTAAATCAGAAGCTGTAAAGATCCTTTAGGAACAGTCTTGTGTATGAATATCCACAGGGAAGATTTTTATTTTACTCCACTTTGATTTTTTTCCTTATTTTTTTTTCCAGTATAAAAAGATTCAGGGGAAAACAAAACAAAAACCTCTCTACTGCAGAAAGCACAAAGGCTTTGACCTTTGATTCAGGTCATTTATTCTTTTAAATGGTCACAAATTATAAAACATCCAATTACTCTTTTTTCTTCCAACCTTCGGTAAGTGACAAAGCAATAAACAAAATAGGAGGAAAAAAATTAAACATCTACCTTATTTTTCTGGTTTGTTCATATCCACCTAGTTAACTATACTGCTTTTATTTGTAAGAGGTTGTTATGAAAAGCAACAGGATTTAAGCAGACTGAAAGCAATTTTCTTGTAAAGGTTCAGAAGAAAGCAGAGGAAATAACATTATTTTTATGAGGTGTTTCATGGCACAGCATTATAATAAGTCATAGTACAGTAGTAATTTCTTAAGGGACAAGGCTACATCACTAAAAAACACAAAAATAATTGTGTAAAACATTTTGGTTTGTTCTTTCATCCTGGGGGAGGGGGGAAAAGTGGCAGAGAAAGGAGCCAGTTAAGATTATGTACTCAAAATATACAATACTAACATTCCTTAGTAGAAATCCACCTATTTCAGCTTAATCTAACTTCCAGTTGTGCACAAACCATGGACTGCAGCCCCAGAAAACTGGATGCATATTCATTTCACTTGGAACAAAAAACTGCACATAGTTTTCTGAAGACTAACCTCAACAAGGGGAAAAAAAAAATTAGGACTATTGCAACTTATTAAAAACTTGGCTGGCTGGGATGACAGTTAGCAAAGCGTTTTGCAACTTCTTGATTTAAAGGTATTTTGTTGTTTTTAAGGTTGACGGGGCAGTTTATAGCTACTGTGACTGTGGAGGAGTTCAGTGTTGCAAAATATCTGGTTTTTCTTTGCATGCACACAAAGCAGCAGTGTGCTTCCTTCGTACACTACCTTTCTTGTGACATCTGAAATTAGACTCTGACCTTAAAACAGTGAAACATCATATCTATGAGTGCAAAACAAAAACGCAGGATTACACCAAAGCAAATAAAGATATGCATCAGTTAGTTGTCACCTGACTGTTTTTTAACAAACATAAATCAGGTTTAATAAGTTGGATTAGTCGTTGAGTTTTCTTTTAAAGGAACTCTGATTTCTGTACATACTATTGACCCTGAAATGTCTGTGTGTCACACAAACACACCAATTTATCTGACTTCTGCATATACATATATCTCCTACCTCCTGGCTGGAATTTATTTTATGTGGAGATTCTCATGGGATGCAAATCAGTAAAGCCCCATTGATTTCAACAGATCCTGACTGCTGGGGGCGTGCCGATATATCAGCAGAGGTTCTGGCCTATGGTGTTTATACTGCCTCCAAATAAATAAATAAGAAGCGTTAAGAGGTGATTATGTTTAAAGTGCAGATCTGCTCTCAGGCAGGTTACAGAGTGACAGTTAAATAGAAATCAGGGCTTGTTAACTACTCTTTAACAGACTTTATAATAAATAGGCTTGTCCATTAGTTGTAATGATCCTTGCGGAAGGGCATTGGCCACACTGTCAGGCTTTCCGAAATTAAGAAAGGGATAAAAAAGGTGGGAGGGCAAAACCTCAAACTGCTGAGGGTGTGAAATAGTCCTGACCTGACCCGCAGGGACAAAATAATCCCTCAACAGAAGGAGCGGTTGTGCACTCAGTACAGTATCTTGCCCTGATTGACAAGCACATTGATACCTTATCCTTCTCTGGGAAGGAAGGACCTTGTCTTGAAGACCTTCTGGAAGCCATGGGCTGGACAAGACATTGCCTATCCTTAGGCTAGCGATCATTTGCTGACCTTATGTATCAAATTGCACTGGGAAGAAATTACCTTTCTTAAATCTAGAGAAGGTAACTAGTAAATGCTCTTCCTATTCAAGTGTCTAATCCCTAAATCCTACTAAACTATTTGCCTCAGTAATATCCTACTGCAGTAAATTCCACAGGTTAATCATACACCAAACACAAGATTATTTTCTCTTATCCATTTTTGTTGACACATAAAAGAACATTTTAAATTTGACTGCATTTGTCTTTAATCATCAGATGGGTAAGTAAATGTAACTAACCCCACAACTTTACTGCGTGACATGCACAGAAGCATCTCTGGTACTCACAGGGAACCCTAGCAAGATGGATGGAGGTCCCAACGTACTGTCAAGACCTCAGTTGCCATACCTATGGGCACAACTGTAGTACTGGATGAGACACAATCATCAGGACAAGTGCAGCATCTGGTTATGGCAAGGCAGATGTGCTGTAATTTCTCCTGAGGAGGAAAGTTGGTTTCTGTCACTGAAATTCCTTAGAGATCCATTCAGTTAATGTGGGACATCAGTTGCCCTTTGATGACAGAGTCCATGGAGCCTATATATGCCAGCAGCTGCTCTTTAATTATAACATTACCTCAGGACCTATAGGGACAAGCACTTGCAGTCTGGCTGCAGAGCATATGTGGGTCAGTAGCTGATGAAGCTGAAATTTATCATCGGAATGATCCCCAAGTGCTTTGCAAAGCAGGAGAATGATTAAGTATGAAGGTAGTGCTAAGCAAGGTTTAAAGATTAAGGAAGAACAAGCTCAGATGAGAGGTATTTAAACTCAGATAATGATGTGAAAGCAATGGACAGTACCCTTGGTAAGATGTTAAAGGTTAGAAATACAAGGTTTTACAATAGAGAGGCATCTCATGGATCAGAAAAGCCTTTATGCAGTCAGCAATAGACCAAATCAACTCTCAGTCACACTGGGTTAAATCACAAAGTTACTCTCAGTCATTCCTGTGTAAGGCAAGTTGTATTCAGCATGTCGCTTATTCTCATCTTCGGTTTGCTTTGTTGGCATATGCAGATTTTACTATCTTGTAACACTGAAACAGAAATAAAATAAAGAATATACAGCTATGTAGATATACTGTCTCTGCATCACTAGTCAGAAAATTGAAGAACGATACATTATACTTCTTCAACAACAGTGGAAGACCTATTCACAGCACATATCATGGCATTTTCTTTTACATTACTAATTCATGGACCTAAAGTTGCCCTGAATGAGAGATCTCATAGACTCCTTCCTTTTGGATAGTCAGAAGTCCCCAGATCTGTCCTGATCGAATACCACCTTTCAACTGGGCCAAGATATGGGTTAAAAATTATACACACACTTACAATGCTTTTCCTAGTCAAGACCCAATCCTGAGCACACATTGCATTTCTCTTTTTGAGACTATCCTTTCCTACAAGAAAAAAAAAAAAAAAAGAGGGAAAAAAAACCCCCAACCCCAAAACTTAAATCAATAGACTGACAGGTGAAACCAGGGCAAAAGTTGGACTTACTGTATTTCATTCATTTATGGACAGCTTTATTTTTATATAAGACATCTCAGGTTAAGTGACTTCTCTGATAAATACAATGAGAAATACACAAGAAGTGACTAAGGTTTGAGTCATCCACTTGAAGTATTTCTTCCCAAGAACAGTTTGATACAGATGGTATTCCTGAATATCTGCACTGCAGAATAGTTGTTTTTTAGGCAACCGTTTGACACAACCAGTCCCCATGACCAATGATTTTTTTTTAAACAACCTCTAACTCATCTGTTCCTCAGTTATCAAGTGTCTTTGTACTCAGCGTGGTGGTTAACATTGGACACCTGCTCAAAAATACTTGGTATTCATAATATTGCACAGACTAACATGACAGACATGATTGTTTAGCTATTATCACCTGATTTACACTTCTTGTTTTGTTCTGTTGCCTTTTTAATCAGGATTTAAGTTATCACCTTTCCAGCACAACAAACAAAACATGGGCGTTGTGATAAACTTATCAATCTCCATTAATTATATCAGCAATGTGGTGAAATCATCTATTCTGTCATCTCTGGAATATTGCTTGGCTTCAGGTTTGGCGCGCTCAATCCGATTTGTAGATACTTATTCTTGCACTCGTGACCTCCTGATTGGATTATTGGAATTCTTTGCTGACAGCTCTTCCTGATAAGGCCTCGAACAGGATTCAATTAATCCAAATGTGGTAGTGAAGAAATTCTGTTAAACAACTGTTCTCTTCTTGTGATCTATCTAGCCCTTCACTAGCCCGACGGGACTGCATTTTAAGCAGCTGCAGAGGCAGCCCGTACTGTATCAGGAGGCAGCAAACATCTCGCTCTTCGGCATGCCTGTCTCTTTCATCTAGCTTCTTCCTGGCTCCACAGTAAAATGTGCTGACCTTTCGGGTGCTCTTAATCTCTTTATCTGCTGACCTCCCACTTACTATTTGTCCTAAGTACTGAAATAATTTCATCCTCAATATCGCTCTGTGATGAAGATGTAAAATTTCCCCTTTCGTATTTTGCAGTGTAGTACTCAACTCTGTAGTCTATAAAGTTAAGTTTCCCCAGCAGGAGACCATGAGGAGCATCACATAATTTACCATCCCTCTCTGAGGGCAACTGAGACCACTGTGGTCTTCCCATTGGTAGTGTCCTTGGCTGGAGGGGGCAGATACCCCCCAGCAAAAAGTCTACAGGCTCTTCCGGTAGTTCTATATTGAAATTGCAGCGCTAATCCCAGTTCCTCAGGGGTTTCCTTAAATGCTATATTTATTACAACAGAGATGGAGTCTTAAAGTGATCCTGAGCCTTTTAAGATGCTTGGCAACAGTGCAGAAGGTGAACTGCTACAGAATTTAAACCCACACATTGCAGTCTCCAGCCAATACAGTTTATCATTGAAGTGGTAGGCAATGTGCATGCATATTTGACTGACAACTTGTTAAGCTACTGCTGTGCTCCATAAAAGCCCTACTGAGAACCTGGAGGAAAGAAATAGGATCCTATTTTTGAGAGGAAATGGTGAATACACTCAGAATTTAGAAATTTAAAGAAATCAAACTAAAAAAAGTTTTAAAATTAAATTTACAAAGTAAGACTCTACTGAATATTCTTCAGATTTACTGAGCAATACATGAAAAAACTCTTGCCACTATCTCTACGTAGTTAGAACCTGGTACTAATGTAAAGCAGCCTGCAGTACAACGACACTGCAGTCAGAAATGCTGGACAGACTCTTCCACAAGATCAAAACTTAAAGCATAAAGTTTGCCACTAACTCCCAAGGGAAAAATCACTGACAGATTTGAGGGCAGTATTCATTTGGGCCTTCATCTTTAAAAGAAAGAAGAAAGTCTGGGCGACACTTGCCTTTGTACAGAATTTGACTGATTCCCTGGGATGGCAGCTGAAGCTTAATGCTTGCATGGATCTCTCCCAAACCCAGATCAAAGTTCTCTTTTGTTTTCCTTATCATTCTGAAAATACCTTTCATCATTGTTTTTAATACAGCCTATTATAACAACAATGGGTATGACATTTTTATATCACAATATCAACCTGTTAAAATATCTGACTCCACTGACGTACACCAGAAAGCCAGAAGTATTTCTGTTCTTTTGCACAGAATATGGATTATATTTATTAGTCAAAACCTTAACTGGGGTAAAGAGACATGGTTATTAACTGATACAAAAAAGATTTAGACCTCCTCGGTCGTGTTTTCAGTACCCTAGTGGGTTGGAGAACCTGGCAAGCCAAACTACTGCATCCATTTGTGTAAGACAAAGAGGAGAAGCTGGAGGTTATCCATGCTACGGGCAGCCACGTGTCCACACACACTGCTCACACACAACCTGTGCAAATATTTTTAAAATTCCAGAGCCCATAGTGTGTGTGGGAGGGACAAGGGGACCCTCATGAATCTTCCTAGTAAATCCTGAGGCTTATCGAATATTTATCAAAACTTAGCAGTTGTTTTGCCAAGGGTTTATGATAGATAGAATTTAGATAACTTCTGAAAATTAGGAGTGGATAATGAAGTTCACATGAGGAATTTGTTGTTGCTGTTCAAGAGTGTCATCTGGCACAGAGTTCAAGGGTTCTGGCCTATTGATATTTAAAGAAACTGACACTTCACTCCAAGTTTCAGCTGAGTATATTTTACACCACAGAAAAGCAAGCTTGTCTCAACCAAGTGTAATGTAACCCAGAGCACGCTACTGTTTGGTGTGAGGCTGTTCCGAGGAAGCTCGGGAACTTCTGAAACATCGATGCTGGAGGACTTCGCTCACAAACAAAGCCCACGACCCACCGCGTTCAGTCTGCAAAGCTGAACCAGCTACTTCTCGCTGCTGCCAACTAGGTGGCATGTTCTCGTACTGTACCTTTTTGAGCTCCTCACATCAGACTGCTTTCTGCAGCTCTCAGCAGCTTTGCAAGCCACCTAACTCTGGAAGGGCCCTAGGCAGCAGTGTCCCAGCGGGGCAGACCAGGTTTGCCCTTTCAGGATAACCAGATGCTTTAACTAAGACATGTGCCTCTGTGGCCAGTTTCCACAGAATGAGAACAAAGATGGATGTGCTAACATCCATAAAAGCAGTGTATATTGTGGCCTCTTTTTTCACAAATAAGATTTCCCAGCCAGCGGATTATAAATGCCATGCTTCGTTACATTTTAAACAATAAAAATGAATGACCCATCTCCAGCGAGTGTCATATTTCTGGAAGGGAGGATAACCTGTGTGGTTAGGAACATGTCCTAAATCTATCTGCTCCATTAACCTTTGGAAGTTGGAGTAGTTCTAAGGTTTGAGAAGCAATTAATATCTTGCAGGCAACAACATTCCTGAATGGATGACCCAGGATTTCAGTTACACCTGAGCAGAAAGTAATACCTCACCAAGCTCTCACGAAGAAAAAAAACCTCATTTGAAAGTGCAGTGAGAGGTCATAAAAATTGCGGATTACTTTAGTTAGTCATTTGTAACAGGTAAATGCATGAGTATAACTTCCTGGAGTGGGGGGGGAAAGTCTTTAAGATTTTTTCCAGGGTTATGAATACATAAATAACAATGGTCACTTAAGAAGGACAGAAGCTTTGGGATTAACCTTTCCACACATTTCTAAGTAACCTGTTGACCCAGTAAGGGATTTTTTTCTTGTTTGCTCTCCACATCAATCATATCTATAGGAGATGTAAACATTTCACCATCTATTTCAAAATGAAAACTAGAAAATAATCACTCGACCTTTACAATTAGTTGTTTACATTCAAGCTGCCTTTCGGTAAATGCATTACTACAAGAATTCTTGTGTAAGAAATGAATAGTTTCAACTACATCATGTATTTCTCCCATTTCAGACATGAGTCCACTCTCCCCCGGGAGGTTTACAATGACCTTCCCCACTGCTCCCCTCCCCACCATGGCATCTCCATCAGGATGCGTTTAACCTGTTGGTGTCTCCAAGGTGGGGTGTGTTCTCTAAGAGGTGCATACCCCTCCATGCCCGCATCTGAGAATGGCTCCCCATGCACACCCCCACCGTGAAGGGCACCTCCACGTCCCCTGCCTGGGGCTGGCCACTGGCAGCCTGTGCGGTGGGGTCATTAATAACAGGCCTGAACATTAACCAGTATGAAACCAGGGATTTAAGATGAATATGTTCTAGTAGCCTTTGCCAATGAGAACGTCAAGCCAGGATGGAGAAGTTTTTTTTTCTTTTTAAACTCCACAACGTGCGAGTTTGCTTGTGGAGAGGAGAGGCCCACAAGATGCAGGCTACGTTATTGTGTACCAGAGTCTGGAGCTTACAGATAAGTTACAAAGATTTCTCATGCAAGTTTTCCAACATAAAAATAAAATTCCTTGTCCAAAGCAGTCAAATCCGATAGCTAACCCAGCATCCCATGAAGACAGCCACCAATTTCTGCTGGCATTGGGATGGGCCTTTGTTGCTTACCAAATATTGAGTAAGAACTAATTAAACAGTCTCTGTTTAGACACTGCCTCACCCAGGAGAGTTTTGCTCATGGTTCATTTGTAAACACAGCTATTATTTATAAATCATGAGTCAGATTGAGGGACACAGGAAGGTCTCTACTGTTGCTTTAGAGGAGCCTTCATCATCTCGTAAATAACCAGAGAACAAAGTTTGTTGACCTGAAAAGAAAATTGACTCCAGACCAATGGCTCCATCATAATCACAGAGAGTATATTAATCTCTTAATAACATATCAAACTTCCTTTAAACTGGAGGAATTCTGCCTCTTTCCACAAGCTTTTCAAGTGCAAGGGATTCTTTCTGGGTTTAGTTTGTTCTGGTTTTGCTTATACCTTTACAAGGTAGGCATCTAATTCAGGTGCTCAACCGTGTTCTCTGAGGGCACCCTTCTCTTCCTATTGGCTTTGTAGGGCATCCAGCTTTCATCCTGCTGCGAAGGATGCTCACCTTAAACTGTGGTTCAGTATCACAAAGCACTGAGCAAGGAAAAGCAGCTTAAGGCATTGCCCTGCCAGCTGTCCCTGATGTTGAACCCAGCCCTGGAGCTTTCCATCCCTCCCATTCAGCTGCGTTATGAACTCTATCAGGACACTGGTCCAAGCTGGGGAAAAAAAAAAAATGCAGCCCAATAACTGTGTTGGTCTACCAGAGAGGCCAGCACACAACAACGAGATAGAAAAGGATGGTGGAGGACAGGGAGGCAGGAGCTGATGGAGCTGTCATTGCCCTTGCAGTGTCCACACATGGGCTGAGATGCCTCAAGCAGCCTCAGCACACATCAGGTGCCGGTAAGAAAAGCAGTGCGGTCAGTAAGAGGCACCACTGACTTCAGCGGGTTCTCGATAAATGATTTTGAGTCCAAGGTAATTAAAGCAATGATCTGGCTCTTAACTTGTCCTGCTACTGAACTTACGCTGCCCACAGCCAGCTGCATTGCAGTATCTACTTTACAAAGAGTCAGGTTTATCAGAAAGAGGAGGTGCAGTATTTGGGGTATAATAAGCACCAAACACCAAAATGTACCTTTGTACACGTATTTTCCATGAATACATATGGGAATAAGTAAATCAAAACCTAATTAGCTAATCATCAGTGCCATCACTTGCTGCTTGCAAGTAAATGCACATTCAAATTCAAAGTAATCAGAACGAAGAATTCAGAAACATAAAAATCGAAGTTTGCAAGTTCACATTTTCACAGCACAAAGACATTTGCAATGTTTAGATTAATTATTTTTATTAAAATACTAGAATATCACATATAAGTACCAGTTTGGCAAACACGGCATGCCACAGCTATTCAGTCCGACTGCTACTAGAGAGTTACGTTTCTATTTAGAGAAGACAAACAAATAGACATAACCAGACATAAATAAGATTATTTATTTTTCTGTAAGGGATGGCTAAGCACTGGCATCAGAGATGCTATCAGTTCTCTTCCATTCATCCCCAACAGCTTTCTTTAAAGCAGTCTCTGAGCTCTCTGCAATCGTTAGTGTCTTTGTAGCCCTATGACATTCTAGAAGGGCAAGAGGAGCCGCACCCACTCAATGGAGGGAGGAGGCTGAAGCACAGGGTGGGCTGTGCAAGTTGCCCAAGGTCAAACAAGAAGTCTGTGGCCAAGATAACATGCTTCATGACTTGCACCTTTTAAATAAAAATTAGCAAATCTGGAGACAAGGTAATTTCTG
Source organism: Sagittarius serpentarius (assembly GCA_034782735.1). NCBI lineage: Eukaryota > Metazoa > Chordata > Aves > Accipitriformes > Sagittariidae > Sagittarius > Sagittarius serpentarius. Next base: position 24,094,354 of record JAVKLA010000010.1, read on the forward strand.
CCGCATCTCAAGCCCGCTAACGCAAGTGAACTGTGCTGAGGAAAACTGCAGCTGCCTCTTTGCCCTCGTATCTGCCAGCAAAGGAAATGGGGCCGTGGTGCAGAGAAACTTCCTATTACTGCATTTTAGACTATCCTGAAGATGGGTAAAACGTGGCCAGTGAACGTCTTACTGCTTCCTTCTCTGAAGGAACCCATGTCCCTCACACTCTACATAAGGTAGCATTATTTGTCTATTTGTTCTAATAAAGAACATTCTTTCACCATTTTAATGGCAATAGGGATTTCTCATCCTCCCAATTAAGACATTTTTCTAGCGTATTAAATTATGGAGTTACGGCTAATATGTCTGTGATTTACTGTCCCCACAGAAGCTGAACAGGCTCCTGCTGCCACCCCATCCAGCCAGGACTCGGAGCCCTCCACCCTCAGTCATCGCTGCTGTATTAACATAAATAGAAAAATAGAGAATTTACCTGCAGCTGCTGAGCTGCGGACTGTGGAAGGAGCAGACATCCTTCCTGCGCAGCCACCCCTGCGCCGGGGGCAACACCCTTTAATTTTAAGATTTCAGCTGACTGTACAGTGATTGACCTCTCCTGGTGCCTGAGCTCACCAGCAGCGCCCAGCACAGCCACGCAGCACCCCAGCCCCCTTCCCTCTCCTCCTTCCCCCCAGGTTTCCCTTGGGCTTGAAGTGGACACCACAGGTTGTATTTCAGCTTCTCTTCAAAACAGTCATGATTAAAATCTTCCTTAAGAAACAAGCCCACCTCCCCCTCCCCGCTACACACCTATTCCTCTTGATTGAGGGATGTGAAAAAGTGCAAGAGTTGGCAACCCTGAAAATAAGCAGTGCCTTTAGGTTAACACAACATAGGAATTCCCAGGCGTTTAGGATTTACATTCGACTCTGTCAAAGTGGAGAATGATTTCAATCTGGTCCATCAAGTCACAAACTAATACTTTCTCATAGATGTATTTCAAGGAGGCCAATAAAATGAAACAAATAGGCTAACGAGCTAGAAATTCAACACGGGGGGGGGGGGGGACAACA
>JAVKLA010000010.1:24095508-24128819 GCA_034782735.1 Sagittarius serpentarius
CCCCCCCCCCCCCCCCCCCCCCCCCCCCCCCCACGACACCAAACTCCTTGCTTTGAGAGTGCAAAACTGGATTCCTAGTTAATAAAGCAGATGCTTTTATTAATGTCCAGAGAACAGCTGAAGTGGGGCAATAATTGGCAGGGACTGACCTTGGGCTAATTTGAACAAACCAAATTCAAAGGAAGCTTGTGCTTTCATGAAGCACCTCTCTCTCTATTCACATTCCTCTATCCCGAGCACAATTTTAAAAAAAATATACTATGAAAGGATCTGATGTTTTGACGTTGTTGAATTGTTTCTCTCTAAAACCAAACTTCGGGGTTTTGCTTTTTTTTTTCCCCCAGAACGTACACATTGCCAAAAGTTCCCACAAGTTAAATGACAGAATTGTCTTCAAAATGGCAACAGTACCAAAGCTTACTGCTAATGAGTTGCAGATCTGCATCATAATTGAACATCCAGATTTCCATTTACAAAAGAAGGATGTGGTCAACAAGAACAAATAACATTACAGAGCCAAAAAAATAATAATTAAGAAGAAATTTGCAGAGTCGAGAGTACAGTAACTGACATAAATATCAGCCTAATTGCTGAAGACACGACGCGTGAAAAGACTAATCAATACGGCCAATGTTTCATTCTTTGTCTGACTCCAGAAAGGATATGTGGTAATATCAGCCTTAATTGTACAATCCCCGAGAAATGTTTGCGATGGCGTTTTCATGCTTCTTTCCCCCTTTGAAAGGCAAAGTACTTGGGAACTTATTTTCCTTCTCCCAAGTAATAACGCAGGCAACACACACAAACAAAGAAGACAGGAAAAAAAATGACACAAATAAAAGAAATTAAGCTTGCCATAATGTCTGTGTTTCATGTTAACAGGCTCACTGTCCTGCTGGGTTGTCCATAATACTCTATCACAAGCACTGTCAGGGGCCCATGCTGGGTGGCTAATTAAAACAATTACAAAGACAAAGAAGGTATCAATAGCATTCCAAGCAGCAAACAAAGAGATAAAGTAGTGAAGATTTAAATCATCAATGGTTGATCTCTCCAGGATAGTTTTGATGTGAGGACTACGTCCCCAACGCTCTCTCTTCCCTCTCAAAACCGGGGAGCTGGCTGGTTCACTTTGTATTAGTTCATTACAAAAGGTGTGGGAACGGTTAGTGGTGTGGGAACGGTTAGTTCTTTAAAAGTGGTTTCTAAAAATTGCGGTGAAGTAAGGCTTTACTGTTTGGAAGTTTCTGTCTTGTAAACTTGGGATAGTTTTGTATTCGGTTTTACAAGATGATTTGTTTAAAGCTCACTAATCAGATTACAGCTTTTACCGATAAAAGCCATCTCTTTTCCACCAGCAATTACAGGCATAAAATAGAAATGCCTCACTTTTAATTCTAGGTTTTCACAGGCAGGGAGGATAAACATATATCATGGAGGGAATCAATAGAAGGAGAATAGTTGGCTGCATAATTTAGACAAGTTTCTCAGATTCTGTTAAAGATTTTCCCAAAAGTTTTGATAAAGACAATTCCACAGAGCCATCTATATATAGAAAAATGGTAAGCAATCTTCAAGTGTTTGTAAGCCAAGCTGTAGTAATACTTTAGACAAACATGCTTACCTTGATTGAAGAGTGTAAACAGTAACAGTTGTTTTTCTCATACACGAAAATAAAGGCAGCTTCTTGAAAAGGGCTGTTTCATTTCATACAATCTATATGCCCCAGCACAAAATGTTACTTTACAGAAAAACACTTTTCAACAAAAAGCTTTTGTTATACTGATTTACTTATCTACAGGACAGTTTACCCAAGGCTTACTTAAAACTATATAGCAATGGTAGTTTTGTATAGGCAAAAAGTTATGTGAGTTTACAGGAGTTTCATTTGCTAAATTAATCAGAGTAAAGCAAAGAGCAGGGCTGGGTGTGTCAGCTCTGTAAATGCATTCTGACTTCCACTCAGCTGTTCTTTTAATCATCTGGATAAAGAGCCAAAAACTCCAATTAGCCGACAAGAAACCTTGAGGGGCAATGACAGCTTTTTCTGATTGCTTCCTCTGATGGAAGAAAAGTGATTGGGACTGCAATAGTTAGAGATCAGCAGCTGAAATAAATAAGTAAATAAACTGTTAATATCGAAAACTACAAATTTTGGCCATTTTTCTTAAGAAATGGGCCTTCAAAATGCCTTTAATAAAATGGGAATACAAATTCACATTAAAGCATCTACGTAAATGTGCTGTTTCCCTCCAAACAACTACTACAACTGTTATTACGAAGGCACAGCCACTCTACCCGTGTTTGAAAAGTTAAAGACTAAGGATGGTAAAAGAGGATCTCTGTTTTTAATGGATTCTGACAACTCTGAGGACAGCCTGAAAAAACATGATTCCTTCTGAAAGAAGATCGTAAATCTGATTTTCACTGCAGCCTCTGTTTGCGTACATTTCTGTATGTGCAATTCTGCACTGATGCTGAAAGATCCCCATAACAGGGAAAAGGGAACAGAATGCAGTTTTGTAGCTTGTTAAACCCATTTTTACATGGGGAAGATTACTGGTTTTATTGCTTGAGCATGCCAAAATGTAGTGGAGGTTAACAAGATACGAGCTCTGAATTAGGCTACCAGAGGAGCTCTCACAATTTATTTTGAGAGAATCGAATGACAGGTAAGGTCTGTCTGATTTTTTAACACATCTAAAACTTAGTATGACATTCTGAACAGGTTTCAAGAAATGATTGTTGTTATCATTCTTTCATAGCAAAAGCTCCATGAAACCTCCAATTTCTGTTGGGAGATTTCATACTAATGTTGTAGTAACTTCTACATGAGCAGGATATGAATAACCTGAGGATTTCATAAATGAATGACTCTCAAACATCAGAAGGATTAAGCTGACACTAAGCAGTTTGACTACAAGCTGCTTTGCCAAACAGAAAAAACATATTACTCTTAACAGAGAAACATAAGCAAACGATGAATTCATTTAAAACCTCAAAAGTCTTCTCACTGAACCGAGCCTAATTTGTTATCTGGAATCCAAACCCTGACAAAACTGGCACCCGTTAGATTTTCTGGCAATCATTTTGCACAGCTCCAAACCAACCAGATCTTTCCAAGGGTTATTACACAAGGCTGTTCGCTTTAGAAGTTTGACAACGGAAGATAATTCCAGCAGTTTTTTCCAGGTTTTGCATCTCAGGGTATCTGAGGAGGGAGAACAGAAAATGCTCTTCCTTACGTTATCATGGATTCGTAGGTGCCTCGTAGTCACGGTGTTCCCAGCCCGTTGGTATAAAGCTGCCGATGTCCTCACTTGTGTGTTGTATATCTGCCTCTGTTGACCACCTATAAATCCCAACACGTTAAGCACTGCTCCCATGTCAACACGCTGACTCCCAACATTGATCTATTTATTCTGTAGTTGATATCATGAACGAGAAAAGCAGATTAGGTTTAGGAGTAAAAGTCAGGTCACTGAATCAAAGCAGAGTGGAAGAAAAAGGAAGATTTGCTGATCATGTGTGTGTTGTGTATTTGTTCCCGCAGCAAAATCTTCTTTTGTACATTCCCATGTTTTCCTCCCTTTGCCTGTTTTATAAAGCGCTATTGGCCATTGTGGTTGTAAAATGGGAATCGTGAATTAATTTTCTTAGCTATAAGTTGCAGATATTAGCAAAATTACATCAGACAGCTTTCTGAAGAGGCTCCATCCACTCCACTTTCTGAGAAAAACAAAACTTGTCCCTGAATTTTATTAACCAGTGCAATTGCTTTTAACACATCAGGGAGAAAGACAAGGACTTTAAGCCCTGTTTGTATAATAATGGAAACTGTGGTTTCTATTCGGGGCTGCCTCTTAAAACATCACATCTTTTGTCTCTGGCCACCAGCAGTAGCTATATAATCCCTGACCCACAATAGTGCTCTGTAACGCTAGCCTTGGCTAGTGCCTAAATTCTTGCCAAGCTTTTCATCATATCCACAGAACAGAGATTAAATTCATATAACAGCTAACACCAGTTCTTACGACTGCTTGTAAAAACTCCTTGGTCAGGCACGTAGGTCCATGTTGTAATAAATATTTGAATGCAGAGAAGACCATTACATCTGTCTCCTTGCCTCCGCATGTTATAGTCAGAGGTGTAGTCACCCGTTGCTCAGTGCTTGGACAAACCGCAGTGAAGGAGACCTGGGTGTAAGGCTTCCCTACAAAAACCTTCTCAGATTTGCTGCCACTCATTCACTAGGAAGATCACTATGTACAACTGTGAAAACAGCCAATACAGCTATATATTTGGTAACGTTGATTGTTTAATCTCATAGCTAAAGGGGACTGATTCCAGAAAGGACTGAAAGACATTTTAAATGCTTAGCTTTTGGGGAAGCTTTTCTGAAAGTTCTGCGAGCGTTTACAAATTCCTTTCATGACACAAAAGCAAAACAGGATTCTGTACTTATGCTTTTATTACTGTGATAAAGATTTTTTTGGTTTTATGGAGGTATACTTAAGAAGTTTACAATATCTATAAAGTGTGATTCTGTGGCAATTTTCAGAAAAAGTGTTAGATCTGGGTGTTCAGCTCCCATAGCAAATGCCTTGGGTATGCATGTAACTTTAGGTTGACACAACTGATTTTTGAGCGTGCTGCTGGGCCGAGCGGAGGGTGCATGAAATGGCCATACACAATTGCCATGGTGTGCAACTCTTGTTCTCAGAGCCCCTACTCACCTAGAGTTGCGAAACACACGAGAATAGTGTACATCAAATTAAGTTTACACTATGTCTGCTTCATGTTTTCTGTGAGCTACACACTATTTAATCTTATGAGGATTAAAGTACTCTCACTTTACTTCATGCCTGATAATTTTCTTTCAGCAGGACCAGTCACTTACCAAATGTTCTTGGTGGCAGAAGCTATCTGAACTACATGACAGCAAGAGGTGGGGAAAGAAAATGAAGCAATTCCAGATAAAAACCTGGCACAATTAATACTTCTCACGTTTGGGAATTCACCAGTCAGCTTTGGTGGTATTCTGCAGATGGGAATGAGGGCTGGGAAACTGAGCTTCTTTTTCAGAAGAAAAGTTCCAGATCTGATAAAGGGATCAGCTGTTGAGCTGCACCACAGGCTGTGCCAAAAGCCCTCTGAGCAGTATCCCCAAACACCGAGAACCATACCCTGCTGAAGCTTCACCTTCAGCGGGCTGTAATAAAAGACTGGCTGGAGCCAGGGAGGGAGTACACCCCAGGCAGCCATCTCATGAAAGCAAGCCCTTGGACTCTGGCCCCTGCTTCTAGGACTGTTTCTGTGTCCTATCCAAAGACGGTTTTCCATAAACCACAGAAATAGAGCAGCGGCCAGAGACCAGTAACTGTGTGTTTTTTCCTCGCAAGAGAAGAAGCTTTGGGGCACACACAGCGCACTGGTTACCGCTCACGATGGAGGAAACTGCATCTGAACCCGTCAGGACAGATGAAGGTAGAGGGCACGAACTATTTTCTCAGTAATGGCTCTTAGCAATAAAGTGTAGCAGAGGAGGGCACAACCACATCTTCTGGCAGCAGTCTTTTAAGACTGAGAACCTTCTTTCAAAGAGCAAGACATTTGTGATGTTTCTGGGCTTTCAGTTACAGGTGAACACAAGCACACCACTGCTGGCTTCTGCAAGGCATTCGAGGCATCCTAAAGTTGTCTTCAGCATTTCCTATCGGCTTGAGTTAGTGCTCCATGCCCAGCACAGCCTTTTTCATCCATCTTGTTGTGGGCTGCTGAGTTTTCTCCTTGCAAACAGCAAGAGGTCTTGCACCTCTCAGCACTTGAAATCTCATGCCGGAGTGTTACACTAACATCACAGCCTTAGGGAAGAGGATTGGATCTGGCCAAACATCCAAAATTCCTTTTTTCCTGCCAATTCTAGAACTCTGGGTATATTGCTGATACAGTGACAAGTTTTCTGACTCTGTAACAGCTGTGATTTGTTGTTCCTCAGGGCAAGAAGAGTTTACCATTATCTGCCTGGGCATTAATTGCCTTGGATCATTTCAAAAGTCAGAGCATCCCCTAACAGAATTTCTAGGGGAAACAAAACTAACGTTGCTAAATAACAGAAGAACTAAAGCTGCTATGTTTTAGAAAATTCTAATGGATATCAAATTAAAAATTCCCTAAGAAATAATTCCTTCTGCTTTTAATAATAGCTTCAGAGTTAGAGATCTTTTATATTTAATCAACCTGCTTAAAATTCTTGCTTCCAGCAGGAAAGAATCTCAATCAGAGGGAGACAAACATTCATTAAGCCTTGTACAATAAACCTGCTCTGCAGCTGAAGTGCTATTAATATCATTTTACAGAAAGAGGAAATGGAAGAATAGTGAGATGGGAGTAACTTGCTTGGGGTCACAAAAAGGTTCATGAAACCATGGTAGAGTAGTAAACCTTGAATAAGAGACGTCTACTATAACCCAGAGCCAGCATGCCCTCCCTTACTGTGCTCGTCCACATTGCCTGGTGTTTACTATTTATTACTTTCTTTTTTTTTAAAAAGCAGTAAAGCTTATAAGATGTGAGTACACCGTTTTCCTGAAGATCTAAAAATTTAACGAGTGCTTTAATGTTTCACTCCACAACACAAAAGCAATTCTTTTTATACCACTTATTTTCCTAATTAATAGCACTATTAAAGCGGTATCCAGTCCCCCCACATCGGCCATAATCTTTCTCTTCCCCAGTGAAGATAACTCTGAGGAACCTGCAGACAGCAGCTTTCCCTGTCCTGGCAAATCTGTGCCGAGAGGCGTGCTATGAATCCTCATCAGGTGAGAAGAGACAAAACTTCAGCTGTAGGACGATGGTTTTGTTGACATACGACTTATGTCATCTTAGCGGCTAGTGTGTGACTCACGGTTGTCCTGTGTGCTGCTGGGAATATACTGTACAGGAACAATAGATGTCTCTTGCAAAAGCCACTAGTTGAATCCTATAACCATTTGAAATAATTCTACTGGTAAGGAAGTAACATGTAGATTAGATCCCAGTTAATTAATCATCTGTAGAATTGTAAGAAAAAAAAGTTTCTATGAGAGAGGATGGAGCAGCAGAGGATGGATAGAATAGAAAACACCTCAAAACAACAGACAAACAGATTTGATAGATTTTGTCACAGATTCGTACTTCAGTAAAGTACGCTTTAATCTTGGGAAGTTATACATTTATTTTACTTATATGAATAAGATCTAGATATGGAGTTGTTCATACTGCGTTATACTGGCTCACAGGAAACAGTAGGTCAGTGTAAAGACAGCTTAAACTGGAGCATCTGACAAAATATTAAGAAAATAGTAATGACTGGTTTTATAGAAATACAATAACTATTTAACAACTGTAAATATGCACAAAGGAGCTGAAAGATAGAATATCTTGCCCAGTTTATTTATTGTTAGATGCTCAGGGGACAAGCAGCATGTCTGAATGCACTAGAGTAGAAACTCTATGTTAAATTCCAGCCTTTGCAGTGCCCAAACACTTGCTTAACAGAAAAGACAATTCTGGCATCCATCCCAGCTATATGGATGTCAGGATGATTGGTGCTACAGATCTAATTTAAAGATCACTGGAAGCTGTCAGTGGTCTCTTCCTTTGGCAAATTTCAGGATGGCACCAACAAGATCTGAAACAACTGAGAGATGAAGAATCGGCAGCCCAAGGCCTGGCACTGGTTATTGTACATCAGCTGGCTTAGTACAGTCTTACCCCACTGCAAATGTAAAATTAAACATTAATTTAATGCTGTTTACAGGGGTTTATGCTCATGGATTTTACCATAGATGTGCTACTGCCCAGCCTTGCAGTCAGTTACAGCAGCTTGGTGGATAAGGAATAAGGTTGTATCAGTCTTTGGCTTACTCCTGAAGTTTGATCCCAGCACTCAGTCACCTCCCTCCAGCATCCTGCAGTACCAGGAGCTGCAAGGACCCACTCTGGAGTGGGTGTAAACTAGCCCTCCTACACCAGTCTCCAACTGCATCCATCCATGCACATTCAATGCAAATATTTCAGTACAGACGTTAAAAACCATTACATCCCTGTTGCCAAAAGAAATGTATTACAACCAAGATTCAGTTAAGGCAAAGCGGGAGAAAATTAAGCAGACTCTTGAAACAAGCAAAGAGGAGGCTAACACCACAGAGGGGGCTTTAGCAACTCAGTGAGAGGCATGGGGAGACCATGGAGTGGTGAAATGTAAAAAAAGAAGGGGGGGTTGAAAAAAGAGAGGAGCGAAAAACACTGAGATGCTTAACATAACCCTCATAATACAGCAAGTATTCAGCTGGGACCCTCGTACAAGTACTATTTGATGCAGCTTGTGCACTACGAGCAGATGCACGGCTGCTGGCGTGCGGAGCCCAACTTCATTCCCCAGCACAGCGAGCCATGGGTCGCGTCGGTGCTCGCCTTCTCGTCTTGCACTTCCCATTTATGTAGGTTAGCTGTCCCTGCAGAAGGAAATGGAAACTAAAAGGACTTTTAGTTGACTTAATTAATGCCTGTAACACTAGCCAATTGACATCAGCACCTTGTCTGTCACTCACTGTAGGAGCGGGGAGATGTGTTAAAAATAACAGCCTATTTCCGCTCCTCCAGCTCCAGCTTTACTGCAAACCAGCAGAAATAGCCAAGGCCAAGTCAGTTAGTGACATCTTAAGGCTACTAACAGAACTGGCTGGGTAGTTTATTGGATGAATTTTGGATCATACAACAGAAGAACCAGTATATTGCTGTTCCTCAACAGAGTACTTAGAGTTGGAAACACCTGGGCATCACTTGGTTGACATGCTGGTTACCCAATGACTGATGTTGAAATATGCAACTTACAAAGAAGGTTCACTTATTTTAAAATAAAATAAAATAATTTACATTTAAGAGTTTTTCTACTTTTAAAACTAAACCCAAGTGCCTCGAAGCTAAGCAAGCATGGATGAAGGAAGGGTCTCCGACACATCTCTCATCCTTACAGGGAATATTTGCAAAGCCCAACTTCAGCCTTAGGGGTTTAATTTCACAGCATATCAATGCAGAGAGAGAAGCTCTTCCAACAGGTGAGTCAAAGCTGACACTATTCTGACTCAGCCCTGGAGAAAACCGTTTTGCTCTACTGATATGGAGTCGGCAGGGTGTGATTAGCCTCATTAGGTGATGGCCAGCCTTTGTGACTATCCCCATCAGTCTAGATTGCAAAGTTATAAATGGAGTTTTAAAACAAAAATGTTTTGAAATGATTATTTCTTTTACCTTCTATTTGTAAGCCACAAAAAGAATAGTAGGTGTTTTACAAATAGAACAAGGCCACTTTTGTCACCCTAAAGCAATAATTCTGCAAACTTCCCATTCACATGAAGACTCACCGATATCAGCCACGGCTAATATTTGGCAGGACGTTCCCTCCCGGAGCCACCCCAGTGCCGGGCTCCAGCAGCAAGCCGAGAGGCTCACCCAGGTAGTTCCAAACACCGCTGCTCCCAGCTGTCTCCTGGTCTCCCTTGGAGGCTGCGGTTTCCAGAGCAGAAAACTTGCCCCCACGATCCTGGCTTGCAGCAGGGCACAATGGCTTTAACAAGAAATAATAATATTATTTTCTTTAAGAAGCTGAATCAGAGCAGCAGCAGGGCAGGCAAATGCTCCACAAACTAACTCCAGCTACCAGTGCGGTACCTCTGCCTTGGGAGGTCACGAAAGCCACGCAGTAGGGAACATCAGCATCTTACACGGGCATTTGCTCAGTGACTGCCGTGTGCAGTAAGGAAGAGCTGGGACTAAAGGATGCACCTAAAGACATGATTGCAAGAGTGGTGGGAGCTGGTGTATATATATTTATAGAGAGAAGGAATGTGCACCTTCTCCAGCTGTGGTCCATTGGTCAAAGCATGCCCACTAAGGGTGAGAAGCAGCTGGCTGCTCCTGCGGGCATTACTCAGCTTGCCCTTCAGCTGAGGGTGGTATGAAAAGAAAACAAAGTACTGAGTACTCTGCAATTACCAATATAAAGTCACTGATCTAATTCCTATGGGAATAGTTATGACTGCAAAGAAGAGGGGGGCCTTCAAAAGTCACTGTTTATGTATACTGTATTACATAGCTACACCTCAGCAAAACAAGCAGTCAAACCCTTTGGAGAATTCCAGCATTAAATTACTTCCTCCAGTCTCAGAGTACCATAATTTATGTACGATACAGCTGAGAGAATCCAAAGAGTGAGCTGTCCTGGGGCATGTTTCATTTCACAGCCTGTGAATTCACACGCAGGCAGAACAAGCTGGTTAAAGAAAGAGGTTCCCCTCACTGAGCAAAACAGGCTCAACACCTGCTGTCTGAGGGCAGCTTCACTTGCGTCAAGTGCAACGAAACTGTATTCAGTTTTACATAACAGTGCTGTCTTAAAAGCATCCTTTTAAAAGCTTGACTGATCTTGGCAAGCAATTGTGATATTGCTTGCTTTATATGCTGCTTATTTAAGACGTTTAGGCAAGACAGGCTGTCTGAGTGGCTACATCCTGGCTACAGTCTCACACAAAAAAAAGTATGCTACTTTTGAGTAGCTCATCCATGGAAAATATAAGGTTTAACACGTGTCAGTGAGACACACCTTTACCTCTCGTGTAGAGATGTTTTGGGAGCAAGAGTTCATAGGTTTTATCATCGTTGACATCTAGCCACACAGTTATGAGGGCATGTACTAAATCACTGAGTACAGGAGAATATCAGCCTTCCTATGTAAATATGAGTAAACTTGTTCCTTAATCTTTACTAGAGGCTTTATTCATGATTTGATTGATAAAATCCTATGAGAACCTCCTGCACCAGACAGGCTGGTGTCTTGGTACGGCACTCCAGGCTTCTCCACTGGCATCACGAATGGGCATCCGTAAGAGACGTGCAACGGCAGACTGCATTAGCATTTTTGTGGTTGACACACGAAGTTTCCTATTTAAATAACTGAGATGGTTACTCTTATCAATTTACCAAACAAACAGCATACCGCAATGTCTGATCCCTTTAAGTCATGGTTAGATTTTGTCAGTCGAGCCTGTTGGGACCTCTAGCACACAAACGACATATCACAGTGTTACTAGAACTATTGACACGCATTTTTAATACATAACTACTGTTGTTATATATAATCAGAGCTGATAGAGTTCAGCATAAAAGGGTATTTTAAAGTGCCAATAAAACCACTCAGCTTTTACAACACACCGCGTTTACTCCATTCCCCCCCTTTCTCCAAAAAAGCTTTTCTTTTGAACTAAGCAATTTATATATTGGGTCAGTGTTATAAAGTAGGTATTTATAGCAGATTTCAATGGAGTGGAAGCTGGAATAAAGGCAACTTGCTTTTAAACGCAGCACGGAGGCAACTTTGCATTGATAAGATTATCAGCTGTTTGTACATAAAAGATGATGTGGTCACTGACTGAGGGGCCTCACATTCTGTTTCTGTACCTGTAACCCAAATTATTTGCTTTTCTAACAAGTAATTTATACTTCATTATTTTCTTAGACTCAATGTCAGCTGAGCAACTTGTTCAACTATTAGGAGCCGAACTAAAGAATTTAGCTGATAACACTGCACTGTGTCCTTAATTTAATCCTTTTCTTTCCAAAAATCACAATAAATACATCACCAGGCTACTGATAAAAGCAACTCTAAGCTGTATTATCACTGTAAGATGATCACATATGCAGACAGTTGGCCATAACTTGTGTTTTGTAACGCCTCAGGGTTGCATTTATCTTGGAAATCAGTTTGGTATTGACGGCATAACTCATCAGCCATGCTAACTAGCCCCTTACTGCCAAGCTGCTCTTAATTAACATAGTGATACCCTCTTCCTTCAGACAAGCTAGCCCACAGAAGCAGGACAGGGGTCACAGAAAATTAGTGAACAGTCAGATTTTTACCAAGTGAGAATACAGAAAATGATATGCAATGTTTAAGCAGAGCATCTTTAAAATTAACAGGAAGAGGGATTAAATTTTTGGGAAGTTCCCACCAAAGAAATTGTGGTTTGTATTTGTTTTCCCCTAATAACAATGTAGAAAGAAAGAGGAATATTCTTAAGTTTATGGTACAGTCTCTGTGTCTAAATATGAACTAAAATATGATAGTCTTTGTGATTTAAAGAAATTAACTTCTTTATAACATGGTTAGGTACAGAATGGAGAACCTTTGGATGAACTTGATTTTCTATATTAATTAATAATGCTTTAGTGCTGGGTGTGTTTGTTTATTTTTGTTTGGTTTTTAATACTTGCTGCTAGTTATCACAGTAAATAGAGGAATTGTGTGTGGGGTCTCATTTTTCCTCCAAATACAAAGTATTTCTGTTTAACGAATGCAAAAATTGAATGCATACAATGGAATGTGGAGATGCAGATGCACGGCAAATAATAGAAATTTGCACATGCAAATAGACCAATTATGCATGCATGTGCCAACGGCTTGTGAAACAAATATTTGAAAACCTAACCCAGGGCAGGAAACTGGCATGTCAAAAAGGTAAAAGAACAAGTAAAGCAAACTTCTTTTTCTGTTTTCTTTTGTATTACTGCTAGTTTCTGTACCAGTCACATGACCAAGCATATTTTAACTAGGGATCTAGCATAAAGCCTGGTGAAGTCAATGGAAAGATTCCTACAAAGTTCAGTGGCCACATGAATAATATTCAGAGCTTAATATAGACAGAAGTTTGTATTTCTGCACATGGGTTTTATAGATCATACCTTTTCATACAAACTGGATTGATAGCTGGACTTATTATTAAAGACTTACTTATTTACATGGGGAGGAAAAGAGGATTAATTAAAATTTAAATACTTTGCTGCAACTGCTCTGTACTAGCTGGTGTTCGGTAATTCTGCAAAGAGCCAGCTGTGTTTTCATCCCTGAGTCACTGTCTCCTCACAGAGGGGTTTCCCTCAAAAAAACGCACCCAGATCTTGTGCCAGGAACCCCCCACTCCTTGCTGCAGCCAGACCCTGCCTATCATCTCCTGGCTGCTCCCATGACACCAGGGACATTTAATACTACAGTGTCTGGAGGGGGCCAGGCTCAAAAAAATCCCGCAGCTTGAGTTCTCTCATGGCATAAGCCTTTTCATTTTGGGCCTTTTCAATGCTGGAGCTGATTGGGTGAGGTTTCTGGATCTGCTGGCTCTTTGGCTTTGTACATCCTGAGTAAATAAAAAACGGGTGAGTGAATTCAGCAGGGAGCGTGTGGGGGGATATGTGTCAGGTTTTGTTAAACATGCTTTATGCACTTTTCTTAATTTTATATTGGAAGGAGGATACAATGGCGGGGCGGCATCATTGCTAATTCATGGTCCTGCCCTGTAGGACACATAAAAGGCACGTGGGCTTTTGCCCAGGTTTGATGCCATTTTACTATGGTCAGTGTGCTAGTCAGCCCTCCTGAGGGAGTTTGGGATTTATTGCAGAAGATTTATAGAGCTGTAGAAGTTTTTTTCAAAAAAAAAATGAAAAGAAAGAAGAAGAAACACAAAAAAGATAGGCTTAGGTGACCTTTACTCTGTTACACAGTGCCATTGGAGTGGAATTTAAACCTAATTTAAACAAAAGCATTCTCTTCCTGCAAAGGACTTGCTATTGAGAGAGAAGTGCAAGGTCTGCCCCCCTCACCTTCCCTATCTGAAGGTAGAGGAGCCACGTTTTGGCTTTAGCTCAATGCCCAGAGACTGACAAGTCCTGCTTACTTCTTCACGCGGGCACTGAGCAGGGCTAACCAGCTCCATGATTAGGTTGGAGACACCAGTAAGGATCAGTTCCTACCAGGCTGTTGGTTTCATTGCTACACATGGATGAGCTGTGCCAGGTGTTATTATAGATGCAGCAGTACAAACCATCTTGTGTCCATAGACCTTATGGAGATGATTTCAGAAACTGATATGAAAAAGGGAGTAGAGGACAAGGGGCAGTTTTTGCAGAGTGTGCCAGTCCCTTGTGGTGGCCCTTGCTCAGGATAAACCCCTTTTCTACTATCTCTTCATCACCAAGTATCCCTAATTCTCTACCTTCCTATTTTCCTTTTAGACAGACAGACTTTCCTTGCTTGATCTGCTGTTTCTCAGTGCCTTCTACACTGAGCATTTCCACTTTTTGTCCCTTTTTTTTTCTTCCCTTGAAAGTCTAGAAAATGCTGGACAGTGGCTAGCTGATATTCCTGAGTGTTTGGACACTTAAGGACTATGCAGGCGAAAATAAGCAGTGAGTGTCTGTGGCTCAGTTTCCATGGCAATAAAGATTAAAAATGAGAAAAAGGTACCTGCTCAAAGTTGTTGAGATTTTTGGAGATGAGGAATTCCTTGTCCACCTTTTCTGTCACGGCCTGCGGAAGCACAGCACAGGGACCAGCAGCACGCACGCTGACGCTTAGCAGTGGTCAGCGGCTCAGTCTGAGATTACAGTTTGAGATTACAGCTCCTCTGTAACATATTTTAGCATAAGCCAGAGAGGTAGCACTACTCGCTGACCACAGTTTCAGAGCATTTTATGTAAACCTGAGGAGCAGATGGCAAGGTTGGCTAACGGGGCCAGAGTAGCAGTTGCACCTGTAACCCTGCAAGCAGTCCTGGCGGTCAAGGGCTTGACGCTGACTCACACAATCAAACAGCTCAAAAACACGCTTAACCATTGCTATGTGAGGAGTCCTGGAGCACGTTAGAAATTAAACAAGATGGTAATGAAGTAAGAGTTACTTTTGGACAACATTTTATTTCAGTAGTTTTCTGTTGTGAAGAGCCTTTCCGCAGGGTTCGTGCCAACAGGATGGTATTAACCACTTGCTCCATCCTCAATGACTGCCCCTCAACCGGGGCAGTTGGCCTGTGAACATGTCACGGCCAGTGACTGGGAAAGTCACGAGCAATTCAGGCAACGAAGCCAACAAAGATGCTAACTCTGATCGGACGGGAATGTGTAAGGAAAGGGTAAGGCTCAGGGAAAGGGCGGAAGAGACGAAGCAGCAATGACAAAGCATGTGGGCTACCTCTGCAGGGTCCTCCAGGCTGCTGCAATTCAGTCATTCTACAGCAAAGACGACAAGCACATCATGGCTGAAGGAGCTCTCAACTATGCAGTCCTGAATGTCCTTTTGTTGCCTCATCTGTTTCCAAGATGAACGGTAGGTTGAAGCCTATACCCACCTCACTGTGCCAAAATCCCCGCCAGCTCATAAAAGCGATGGGGCAGTTGGCATGTTGCTGGCAAACCAGACTTCTGCCACCTTCGTTAGCTTTACCTTCATGCCACTTTGGTGATTCTTATAAGGTCTGTCAAAAAAACCCCAGAGTCCACCTTCACCCACCCAAGCAAAGAGACCCAGGGCCAGCGCAGCTCCTGTTCCTGCGCCCGAAAGGCAGAACCAGCCGGGGTCCCAGCGGGAGCCGCAGCACCTCTCCCGTGCCGCAGGAAATCAGTGGCCAGGCAACGTGTCTCCTCATGCCAATGCCACCTGGCCTGCTACGAGGATTTAGCTGCAAATGTGAACTTGGTTTTCCAGAGAACTTCTCTGCTGTAGCTTCATCAAAAGACTGGCTTTACCCTGGTGCCTTCAGTGCTTTGAACTTTACTACTGAATCCAAATGAAGGACAAATGGGAGCCATTGACACTGTACTGAACTTTTAAGGCTGACACGCTATTTAGCAACTTATTAATGCTAGATCTTTTGAGGAAAGGTTTCACCCACCATCCACTATAAAGAGCTTTGTCAAACTGTAACCATTTTAATTTTACCACAATTGCCCCTGGAGGAGCTGGTGAAAGTTATACCAGCTGTACATTTATTTTACTGTTTTTACCTCCCTTTTTTCTGATCATCAGTCTGTCAAGGCTATCAAGATTTACATTTAAATGTAAAACTGGACTGTCCACCAAATAGCCTTTGAAGCTATTAGCTGTGAAAGATAATCAATTGGGAATGGGCCCCTGCAGAGCACTTTTCAAGCAGAGTCATCACCAAAAAGCAATTTTGCTGCCAGGCTTTTTTTTTTTTTTTTTAAAGAAAAAAAACCATGAACATCCCTAGCCAATTAAAGTTATATCAATGGCTGATCTACATGATTTTACAACAAAAGCAAAATTTGACATTGTTTAGGCAAATTGGTTCACATGATAAAATGTGAACTTTTTAGGACGGACTAAGAAGCAAGGATTGGCAACTTTTTCATAATCCCCCAGCAACTGTATATACGTAGAGAAACAGAATGATCCAATACGCCCAGAGATAAGGAAAAGTACTACTATTTAAGATAATAAGCCTTACATCAGTCTTGTGAAAATTTAAAAACAAGGTACATTTTTATCACCTCTTTAGCTTTACAAATTTAAGATGACATCTTACATTGTTGTTTTTCTAAAACTATGTCACCATTCAACAACTATGTCCCTTTCCTTTATTAGGATAAAAAAGCATGTTTCACAAAGAACTTTAATCTATTAATTATGATTGCCATGCATTATGCAGTTTAGCTTTATGCATTGCTGTTCTTTCAAATTTTCCTTTAGGCCATCATGAGATGTGACTATCTCCAGTATCTATCTAGGTATTTGCATCTCACTCATCACTGAGGTATCCAAGTTATTCTCATCCTCACAATATACTTCTGAGGTGCACATCACCTTCTCCAGGTGGGGAATTCAGCAGCACTACTACAGTGAAAACACTTACTACTAGTATAATAATTAAATGTGGCCAGCAATATTAAGTGGAGACACACTTTGGAAGTATGAAGTTGTGATCTGTGTTAAGGAAAGGTGGGGGATAGTATTTTGTTTTAGAGACTGACATTTAAAAGGTGCAAATACAACCACCAGGCAGAACGGGGCAATGGCTCAGGGCTGGGACACCCACTGGGAAGGCAGCCGACCTGCGTTGCTGGCCTTGCTCCGCCTCACCTGGCCCAGGGGTTTCCAGTCTTGGTAAGCTTCCATTTTGTGATCAAAAGAAAAATGACAGAAAACTGTCTGAACAGCTCTGACAAACAGGAATACACAGCCTAAGTCTGTTACGTAAGGCCAGCCTTTATTTCCAAATGCCGCCTATAGAGATAGCACAACGATTTTAACAGCTGTCCTTCATTTTGAAAGATACCAATGGGAAACTCAAGCTGAAAACATTGGAGGTTTCTCCAAGCTTTGTTTTAGGTGACTGTCACATCAGGTTTGATAAATTGAAAGATGTTCATGGCATAACATGTTGTTTCATCCAGGAGCACAAGAAGGCATAAATGCATCCTTGTATCCATAAAAAAATAACCAAACCAAAACAACCCTTCCCAAAACTCTACAGGTTCTCAGATAATTATTTCCCAGATGTTAATCTTTTACCTACAAAACTCACCCACTCTATCACTAACCAAGAGAGCTTTCACTTTCAGACATTAAAAGCAAGTTTACATAAGGTCTGAAACTAGGAACCTAGAGCAATCCCCACAACACCTCTGCCAAAGTTGAATCTTCAATAATACGTAATTCCTGTCTTTTATAGAGGCAAACACAACTCCTGAAGCTTATGGAATAAATTATCTGATACCACAGGTCACACAATTCAGTGGCATTACAGCAGCAGACCCTGAACGTACGTGTTATTTCCAACTTTGCTTTCTCATGGACTTTTGTACTTCCTGACAACATTGTGTAGTCTCTAAAAGGTGAAAGACAAGCATGTAACCAAATACTGTATGTTTTCTGAGTCCCTCTCCATGTCTAGCAAATGGAATAAAGACAAAGGCAGAACTGGATACCTGAGGGAGACTGGGACAGACTTTTAATTCACAATGATACCTGAGACATTATTTCCTCGGGTCACTATAGAAACCTTTATCACCTTATGAAAGGTCATTGGATAAGTGACAGGAGACATCAGTTTCTCTTAACAATATTGGTTTCTCTTCTTAAAATTTAAATAACAAGGCTAAAGATTTTCCAGCTAGAGATGTAAAAGGCCATTAGAGTATCCAGTCAATATTCCTGAAATTATAGGATGGAAACCTTTCCATTGAGGACACAGCAAATACTTTTTACAGACACCAGAGCATCACATTGCAAAAAGGGTAACTGACTATATTTTGACTGTGAACACAAATAAATAAATGAAGAATCAGAATACAGAATAAAATCAATGTATCTAAAAAAGAAGCCTTTCCCCAGTTGTTTGTAATCTAGAGAAAAATGTCTTGGCATGCTTCTAACATTTTTAAAGAACAATTTAAAACCCGCAACAGAAGGTACTTTCCAGTGCAGCCAGTCAGATCATCATAGCAATAAATAGCTCTGCCAAAATGATTGGGAAATATTCTGATTATAATTTTTTAACTGCAAAAAACATGTGCATTCAATAGAAGTTTGGTTTTCCCTCAGATCCCAAAGGAGCTAGTTTTGGGCCAAGTTCTGCTGCTTTTAGGTCTCATCTCATGTGAGGACTTGATCCCATTCATTCATCTAGGAGTGCTTTCTGGTGCATCTGCATATCCAGAAACCCCCCCTGTGCACGGGACAAATTGATGCTGGTTTTGAGCAGGAACCTGACATTTTGATGCAAATGACAGTTAAAGTGTTTATCAAAACTGCATAAAAGATACTAGAAACACTGATAGAGGGCTTAATCCAGAGTGCTACTGGTTTATTGTTCAAACTCAACACTGGGTCTTTCTGGGGACATTGTGCAGGAGCTCACGCAGATAACTGCCACCCCAAAACACAATTAAAGGTGTTGAAGACAAATTTTTCGTCGGACTTTGGATTTTTTTCCTGCTACATGTTTCTACCTCACAAAAACATAAGGGAAGAGCACATTCTAGCAGGTCTTGCAGAGGATAAGCCTCTGCTCATGTGATACTTGGGTCTGGTTTTAAAAAGCAGCGTCATGGAGTAACAACAACAAAATGAAAAAAAGGTTGGGAAGGACACAACAGCAGCGGCTTGTTCTATTTGAAAGGCATACAGGCTACGCACCACTGCTTGCTTAGTGTTCTGGCTAATGTTCTTGCTCTGTTTAACCTAATTTCTTTAAGCAGTCCTAGAGAGTCATATTCACAGAAGAGGGAGGACTGTAACACACTAACTTGCCAATGGCACTCCACAAGCAAATTGTGTAAAAAGCACGAGACTGTGCAGAGCGCAAAACCTGCAATGAACGTGTTGAAGGAAGCTAACCGTGGAATATTTAGTTATACATTTTCCTCTTAGTGCCAGTTCAGTGCAATGCAGTGTAAACATAATCTATTTTGTAACAAGCGAGCAGAAATGAGAAGCGCTCCTCAGCAGCAGCCTGGGCAGCCAGGTTTGCTCGCTCTGTGCCACACGCACTGTGGGGCTCAGTGCTTACCAGGGAGGGCTTACAGATTGCCAGGCAAGAACAAATCCATCCGAATATTTTCTCCTGGGAAGAGACAACTTGCTACAGAGCTCTGAGGCTATGGCAGAACTCAAGGAAGGTATACGATTTACTTACCATGTGCTTGAAAGCAAGCAAGCTCTACAGGAGACACTTGTTATGAATTACCATGCTCTCTCAAGGGATAGTTCTGTTGATAACATGAAGAATGTATTAAATGAATATCAGAGATTAAAACAATCTGCTTCTGCCAGCTCCTAAACACAAAGACCATTACTGTCATACACAGAAATAAAGCCAGAATATTGGAACAGAAAATTGAAAAAAAAAAAATTGCCCCTGCGTTAGCCTTGGTTATCAGCTGCCTTTTTTTTTAGGGTGGAGGAAAGAAGTCTCTAGATTGTTCACTTAAACATAATGCAATCAGCTAAACAATGCTGAAGAAGCAGCCCTAAGCTTTGTCTATTCATTCACACCATTTTGTTATCTTTCCTGTTTATCTTAGAGGCACACATAGGACCAGAATGAAGGTTAGTGTTTACAATATGACAAACCTACTGGTTTCCTATTTTAGAAGGTAAACAAGCCTTTTTGTGAAACTGAAACGCAGATAACAGAGCTGTGTAACGTTAAGTGTGACATTAGATTGAACATGAGATTCCTGGACACGGTGGTGCATCCCCTGGGTGCAGGTCTGTTGGCCAAGTGCAAACACAGACTAAATTGCAATTCAAACCACCAGCTTTGTCAAAATCTCTCATTTTGTATCATTCTTGTAGTGCATGACAATTTAGCAGTTGCAAACTATGTACAAATTAAAATTAATTAACAAAAAAGATCCATTCAACATAAACTGTGAGATCAAGTTCTGGCCATAAATCTGCTTCATGGGATCTTAAGGAGTAGAAAACTTAGGACTCTTTTTTTTTTTATTTGTTGCCTTGTATCTTAAATGAAAGTAGGATTTTTACAGCTAAGCTTTTTGTAACGTCTTATAAAAGTGGATTTTGAAATGTTTCTACCCGGGAAACAGTTAAAAGCAAGGAACTGTTTTAACAGGAGACATACCGAGCAGAACAGGCCACCCTTAAATGTTTATCTGGATCGCTGGCACCACCTATAGATGGTACCGAATACTTCAGGCTCCTGAAAGACTCCATGCGGAATTAATTTATACCAACGAGAGTATGAAAATTAGTGTTACTTTTCAGTTGTCAAGTTCTAGTACATTTGCACTTTCAAGTTTTCAGTCTCGGTACAGTTTTCTACACCTGAAAGCTTGCCTATCGGCAGCTAGTCTAACTACCTCCACACTTTTGTCTTAAAATAAGAGCAACGCTCCTTTTGTAGCAGCATACAGCCACCAGCTCTAACCCCAGACCTGCACATTTCCACCAGCTCCTGTCCCACGGCCAGGGAGAAGTTTCTTGTCCAGCTGGAGCACTTTGAAAGCTCCATCACTGGGGACCCCCAACATGGAAGCCCCTCAGTTGGGCTACTTAAACTCTGCACCCACATGGCTTGTAGAAATTAAAACATAATTATCCTTGCCAGCCTTCATAAAATCAACCAGCAGGAAGTATCAGGAAGATGGCCTGTAAGCAAGCAGATACAGAGGCAGACTTACCAATGACATAACCAAGCATGTAAGGGCAGATCAATTTAGATTCTTTTGTCTTACAATAAAGGGAAAATACACAATAACTGGTATTAAAACCTAGATCACCAATGGACTCGTTAATCCTATTCAAAGACCTAGCACAGGTTGTGAAAGCTGAGTGTAATTTGCTATCGCCATTTGTGTTACTCAGCATTACAATTTGGCAAAAAAAGGAGCTGGAAGAAATCTCCTGCCTGATCCATCTCTGGTTTGATCTCGGTTGTAGTTTACCATCTATTTTGCTATGCTAGTGTAACTGTTTGTGGAGCAGTGCTGTAAACTGGACCACTGAGATGACCTAAAGGAGCACTCCCCGCCCTCCAGGTCAAATAGTCTTGGAACTTCAACTGCATTGAACTTTCCCCAAGCTTGCTCTCCTGCAGCTCAGCCCTGCCAGGCACTTGCGCTCCTGGGGAAGCATCTCCTCCCTGCAACGCCAGTGCTGCACATGGTCTAGAACCACTGTAGGCTGGGTGAAAAATGTATATTAACTGTTACAGGACTGAAAGTGCCCAATCTTTCACTAGTGTTTACAGTAACTATTGGCCCAGTGCACAGAAACACACATAGCCTGATGGTATAGATCATGCACACATGTACACATACATTTGGAGATGAGTTAATAGTGAAGAATCACTAATTAATTTGAAATTTAATTCAAAGAAAACAAGTGTTTGATCTATGCTGCTCCAGTGACCATTTACAACTTGAATCATTTACAACCTGGGACCACATATAATAAGATCAAGCACTTACCTGTGATGCCTTTTATCTTCCAAGTGCTTTACAAGTAGCCTCAACACAGTTGAAATGTAATGATCAGGTCTGTGCTATAGGACAACAATGAAACTTGACTGGAGAGCCACAAAACAGCAATGCCGGAGTTAAAATTAATAGTATCTAGGCTTTCTATTTATTGTTCTCAATGAATGTTCTGCAGTCCTCTAATGTAGTAAAAACCTTCCGCCTACTTCTTATTTATATAAAAATAGGTGTGCTTAGTGACTTGGAACTGGGTCTTGTCAGCTCCTTAAATCACCTATCTGTAGGGAAGAGACAGTTAACAGGTGACAAACCTGTATCATCAGAGAAGCTGGGGAACAAGTGTAGGGAATAATAAACCCTGAAACACAACTGTCAGTGAACTTAGAACTTCTGCTTCACATTTCAATACAGCATGGGGCTAGGAAACAAGTCTTTGATAATGCCTTTTTAACAAAGCATTTATGAAGTTTCTCCCTCTAACTGGAGTGCGGTCTTTTTTGACAACCACAAATGTCAGGCACACTGTCAGACAGTGCAAATTAAACCCCAGATTTTAAAATCAAGATTATTTGGAAGGTGTTTTTTTTTTGTTTCAAAAGAACATTAATTTAGAATCAAGGATTAGGAAGACAGAAGAGATATGGATCTTCAAAAATACTATTTCCCATAAATAATGAAGACAGTGATACTGGAGCAGTCAAGTTTAAACAACCCTTATTTCAACAAAAACCAAAAGTCACATTTTCAAAACAACCTGTATGACTGTACTTGTGAGTTACGATTGCATTTTCCTACTCACCACTGTAAAGCAGGAAGCCTTACACTGTATGTAGAGTATGTACCACACAGAGGGAAGGAGCAGGGAGCACCCCCACATACACAAAATAAGGGCTGTAAAAGCTAAAAAAGTCAAACATGAGGCCTATTCAGAGAATGGCCCTGATTACATAATCTTTCTAAGTTTTCCAAGTGTGTTTCTAGCACATAAAGCAACCGTACAAAGTCTCCCACTAGCAAATACTGTGAAATTTAACTTGACTTTGATTCCTTAAGAGGGGAATCTTAGAGCTAATTTTGATAACAGTCTCTTTTCAGTCTTCATGTTTGTTAACAATTGTCCTTAGGATGCTGTCTGCCTGCGAAATGATCTCTGATTTCTGCAGTTCCAGGCACCTACAGAGCTGTCTGTTTTCCCAAGCTGAGAGTCTGTTCTTTAACTAGATAGTCTGGTAGTGAAGATAATATCAGCTACGACTACAAGAACGCTCACCAGATAGGACTATAATATTGCATATTTCAAAATACAGCCTAGAATTCATTTATTACAGAAACATGCATCATATAATGGTAAATTACTATCTCATTGTGCTCCAATCTGAATTTATGCTAGTTTCAGACTTTGGATTAGAATCTACTTTTTTTTTTAATTTTAAATGGAACGAATTCTATCTTTTCCTTTTTCCCTTTTAACTTGAAAAAAACAGAGCCAAAATGTAACACACTTTTACCACCTGTGCAACTACAAACAGGCAGCATCAAAATAAAAACAAAATTTAAGTAGTGTTTGTAAAAAATATATTTGCAGTTGTTTTGTTCTTTAAAACACAGATGCCTGTGACAGATATCACTGTGCTCTATATATCTGCAATACTGTTCTTACTAACAAAGTCAATTATTACTGATGGACGGACAAAATTCTTTTGTTTTCTAAGAACAATCACCTGGTCTTCGGCATAAGCATTTCCAGATTAAGTGCCAGCTGCTAGTAACTGGTACAGATATTAAGGAATAGCCCCCTTAAATTTTACTAGGGCTGCATTAGACCCAGTAGTAGACATTTCTTACAGATCAACAATCAGCCAGGTACAGTTAATGCATACATAGCATGTAACTGAAACAGACTTCACTTAAAAATATACTTCAGAGTGGCTTGGACTATTACCTTTCCGCGTGTGCATGAAAGAACGAGTTTGCTGTGAAGGTAATTCATCATAAGGTGAGGCTTTCTTATTTTAGCCAGCACAATACAAGAATCATATTCTGGGAAGCTTACTGCTCGGTGAAATTGTCAACAGTTGCTTCGACACTGAGATTTTACAAAGAACACAGCCTCCAATTTCAATTGAGGCACATAAATATACACATCCTCTTTTTCACATACAAGATGTTACGTTTCCACGTACAGACAAGTAAAATGTGTAAGTGGAAGGTATTTGGCTTTGTAGGACAAATCCTGCATTCACTAATGTCCTATGCATTTCTGCTGAATTCAGAACTGCCTCTGAGATTGAAATTTGTTTAGTAATAGCACTTTGCAACTAATCTGGTATGGAGTCTGCTGGACATAGCAAAGCTGTATGGGCTCCACTTTGAATGATAGAATAGGTCTGCTTTGGGGCTTCTGCGTGAGAGGATGAAGAAAAGATAGGAGGGGGAGCTGAAGTGGACACTGTTATACTCTGACCTCCGTCACTAACCACAGTCACTTCTGTTGCTCCTTCTTGTATCAAAGCATTAAGGCCTTCTAAGTCAGAGCAGCTGATGCCAGAGCTGGTGATGAAAGCTTGGTTTGCAGAAGCCTCATGACTGCTCACAGGAGCAGCAGGAATCAGAGTTTGATGTAAAGCGCTTCCATCACTTTGGTCATGGGTTGTGAGAAGAACTGCTGGTTGTGCCACAGGCCCTGCTTCACTTTGAGATATGGGAGGCGGAGGCGGTGCCAACAAACTGACTTGGCCCAGAAGCTGCAAGCGGCTGTTGGCTGACAGGTCTTCCTGATTCTGGCTAACTAACGTAGGAGGCATGACATTCACGGATGCAGCCTGAACAATATTGTTAGTCTGAGGGACCTGGTGACCCACAATGATCTTGACCCTTCCCTCACTGTATGGAGAAACCTGAGCAGCCTGAAGTGGGACCTGGAGGTGACTGACAGTAATTGGGGCACTGGTCTGTCGACTGGGATCCATCTGGAGCTGTAGAACAGCCAGTTCGTTATTTTTAGATCCATTATACATACTGTGCTGCTTCTTATGACTCCTAAGAGAATCTTCTCGGACAAAGGAAGCATCACACAGGTCACACTTAAATGCTTTCTTAGCATCCAATTTGGCAACTTGCCTGGAGCCCCCTTGCTTTGGCCTATCTCCTTCCTTCTCCACTGTCTGCTTCTTGGTCTTGACTTTGTCACCATGAGCTTTCCTCACGTGAGTCGTCAGGTTGCTCCGCTGCTTGGTATCAAAGCTGCAGAATTCACATTTGAAAGGACGATCTTTGCAATGAATTCGCTCATGCACTTTCAGAGCTGCCTTGTTGGAGCAAGAGTAGTTGCACTCCGAGCACTTCACTGGTTGTTCCGGCTGATGAGTTCTTATGTGGTGACGAAGGCTTGTTTTGTTTCCACACTGAAAATCACACTCTGGACACTTGAGAGTATTTTCCATGCTGTGCTTGATACGTATGTGTGATTTCAAGTTTCCTTTCATGGCGCACCGGACCTCACAGAACTCACATTTGTAAGGTTTCTCACCAGAATGCACACGCATGTGCCTCTTCAAGTCTGAGTTGATTTTAAACTTAGCAGGACACATCTGACATTGGAAAGGAGCATCTCCTGTCAACAAAAAAAACATTTCAAATTACAGATGAGACACCAAGATCCACTGGAGAGGCCAATGCTATAACGAATTACATACAGCTGAGTTGTTCTAAATACCTGTAAACTCCCAACATACTTTCAAGATGTAGAGAACTCTAATGGCACAGTATTTATCACCCGGTCTGACACATTTGTGTGCAAACTCTCCATGAACATGCCTGCCCACATCTGTTGCTTTTTCATGTCTGCATCTTAGATACTGTCCATTTTTACTGCATTTTATGTGTAGAACTGTTCAGTGTGCTCCAGAGAAGCAACAGAAGTTTCCCATTTGTGCCTCTTCAGCAACAGTATATCTCAACTAATGTTTAAAATTAACAAAAATAAACATGGTAAATATCACAGCTGCTATACTTTTGAAGTCTAAGAAAACAACATAAAGACATTCATGTCTCGGGTTTATACTACAAGATTTACAGGGAGGCTTGTAGGTTAACTTTAAGACTAGGTAAATGGTAGGCTACTACAGAAACAGATGCTTAACAGGCACCAGCCTTACTGCTTACCCATATATTCCTTACTGCCCTTCTTGTATGTTTGTTCACATGGTGAATTAGATTAGCTGACAAGAAAAACTGATTACTTTTTTTGGCCTGGTTCATGTGGTGCGGCACAAATACTATTGCTGGCACAGGAAGGCAGCAGAAACTCTTGTCTAGAACATACGGAGATGTAGGGACAAAACTCCATACCTAGGTCACTGTCAGGTGACTGCACAACCATAGCATTACCACAGTTACAGAAAAGAAAAAAAAAAAAGAGGGATCACAGCTACATAACTGCAACTGGAAAAGAAAAATACTAGACTAATGAAACACGCATGCAAGTATGTGACTCTAGGGAAATGTGCTTACACAGAGAAATAACATTAAGCTTTTGTTTTTCTGACATTACAGCAACCAAGAGATATTTGCATGATGTATCACGCCTAATAATGTTCCACAGATCAATTCAAGAAAATCTAATATCAATTTGTATTCACACAATATCAGTTTATATTCATGCAAACATGTATAGAAAATATTCGTTAAGTGCCTGGTTTGGTTTTTTTGTTTGTTTTGGTTTTGTTTTGGTGTTTGTTTTTGGTTTGGTGTTGGCTTTTTTTTTTTTTTTTGGAGAGCAATGCTGATCCAGAAACCTAACAATAGTAGCTGAAAGTTAGGTAAAATTCTTAATTGATAAAGCATGAAAAATGAACACACTCATCTGCAAGATCTCTGTAAGTCTGTTTATGTCAGAGTACCTACACGAATAACCATTTGAATTGCCTGGATCTAAACCACTATTTTGCATCTTCTTTATTTGCAGGCTTGTGTCACAATATGTATGACCAAAATAAGCTGTAGCTCTGTTTAGTCCATAATCAATTCCAGGGCAAAGACCAGTGACTCCATTCTGAAGTCATTAAAAAAAAATCCAAAGCAAACCTACCAACCCAACTAAATAACTGTTCACTTTTTTTCATTAATGTAAATATGTAGTTCTCTAAAATACCTGAGCATGAAGTCTTTAGACAGGTATTATTTTGAAGAAGTGGAAGAATTGTTTTATCAGGTTCTAAGACACCCATGGTGGGGGGAAGGAAAAAGAGAGTGTACTTAGTTCAGCAAGCATTTATCTTCTTTAATAATCAAACTGCAAATGGCTGATTTATTTTATAAGTTAATATTTTATAGAGCTTGTGATAGCTGTATAATTTTGCATAATTTGCTTATCCAGCTACATATGTCATAGGTTTAGCTGCATATTTTTCAAATCAAGTTGTGGCCTACTGTGCTAATCCATGTATCTATTTAATAATTGAGATACATGGTGTATTATCTGTATTAAACAGATTTTATTAATGAAGATGCACTGTTTGTTCATCTAGTTTATTTTACAGTCTCAGCTGCACACTCAGCTATTGAATTTTTATCTACTTTGCTGATGAAGGCACAGTACATATTTCAATGACTTAATTTTCACATACAGGGTAGCAGATTATATGAAAAAGAATTAGTAATTTTACTGAATATAGCAAAGTATGTTGGTTCTGTTTATTTAAAGAGTAGTCGATATTTCTTTACATTTCTGTCCATACATAATTGACACTGACGGAATATAGCTAAAAAAAAAAAGTGTGTCTGATCCTGAAATTATTAATTGTAAGAGTAGTTTTATTCAAATTAACAAGAAACTGATCTTTAGATGAGTAGTTCAACAAGTAATGCTATGTAGATGATCTCACTTGGAGCAATGTAGATTATACTCATGTTCTAGAGAATGACTAATTTAATTCCAGTAAGCAATATATTCTACATACCAGTCTTACATTTCTCCTAAAACTGGCTGTATGCATAACAGCTTTGTAACCTAACAAGGATGAAATGATTACTTTGAAAATTCTTGTGCTTCTCCTTTCAGCGAATCAAAAAAGAAGTCCTTTTACAAAAGAGGATTTATTTCTGAGAAACGGAAGAGAAACAAAACTAAAGACTTGAATTTTAGCATAATTCAATTGCTTAAGATACAACAGAGTGATCTGCCAAAAAGAAAGACGGTAGCTTAAAACCCCTTCCCAACTACTGCAATATTTAATGCCACAAAAATCTAACTCTACTGGAAATACAAGAAAACCATGAGCATTCATAGGTTCTCCCTCAGCCAAATTCAGAGCATATCTGCCCATGTACATAAATGCACAAGCATGCATGCTCTTATATGACATTGGGAAAATGCAATACCATATTCTCTGACTAGTGTTTACTTAGAGAACTTCTCATAACAACCCATACTATTTTGACTGACCATCACATCTTCTTATATAGGAATAGAAAGAGGGAAACTTGTAAAACCACTGCCTGACAGTCCTGCCTGTTCCACCACAGCAGATTTGTGAAGTATAAAAGATTCTTTTCTGCTAGAGACAGATTGGTTTAACCCTCCCCTCCTTCACAATGCACAAGGGATTTATTTCTTTTATCTACTCAAAATAAATCCCATCTTGCACACATCTGAACTAATGTTGTTTAGTACTCGAATTCAGAATCAGATGTAGGATAGGTTCAAAGCTAATCTAGTAATCACTGAACCATAACCACCTTGCAGCTAAAATTCACAGAACTAATCAAATGTATAAAAGACAACACAGAAACTAATCCAGTACCCTGAATTAGGTGGAAAACAACATACAAAGACAACTGTACAGCAGCATCTTTACAGCAAATCTCTTCTAGGAACAATCTATAAAAGAGAAATCTGATTAAAATGAATCTTAGGCAAATAATGCAAATACAAAATGATACAATGTTTATAAACCCTGGAGGCTAAAGCTTTCTATCCATACAGAAAAAATTATATGGGCAGAATATAGTTCCAGCTGTTCATACTATGTTGTTAATGTCCATCAGTCTGCACAAAGAAAGGCCAAAAAAAGATGTAACTTAAATTGCTAATTACTTGCTAATTTACTAAAGTAAGGAAATTTAAATTATGCAGCTGAGGTTTGCACTGATATAATTAGTTCAATTATAAAGTAATTTCAGTGTTTCTAATATAGTGGACCAGATTTGAGAGACACAGATAGGAACCTAGATGCTCTTAATCAATCAATCAATTAGACCCTTCAGTTCTAGTGGTTTGAGAACACCTAATAGGCAGTTTCAAAATCAATTTAGAAGAAAATCTAACAAGAGTCAGATCTGTCTTCTGATTGCTTCCAGGTATTTTTAGTAGAGCTGTACTGCCTTGCTAGATTCTATGCCCAAGAAATTCACAGAAGCTGGATGCCTAGATGCATCCAGCATCACAGAAGCTGGATGCTTTTGAGAATTTGAATAGGCCCTTTCTGGCATCTTGAACACCTGTATACCTTTTAAAATCTCCCCTATGACCTTTGAACCTTTACAGATCTGAATTTAGTATAAACTTACCTGTGTGGGATCTGAGATGTACAGTTAGCTGGCTAGAGTTGCGGCTTGCATAAGGACAGATCTGGCATTTAAAAGGACGCTCATTGGAGTGAATGCGCTGATGCTTGTTGAGACTGCTGCTGTCAGCAGCTGCATAGTCACAGTGTTTACATTTGTAAGGCTTCACCCCAGTATGAGAACGCATATGCATCTTCAGCTTATCTTTACGACTAAAACATTTGTTACAAACTTCACATTTATGGGGCTTGTCTCCTGAAACAAACAGAAGAGCATCAACACATCAAAAATCTTTGCACCATAAGGATGTTGCTGCAATAAAAAAAACCAAAAGCACACACTAAACAGCAGAAATGGGACTAGTTTTCAAAATCTGGACGTCGGATTTCAGCAGCCAACCTATCAGCCAAGAACTCTTCCATGCTCCAGAAGGCTGCATGCACAACTGCAACAAATGTAGAAGACTCTTTGGAACTTTCTCCCTTTACAGCTCTGAAATTGTGGTTTAGGGGGAAGGGAGGCGAAATGTTGGAATCATTGTTCCATATGAAGAACAAACTAGGTTTATGCACTACCACCACACTGCACCCTGATAAACACATGATCTGCACCTCAGAAATTTAACTGTGCCTTAAATAGATGTACAGTGTTCATGTTTCATAGCTGTGAGTGGTACTGCCCACAGGGGGACATGGCTTACCCAAAAAGGGCAATTCCCCAGGCACAGAGAACTACAATACTAGAATGTACAGACATACATGTACAGTCTAACTCATCTATAGATACATTATTTTGTAGGACAGTATCTTTTGGCAAAAAGCCAAACGGAGGAAATCAACCAAAACCAATATATAGCAACTATATAAACCTGTGTGTGTTCGTAGATGACGTTCCATATCCTTCATACCATAGGAAGTCTTGAACTGGCAACCTGAAAATGGTAAAATTAAGATCATTAAATTCAAGGAAAGTCTAACAAAATAATAAAAATACACTACCATATTCTGGGCATTATGTTTATTTTCAAGAACATTTTGTTTAAAATTCAGTACTAACAGAAAATGAATTCCCCATCTTGTTTACTCACATCTACTTAAAACTGACCGGCTTACCTACGAACTTTAGTTTTCTAATGCTTCCCCTAGGAGGCAATTCACTCTCTACGTTACTGTTTTCTGTAAGCTTTGAAACAAATTCTCTGGAATCTCTGCCTAGGATCTGAGATGCTCTTTACAGTACACAGGGGATGCTGGGGGGACTAATTAATTCCATGTATGACTTCAAGTTAGTGCAACTGGGAACTCGGGTAACAGCTCACCATTCAGGAATTCTGTCCAAGTGGAAAGTGCTACAGCTTTAGAGCACAGAAATGAATGCTAAGCATTTGAAATGTGCCTTTCAAATGAAGGCAAGCTTGCAAAGAGAGACTAACTTCTGCTACCATTAACACAACTACTCATCTACATGGCTGTCTCTGCACACGTTTTTTGCATATTGCACGGTTTTCACTTGTTAAGGTCTCCAAATACTTTGGTTTAATCCATCCTTATTAAAACGCTAACTGACCAAAGACAAAACACATAATGCAAAACACATGTGTATTTCTCATGTACCACAACGGTAGTTAGCAAAAAGGTAATGACTCTGCTCTTACATTGCTACAGGTGTGGGCAGAGGCCAATGTCTATACGCAAACCCACAGCAGCATCGTGAGAGTATACCATAGTATAGCACCACAGTCTAAGGACATGTGAAATCAATAGCAAAACTACTGCTGGTATCAATGGTAGTACATCACACCCTTAGTAAGTAGGTTGCCTTCCAGGTTCTGCACATCTTAACTGCTTAAGACAAACAGAGCTACTCTGCATACCTCTATATGAAACCTATCAATTTTAAAATGGAAAGGAAGGAGGTATAGTCCACATCTTACCTGGATAGCAGCAGTTTAGTTTCTTCTGTGTAAGAGAGGAAGTGGATTTTCTTGAACGTGCTTTTGGTGGTGTAGAGACGACAGCAGCAGTTGGAGGCTCACTGCTGTCACTGGGCAGGTACGTTTGATAGCCATGCTCAAAAACAAACTCTGGTGCAGAAACTAAACACACAGAAGAGCTAAATTTGAGAACATTAACCTCTCCAATCAGAAAAATCTAATTATTTTCTATTTTCATTAACTACTTCTTTACCCTGTTTTTTCCAGCAACATTCTGTTCCAGGGCTCCTACTCACCTTGGGGAGGGGGAAAGGAAAAAGGTTTTTCTCTCCCTTGCTATCCTGCTATCAGTGAAAATTCTGTCAAGACCTGATGAGCCACGCTGAACTCAGTACAACCCATGCTGAACTCAGTACAACCCTATGTAGGCCCACTTGTCTCCCTCTGAATTGTATCCAACCGCACTGTTCAGTTTCTTCAGAAGTTCAGTTTTTTCTGATGCCTGTCCAAGTCTTACATTAATAAAGGTATGTTTGTTATTCAACACTGGCTGTGCTACAGCCCAAAGGAGAAAAAAATTGAATTATTTACATGGCAAATGTTGTCAAAAAGGCATCAGGTAAACAAACTCTTTTTTAAAAATTGTTAAAAAAGTTCAGCCTCTTTCAGCTATACTGGTTTTAGCTGTTACTCACAAGAAAACCAGCTGAAACTATCTCAGCCAAAGTAGCAGCTTTTAAATCAATTAAACAACACTATTAAACAACACTGTACCCCAAAAGGGCAGAAGGATGTAAAACTGCCCTCATTTTAAAGATGAGTAATTATGAAGCAGAAAAATGACTCATTCAAAACCCACACTGAGTTGCAGGATTATAATACAAAAATTCCTGGAAGTGAGCCCTGAATTCAGTTTGTTTCACCGCTCTTCCAGATTCTCTGCCCTAATCTGTCTATCCAAATTAAAGTTAAATAATTTGGATCTTAGTAAGGTCCCAGACGAAAATAAAATAAAACTATATATAGAAGGGCAAACCTTCACACATGGAACAAAATTCTGGTTTTATTTAAATGTCTCCAGGATCAGGACCTCGCTTGAGCCTTCACATAGGCAGAAATTTTGAGTAATATTTTTCCTGCCAATTAGTTGTGGGAGCAATGTTTGGGAATGCAGTGTTCTCACATAAAAACGGCCTGGATTGGTGCCCAACAGCAATTCTGTGTCTGTTTTTCATCAAAAGCACTCTTAAAAAATAAAATGCATAGTAATTTGATTATTTTTCATAAGTATTGACAATTTTAATTAGTTTGTGCAAGTTGGTTATACAACACATTAGACTTAAGTGATTCTCTGAGTGAACTTTTATCTCAATTAACAAATTAAGTAACTATTGTCATACCAAACCCAAGAAGGCAGCACACCACTTATTTTTCTTGCTTTGCTTGCAGGTACGCGTCGCCGCATCTGAAAACTGTTATTTTAGCTTAGTGTGAAGGGGACACACGAGCAAAGGGCCATGTAACGTTGCCAGTTTGCACGAGTCGAGTGCTTTCAAGCTCCCGGCATGTAACACCACAGTACCTGTGATGGTTTGGGTCTCCGAAGCGATGGCCCTGGTTGTCGTTTGTGCCTGTGTCGATGGCACTGTTTCTTCCGACACAAACTGGACCGTACTGGTGGTCCCGGCTGTTGCACTAGTGAGCTGGCAACCACTCTGCTTGTGCCCAACGAAGGCATCGAGGTTATTGAACTGCTGCTTGCAGATGCCACAAATGTGGATGTCAGGGGTGAGCTCCACCAGCACAGTGGTGCCACCGGGAACTGTGGAAACAGGAGCACGGTCAAGAGCTCGTCTACAGAAAATGGCAACGGGTGAAACCGCACAAACTGACACACTGACATCCCGCTGACCAAACGCCGCGACCGGGAAGGAGCCCCTTCGGGCCTGGGGCGGCTTGGCCCTGCCTAGAGCTG
>JAVKLA010000010.1:24128829-24158408 GCA_034782735.1 Sagittarius serpentarius
CCCGCGGGGGCGGGGGGGGGCAATTAGGGCGCTGCGGGACACCCAGGGCGGGGCTGCCGGGCCCGAAAGTCTTAGGGTCCCGCGGGGAGTCCCCGCCGCCGCGCCGCGCGGAAGGCACTCGCCCAGCGGCCGCGGCCTGGCTCCACAGAGCTTGCCCGGGGCCCGCCGCCCCGGGCCCCCGGCCCGCCGCGCCCGGCGGCCCGCAGCCCCTCACCGCCTCTGCGGCCGCGGCGCTCACCCAGATTCCCGGGTTCCCCCCCCAGCCAGGTTCCCGGGCTCCGCTCCCGCCTGTTTCATGCGCTACTCAGGTTTCGGGGCCTGCCCAGTCCCCGGCTCAAATCGGCTTCCGCCGCGCGGGCCCCGGATCGCGCATAGCCCGCTGGCGCGCAGCGGCACTTACACTGCACGGGGCCGGGGAAGGCCGGCGCCGCCGCCCCCCCGCCGCCGCCACCGCTGCCGCCGCCGGGGTTCATGGCGGCAGCGAGCCCTACACGCCGCCTCCGCCACCTGCAATGGGCTTATTACCGACGGAGAACCTCTCCCCCGGCGCCTCTCGGCCGCCGAGCGGGGGCGGATGTGGAGGAGCCGAGCATGCTCAGTGGAAGCAGCGAGGCTGCCGCTGCCCTCAGCTACCGCCAGGCTGAGGACTGCCACCCCCCCGCCTCGCTTCAGCGCGGCCGGAGCTGCCTCTTGTTTGTGCTGCCCGCACCGGCAGGCCCCATGCAGAAACGTCCCTGACACGCCAAACTGCCATTATTAAGCCCTGTGGCCGCCAACGCGAGGCGTGTGTGTTCCCTGAGGGGCAAACCGCCCCATGTGTGCCTTCGCTGTGGAGAGGGTGGCTGCCCTGCCCTGGCCCAGCCCTGAGGTGGCTGTGCGGCCTCTCCATGGCCGTGGTAGCGGGGCTGAGGCCTAATGTGTGCTTCAACCCTGCTTCCCACAGAGGCCTTAATCTTAAATTAGAGCTTTAATTTGTCTAGCAGGGCTTGCAGGAGTTGGGCAACGAGTTACGGCTGACACAGGGATTAAATCTGGGGGTAGTCTTAAGTAAATCTTAAGTAGCCTTAAGTTTTGGCCTTTTATTTTGGGTCATATGACTGGTCATGTGAAATCATCTTTATTGCTAGCACGACACTAGTAGCTCCGCAGAGAACCAAACTGGATGCATGGGCATAATTGCCAGGAAACCACTCTGATACTCCTGTTTTTTTTACCAATCTTCCTTTTCAAGACCTCTTGTCTTATAGGCCATTTGTCTTCCACACACCCTCAACCTTTTCTTCAGTCATGCTCACCGCAAATCTCAAAGCTAATTTCATTTATAGTGCCAGATAAGAATCTGATACCCACAGAAGTTACTGGAAAGCCTCCCCGTTGTTTGAGTGGGTTTCTGGATGTAGACCTCTGTGCATTACAGGCAGATCGTGTTCCTCACGCTTAGGGTTGGAGAAAACTTTCCTGTAAGTTGACACCCCTTTTTAGGGGGGATCGACGTGTTTTGTGCCAAGTGCGTTTAGTGCTTTGCAGCAACAGACTAGCTCAGCCGTTCTAGAGTGCCAGCTCACTGAAAGTTACGGTGCTTTGCCCGGTGCTTTGCCCTGTATTAAAAATGGAGCTATTCAGGAAAGACCCACAGCATTATACATACACTGAGTAGAAAATGGAAATTTGGAAGCGAGATGGCCTTTACGTCACATAGATGCCTTTTGCTACTTCAATTTCACAAAGCTGTAAGACACAAAAAGCTGCCATTTGCATGTGATCAGTGAAGACTCAGTGTTTGGCAGCTGAAGCCTCTTACAGACACATTCCATCTATGACCGCTTTGCATCCAGTTCAGGCTACTGCTACCTTCTGACTTGTGTTAGGCAATGATACTTCTTCTGTGCTCTGGGGAGTGCACAGTAGTGGGGAGGAAAACACTTACCTGGTGACACAGGGGTAAAGCAGCTGCAGACGGAGGAAAATGGGTAGCTGAAGATCATATAATGTGGATGAACATGAATGGGAAAACTATTAATTTTGCTTTCTCCTTGTGAATTTGATTTTGTTGCTGAATGGTTTTATAGCTGTGTAGATGTAACTGTGTATTCATTAATAAATGCAGAATAACTTGTGTATGCACTATACATACCCAGAATTTCAGATGCCAGTTCATATTACACTTGAAGTTTTATTGTCCTGGGAAAGTGGTGTCCACTTGACATTTCCGTTGACCCATTTTGCCAAAACAATATAGCACAGACATGGGATTGTTAGGGGGCCAAGATAAGTCACAAAAGGTGATAATCCTAGTTTCGGCCTTTGAAACCTGCTAACTCTGTTCAAGAGCACATTGTAGTGCTGGTTGCAAGGATCAAATTTATCTCACTTCAAGACCTCAGGTGTATTTTAATCCAATTTTAGATTAAAAATTTGATAAACACATTAAAATACCAATGAAGAAGAAAACTCCACGCAATGCATATTGAATGTGGAACATTACTAGGAGTTTCAAAATGTATTCAGAATCCCTCCTCTCCTTCAAAATAATAAAAATTAAGGAATTTACATTGATTCTGGAAATATAGACGGTTCTGTGTTAGCATGGCTACACAGCCAGTACCTATAAAGCATAGCACAGAAATAATATGGTTAGTGCTGATGAGACTGTTTTGGGAATATGTCCAAAAGAAATTGTATCTTAGAGTAAGAGTAATCCACCGGAATCTATTTTTCCACAGTATAGATAGAGCTGTAGAACTGAAAGCTGACTTTTCACTTATTTTGCTGTTTTTTCCAGAACACTATGACCCATTTCCAAAGCTGACAGAGTGTCTCCCTGTCTGTCTGTCCACCAATTATAGCTGCAGTCACAGGTGTACTTTGGAGTACAGCGTAACTTATTTTTTATCTATTTATCCCTTGGTTTAATGGCTTTTCATTAGAATGCAAGCCTGCTTGACTTGATTAGAAAAGAATAGCTATTGTGTTTTTTTAAAAGTGAATTTTCACTTATCCAAGGACCTGTAATGACAATTAGGCAGGCTATGTGACCCCTTTTGTCTGCCAGAACAAATACAGCAGGGAAAGAGCATTGCAGCTGTACTCACTGATGTGCTTGCTCCTTCAGACTGGGTGTCAGGGTAACAGAACTGATACAGGGATGGTCTGAGGTTGTGCTACTGAGTCAGATATGAATGGTTTCGTGTCTAGTGCATTACCAGTTCTTTTAGAAACATTTGCTACATTATTCAAATGGACGCTATTAACGAGATGTGTTAAATTAACTTAGAGGAAAAGATTCAGAGCTAACTGTACTGCTGCAACTGGCATCTGAAAGAGGAATTCCCTCCACACCTTCCATCATTCGTTCCAGCTGTCTTGCAAAAAGCGCTTGGTCAGTAGCAAAATGAACTGCTTAGTTCCCTGCGCTGGCAAGGGCTGAAGGCAACTGAAAGGAAAGTGCTAGTCTTGGACTGCTCTTGCATTGCTCTTCCCATCTCTGGTATTT
Organism: Sagittarius serpentarius; assembly: GCA_034782735.1. Taxonomy (NCBI): domain Eukaryota; kingdom Metazoa; phylum Chordata; class Aves; order Accipitriformes; family Sagittariidae; genus Sagittarius; species Sagittarius serpentarius. The sequence continues at coordinate 24,132,323 of JAVKLA010000010.1, forward strand.
CCCAGCATGCTGCAAATACAGCTCGGCTAGGAAACCTTCAGGCTTTTTTCATTGGGGGAAGAGGAGGTGGGGCCAAATTGATACTTTTCATAGGGACATATGAATTTTGAGAATGTATGTGCTGGGAAGTTTTGCAGGTCCAGGCAGCTACGTATGGTTAAAACCAGAGAGAGAAAGGCACCTGCACCAGAACCATTAGCTTGCAGTGCAGGTGCCTGTCGTTCAAGTCCTTGGCCTTTTGTAGCTTAAGGGAGTATTAAGTGTCAAATCACACACTCTCTGGGTTTTGTTTTGCTTTTGTTTTACATATACGGTTAGAAGAAGAAAAAACAGTCAATAGGCACTGAAATCAACCTAATGCAGAGCTTGATATATTTTAAAATGCCTCATGTCTTTGGCATAACAGCCACCTTCAGGTCCACTGCTGTTTACAAGAACTGACATACGGCACTTCCAAATATAATAATGTAAGGACCTGTCTTTAAAAACATTGGACTTACATCGCCTCTTTGCATAAGACCTTCATAGTGAAATGTTCTCAGAAGTACACAAGAATGTGCGTAACATGGCTTGCAGAGATACCAGTTACCAAGTGCACATTTACAGTGAAAGCTCTTTGAGGCTGGCACTGCTTGCTGCTTTGTGTTTCAACAGTACTTAGCCCGATAAAGGCCCGATTCGGGCTTTGGCGTGAATGTTGAAAACACCGTTATTGTCTTATTAATAACTAATAACACTTACAGATCAGGACTTCATTGAACGATGTTCTGGACAGAGAGTTTTCGTTTTACGGATGAGGATTGATGTCTGAGAGTATAACACCGTACTGAGCACTTGAGTCATCGAGCAGAGCTCTGCTGAGATCACACTTGACACTATTTTCAGCCTTTAAGGCATAAATCAGTATGCATGTGTAATCTTCGTCACCCTTAACCTGACTGAAATGAAAATACTGCAGCGCTTCAGGCTCCCTACAAGTGCAGTGCAAGCAAACAAGGCCCAGAAAAGACAAATGTCAATCATGAGAGAGAAAGAAAAAAAATCAGACAGAGGCGTAAAAAAGTCAGGCCTCATCAGAGCCTCGGAGACAGGCGTTCCCGGGCACTGTGTTGGACAGCTGTGGCCTTAATGCTTTCCTGGAGACAGACATTTATGTACGACAAGGAATGTGTAGACTTTTACCTTCATACAGAGCTTCCATCCCTCCCCCCCCGCCCCCGTCATCTGAGATCACACAGGGACAACGTATCCTACCTTGCAAGCAGAGATAAAAAAACCCAAACCCAAACCTATTGAAGTACTGGGAAGAGAGTTATCAGTTGAGCTAGACAGGAGAACAAACTCTAACATAGAGAAAGCCTGTTAAAATATTATACCATTTATGGTTTCACTAGCCTTTCACACTGGATGGAGGGGAATAGGTCTAAAAGAGAAAAAAAAGACAGAAACCAGAGGTATGAAAGTGTAAATGAAGGAGAACATACCCGTAAGACACGAAAAAAAACCCAACAGCATTGCAAGAGAAGAATATAAACTTGGTTATAAGCCAGCGGTCACTGAAGAGGGAAAGCTTATCTCTCCTGAAGGCCCTGGTGCGAAAACATCACAAGCAAGATTGGAATGTGGCCTAGGGGACAGACAAAAAAGAAATGTAAATTGTAATTAAAAATTTCAGACGTTGAAGATGGAAACAAATGAACGGTGGATTTAGAGAAAAAAATCAGCCAATTAAAATAACCTGAAGATTCAAACCCCAATTTTTAGCATTTCATAATTATATTGATGGATAATGACATACACAGCAACATAAATGCACTGAGCTCAAATTAATTATGTTAAAATAATAGGTAATCTGTCTCTGTGTTGATAACATAATTATGATGATGTTTTTCAAACGTTTTAAAATAATGTCATTTCAATTCATAATGCAAGGTAGGGATTTTGCTGTTTAACGTATTTGCTATTTATACAATATTTTCAATGACATTGCTTTCCTCTACAATAAATAAAGTCTAAATAATCAGTTAGTACCTTAAGATATTTCTTACTGCTGTATGAACTGTAAAATAACTCAATATGAAAATATTATTCATGGAAATAGCACATTGACAACTGTGATTAAACCTCAAATGAATACCATAACAAAATAGAAATGTATTTTTATGTTGAGATGTCTAATTATTCATTGTCAGAAAGCAGACCTAAATCCACACAGGGGAAATATTCAGGGTTTTATGGGGTTAACTATGCAACTATGCTTCCCTGTCTTTCACACAATGGAAAATACACAGTTACGATTAGAAAAGTTAGCCATATTCTTTCAGGATTGAATTTGGTTTCTCGGGGAATTTCAGATTATCTGCAGCTGCTTCTCAGCATAAATTGTCCTTTACCTGATGCCTGGCAGCCTTGGTTGGCGCAGGCTCCTCGCTCAGTTACTGTACACGCGGATGGCGGTGTGGCGGTATGTGAGAACAAGTGACCAGTTGCATCAGTGGGCGCGTACCTGAGCTCTCCGTTTTTGTCACTGCCATAGCGGGGTGCACAGGCAGCCTGCAGTGGCTTGGGGCTTTGTGCCTGAAAATGCTGTTCTGGTATCAGGCTCTGATTATCCTTAAGAACAGGTTTTATGCCCCCTTTTTCCCTGAGAGTTCTGCAGACTTCAGATTTTTGCTGAATTGGAGTATCCCTAAACTATTCTAAAATTGTTGGGTTTTTTAAGCTTTGTAATCTTTTGAATTTTTTTTTTTTAATCTATTACCTGCAATTCACTTTTTTCTTTGCAAACCATTTCTTTGCTATACCTTCCCTTCCTTCCTGCATCTCTTATCTCTTTGCATTCCTGTTTCAGTTCTTTTTTTTCTAAGTGCAGATTGGCTGCTATCATAATCTGAACAAACTTTTAAAACAAACTTACATTATTATGATGATAAATATGTCACACCTGAAAATAAACTAGTTAATTTGCAGAATATATTTCAGCACATTTTGTATAAATATAAAAGTACAGTAAAACTCCACTGGGATAAACATGATAACAAATAAATGCTGGATCTAAGATTGTACAGCTCTGGTCTAATATTTAGTCATTTTTATTATTATATTTGGGTTCAAAATGGAAAGCAACACTAGCAGAGGGACTCCCTTGATACTCAGTGGAGTTTTGTCTGCTCCCTAGCAGGGCATAGAGGTAATTTTATTCTGGAAGCTTTTGAATGCTTTACAAGTAATAGAAACCAAGTGGGAAAAGCATATTCTATATTTTAGTTCTGACATTCTCATAGAAAAGAATATATAAAAAAAATTAAAGATTCAAAATACTTGCCTGTGATTCAGTACCTAAAGACTTTCTGGTGTTTTTCAGAATCCCCTTGAGACCTATAAATGCTTCTGAGCTAGAAGTACCCATTGTAGCTATAGTCACTTTTGCCACTTTATCAAACTAACGAGCCATTGAGTGATGCTATTCCCAGGTTCAACTCTACTGGGGAGGGAAAGTAGAAAACAAAACTGAAATTTAGACAGAATGGAATTCCTAAGAGCCAGGACAACTAAAATTTATTAATTCATACACTCCAAAGCTTACAAAAAATAATCTTTCTTCAGTTTTTCTCTATAAATCTTACCATCTTTCACGAAGTCTGTGCATAAAAGAAAGACTGCAGAATTTCAGTAAAAGCAATGCCTGTCAATTTGCCACAAAACCACCTTTATTTGGTTTCCTCTTCACACCGCCATGGTTTCTGCAAAGGTCCATAAAAGAGGAATGTTTTACTATCAGATGACAGTAAGAAGGACTTCTGCTTATATCTTGGCTGTCAGAGATCAAACCTCTCTAACTTTTAAATTAAAAGATTTCTTCAGCTACGTGAGCTGATCATAGATAAAAAAAAAATTCCTTTTGTATTGTGTAATTATACATCAGTTATTAAATACCGTGTGCTGGGCATTGGAGCTACAGCTCCTGATGACTGCAAGTTTTTCTTACGAGGAAAGTCCTATTCTGAGTTTAGTAGGATTATTCAAGTGAGCAAGAGTTGTTTCTTTTTATGCTGTTGTAGCTTACATTTGATGTTGTTACAATGATAAACAACGTATATGAGATGCTTTCTTTGTGTGCAAATTTTAATTAATTCGGCCGTGACGCAGAGAAGTATGACTCCAAATCTTCTTTGTCAGAAATAGAGTGCAAAGAACTCTGCATTTGAACTGTATAAACATATTGCTTTTTTACAAAGCATTGGAGGATATTCCAACTAGAAAATTTTATCTGCTGATCTTTAGTTATCAAGGTATTTAGCTTGGTCAGTCCTGATAGAAAATAATAATAATAAAAAAAAGCATTTTGGTTTTGTACCACAACTTAATGCTACTATTCTTGAACACTGCACAAAAAAATAATTAAAAAAATTACAATCCTTCTGAAAGAAGGCTTTAGATTTGCATTCATGTCACAAGATGTTGGTACTTTATTTTTTCAGGAACTGAAAAGATCATGGAAAGGGTAACAAACTTGAAGGGGTAACATCTTAAGTTCCTTTAGAAAAACATCTGCATACAAAAATCACATCTAGGGAAGTAATATCTGAACTTCAACTGCTACTCATTTTCATTTTACAGTTAAATCTTTATCGTGGTAGTATTCCCCATGGTCATATGTATTTGCTTTCCAGCAATTCTGTAACAAATTCATTCATCTATTATCAGGCGTCACGAGTTTCAGAGAGTGTGGCAGCATATTCATTGAAAGCAAATTTTAAATTTGCATTGGAAACTTGAACTTAAGAATTAAATTTATTCTGTCAGGAATCAGAAACATAAGAGCATCTTCCTGAAGAAGGCAGAATATCAAATACATAAAATATATTTGCTCATAAAGAACTACAGAATAAAATGTAGCTCCACAAACTATTTTCTGAACATATATAGTGGAAAAAAAAATTTTCTTTATGATAAGCTCAGAAATAGACAAAAATGAAGTATCTATTGGATAAAAAAAATTATTAACCCAGATCTGTTGAGTGACCCACATGAAAGGTCTTACAGTAATGATAAAACTGTGATGAAAATGAACCTTTCATAACGAGGATCTACTTTTGAAGCAAATTTGCTCTCTGTTAATTTTTCATGATTTAATATAAAACATGCAGAAAAATAAAAGTAGAGTAATATTTTCTATGTTTTTCTTGGAAAATGGAATGTGAAACATTATCTACAGCATCGTGCCTTCTCTCCCTTTCTCCTTTAGGGCCAGCATAGCTCTTATGACTTGCTGAAAAATCTGTATTTTTGAAAAAGCGTTTTGCATGGGTGTTAGTGTCCAGAAGAGGGTGCTATTTGGTTGTATTTGTAATTTTTTTTCTGTTTATGTGGAACGACTGATACTATTGAGTATACTTTGAAATCTCCTTCCACACATTATTTTCTGTTAGGCTCATTAGTGTGAAATTCCATTTTAAATAGCATAGCCTAGCTCTGAAAACTTCAACGCCAGCATAAATTCTTGCTCAGCTATATTAAGCAGAACACCTAACAAGTTTAAATTCCAAAGGTCCTTTGTGTCTCTTGACTAGTTGCTACCTATATCTTATGATATAAAGGTAACTTCAGGTAATATAGTTGCTGTTCCCTGGGGTTTTCATAAAATTCTCATGAAAATGAGATGCACGTCTTGCAAGGATATTTCTGTGAATGCTCACAAAGAAAAAAAATACCTCTGAAAAACAAGAAAAGAAATAAAAACACATTACATACCAGACTTAGCAATTTTTCAGTTTAAAATAACTTGACTATCATTATCTGATTAACAACCTCCCCCTCCTTGGAGGTAAATATATTCACATGCATTTTGCATGTAAAGGGAAACTGAGGCAAAGGGGACTTAGCAGTGGTAGTGAGGCTGGATGCAAATACCCTCCTTCAGAACCAGCTGGCCAGAGAAGATGTTGCCATTTTCAGGTCCTTGTCACCGCTCCCCATGCAGGGCATTTCCACCTCCACCACCTTACAAAAACGCAGTCATTGTAAATGCTCCCTGCTTTGTTTCAGTTAACACGTTTGTGTAAATCATCTTTGCTCACTTGGTTGATTTTGGGTGGAAGGGGTTGGGAAACCCCCAGACAACTCTGCTGGGGGGCTCAGGCTGGCTGGTCCATGGTAGTCTTTCTGCTCACAGAGCTGCTTCAAAGTGAATTTTTACTTGCACCTTCACGCCTGCAGCTCAGATTTATAAGACAAGGACTATCAGACACAGCAGCGTATGATATCCTGTAGTAATTACTTAATAATGGGTCCTCAGGGAGGTTAGGGCCCACCCCAGGTTTGTGGTACACACTTCCAACCTCACTGTAATTGCTGGGGAAGGAGATAGTTTATCTCCTTCAGGATCACACCTGCTCATCCAGCTCATTCTCTACATACATTTCTTTGGAAAGCCTGGGGAGCAAGCTTAAATTTATAATTGTTACTGAATTACATTCAGCAACTTCTGTGGGCTACATATTTAATGGTATATAGCCGTGATTTATAAGCCACTTACGCATACATCTAAGCATATAATAGTTGGTTGCCTTTTAAGTTTTGAGGAAAAAAACCCCCAAACCCTGCAAATTTTTCTAGCTGATATTCTTTGAAAATCAGCAACAGTTTGTGTGGAACATTCTGGGAGGAAGCAGTTGTGGTTTAACCCCAGCCAACAGCTAAGCACCATGCAGCTGCTCACTCTCTCCTCCCCGACTCCCAGTGGGATGGGGAGGGGAGGAGCGAAAAAAAAAAGTAAAATCTCTGGGTTGAGGTAAGAACGGTTTAATAACTAAACTAAACTAAACTAAACTAAACTAAACTAAACTAAACTAAACTATAATAATAATAATAACAACAACAATAATAGTAATGAAAAGGAATATAACAGAAGGAGAGAGAAATAAAACCCTAAGAAAAGACAAGTGATGCACAATGCAATTGCTCACCACTCGCTGATCGATGCCCAAGCAGCAATCCACCCCTCCCAGCCAGCTCCCCCCAGTTTATATACTGGGCATGATGTCCTATGGTATGAAATATCCCTTTGGCTAGTTCAGATCAGCTGCCCTGGCCATTCTTCCTCCCAGCTTCTTGCAGACCTAGTTGCTGGCAGAGCATGGGGAACCTAAAAATCCTTAACTTAGGATAAGTGCTCCTTAGCAACAACTAAAACATCAGGGTGTTATCAACATTATTGTCCAACTAAATCCAAAACACAGCACCGTACCAGCTACTAGGAAGAAAAGTAACTCTATCCCAGCTGAAACCAGGATAGAAGTGATCAACATTTTCTAGAATTTATGGGACGAACCAGCTTTGTGTGGGGCTCACATTAGTAACGTCTCCTATTTATGTTCAACAAAACCTGAGCTTGTACATGTTGTGTGCCTTTTCTTCTCAGTTTATACTGCAGCTGTTCTGTGCAGTAGGTAAAACGAAAGGTTTTAATTAAAACTGACATTGCTGCACCTTGTACTGCTGGTGACAGTCCTGTTGAAAAGTATCATGAGAAGTGTGGAAGCCCACTGTTTGAGTCTGCCCTCCTGTTTGCATCCCAGCATTAATGTGTTTCTCAGTCTGGCAAGTGAAAACATCCGTTGAAATTTTTTTTTTTGATGGAAAATGACTTTTCTGACAAAAATCACTGTGCAAAGCATGCAAACAAATATTTTTCATTGCTAATTTTGGCCAAACACTGAAGGAAAAAAAAGGTCATTCAGTGTTTTTGAAACTTATCAGCAACAAAGGACATTCTTCATCAGTTCCCAGCAAAATGTTTCCAGCTTTTCAAGGAAAAATAAAACAGGTTCACAGATTTAACTTTTCCAATTAAAAATCAATTTTTCACAGAAAGCTATTCTGATTAGTTTTAATGAGAGGTAAGCAATCGTAAATGACATCCTGTGTCTACAAATTACGCATTTGGCTTCAGAGGTGCCCTGCAGCCTCCATTTAACACCAGAAGGACCTGGTTCACAATCTTGTTTTGTACCACGCTGACATTTCAAGGATTCACAGGAGCCGGTTTACTGCAGGGCAATGCCCATTAACCCTGCCTAGCAGGGCACGTGAATTCTGAATTACACGATGCTGTGCCCCCCGTCCCTATCCGCTTTTCCATTTAAAGCTTCACTTTTCTGTTATAAAGGAATTAAAATATTTACAGGAAACCATTGCATGATGTAGCTGCACAGAGTCACCACAGTGATTTTATGTCCTGTTATTGCATCCGCAGCATTTGGAGATTTGCTGTGCAACAGGGAATCTAGTGAGGGACCCAGCAATCTTTAGCTGTAATACTGCCCCATATGGACTGCATTAGCCTATAATTTCCTAATGTATGTCGGAGATGAAGCTTAAATGATCCTAAATTGTGGGGAAGAAATCATGGCTTAAAACTACATTTTCTCCCCAACTCATTTGGTGCACTCAGCCAATAAAAAAAAAATCTATTCCTGATTACATTATTTCTAATTGTAAATATAATTATGAATGCATAAACTGAGCCACTGAGGCATGCATTTAATTCTGAAACCTGAAGTCATATTTCTACCAACACAGTATATTGAAAAGTCAAATAGCAAAGGGCTTCCTACTGTTGAGAAACTGCAAATCTTCTGTATGTTCCATTATTCTGATAATGATCATTGTTTACTGCTGCTCAAAAGAGTACTCAAAAGTACTTCCAGTACACTTCTAGAGAAGAAAAACATATTGACAATGATTTAATAAACATAAATTATTTGAAAATATTCTGGGGAAGTCTGTAGTGATTGACTTTCTTTAGTGTCCCATATCTGCCAACTAGAGGGGGGATACTAGACACAATGGCGAGTAGACAAGGTCTAGCTGAAGGTAGGACACGAGCCTGTGGCCGCAGCCAGTAGCAACTTTTGCACATTTTTGTATGGTTTTATGCTCTTCATTGTACAGGCAGAAACAGAAAGACAATCCTTGCCTGGAGGAGTTTACAGCCCCTGTAAGATCAAAATCCAGTGAACTGGCAGAGAAGAAAATGAATGAGATGTCTAAAGAGAGATTTCACATTTGCTTGCACAATTCTGGTTTGTGTTTTTTTTTTTTTTAAATTCAACATTCAACTGCCAAAAGTTCTCCAAATCCACTGTTCTCCCCCCCACCAAATCCCACCAGTTTGGAAACAGTGTTGTAATCCAGAAGGCACGTAAGGGAGCATAGAAATTCCACAGACAATTGATCAATCCTTAACCTAAAGACAATGTTTAGTCTGCAGCTGCCACACCATGCTGCAGTGGTGGGAGCACCCGAATGATATACATGATTCCTGCATATTGTTCAGAGATTCCTCTGAATCTCTGGGATAAATAGCACAAGAGAAACCTCAGGGCATTTTTTCATGTTAAATGGGAAGCCAAAGAAAGCAGCTACTCTTCATAGATCAAGTGCATAACTGATGAAGAGAGAAAAAAATACTAGGGCTGACCATAACCGATTATCACTTCATTGCACGTTATTTATGTTACATGAGCATTTGGTACCATCAAGCAGGGTCCATGGCTTCACTGTACAAGATGCTGAACAAATACAAGAGACAGTCTGTCTCCTAAAAACCTTGCAAAATAACTAAGATGGCAAACAACTAAGACCATATGGACATGTAAAGCAATAGTAGGAAGCAGGAATCAGCACAGCAGTTCAGCATGACATGAGTTTTGATCTGCTTATGAGTTGAATGGATTCAGGCTACAGTTGATAAGCTTATCTTGAAGTAAGACAGAAGTTCGGCTGCTGAAATTCCTACCGTTTCACTGTCATTATACAGCTGAAAGTCAAGAACTGTCAAATTACATGAATAATATCTATCCATATTTAATACAGCGAACTGTTGACAATTGCCTCTCATCCTTCCCTTCAGTGCATGAGCCCCACGAAACAGTTAGGAATGATCAGACTGAATATAGGCAAATCTGTGGCCACATAACCATGCTCCAGATAAGAAACTCACTGTGTCTAAAATGGAGAAAAAGAGGAGATAGCAGCAAACACAAAAAACTAGAGAGATAATTCTTCCTGGACCACAGCAAGGAAAAATGTTGGAGATTGTGCTGACACTACTGATGTTACAAATACTACGAGGCTAAGGATAATGCAGACTAGACTTTTTTTCCCCTCCCCATTTAGAAACAATCACATTATATCTTCTTATAAGATATGAGAAAGATTGTTATCTCACATAATGAAAACCAAATGACAGGCAGATAAACTTAGTAGCTGTTTATAAAGTCTTGTACAGTATTCTCAATGGTATACAGATAAGAAAATCACATAATTGAAACGGCTACAAACAGCATTAAAAAAGCATATAAGAAGAAAATAAGCAGATCAAATGCAGAAGGCAGACAAATTTTAGATTACTGATGGAGGCGTTCTTGTAAGGCAGTTTGATTTCTCGGGGGAGCTGAGCACCTCCTTCTCCTCTAGGCACGTGTTGTCTGAACTCACAGCTCCATTGCCCTCCTTTGGTGACCCCCATCATCCTCGCCTATCTTGGAGGACTCCAAGGCTTGACGATGGGGCTCCTGGAACAAGCCTAGCTTTGCCTTTTGTATAAAACTCTTTGCCCTTTATTTAAAACTCTTTGCCCTTTAATGTCTTCAAAGATATCTTTGCTTGAGCATCTTCAGAAAGAGTACATGGAAGACACTAGCTGCTGCTTACTGTTCTCTTCAGAAATTTGAAAAATTCAAGTCCTTTCCTATCTAAATAAGCAGCAATGTATTTTCTTAACTTTCTCAAGTACAGAAATACCAGGGAAACATTTTTAACTGTAGGAAGAACAACAGCGTAAGAGTTTCTACTTTGAGACAGATTTAAACTGAAAACGCATTGTTAATGTGAGATTTGCTGGAGTTCTTAGACCTCACAGTCGAGCACAAACCTAAGTGTCAGAGGACCTATGTTGTGTACTCCAGTGCAGCATCTCAAAGGAGCTAGAATTCAGGTCAAAGTGGACGTCCTTACACTGCAATAATCTTCCTTAAATAGAGGCGAAAAAAAGAATTCAGCTGGACAAATGAGCTAAAATCAGGAGAATCTTGAACAAACATCTCAAGCATTAATCATTTATATAGAAAGAAGAAGAAAATCATCAAAATAATTGAGCAATTGCAGACAAATGCCACAATGCCTTGTATTGCCAAAACCTCATCATTGGGAATGTATACGTCTGATTTCTAGGTTTATTAATGAAACAAAAAGGCATCTACAATAGATAAATAATACATCATATGGAATTCACACAGTCTATTTATAATAGAGATCAGTGACACCTATCAACTCATATTAAATCACATCATGCATATTTTGCCTAGTCTGCACTTTGTCAATCTCTGCTTCCTGTTTCATTGCTGTAGTAGCTACATTTAACGAAAAAGTAACGCACAGACCAGCTGAAAGAAGTCATTTAAAAAATCCCTGAAAGAATGTTTGAAAGAACAGCAAAGGTCAGCCATATTTATACGCATTAATGGTAATAGTGCTGTATCATCTTTTACTTTTTACAGACATTTAATGAATAAGTTCTGATGTTACAGCTGTGCAGCAGATATTTAGCTTACAGATCGGCAAATAAGAATTAAGGTTATACAATGAGTCAAGGTCACAGAGTGAGTTAGTGGCAGGTTTGGGACTAGAATCAACGTGTCCAGCCTTCTGAGCCGTAAAACTGAATTATCTTCCATCCCTGACCTGAGTCCTGGTGAAAAATCATGGGATGAAGTGGGTTCTTTGAAAAAGTTTATTTTTGAGTTCTTACAAACATCACCATTAAAACATAACTTGGGTTTAGAAACATCCTTCAAAAACAGCATAAATAAGTTATTTTGCAGAAGAATTATTTACCGTAAGAAGAGATAGAAAATTATAAATCAGTTCAGAGATCTGTAGGGAAAAAGTTATTAGTTACATCATCAGAAATGGGGTCTAAGGAAGCTGAAAAACCTGGCTTTTGCATGCAGCTTTTAAAATATAATTAGTGATCTAACATAAATAGACGTCACTGGCTGTAGTAATGTCTGTGGCAAATAAATAACAGTCGAACACAATAAAACTCCCTGTAATGTACTCTGTTGTAATATTGATGGCAGCATATGGCAAACATCTGACAGCTGTTAAACAGATGTGGCAATTAGCAAACCTTATGGTCATGCTGTTAAGATTATTATGCAACACGTTCTCCAGTAAAATTAGATGACTTCCTACTTTCTGTAGCTTTACACATGTGGAGTGCTAGTCTAATGTCCCATTTAGGCAATACTGTTAGCTAATATCTCCTAACCCATATTTTTTTAGTTGATGCCTCATAGAAGATTTAGAGAAATCCAGAATTTAAACAAGAACAATATCAATTCAGCTGTGTAGCAGATACTTCAATTATAATAGCTAATGGACAAATTGAGAGATAAAAAGACTTTTCTATCATGTTGAAATTCAATGAACAGTTTTCAATTAGGCTCTGAGTATAAAAGGGAAAAAAGAAAGATACTTTTCCTTGATGTTAACATTGCGGGAAAAGATGAGAGTAACTTCACTTTTTCATTATACAGAAGAGGTGCATATAATGATGCATATTTAAATTATAAATCAGGTCACTATCTGCCAAATGAAAGCAATATCAATTAGAGCTAGGGTGGATCAGGCTTTAAAACTCCTTATATTTAATGACAAAAGTATGACTGTTACCCTCACCCAGCCAACAAAGGGATAATTTAAGGCAGTAAGAAATCAAAGAGTGATGTCACAAAAATAAGCCCTCACAGCTTTTTGGATAATATTATTATAATTAATAGACTTCCAATGACTTTTTTTTTTGCAGGTTATGGGCTTTCACAAAAGCATTTATTGCAGGCATAAAATATAAAACTCTAAAGAGTGGGTTTGACTAAGGTTGACTTGAGGGTCCTTAGCCTTTCTACTACAGTAATTCCTGTAAAATAATAGTTTCATTTATAGGCTCAATTTATAATGTTGAATTTATGCCAGTTCATCTGATATCAATCATGATAATAGCATGATCTATTGTATGTCACTTGTGCTAATGCAAATTAAATATCATTACATTACAAAAAAGCCCTATGTTAAAATAACATTAAGCGTGTAACTTTAAAAAAAAAAATTAAGGATGAATTAGCAATTTGCGATGAGCATATACACAGATAATAAATGTAAACCCATGCATATCTTATATGTAAAATTATATACATGTTGATAAAGGAAAAGCTAAGCAAAACAGAAAATTGATTAAGGTTTGAGTAGCAAGATTAACACTGATTTTTCCCCCTTCATTGTAGTTAAAGTGGAGTAGCAAGCAGTTTATTATCTTTCTTTTTAACCACTGTGGTTTTAGCCTCTGTCTTTGACACATGAGTATTAGGAATCAGGTTATAAAAAAGTTCAGACCGGCAAATATAGTCCTTTGAATACCCCTACGTCTTTACAAATTACATACTTACACAGTTAATCATTGTATATATGCATTTGGGTATAAAGCTATACAATTCACGTGTCAGTTGAAACTATTTATAAGTACAGCTAGATAATAAAGATCTGAGATTACAGTGCACCCAAAGGTTTTTTTGAAAATTGTAAAAAAATTGTTTTCGTCTTTTTGTTATTTTTAAGATTGAGTGTCACTGAAGTCTGCGTTCATTCTTACCTGCAGAAGTGGCAGGACACCCTATCTAGATTAAGTAAGATACATTTCCATGCATAGTTGCAGGAAATTTTCCACATAAAATTTGGGAATATCTGAAACATTTGTGAAAACTTTCGTTAAAAATTTTCTGCAGTTTTAGGCAGGATAAGTGTTTATCAGCATGTCTCTGAGTGTTAGACATTATTTACACAGTTTAAAACACCTAGCGTGGATTGTTTTCATTTTCTTCTTGAAATAAGGAGTGAGATCACTTTGCTTGAAAATGTTGTTTGTGAATTCTCCTGGCCTTGGAAGTTCTGCAGATCCTATTACATTTCTTGGTTATAGTTTAGACATGGAGATTTTTTTTTTTTTTTAAAGATACATGCAACAATAAAATGTTGCCCATCCTATTATAGCAGGATCTGTGGCACTCTGTACTGTGGTTCCAGTAAAGCTCCTGCAGACATTATTTTTATTACCCTGCGATGGTTGTACATACCTCCCTTTTATTATGTCTGAGCATTTTGCAATCATAAGTATACCCACCTGTTTATTGATGGTTATTAAAACATCAGAAAATGCTATTGCTTTCATTTACTGATAGGGAAATGAAGCACAGAGGGGCCCAAGTCACAGAGAAAGCAACTGTGGAAAAGAAAAGCAACCACGAACCTCCCAAATCCCCAGCCAACGCAGCATTCCTCTCTGCTCTCTATGGACCTTCCTGGAAAAAAAGCAAATAATTTTTCAAGTCGTGGCAGCTCCAGTTAAGCTGAGATTGGCTCATGGTTTAATGTGATACCTTTCTCTCCTTCCTGATACGTGGAAAGAAGGAAACATGAAACAAAGTCCTTGCAGTATTCTCTGTGGCACTTTATCTTTGGGTTCAGCATCTCTGGGCACTACTTTTCCCATTGACCAAGTTTTGCACAATTAATTGCACTCCTTATAAGCGTATAGAAGAAACTCAGAAGATCAAACCTAGCAAGAGGCTTTGCACATCCTCTGTTACACAACAGACCGCTCTCCGAAGGCTTATTCATTATTTCACATTTTTCCTCCTTCAAATGGCGGCATTGCTTGTTTCAGAAGCAGAACTGACACTCTTCACCGTTCATTGCTACAGATGTTAGAGATATTCTTTAATGTTGGAAGGAAACACAAACCTCCTAATGGAGATCTTGGCAGCTAAGTGAAAAGAAAATAGATTGGTTTAAAATATATTTATAGGTCTTTTAACATATATATGCTCTGACAGTGATTTGGTAGTTTAAAAAGTCTATTATTAAATTTGTTTTAAAATCTTTGTTTACGAAGTCTCATATGCTTTGTTACCACTTTACATGTTAAAATGCCAGGCTTTCAATTGTATTTGAACATACTTCAGCCTACTTTCATGTACATTTTGAAAATTTTATCCAAAGTTACAGTAAACTCGGTGCTTGTGCTTGTATTTAACTCTTTGCCACAAAATGAAGCCAAGTGTTTAACAGCTTTCAAAAAGGTCTTAGATGTTAATTTACATTTATATATGAGTAACTTTAAGTCTGTCTGTCCATGACATAACAGATGATAAGGCAACCAGTAAATGATACACACGTGTACTCTTGCACTTGGTCTATACATCTGCTCAGCTTTAAAGAAGTGAGGAAATCTCTGCTCACATTATGAAAGTTCAAACATGCAGAAGTATCTGCCAGGCTGGGAATACAGTTATGAAAAAACCTCTGTTCCTGTTTCTGCCCAATACAAGAAGCTTCATATTAGATAGTGACAGAATAAACCAGTTCCAAGATTTTTCTGGTGGCTTTCCCTCTAAGATCAGGTACTGGCTGGTGTCACGGACAAGAATCTTGAACCATGCATCTGGTTCCAGATGGAAATTCTGCTGTGGTAACGTACTGAAATGATATCTTAGAAAATGCAAAGTTTCTGAGGTAGCTTCCCTTTCCAGAGGAGGCTGCCACACTGAATCAAACCCTTCTAAATGCGTCCTGGATTTTCCATGAATTATTCAGTTTGCAAATAATTTATTAGGTGAATTTAACCCCCTTTTTCTGTTCATAAATTGCCCCTGAGCATTTTTTACTTTTCTCTTTGAAATTATTAAGTGGGTAGTTTTTATGAATAATTTTTAGGATCAGATTCTCCACAACGCTAAACTGTTCAGATTTGCCTGCCACTGCACGCGAGGGGCCTCTGTACTGTTGTGTAGGTGTGACAGGTGTGGGGTATTGCCTGTTACTCGGAAACCTCAAAAAAGGGCGAGGAGACATGGCAGAGCTTCATCGTACCGAGTTCTCTACCACAGACTACCCTTTAATAACTCTAAACTTGCAAGATGATCCAGCAGCGGAGGCAGACGTGGACCTGACTATTGTGGCCCGCAAGATGGCTGGCTGAGCGCCTTCCATTCACTCCAGGGGAGCACTGGGAATCCTGCCCCGCGTCTGCAAATCAATGCAAACAGCTCACTGAGCTCATTGACCTGAAATATAATCAGAAGGCATCCTTTGCAGTAACCTCCGTGAAATGCTGCATTGCTGTAAATAAAATCCAGGGCTTATAGTACTGAAAATGCCATGAAACATGGCAATAGCCATCTGACAGTGCTCATTTTCCTATTTGACAAGAGGATCAGGAACACATCTTTAAGTAGTCGATAGAAAACTCAGAGGTAGCAGCATATCAGTAACTGTCCAAAACTTTTAGGGAGGTCATATATATATATTTCCTCAGGTTTCATATTTGGTTGGTAGAAGCAGCAAATGCTCTCACAACTAATTCCATTCATTGGGAAAGAAGAACAGAAAGAAGATGGAATGGAAAAGAGCAGCATCAAAAGTGCCAGCACCAGGAAAAGATAAAACCAAATCAGTATTCAAATTACATGCATGTCTCAATTTTGCTTTGTTATTGTGTCACTATTTTGAAAAGCCCAAATTATGCTCATAAAAACTTAAGCTATCCATACATATGTATGAAAGTATTCAGCTTCAGCAGGGTTGAGACAGACAAATCTGGTAGTAGGTTTCTTTCCAGGTTGTGAGAAGCAAATAATAATCAAGTGTAGTTGAGTTCTGTGAGATATTGGGTCCTGGAACCACCTTCTTTGTCTTGGTTCTTCTCCAAGAGACAGGGAAGAGTATGAATGTATTTCGCTGTCCCATCTGGGCACTCGTTCCAGTTTTCAGTGAAGATAGTGGCAAATTGTCATTGAATTCAATGCATGGGACCAAAGTCTTCGTTAATATCCTGCTACAGTAATTCATACTTGCCCACAGTGCCTAAAACACGTTCCTCAGGAGTTAGAAGATGGAATAGTTCATGTAGGATAGCTTTTACAAATGCGAAAATTCCATACATGTTGCGTCGTAAAGTTATAATGGATATTTTGTAAGTTAGGACATAAACCCCATCTCACATTATCTAGTATGTCTGGGGTCTGCTGGGTGCCTCTGGGTGCATATTTCTCAGAGCTATGGCCTCCAGTTGTCATCTCATTTAGGATGGCTCGCACTGTCCTCCCATCTTCAGGCTAGGACTTGAGTTGCATTAACAGGGATTTAACAGATCTAAGTAGATCTGGCATGTTTAATCTCTTTAAGGCTATAAAATTAGTAACCAGAGATTCAACACTGTCATATTTGTTCAGTTAAAAGGTATTTTAGAGAAAGTACCTCTTAAAAACATTCTTCATATATATGTGTGTGTGTGTTTATCTTACCTGATACACAACCATCTTCCAAATAGAGATTCTTCTTGCAGACCAGTTGAAGAGCCTCCTTCTGTGCCAGAGCACAGGGACTGTCCACCCCCTTCTCCTCAGAAGCCTTTCTTACATTTCAGTGTTCTCTTCTCTAGATCTTCAATGTACAAAACAGTTTTATCACACCACCTTAGAAGAATGTTATTCACTTATATTTACCCCAGGTATTTGCCACCAGAGTGCTTATCTGAAGAGTGCTGTTTTGTTGTATGCTCATTTTTCCAATAGTTTTCATTTACATATGATCACTGAAATTGTTCTACAAAGTCTTAAAATCCAGATGTACAATGACCTCCCCTTAGTGTGTGTGCAGGTAAAAATCTGTGCTCGTAAACTGGTTACAAATCAGTTCTTGTAGCATAATTTCATATGAGCACTACATCCCTCACAAAGACTAGTTAGAATTTCTTGGTATTTACTTTATTATGTCTAGGACTTGAATCTTTTGCCTGGTACAACTTCTGCTCAGTGAGTAACATTTTTATGTATTTTTGTTTTATTTTTGTGTGCTAGTATCCAGGACACTGAGTCACAGATCAAGATCCCACCGAGCTGTACAAACACAGATCATACAGACAGTACCTGCCCTAGAGAGCAATATTTTAGAAGGGATTTTATAAAAATAGAATTAAAGTTTACCAAAAGGCCTGAGAAGGCAGCCCATTTATACACCTGCAGCAATTACATTTTGGCAGCATACTCCTGAGATGTACTTACCTTTGCAGAACTTCCTCGCTGTGATGGAGAATGTGGATAATAAGGGACACATCTGCATTGTCTCCTCAAAACCGCTCACCTTTGAAAATAAAGTGCAAGGGTATAATAAGACAATAATAATATTTAGCAATTCTGTAGCTCTTCACAACTTCCAAGGACTACAAAACATTCACTGATTAATCCTCACAACACCCCAGTGAGGAAGGCAAGTTACCTCTACCATGTACATCTTCCTGGCAAGGCAATATTGTCCCCTGCAGTGTATCATCCAGCACTTTCTCCACAGTGGAATAAATCTCACCTTGAAGGAAGGTGCAGTTTTTTCTTTTTTTTTTCTTCAGGATATTCACCCTAAACTTCCCATTCCGTAAAAATGGGAAAAGGTTATTCACATGGAAACATATTACAGACAGCCTAAAATATGGGCTAAAATGTGCTTGTTTAAAGCATTTATGTCTGATAGGAGAAAACTATGGAAGCACATGCTACAGAAAATAAAAAGTAAGAAACAAGTGCAGATTAAGATGACTAGAAATAATATGTCAGTGACACCCATGTCACCAAAAACTAGAAGACTGATGATCTTTGTGACTGAAAGGAAGCAAGTGGGCGGTGAGAGCAGAAAAGGGCTGTCAGCCATGAAGATAATCTTACAAGGACCCACGCTTTAGATTTCCAAAGCTGAGTAAAGAAGTAAGTCACACCGTTCCAAATGAAATGAGTAGAATTTGCATGTATCTCAAGTCAAAATTGCATATGGAAAGAGATTTCACATAAAACATAGTATGACATGGAGTATTCACAATGGACAGCATCAAGTAGAGACGACAGATGCTGAAGGCAACTGGTGAGCAAATACCCAAGTTAAGATGTCTTTGCTGTTTACTTTTCCCATTCAAACTGATCAGATGAATTAACTTGTAATTGAGGGTTTGAGTCTACCCCCTTTAACCTGCTTTAACAGAAACAAAAAAAAAAGAAAAAGAAAAAGAAAAAAGAGAAGATAACTGGAGATGACTGACTTTCCTAGCTTGTCCACTTTCACTTCAACTCTGTTCTTACAACATTGCCATTTTTAAAATATATTCAGTGATGTGGCTTACATGGGTAAGTGGAGTTCATCTGCTTCTGATTTGGACACTACAGTGTCACATGTTGTGAATGCTGAACAGATGGTTATACCTATGATTTTATTTGTCACTGCATCAGGACTCCTCGGTCTCCTCTTCCTACAAACACCTTAAGGGTCTTCTCCATGCTGTCTCATATGTGAAAGGCAAAGGATTCACAGCTTCTTACTCTTCTTTCTTTTTCCTTCAGAAGATCCATTTCTGTTGAAACCTCTAAGAGAAGTTGCCCAGTGTTTGAAAGCCAGGGCAACAGTCAGTTTGAGAGCTTTGAATCTACTTTATAGAATTCAAGGAAAAGTAGCAGAAATTTATAAAAACAGTAACAAGTTTATTAAATGTATATATTTGACTGCTTTCCCTAACTTTTATAACTGAATTGTCTTAGACTGCAGCCCCCAGTTTTGATTAGAGACTTGTAATATAAATATTCAATAATAACAACCATAATAAAAATGGGTAACATAGCTCCACCCCTTCCTTCAGGAAAATTTTATTCCACTGAATGATTGCAAAGTAGCCCCAATTTTAAGTGCCTCTGCTTCCATCTTCAGCATATTTCTTAGGAAGATTAGAATATTCTCCCCTGTTCTGTGATGAATTAACTGTGTTTGGTCGTATTTTTTGAGGGGGGCAGGGGGAATTACCATATCACTATATGCACAAGAGATCAAATGTATGATTAAAAATATTTATAATACTGATGTGGAAAAGAATGATATGTTAAACAGATAAGCATATAATAATGCATGTCTTACCCATAAAATTTAATTTATCCCTTGGGCAGGGCATAAACTTTGCTCAAGAACAACATGTTTTCCATCTATAGATTGCAGAGCTAAACTGCTTAATTTTACAGCAAATTGATCACTGCTGTAATATTTCAGGAGCAAAATGATCCTCAACAGTCAGTTCAGTTTCAAAAGCCAAAATTTATAGTTCTGTTTCTGATTTAGTGATAAGGTTTTTTAACATATTGGGCATTTCATCACTTTCTATCGGGAGTCAGCGTTGAACCAACAAAGAAATATTTTTTGAAATCAACAACAACAACAATAAAAAAAGGAACATAAATAATATACATCCAACTGACAGAAGAGTTTAATATTCCCTTCAGACTGGTAGGAAATTACTCAGATTCCTGTCCTTGTAAACATGTGTCCTGGCCCGTACAGGGGATGTGCTGTACTGCCGCATGGCTGGAATCACGCAGACTCCAGAGCCCAACTGCCTTCCTGACTGCTAAGGAAACTATTTCATTTATTTTCCCAAGTGGCTAAACTTCATTTTACCCAATGCAAATAAAATTTAGTAGATCTAAAGTTATTTGACACTTTTGATATGTTTAAAATAAATGTAGAGAGATTTAATGATGTGAAAGTTCATGACTCAGTAAAGATTGCTCCCTAGCTGGGGTCTTAGGATAGACACCTATAAAATCAAATTATTATAATCACAGGAGTCATGAGAAAAAAGTAGGCCCTGCTGAGCTCTATTCACAGAGTTTTTGCATTCATTATACTCCTTCTAGTTATGAAACAAAGGGACGAGGTAGGCTGAAATCTCAAAAGGTTTTATCAAGTAATTCTTTGCAGCAGCATTTTGTGATTACTACAGTGAATTTTTAGAAATCCGATTCATATGCCAAGAGAAGAGGAAAAAGACACGTCTTCTTCATTACCTCAACGTGGTAGTAAATGCTCATTTTTGAACAATAACCCCCAAAATTATGGACACTGGAAAAATAAAAGCAAATGCATGGATTATATTTGTTCCGTTTATCAGAGGGTGTTATTCAGCTACCTCTGGAGCAAGTTACTGAGAAAAATATCCAACTTAAAGACATTATGTGTGATGCAAAGGTCAGGTTTTAAAATACTAACTCCCACTGACTGATGTTGTGTATGATTTAGGAGACAAATAGCTTTAAAAATCCTCCTTAAACATACATATATCCCCCATCCATTTTGATACCTAATCAGCAATACTGTGTGGTTATATTTTGGCGAGTGGCACATATTTACACACAGGAGAACATGTATATGGCTGTTTTATAATCAAGAAGATTATTTCCCAAAGCTGCTATTGCGTTTATGCATATATCTGCACACTGACCTGGGACACGCTGAACGGAGACACAGTAATTAGGTCATTTGCCTGGGCCTGATATTTCTTTGGAGGCTTAAAGGGTAAAATGTCTCTGTGCACAGTGCAGAGTATGATGGTATATTTTTCGTGTTTGCACTTTGTAATAAAAACAAGAGAAAGGAAAGGATCAAATGCCAACATTTTTTGTGAGGAAAACAATAATTATGGGTGCATATTTCACCTGCAATTATTTACAACTGGAGTTTAGATCAGGGAGATGTCTAAATCCTTGATGGAAGCTCACAGTCGGCAATGCAGACGCTTTGTCTGGCCACAGTCTGTTTGGCTGAATGGGATTATGCAGGGGAAGAAGATGCCAAGCATGCTGGCTCCCTTGAAAAACTGAGGCAAAAGATTTCAGCTACAGGCTCAACTGATTTAAATGCATATGTTCTTCTTCAGTCAGTTATACCCATTAGTTGGCCGAGCATGGAAACCCTCCCCACATTTCTGCTAATAAGCACTTATGCAAATAATTTAGAAACATGGGTCTATATCCTCAACTTGTGCAGTTTTACTGAGAATAATGGATAAAAGGTGATTTATGTTAGCCAATATTTCAAATGCATTTTCTAAGGCACAAAATTCAGCTTTGGAAATACATGCAAGATTTCTAATGGAAGAATGCACTAGAGGTTATCAATCTTCTTTTAATTACGGAGTTAAGTATAGGAAATCCTTTATCAATCAGTTGCAATTAAAGAAGAACTGTCTGTGGACAATTTAGTAGATTTGTTTTACTTTGCATCATCCTCGTCAGGTGGTTTTCTCATAAAATCCCCTTTTCATGTGTTAAGTTTTGCAATTGTGCTCAAAGACCCGATCAGTTCTCCTGCAACTGGGTGCTATAGAAATCCATAGTAAGAGACAGCATGAACGAGTGTAAAATCTGGGCTGTGTTCAAATTAGCTCCGTGTCCACACGCTCAGAATTGTCCATTTACAAATAGCCTTACAAAAAACCATAAACACATGGGTGGTCATAAATCATGTACCGTAATTATGCTTGCCAATGAATGTCCAGCAAAATATTTTAATGAATGTTTGCATTTGTAATGACAGTGTCTGCACCCAAATCTCAAGGGGAAAATCAGGTGAAATTGCTGCATGCCGAGCGTACAATTTGAAATACAAAATACATATCAAGTCCAGGCTCTTATGAAAATGGGTTCACACTTGCTTAGGTTCGTGAACCCTAAGGAAACATTTCAGTGAACTAGATCACAGTTTTGAAGGTGCCATCCCAAACCTAGTTTCCTATCAGAGACGTTTTCTGTGTTGTAACAGAAGTAAGTACAGGGTTAGCTCCCCATTACCTTTTCCCTCTTTCATGCTTTTGTGCATTTCTTGGGTTCTTCAGTTCCCTCCCGCTGTATTTCAGGCTGTGTGCTCTCCTCGCATGAAATCCTCTCTGTCTATATCCCTGTTATTATTCCCTCTAAACTTTCTTTGTTACCTGCTCTGTCTCCTATTATTTCTCCTGTGTCATCAAAAACTGACTCTGTACAGTCTGCCAATTAGCCTTTGTCTGTCAGCACATTCATCAGCATCCTGAAGAGTGATGGTGAATGGCAGAGCATGGAAGTGCTATTTGATATGCAGCTGTGTGTCCTTGCACATAGATATACCATTACTGATGAAGTGGTAGGATGTGGCTTACATTTCCTAGAGACAAAACTTTTGGTAAGAAGCAGATACAATTAGTAACAAATGAAAAAGAATTAATTAAAAGAGAAGCTGTTTCAAAACGGACAGCCAAGTGTGCAGAACTTCCTGCATTTAAAATAGACTATTATGAATATGGACCTCCTATGTATGCAAAATAAAAAAGCCTGACATAGATATTTCCAGGAAACAAAGAGAATTAACGGTGTAATCTGATATTACATACCTGCAAGTGAGTAATGCAAATAAAGCTGCTTCTGTACTTGTTACAGGGAAAATAATATGACTTTGGTATAAAACACGCATTGCATTCTTTTGTGGAAATATATAAGTATGCATTATTCAAAATTCAAATATTAATGATCACATAAATATTCTATGATCTTGGCTATTACTTTCAGAACAAACATTTTAATTTTAAGATGTCATATTTGTAAAAGCTGTATTTTGAGTAAGAAAGAGAGAGAGAAAGACAGAGGCAGACCCTTTTAAAGGTGTCTCAGTGTCTTGCCATGGTATCTTTGCTTAGCAAATACATGGCACGTTTAAATTTCTTTTAGCTCTACAACGTTCACCTGCTTAAACATTTACAATACTACTATTGAAAAAAAAAGTATAGGAAGAAATAAAAAGCAAATGCCTAAGTGTGTGTTTGGATGAACTGTGGATGTCTGAAAGTGCATGCTGGTAGGTAGAATTAGATTTATGAGGCTGGGTTTATGTGCGTAAGCTTTAGAGCAAACTTCAAGGGTATGTATGACCAGAGCAGTGGGATTATATGAGTAGCCTATAAAACTATATCCTCCTATCACTACATCTTTGCTAAGAGATGTTTCCAAATTAATCAGAAAGGAAAGCAAAATAATAAATTATAAAATATTAAGCACAAATGAGACTTTTGACTTGTCTAGACAGTCTGGATCAGATTTTCAAAGGAAAGGTATATGAAAATTTTATTCATGCCAAAAGTCAGCTTTTGTATATGCAAATGGGTAGTTATTACAAATGTTGTAAGTGGATTTCCAGATATTATTTCAATATCAGCCTGCCAGATCTGAATGAGCTAGATTTTCCAAGTACTCAACACATGCCCTTGCAGCCAGATTCCCAGAATCGCTCAGCAATGGTATCATGGTGGGGTGGGATCTATGAAGCACTTTGAAAAAGCTGGCTCTTACTTATTTAATTAAATAGAAACAAAGTGTTTATGGAAATCTTGAGTTCATTGTGAGTAATAAACATATAGAAACTGGCCCTTAGGTGTTTTGAAAATTTGCATGTAAGTCTTACATCTATTAATATTTGTTGATCCTGATCAGTTCCCAGGGCTACCTGAGGAATGAGTGCCTTGCAGATTTTTATGGTGGGACCTTGAACCCTTTGAGGGTCTGGAGCACCTGGTGAGGATCGCTCCATTGCTTTCCTGTGAAGCACATCAGGTCCCAGCTGCACAAACTGGCATGGCAGAGAGAAAGCCCAACCTAGTATTTCTCCTGGAAGGTATTTAATCATTCTCATCGTTCTTGGCTTCTGCTGCTGGAGTGGGGGAATACAGGCTGCAGCTTCCCCACAAGCACAGGCGAGCGGGGGCACGCTCCCTACCAGTGATGCAGTAGCTGCTGTGCGTTTAATCCTTGAGGTCCTGTGCCTGGTCACAAGGAGCCAGAGTGCTGGGCATCAAGCTGCCTGGGCAGCCCCCTGCTTCTTCAGTTCTCTCGATTGTGCGTAACACAGCACGAAGATCATTAGCGCAGAAGACACTGACGTGTTGTCTTCTGCCCACTATTTCATTTACTTAGTTGTAAAAATACAATCCACAGTCTCACTTTATATTTAGAAATCATTATGCTTCAAAAGCTTGTTTTATTATGGCTTTCTTGATCAGTATTTATTTGTTTGCACCCTTAGCATCACCATTTACTCGTGGTAGGATACAGTGTGCTTTGAAAGCATTCTCCGGGAGGAAGAAGCCATTTTGAGGAGCTTAGTGGAGGCTCTGATTTTCAAAAGAGTTGGGATTTAGTTGGATGTATAAAAGAATATCTAATTAGCGCACATATCTGTCACAGTGATAAACAGGGATAGTTACAATCATTTGTATGCACAGAGGCAAGAAGTCACTTCTAATACTGTTAAAAATATTGAAAAGTCGATCTCAGGAAGGTTTTCACGGGGGCCAGGGGGACTATTTAAGAAACAAGATGCCTGGAGAAAGATGTATTAGAATAAGATTTTATGACAGCCTGTGCATATAGATACCACTCAGACTTTGGTGACCACAGCAGTTACAACAGGCTGGGTATAAACTGGGTGTTTGGCACACAGGTCTGCCTTTGGCAGCGCAGAGCTGGAACAAGCCTAGGAGCTGTGGGAGGCTCCTGCAGGTTCCCTGTGGGAGGCTCCTGCAGGTTCCCTGTGGGCTCCGTGTCTTCTCTTCACGTTCCTCCTGCCTTGGTCTTTTTGGATAAAGTTCAATCCCCTGCACAATGGGG
The DNA here is from genome assembly GCA_034782735.1 of Sagittarius serpentarius. NCBI lineage: Eukaryota > Metazoa > Chordata > Aves > Accipitriformes > Sagittariidae > Sagittarius > Sagittarius serpentarius. The sequence continues at coordinate 24,157,936 of JAVKLA010000010.1, forward strand.
ATAGGCCCTGAGCTCCACAGGCCCCAAGACGATGTTTGCTTTGCCTTGGGTGAGCATCTAGGCTGCACCCAGGTAACGAACGCCTACAACTGAAGAAAATAGTGAAGTTTTCAGTTCTGTCCTGCTTTTCTGGAGAAACAATTGTCCTCATCTCAGCATGCTTCTTTTTGCCATGTTTGTGTTAACTGTGAGGTTTTCACTTATTTGCTTATAATTCTGTGCCTTTCTGTTTGTCTGTGCAGAGAATGTGTGCATATTATGCCATATTTTATGTTACTGAGCATGTTTCTATTTCTTCATAGAATCATAGAATGGTTTGGGTTGGAAGGGACCTTAAAGGTCATCTAGTTCCAACCCCCTGCCATGGGCAGGGACACCTTCCACTAGACCAGGTCACTCAAAGCCCCATCCAGCCTGGCCTTGAACACTGCCAGGGAGGGGGCATCCACAGCCTCGCTGGGCAGCCTGTGCCA
>JAVKLA010000010.1:24158580-24182597 GCA_034782735.1 Sagittarius serpentarius
CGGAGCCTTCTCTTCTCCAGGCTGAACAACCCCAACTCTCTCAGCCTGTCTTCACAGCAGAGGTGCTCCAGCCCTCTGATCACCTTGGTGACCTCCTCTGGACTCGCTCCAACAGGTCCATGTCCTTCTTATGCTGGGGGCCCCAGAGCTGAATGCAGTACTCCGGGGGGAGGCCTCACCAGAGCCGAGTAGATGGGGAGAATCACCTCCCTCGACCTGCTGGTCACACTTCTCTTGATGCAGGTCAGGACATGGCTGGCTTTCTGGGCTGTGAGCGCACATTGCCGGGTCATGCTGAGCTTCTTGTCAATGAACACCCCCAAGTCCTTCTCCGCAGGGCTGCTCTCAATCCACTCGTCGCCCAGCCTGTATTTGTGCTTGGGATTGCCCCGACCCGTGTGCAGGACCTTGCACTAGGCCTTGTTGAACTTCATGAGGTTCTTCATCTTCCTTTACGTAGTTTACAAATTCTTGGCAGAAATCCCTATCAGCCAGCGACTGGCTAGCAGAAATAAGAAATGCTTCTTGTATTTGCTCTACAGAGAAGTGTTGGTTAGTGTCCTCTATCAAATGAGCAATCAGCATACTGATAGCAGGAATTTTTTATTGCTTAATGCTGCCAGGTCTAAAACTAGACTTCAAATTTGCAGGAATAATTCTTCAGCCAGTGGGGCTGACTTCTTGTTCATGTTGTGAGCATGTGAAACTGCTGCTGACCAAATGGTGCTCAACAGGGTCACACCTCAAGGATGCAATTCATTTTCCTTATAATTACTATTCCATTCTTAGAGCCTGGCCAGTCTCTTTAAAGACAGTTTATCTGCAGGTTCAATAAAACCACTCAAAACCACCAAAGAAGTAACCTTCAGAAGCTTGGCAGGACCACAGGCAAGATGGGGGGAACTACAGCTCTCCTAGTGGGTGGCTTCCTGTTAGCAGCTCTTTGTTGGACATGCAGTTGACGGCAAATCTGCTCAGCAGAAAAGGACAGTGAGAGGTGTACAGCGGTCACCAGATTCTTTAACTGATTTACAAGCTTGAAGTTTGTATTAGGATTGCTGTAATCCGCTTTAGGTGCACAAACGGGCAGCTTGGTCTGCTCAACACTAGTCAGGGGAACTGAAAGTTCGGGAAGATTTCTTACAGTATTTCAAATGACAGAAGCTTGCCGGGAGCGGCTGCTGCTGGGAGCTTTCACTCACATCCGAGTCGGAAGGAAGAAATAAAGTCCTTCCACTCGTGAATCTCTCTTAAAATCCTCTGGGGTGGGTTGTGGTCTGGTCACTCGTACCTGACTCACATATAAATTCAAAAGTACTTGAGACTGAATATCAGGTTTTGACCCTTCTATTGTCTTCTTTAATTCTGATGCCATTGGCTTCTTCCAGACCAGATTTATGCGATACATTGGATTTCTCTACAGCAGGCAGCATACAATTCTGCCTTACATTTTACCTTTGCATTTTCATCTCCTGTAATTCCTTCTGATACCTTTCACCACATGATCTTCAGATAGGATTTGTATTTGCTCTTGGGCTGTTTCTACTGTCCTACATATGTCAGTAACTTTTTGCAGAGTCAGACTATCTTCCCTGAAGAATTTTCTATTGTCATCACTTCTGAGCCCCACTACAGTTGCTGCTCCTGTTAATTCCCTTAAAAAGATATTCATTATGTGTCACCAGCAGGTCTGTATTGCACTGGCTATCCTCCATGTGCTGCTTATAGCTTGCTTTGGCACACAATATAAAACATATTTTCTGGACATAAAAATCATACGACTTCTTGGGTGATAGCTCACATACATAAATACAGATATTAAAATCTTAATTTGCTATTATCTGGTTGTTTGTGTACTGCTATGGAGATACTCTTTGTTAAACTTTGAAAATACTAAGCATTTGGTATAATAGCTGTTATTTTCCTTACTCCTCAAAACAAGTACATGCATTGCATTCTTTATACATTTCTGTGCACCTGCTTTTCAGCCTAGAATTGTAACACAGTACATTATAGAAGAGAGATTTTCATAGACACAAATGGGAATTAAGTGTCCAATTCAATTGACTTCTAATTGGAGTTGAACAACTACAAAGCCTTTGAAGAACTCTGCTACACTGAACCTCTTAATTTAGCCTGAACCTGTTTGTTGATGAAAATCCCAACTCCAAGGCAGCAGTAGGGAAAGGTTTCCTTTTGCTCCAGTAGCCACATTATCATTCACAAAACATCCAAGGAGTTTGGTCTCAGCACAGTTCATAGCTGACTGAGAAACAGACTTATTCTAATTTTTTACCTTATGGTCAAATAATGTAGAAATGTTGTTTCTAGTTAGCAGGAAAATCAAACCTTTCTCTCTGCTTTAGAAAACAAATTATTATATGTTTCTTTATATGCTTTCCTTTTACTAAAAATCTCCTTGTTTTGTAGTGGAAATGGACAATTTCTTACCTAAAGTGGGGATATTTTGAGTAAAAAAAAATTTTTAAGTTATTTCTTCAAATGATAATTGTACATATTATACATACCTTAATAAAATCCAATTGCCTATTAAAATAATTATAGAAAGTTTTGTAACTTTTCCCAATTCTTTTTGATCTGTAATCTTCTCAATACATATACAAACATTTAATATATTATAAAAACAAACATCAAAACCAAAACTGTTACTAGTGAGGAGTCAAAGCATGAATATAAAAGGGAAGTATATTTTGTGTGCTCTGATGATGAAAAGATGACCAGTATTTTAGCGATTCTGGCTTAAGTCACAGAAGATTTCCTAAAACAAGGATATGACAGAAAACACATTTTTTCAGCATTATCTCTTGTTGTTCTCTCAAATCCTTCGTATGTCACAGCATTGTTTTAGGACAGCTTCGTGTTTGCTTTCATTTCTATTAATTTGGTACCTGAGGTGGTGGTGCAGTGGTTGGTTATCAGGTGCTGTGTTCAGTTCCTGAAAAAAAGGCAGTCCTCCTTGGGTTGATAATACGTCTGGCATCTCCACATGTACATCAAATGCATATTTTACTTTCTTCCTTTGTATTCCACGTATACTGCAGCAGATAAGACTAGACAAATGCACTTTCATTGACAAAGACTCACAGAATGCTTTGGGGTGGAAAGGATATTTGGTGATGGTATCTTGCATAGTTTGTCCCCTCTGCACCATGGCGGGATTGATTGCTTTATCACTAAATGATCCCTGATGGATGAGTATTGGGCCTAGGCATCAGTTAAAAGTGAGGATGATAACTCAGTTTTACTGATGCCACTGAAAGGGGAAGTTAATCTATTAAATTGTTTAGAAGTTTTACAATTTCCCATAAAGTGTTTAAAGCAGAGCTTCTCAACCTTTGCCACCGCATGACCTACTCTTTCTTCTTATCCTCCTTTTTATCCATGCATATAGCATGGAATTAACCTGGTGGCCTCCAGTATAGCATTGAGGGAGGCAAGGTGATTCTTCCCCCTGTTAAGGACATAAAGGACCTCATATACAGATCAAAAGGAATGGGGAGATTTGTTATAAGAGTTACAAATTATAGGGGCTAGGAATCTGAGGTAGTTTGTGTCACATCTAATGTCAGGGCTTGGACAGCACCTCTATGGGATCATGGTCTTGGATCCTTGCCTGAATCAGGGTGCGCTCCCAGGTTTGCTCTCATCTGCATGAGGTTCCTGCAAGACACCTCCTTGTGCATGCCTGTGTGGCCTTTAACAGCCCTGGGCATGACTGTCCAGCCTGGCACGCTCAGGAGCTCAGGGTAGCATCTGCATTGGGAGCAGACTCCTCTGCACCCAGAAACATCTATCCAAGTACTTTATAGGGCTGACTGGCTGGCACGTGGGGTGACAGAGTCACACCAGCCCAGTCCAGTTGTCCTGTGACAGGGAGGAACAGAGTGAGAACTGGGCCTTTTGGCGACACAGTTTCTTCCCTGGGACGATGTTGCTCTGTGCCACCTCAAAGGCAATGCTTGTGCAAAGCCACCCCAGCCCCAGAATGATAAGGCACAGGGACAGATGCAAATGAGAGAAAATTAGAATAAAAGAAATTAATATTTGATGCATACAAGCAAATGCACATAAATATAAATAAGTTTTTATCTAAAATCAAATAGTTTTTCCCCAGAGTGAGTGAGCTCTATTTGCTGCTTGGGATGTGCTGTCACTTGTGAAGACGATTGTAGAGCCCCTCCAATTACAGGACGGGCTTTTACCCACGCCGGTGCCACCCATTTTCCCACTGTGTCTAATGTTGATTAGGAAGGTCTCTGAAAGCTCAGCAGAGGAAAAAGCTAGAGGACAGAATTATAATAATGCAGAAAGACAAAGATACAGAAGAAAGGGAATGGATATTATCAGCACGTTACATTTTTGTGCAAGAAGTCATACAGTATTAAGCTGTTTTGAATAATGCAACTGACAACTGTCATGAAGAAAATTTGCCAGTCTTGGACTCCACCCCAAAGCATCCAATTTAGTTCACATCTGACATAAATGCAAACATTTGTTTGAAACAGGTCAGGGATGAGATTCATCAGAAATTCAGTTATACTGGGAAACCAACGGAAGAGTACCCTGCTGTTTGAAGATCAGTGAGAATTGCCACAGAAAAGTTACCTGATTTGCCAGCAAGTTACCTGATTGCTGTTTCCCCTATTAACCAGGTTAGAAAGGTTTTCAGAGAAGATGCAAATTGAATAACGAAAAAGTGAGAAGGTATTTAAAAATAAACATACAAGCCAAACAGTTGACTGTTGATGGGATGGTGTAGTAGAGGATGGATCATTCAGACAGATAATGGTCACAAACCAAAGCTCCTCTGTGGATAGTTTGTCGTCTTAATGAGCTGAGCAGGCCTTATCTAACATGTGCTTAGTTATCACTAGCAGTGCAGGATTAGGTCAATTAATAGAGCTATCTGGGTATTTTTTTGCCTGAACAGGTTTTCACTGGAAATTGCTGATTATTTAAACCAATTTATTGTGTGGAAATGTGTCAGTTTTGAATAAGTGTTTGTCAGGAAGATTTCTTGAGTTTCAAGAAGATTTTCTGGTCAAAAGCAAAATAAACCTCAGAACCAACGGTAGGTAAGACACTCACTGGCAACGGAAATGCAAGTTCAAATGCCTCCATGATGTTGCTTGGTTGTTAAAATTCATCTGTTGTAGGTTCTCCTTCCACAAAGCAAATAAAGAGAGAAAAATTAACTAGAAGTCAGAATATTTGGAGTATTTCTTCCAGCACAGAAAGTATCAGACCTTTGCATTCTCTGGTTACATCGTGGTGAGAGGCGACTGCTGTCCATGCACTGATTTCAATTCTCCTTTGTAAAGCTTGCTGCCCAGTCTGGACTTCACAAGAAGAAAGAAGACACTGTCAAACAGCCACTTTCTGAGGTTCAGAAAAGAAAAAGATTTGTTCCTGATTTTGTTGCCAGGTCAAGCAGAAATCTGGTGCTGTTATTCCCCTCTCAGGAGGCTAAGAGGTGTGCTAATGGATCCAGGAGACCACAGTGCTAAGTTCACTGCAATTAACGCTCTGTCCACGAGCACGCGCTGGTCAGATACGTGGGAGGCAGGCAATACTCCCTCATCACATTTATGTCAACAGCAACCACCAGCTCTTACAATTCCCCTTTCCATCCTTGCAGTGGCCAACACGCGGGTGAATAATTGTGAATAATTTTAAAAATATCAATGTTTGGGAACATATTTCTGCCATTTCCAGTGATGAGGACACAGAGGCATTTTGTCCTCCTCCTCCGCCAGACACGGGCTTCCTTCTTAAGGGGAACCAGATAGCGCTGGTCCATTCCCATGGGCACCACTGAAACTCCTGCGTGTGTTGAGTGTTGCCTTGGAGAATATCTTCTTAAGTTTGAGCTTACTAAATTGATATAAGTGGGACACTCTTTTGGAATGGTAATTTTGCTTTCTGAACTAGCATATATTTGATCTCTGTATCAATACTTACCCACAGATCATCAGTGCACTGGGGAAACGTGGGATCTTCAGAAACCGTCTTTAAGCAGCGATAACAAAATCAGAATGATGGTCACTGTTCAGGGAGCAAACCAACCTTCACTTCAGAGTAAACATACTGGAAAAATAAATAAAAATGTCTAAATAACTAACATTGTTAGCTCAAAGCCTCAATTCATCCTTTGCAGACCTCCAGATTACTCAATGGAGAAAAGGAGTAAGAATCGATAGAAATGACAATAAATAAATTTATGGAATAAGATATGGTTCAGATAAAGTAAAACTCTCACTGCAACTTTACCTCAAACTGAGCAGAACCTTTTTCAAGTTTCAGAAAAGTTTGAATAATTTTTTCTAGAAGTGAATAAAATTTCTGCTGTTTCTTTATTCCCTGATTCAAGTGGAGATTTTAAACAATATGGTGAGCAAAATGTTATAAGTAACAGAGAACATGAAAGGACATCAAAGGTTCAGGGAATGAGGGAAGAGTCTGAGATTCAAAAGATCAGCTCAGTTTGAAGCACTATTCCTGAGCTGCTTAGAGACTGGGCAGAATAATTCATTACTGAAACCTTAATTTCCTTTCAGCCCTTATTTATTTAGAATGTAAGAGAATCTGGCTGCAGAGAGGGGTGCACTGAATCCCTTACTACTATTGTAACAAAACAACAACAATAGTAATAATAGCTGGTTTTTGTCTCTGTGCGGCAATCCGAACTTTGCACTCTCAGGCTTAGAGGGTTATTTTCTTCTATGTATACAGCTTTACAATTATTCACTAGACTTGCAGATTAAGTGCCCAGCTCATTCCTACGTGCTCTGATATTTCCACACACTCAAATCAGATAAACAGTTACAAAATTCTGACTCAGCACACATTCAGAGTTAGAAGTTTTAACTCAGCCTGAACCCGTAAACCTTTTGAATTTTCCCCCTAGAATCAAAGGAAATGAAATGCTGATGCTATTCGGTATTTATAGTTTTTGGCTGACAGATAGCTGCAAGGCACAGCGCTTGGTACTCACACACTGAACACACTTTTGTTCCCTTCAGTTCGGTGGCTTCATCGTCTGCGCCTCTTCCCCTCAGTGCTGACGGTGCTTTTGGACTGTGCTTGCTACCTCTATCCTGCCGTCGCGGTCTGAAAAACTGAATACACCATACCAAATTTTCATTTTTGCTCAGGGTATGAGCATTTCTCTTGCAGGAAGTACAAGGCACTCTGGGACACCAGGTCTGCTGGCATCCTGGCAGCAGTCTCCAGGGAGGCCAAGTGTGTGCTCCTGGCACCCATGCCATTAGAGAGCAGTCAGCACTGCTTCCCATAGCCTCACCTATCATCTGGTTCTCTGCCATGTTTAATAGGCTTTGTCTGGTTCGGGGCAAACCCCATTAGGCATGAAAAGGCAGAGCTATGTGAAGGAACTTGCACTGACAGCCTGTTAAATGAGTAAGATTCTGCAGGATAGGGGGATTCAGCTGTTTTGGAAAAAAATATACACGCACAGACACACATTTTACATTTTTTTTCTCTTTTTTGTCAGTATAAAAATAGGATCTCAGTTTGCTGAATGTATTCTTAGCTGCACTGTGCTATCATTCATTGCTAACACTGCAATTGCTGTTTTCTCTGTGTTGGCCCAACCACGTGAAATAATACTCCTGTGGCATTGTAAACCATGTACCTTTTGCCATGTCTTCTGATACTTCAATTCTACAGAATTACACAAATACATCCTGTCAAAAAAATACTCTTGGAGTTGCAGCAATTAATCATGCAGGTGGTCAGTTATAACTCCAAGAGTTCACTTGCACACGCAGGAGTTCTGCCTCTTCCGCAGGTCTAGCTCAAGTCCCGCGCAGCCTTGCAGCTCGAGTCACAGCTAGTTTCATCCACGATCATCAGGCTTGGATGTTTAATATGAGAAAGAAGTGTGAGAATGACAAAGTAAAAGCGTATAGTTACAGATGTGTAGTTTAAATAATTTAAGCATCACATGCTGGTGATGTGAATCTAAGGCAGCTTTTGCACTTGTAATTTCTTTACAAAAAATGTTTTCATTTCTCTTTCACTTAAACCCATGGATAATGGAAACTCAGGTTTTGCTGAGTTTTCCTGTGCAGTGAATGGGATAAGTGTGTGTGAGTCTGGCCACAACTCCCAATGATAGTGAGAGTCTTGAGAAAAAGGGTCCTTTAAGTGCATTTCTGTTTCTACAGATCTTGTCACCAACACTGCACGCAGCTGGTGTAGTTAAGATTAGGACTGCAATTATTTTTTGCTGACTCTGTCAGTTTGAGTTTTTCTAGCAGAATTTCTCTAGAGGGCAGTAAGGATTCAAAGCTGCCTCAGTATAAATATATATATATTTTATAGAAATGACAGATCATCTTTGCATGGCAGTAAAGGTTACAAGAGTGGGTGCACATGTTGCAGTGTAGGGTAGAACAGCTAAAAGCACATAAAGCATACTGTACACTCTTCCTTCTCATAACATCACCCAGGCTGATATTTCATTGCACATTTGTATTCTAAATTACTCAAAGTATTCTGCTTTTAATCTTGATGGGAAAGGGCCTTTTTGTTAGGCAAGATTCAGTTCAGATTAGTGGACGATATGATAACAGGGAAACAAACTGGAAAAATAAGTCGAAGGTCCAAATGGAAACCTTTGGTTAACACCCTGCAGGGCTGAGACTAGAATTGCTTCTGTGTCTCCTACCTACTACTTCCAGAACACCGGAGATACCGAAGCTAGACCTAGGTCCAAATACAGTGTTTGTGATCATTCTCTGGCTCCAACATTATGTTTAACAATGGCAAATAGAGGAATGCGTGTATAAGACCTGCTGGATTTTCACAAATTAGGTAGGCTTACTGGCAAAAAAGACATGAGGTAATTAATACTGACGGTATAAAAGTTTTGGAGCTCTCTTGCACCATCCCCATCATCTTTGCACACTTGACTTGAAGTGATGCAGCGAGGGCACCTAAGGAGATTAAATTCCCTTTAACATCTTATACGTCTCATATATCACTTAGGAAAACTGTGTGTAATGAGTTCCACACAACTGTTGTTTCTAAGAGTTCACAGCCCTTTTCTCCCTGTTTTGTCCATACCTCTAGTTTTGAAGCCTCCAGAAACAAAGCAGAATGTATTAAGTTTTGTGGGTCAGGTTCTTCTAGTTTTACTGTCAGTGGGTGGTACCATAACATCCCAGCACAAACACTCTCAGCCAGGAAGGTGAGAGGTAAAAGTAGCAGGGTCTACGCATGTGTATTTTCAATCCTGTGATGACTGTACTGCAGCAGTAGCTCTGTGTCAATGTACTTAAGGCAGCCTTAGCCGCACGTGTGGTCACTGGTGTGTTCAGCACCGTCCTGATGAGATACAAGCTTGTGTGTCTTGTGTCTGGATGAGCTGAAATGCAGCAACAGAGTCTCTGCACCCGTCCCAACAGACATATTCTCTAGACTCTCCATTCTTTGTTGTCTTTCTTCCTATAATTTCATGGTATGTATTTTAAGCATGGAAAGGCTCCGGAAGTATTTTATGAAGTTCTTCCAAGACAGACTAAAGCTTTCTACTGCATCTGCTTGTGTCCAGCTGGCCACAATATAAAGTGAGAAATGTGTATGATGCATATAGAGGAAGTTCAGTTCTTGCCTTCATTGTACTTAATCTCGCTGAGTTAGCAGAGCAGAAGATCCAGAGTAAGAATCTTGGGTACAGTCGAGAAAGCTAAGGTTCAGTCAGGACACACCAAAGACCATGCAGGAAGACAGGTGGCCAGAGAAGGTTGTCAACAATTATATCACAGCCAATAGTTGATAAAAAGGTGCCCCTACTTACATCCGAAATTGAAGCTGTTTATTAGGCTTGGTGATACCACAAATAACAAAAGATCTTTGTGTTATTCTACGATACCTTTACATAACATGATAGAGGTTATCTCTATTTCAATGTAATAACCATTTACCGTTGATTTTAAATAGGACAGGTGCGGTTAAATTTGAGCTGTCTTGTTTTCACCCAGATGCAGGCAGGCTCATGTTTCTGCAGGTGCCCGTTTTGTCCGTATAATGAGACATAAAGCTCAGAGGTACGAGAGGTATAATCAGACATAAAACTCTGAGATCCAGTTGTTTACGGTGCCTAAACAAAATAGTTGAACCCTAAAATTTGAGTTCACCTTGGTGTGTGGATTTGGAGAACCTAACTGAAAACGTGATCTACAATCCAGTAATTCAGGGGAGCCAATGGATTTCTTATCTCTGTTACAACAATGAGGTTCCCCAAATTCAGTTTGCTCAGGATTTTGCAACAGCGACTGCTACTGCTTGCTGATCTTTTACTAATTTCCAAGGCACATGTGCCCATCCCTTCCTTTCTCACCCTTACTGTATTTTAATACAAACTCCCTCCTTCCAGCAGCATCTCCAGACCTCTCAACTACTTACATCTTAACCACTTACCCAACTACTTGACTTGTCTTCTCTTTCAAGCCAGATCTCTCCAGGGACCGTGTTGCTCCTGGTCTCTGAACGCTCAATGTGCAAACTGCTCCTGAGTGGAGCTGCCGAAGGACTGTGCAGTCACTGGGTTGCTGCTATGTGCTCCAGGCAGGCATTTAACCCACAGCTTAGGCAAGGGCTCCATATAGGAAACGGAGCTGCCTCTGCACAGCACATCTGAGTGGTTCACACACCAGCCGTAGTACGCTATCATGTTTTGAGAACTTCAGATGTATATCATCATCAACATATGTGCAAGTGTTATGCCAAAAATTAAAGTCTGGGGGAACTTTAGTGGGGCACTTTATTTTAGTGGAGCACTTTAAATAAACAACCAGGACACAACTTTTCAAAACAATTACTTCAAACAGAAAATGGGAATATTATGAACAATGTGAGAGTGGGCTAGATTTTATTGTAAGATTATGTTTTTAAGGAATACTAAATTTAGGATCTAAAGATGTTCATACTTGAATATATTTAAATAATTACTCCGTGAAATATTCATCCTACAATCTGTATTCTTGCTTTTCAGGTGTCTTAGCATCTAACAAATCTGTATTCCTGACCTTAAAAAGTATGTTTCTTGCCTGAAACAAATTTAAACAATAATGTAAGATGCCATAAAACTTGAAACCTCCTATGTCACGTCAAGAGGAGATTAATTCAAGATAATTCCTTCCATATTTGCAAGAGAGTTTGGTGGTTTTTAGCTCAGCTTCATCCAGCATTTTCACCTGAGACCTCTTCCCTTTCCTCTCACTGGCCAAGTGTCCTCCCTTAGGCTGTAGTGTGGTAAGCACACTTTAGGTGTGGGTTGACAGCCATATTTTAAGCAGCCCCCAGCTCCTTTCAGACTCAGTGCTCTGACAGTTTTGCTGGTGCAGTTGTTTGCACACCACTTATGGAACCATACCGAAGATTTGATCTCGCGTAAAACCAATTCAGGTTACTTTGCCAGTCTCTCACTGGGAGAAAAGCCATTAATGGAAAAGGTGCTTGATACTAGAAATGATGCCAGGAATGGTTTCCTAACCCATGGACAGGTTTTGAAGTTAGAACTTTCCTCTAGTCACCGTTGAGATAGAATAGACGCTCTTCTAGGTTTTTCATGAAAAATGAGTCATAGCCTTGTGGTTTGGTTCTCACTAGGGCACCCAAAGTGACAGCTACACAATGGTGAAAAAAAGCTGTCCCCTTTTCACCCAACACATTGCATGTGATGAAGATCATCGTTGTGCGTTTACATCAAAACTACTCAGGGAGCTTTCACTCCCCCGTTAGGTTATTCGGTATGAGCAGTGAGACTCACAAATAGGGTTAGAAGTGCCCCTTCGAAAGAGGAATATCCACCTAAAATAGATCTATTTCAAAGGCAGTGGCCCAAGAGCAATTGCTGTTTGGGGTCCTCAATATAATTCAAACCACACTGTCTCCCAGAAAAAGCTTTTAGTTAAGGGGCTATGATTTTAAGAAGGCTTTATACCCCATATGTGCACTATGGATCATGGAACTAGGAAGTGGTAAAAGTTGAGTACAGCTAGTATACCACAGACTGACAGCATTATGACTTTTATCAGTTGTGTGAGAAATAAGTCCAGTCTTAGTAAGACAGTTAAGCCAATATGACCATACTCCTGTGCTACAGATTTATGGTACATAGTCCACCCTATAAAGCAATTGTTTAGAAACCAAGTGCTTGAAAACCCTTGTTCGGACAAGTAGTCCTTGTTCTCAAGTCCCATTGAACTTCCTTCGCTTCAGCCAGAGCAGTCCCAAAAAAAAAGCACCAGACAAGTAAGCAGACTGTGAGAGACCCAGGCCAACAAACCTATAGCCTTTCGTGTCCTCGGGTAGTCCAGCTTGCCATGCAGAAGCATGTAAAACAATAAACCAAACATTATGAATTCATCATCTGGAAGGTACATGGACCAGCAAGGCAGACCTGGACCAGCTTTTTCTTGGCTGTACTGATAGCACCTTCTATTGCTCATGCCTTAGTTCCCCCACCTATATAACTGTACAGGTAAAGCTATTTTGCAAAGTCCTTTTATATCTGTAGATGAAAAACATAAGTGCCAAACGCTGTTGTAACGAAAAGTATTTTCCCGGGCCATTCAAAATCAGTGGGAAATCCTTATTGGACACTGCCCCTGGAATGTTATTGCAGTGGCACTTTTACAGCAAGAGTGCTTTCCTCCAAAAATATAAAGGCTTCAAAGGATAAAGTAGATCAAGTTTAGTGGTTCAGGATCAGTCAGTTACTCAATGTTACTGCAGTTAGAAGGAGGTGAAGGGAAGATGGGTGATTTCAGTAAGGTACCTACAGGGAGATGTGTGCCAGGATTCAAGCCTGGTGATTCATAAGCTGTTCGTCAGTAGCTGTTAAATATCTGCTTTTTGCCAACGCTCGCTGTTTCAGTCTGCCAAAGATACTGGATAAACAGTCGCTGTAAAAAATTTATAGTTTCTCTGGGGAAAACAAAAGCTTTTTGTGGCATAATACAACATCATAAATTAAAACTTTTTTTTTAAATTAAGAAGTTACATCATGTTTTGATGTAATGTGATGTGGCAGGTCATGCTTTTAATTTTAATAAGCTTAAAAAAGAGAGAGAGAGATTGGGATTTGGGCATATAAATATTGTTTCTGAAACTATAACATCTCTTTTTGGAGGCTAGCAAAGCAGGTTCACCTCTGCCATCTGGGTTCAAGTCTTATTTCAGGAAAACAATTTGAAATGACTTCTGAATGTATCAGCATCAGTTAATGAACTGAATTTCCACTCCACAGATCTTCCAGGAAATTGCCAAACAGCATTAGCACTTCTATAGTATTTGTCATACTTAGGTATTGCTCTGCTTTAAAAAGCACTGTCATCTCCAGTTTACCTTTTTTGAAGTGTCCTGTAACTTTCAAGTATCTTTAATTTTAAAAATTCCAGTATGAGAGACCCAGGACTGTATTTCAGCAGTGTTTACAGTAAGTGCCCACTGATTTCAGGAGCAATTGCAGGGCTCCAAGTGCATCTCTAAATAGTTGGTCCTTAAACAGAGGCATCTCACTTTGGAATTCAGAATTGAAACCCATCATGTTAGCAGTCACTTGAAGATGCAGGTCTTTTTGACATCGTAAGGTTATGACAGAGAGCAGAATTCATGTATCTTTAAAGTGATATGAGCTTTCAGCACAGCTAAGACTAGGCCTGCAATTAGGTACAGAAAAGTCTTCTACCTTATGAACAGTGGACCTGGGTCCTCTTTTTTTTCCAGCAAAAAAAAAAAAGTAATTTGTTTTTATGCATGAGCTAGCACAAAAGGGATATTAGCCTTGATTTTAACCTTTGGTCACTGCTATAAGAAATGTAAGGGGTCAGACATATTGCAGGACTACACAAAGGGGAAATAATCACCTATTCAGCATCTCACCTCCTGAATTTTATTCATTTTCCTTTCAACTCAGTCACTGAAAGATGCGGTCTGAACCCTGCATTTATTTAGGTATATCTGACACGACTTTACTAGATGGCCATTGCTCTCTTCTCACTTACTTGGTCTGATTTCCCGAGATGTGACTCCTGGAGGGGGATTGCCCTCATCGCACTTTGGCTTTGGCTGCGGAGGGATCCTGGAGCTCTCACTGCCTCCCTTGGCAGAAACTTGGCACTTTCTGGAGGAGCCTTGCATAAGCCTTGGGAGAACGAAATAGGAAATGACTACTGTAACGCAGCTGAGTAATGCGGTTCATTTCAAGCCGCTCAGACAACCACCTCACCCTCTGCTGAGCCCGAGGTAATTGGTTTGGCGCTGTTTAGGGCACTTGCCTTTCATTCTCCTTTCCGATTTCTCTTTTCAGTCCTCTTATTTATTTTCCTAATAGTTCATTTTTCCATTCTAACTCTCATTTTTATATTTTTAATCATATTCAGAATAGAGGAAAGCTGGTGACCCATTGTCCTCATAAGTGACATCTAGTCTATGACTTGACTGACAGGAGGTACCATTAGAATAAGCATCCTTTCTCTGACTGAGACTATCCATGTTAACATTTCTGTACTCTGGGCTATATATTTGAACTTACATAGCTGTAAATTATGAGTGAGTCCATCAAAGTCAGAGGCATTCCTCCAGTGCTAACACAGTGTAGGTCAGCTTGGATTCATGCTTTCAGGATTTCAGATGTCTCACTAGGGCTCCTGTTGTATTGCTGGCCACTTCTGTCATTCAGTCGTGTATGTGGTTAGAGCGAGCTGGCAAAAGTACCTGATGTGTGAGCTTCTCACAAGAATCATTGCCTTGAATTTCCTGAAGATCAGCCTCACGCTGGCATTTGAACTTGGCTATGGAGACAGAAGTGTACAGTACATTGCTGTATTGTAAGTCACATCAGGGCAATATCAAAACATAATAAAAGTTAAACAAAACATCTGAAATGATTTTCTCTGTGTACACAGAGTATGTCTCCTTGAGGTAAAACTGATCTTTCAATTCAGAGTTCACATGGAAGGTAAACTACTGGAGACAGAGAAAGTTCAACATAATCAGCCGGAAACAACAGGCCTAGATTAAACATTACCAAAGTTAAACTGTAAGTAGGAAAAAGGTTTTTGTCTTCAGTTCCACAATGTTACACTCATGTTCTGGGACTGGTTTATGTACTGGTAATTTCTTTACATCAGAGAAAAGCTAGGAATGTTATGGAGAAGGCTGAACTGTTAGAAGAGGGCTCTGTGGGAAGGGAGGAGGAATGCATAGTTTTGATTCATGTGAGAAGGAATGTGCTCGCTAGGAATAAAGTTTACAAAACTCATTTCAGGAGTTACAAAACCACAATGAGATCAAAACTTGCATGATCAGCCTAACTGTTGGGAAACAGAGTAAGTAGCTGCAGAAATTGGTACGTAGGGAAAGTGGGGAGGGTCAAAGGTGGGGGAGTACTTAAGTCTCTTTGTAACTGATAGAAAACAGAAAAAAGGTTTTTAAGAACTTCATACTTCGTATTCTCTTAGATAATGAGAACATAAAACGTCTGGTTCTCATCTTTTTTACACTTATGTAAAATTAGGATCAACTCAACAAGTTAATGGAGTTACATGGGTTTAAATCTGGCATAAGTGAGATAAGAAACAGGC
Source organism: Sagittarius serpentarius (assembly GCA_034782735.1). Classification (NCBI taxonomy): domain Eukaryota; kingdom Metazoa; phylum Chordata; class Aves; order Accipitriformes; family Sagittariidae; genus Sagittarius; species Sagittarius serpentarius. The sequence continues at coordinate 24,174,219 of JAVKLA010000010.1, forward strand.
CCATCAGTTCATTAAGGACTTCATTAACTGTGACTGGAATATCTTGCAGAGCCTGTGTTCCTGCAAATAAAAACATGCGTTTGAGGCCACAGGAAGGTATTCTGCATGCCCTAATGTGTACGCATACAACTAACTAGCTGCCTATTTTAAAGTCAAAAGCTAGAGGGCTCTGTATAGTTGCATCTGGGAGTGGCTGAGTATGTATTTGCACAATCACAGGACTTGTGCATGCAACAAGATAGATGTGCACACAGGTGGGTCTAACCTATCATCAGTAACAAACTGAGCACAGAAAAATATGCATAGGTCTGCATACTCACAAGACCTTCCATTTAATTAAACTTTGTTGTGACTTGCAAAATTATCCTGTTTATGTTTATCTCGCTTATATGTAAGTTAAATATATAACTACATTCCACCATTCTGTGCTTTCTGCTGAGGGATATGCTTATGGTCTTATGATGCTACTCAACCCACTCTATACCAGTTTTACTCAAACATCAAAATATACGTATATGAAAAAATCCATCCACAGGAAGGATCTGAATAGCAAAGGAACAAGCAACTCCCTAAAAAACTTTATTCCCCTTTGTGATTGATGGGCTCCATTACTTCAACTTTGCTGTTTGATCAAATGGTAAATCATGTAAATATACCATATATAAGTATCAAAGCAGTTTTGAAGAACTGAAAATTTTTGTTTAAGTTATAGGTCAAGCAGCAATTTCCCAGAACAACCCCTAATGAAAGCAAAGATTTTCTTCCTTTTAAGCACACATCAGACCAATCTAATTTACTAGGGAGAAAATTCACTTTAGTGCAGAAGGACAATCCAGACGTATACACTACTTACGCCCTTGTTAAGTGAAAACTGGGATAAGTGGTACTAAGTGGGTGCATAGATCTTAAGCTTGTCCTCTTCAATAGGGTGAATTTTACCCTTAATATGAAGTATAAGTAGAGCATCAGTGTTGTCTAGATTCTTCTGAGGACCATTAACATACAGATGAGTTTCACCATAAAGATGTAGCAGAAAACGTAAATTAATTGAGAGCTGTTTTACTAGTTATATACTTCTCACTTATTGCTTCTCACTTGTAAACTGTGGACTCTATTATGTCTTGCCGAAATTATGCTGAAAAAAAGGGTTTGAATTCATTTCTATCAGTCCTTCATGGGATTTTCTTATGCATTTCTACTCAATTTCTACTATTTGTTCTGCCAAAAATTTATCGTATCACAAGGAAATCCTGCAGACACTTAATTGAGTCTTGTATGATTTGCTAAATTTGTCCTTGAAAAGGTCTACTTCAACAGACTAGAATGCAGAGGAAGGTGAACGAAGCTCAGATACGCATATTTGATACAGGCCCTCAAAACAAACTAGATCTTCACAGCCACAGTTCCAGTAGTCTGGGAAGGATGGATAATGGCAACATTCAACTTGGGAATGATTCAAAATGTGCCTAAGGTAGCACAAAAGGACAGCTTGGCTGGGTTTTTCATGCTGTCCTTCCTTTAGACAGCACCACCAGTCACGCAGAAGTCCCAGTTCTCCGATTCCTGAAGTATGTTACATGTAGGACTCAGACTGGTGTAACTCTCTTGAAATGAATTGGATTTCAGAGATGCAGCTCCGCAATGGAGAATGATGCCAGAAAATATGTACCACCAGCTACAGGTTGCCACAATTCTATCCTGGAAAAGAGAAATAAAAGACCTTCAAAGACGGTTGCAGAGCAATTCTAACAAACCTTGTCAAAACTGTGGACTAACTCTGCTCCTCCTCTCAACTTGGTTGCATTTCTGGTTCCTAGAGATGGTCACTCCCATCATTTCATTGCCAGTCTCCATACCTCAGAGGAATAAGAAAGGAAAATAGTCTATCCTGAGCAGTGTCTTGAGCGAATTTCATTAGATGTTCACAAGTAGGTGGCTTGAATTGCTAATAAAGCTTAGAAGATTCCCTTTGTCCTGTTTTATTCTCTTTTTTTTCTAGCTTGACCCCAAATCAATCTTATCTCTGGTTCAAAAAGCCTTGTTGTTCCAGGGAAATGTAAATGACACCTCTGTGTGAGAGTTAGTGATTTTGGCTCATGGCCCTAATGTCGTTTCGTTGCTTCGTACATCAAAAGAACGTCCCCTGACACAGACATTGGTTTACCTTAGCTGGAGTGACTCATCATTTTCCCACAATTAAATTTTTGAGCTCTAATGCAAAGCAGACTTATCTGCTTTGACAGGACAGTACAGAATAAACAGAAAAGACTAAATTTGTATTGGCAGCTACCACTGCGCTGCAGTTATGAGTAATACAGCATAACTAGAAAGGACACCAAGAAATCAAAATAGATTCTAGTTGCTGGAGAACCAAAAAAGAAGAAATAGCTGTTGATCTCCAGTAAGTGACTGTTCAGTATTGTATGAAGACAGTAGATGGGAACAGCAGTAATAAATGTTTCCGGTCTTTCTCCACTATCTGTATTTTTTTTTCTTCTCTTTTCTTTTCTCCTTTTTTTTTTTTCCTTAAAAAAGGATATGCCACTATGGGTAATTTCCGTGTGTGCTACATATACTAAGGGGAAAAAAATATCCCTACAATTTGGACCACCATTCAAACATAGCAATTTCCTCAAGCCTATGCCCTGCCTTGCTCAGACCAGCACTTCCCACAGAGTCTCCCATCTGCCCAGCTCTCCATTTCCCACTAACGAAGCGGGATGCTCGGATGCTGCTGGTGTGTGACCCACATGCAGCTACACCGACAGAGAAGCTACACACTCCAGTGGGTCCAGGGGGCCTCCCTGGAAACCATCTATCCCTACACTGGTTTAAATTAAAATTTAATTTGTTCTGGCCACATCCTGAAGACAATTACATGGTGTCACAGATGCTTTCGTGCCATGTGAAGGGGTAAATCTGTCAAACCTGGAAATGCTAGCAGAGGTGTGGTAAGAGGAGGGAAGTAAATTTGTACCCCCAAAATTGGTTGAATCTTACCTTGGAGATACTCGGTTGTGGAAGGGAAATGACTCATGAACTCAGTGTCTTCAAAAAAAGTATTGTCAGTAATCTTTTTCTAACCGAGAAAAGACATGCACTGGATTTACATGGGTTTAATTCCACCAAGCCTGTGGGCCCAGCATTTCTTACTGGCTGGATGGTAGTCGACCAGTCAATCAGAAACACTGGGCACGAGGACATATGTGGAATTTTGGATTATGCTGATATGACATTGCTCCAAATTTACACGTTCAATTACTACATCTGCAGACGCAGATCAATAAACAGTATGTACAAATGAACAGAGCTCGTTGGTATGTGCTTAAGCAAATTAGGACGTGATTACACACAGTTAAAAATTTGGATTCCAAACCTTTGTATGCTTCTGTTGTGATATTTTGTAATTGCTAATTGCAACAATATCTGTGCAGGGTATGTAATTCAACATGACAAGTGTTTTTAGCAGCAGGTGAGTAAGATCAGTTACTGCAACAGCAAAATTATTGCCAACATTGAGAAAAATAGATAAAAATGCAAGGTCCAAAGAGCCTCATTCATATCAGATATAACACAAGCTGGAGTAAACACAGAAAATTGTTAACTTCACATGTCAATAAATAATTTAAATAGTTTATAAGAGAATGGAATGGCTTGGCATGGTTTTGACTCTTCAGCACCTTAAACAGAGTAGCAATACCATACAGCTCCGCTCGTATATTTATATTTTGGACTACTCACCTATTGTATTCTAGGTTTAAATTGGAAAGCCTTGAACATTAATATACCAGACACAAACTTCTCACTTCAAAAGCTCACTACCCAGTGCATGAGGAAGTGGTACTGTGCTGTTACAAAAAAGAGCATCTGAAATCTGATTTCACTGCTGGATTAAATCTAGTCTAACTTTTGGTCCTTAAGCAACGCTTGGCATCCTTTCTTCAAAACTAACACAAGCCCTCATCTTACACTCTCCATCATATAAGAAAAGTGGTGTCTGGAGAAAGCCCTAAGCAAGTTTAGTTGCACTGTGGGAATGCAGGTTTTAACCTTTATGTCTGCACTGGAAGCCTTGGGAACTCGGTCTGATAGTTGCTGTATGAACCAGACAAGGTATGGCAATAACGTCCAGTGCCATCAGTATGCAAAGAATAATTCTCTAGAGAAAGATGAATGGATGTGGCTCTGTGCCAGCGTGTTTCTGGACTGCCATGAAGAGGTCTTCACTTTTAATTAATTTTTAAATACAAAGCATGAAGGACATGATATCCTTAATGAGAAGCACAGGACCATCTTCCATTTCTCTTGTCTTCCAACATGAAATAATGGTTGCAAGAGCATCTCTGTATGTATGTGTTTACATGTAATATAACATAAAAGGATATAGATGTGACCAGGTCAGCTCCTGTCCTGCAGGAACTATGGTTTGAGATTTGCTTCACAGATCACCGTAAAGTGACTAGACAATTTTAGGCTTTCATAGGCCACATGCACTCTGGATCCAAGTCTGCAATCAAAATGATGAGCAATGCAGACTCTCATGTTACACTGCAAATTCTGCCTTTCTTTGTGGCAACTTTACTAGTAAAAGCAAGGATATAACAAAGCATAAGTGAAAAGGATTAATATAAGTGGTCTCTTTCTCTCTTACCTAAGTTTTACATAATGCTGGATACTTAAGACCTATTATCCTTCAGCCCTCCAAGACAGTGACTGTGTCAGTTTGCTCCTCATAAATAAATCCCTGATAAACTGACCATCGCCTTAGAACAGAAGGAGTTTTTAACAGATTATAGCCCTTTTGATCTGTTTGCCCCTTGTCATGCTGAAACACCTGTATAATTTTGGCTGGAGTCTGGAAGGAGTATTTCACAGCTCATAGCTCATGCGTTGTTTCTTAACCCCCTGCCCTGTTTACCAGAAGTAGTTTTATCCGAATTTTTTAGTGTTGAGTCCCTACTTATTTCTTAGCAATCAGTTAATAAATAAAGCTCCCATATACATATATATATGTACATGCACAGTAAATAGTCATACAGTAAACATTCATGCCCAAAGTCAGTCACGTGCAGCGTTCATAAATTAATGTCGCAGTCCCATGTCCTTCACACTTTTGTTTTCACTTTAAGATTCTTTCTTAATAAGGAATAATGAACTTCAACACCCAGTTATTCAGTAAACCAAAGCATATAAGCAATTAAATTAAATTAAATTAAATTAGCACAGCCAAGGAAACAAAGCAGTAATCATTCAAGTCCTCTGTTTAGGCTGCAGCCATAATGATGGACTGAAGAGTAACAATACATCCCAGTGAAGACAATTAGTATTAAATTTTTATTTTTTGAAAATCTTAAACACTAAGTAAATACTAATTTTTGTCACAAAGGATTCCTTTTATATAGTCTTTCCCTCTCACTTCAAAATGTGACAAATCCCAGACAGAACTGGTCTTTTATAAGCTTCACGTTACTGGAGTATATTCAGCATTATCTTCTCCATACAGTTTTAGCTCATAACCTCCTGGGAGTCTCCACCACTTTCCTTGAATGTACTAAAACAGGGATCGGCCAGTCCAGAACAGTAAAGGATGAAGGCATTAGAGAATAGTCTTGGGTCAAGAATTATTATTGCTAGAGGCCTCCAAAATCTAGTTATGGGTTTCAGCAAACCCTGTGGGCTCTTACGATAATGCTTTTCTACAGTATTATTGTTATATGGCATTAAATCAGTCAGATTCATGAGCAACAAGAGGTCAATGTCTGATTGAAATTCATAAGGTCAAAAAGGAAACTAAAAATCAATTTATAAGATATGAAGATTTAGGTTCAAACTATATCCATGAGCAATAAAATTTCACATCCATAAATGTAAGAAATCAGTTATTAAACTTGAGGGGGGGAAGAAGACTTATTAAGTTTTACACACACATAAGGCAGCTAACACATAATTTTATCAGACATTACTGAAATCCTATGTGTAATATAAGAGATGATGGGCTAAAATGCTAAATGGTTTAGCGCTAAATTATTAAGTGAGGTATCCCTAAGGTATTAAAAAGATAGGAAATGCAGAGCAGGTGTCTCTTCCATCAACTCTTGATCAATAGTTTGTTTTTTCTACGCGAGTTCTTTCCCATATGAGCTTTTTCCCCACACAAGTTTATTTCCACGAGTTTTTCCCACCAAAGTTTCCCCCCACGCAAGTTTTCCCCCCACAAGTTTTTCCACGCAAGTTTTTTCCCCACGTGAGTTTACTTCCACGTGAATTTTTTCCATGCAGATTACTTCCACATGAATTGTTTCCTCACACGAGTTTTTCCCCATGCAAGGTTATTTCCATGCAAGTTTATGTTCAGACGAGGTTTCCCCTACATGAGATTATTTCCATGCGAGTTTTTCCCCATGCAAGATTATTTCCCCATGAGGTTTCCCACGCGAGATTATTTCCATGTGAGATTCTTTCCATGCGAGTTTCCCCCACCTGGGTTTATTTCCATGCAAGTTTTTCCCATGCGCGTTTTTCCCACGTAAGACTATTTCCATGTGAGATTATTTCCACATGAGTATTCCCAACGCAAATTTCCCCCACGCAATGGTAGGTCCACGCAAGTCTCCCCCCACAAGTTTTTCCACGTGAGTTTTTTCCCCACGTGAGGTTTTTTTCCATGTAAGATTACTTCCACGTGAGTTATTTTCTCATGCAAGTTTTTCCCATGTGAGATCATTTCCATGCGAGCTTTTCCCCACGCAAGATTATGTCCACGCAAGATTATTTCCGTGGGAGTTTCTCCCCATGCGAGATTTTCCCCACGTGAGTTTTTCCTCCATGGGAGCATTTCCCACGTGAGATTATTGCCACGCAAGTTTTTTCCCCACGAGTTTATTTCCACGCAAGTTTTTCCCAGATGCCTCAAATCAATTTACATACAACCTGATCCTTCCCAATCCTGCCTGCTTTATGTAGCTGATTAGATCCGCTTCCTGTTGCTGCATCTACTGTTCAACTTCAGGGTTGCATCTTTAAGTCATTTAAATAACTGCTCAAGTTTAGTCGTTTGCCTGGTCATGACTTTTGTCTTTTTTTCAGATACTAACTTCTGCATCTTCTCCATTCAAGGCAGAACTCGCTACCTGCCGTGGTTTTATGAAGAAACTTTTTGGGGCCTGGGTTGCTGAAGCCAAGGTATTCTCAGAGACTGTCTTTCATTTAAGAACAGAAGTAGGCTATTGCTTTGTAGCTCTCCATAAAAGAAAAGGGTTGACAGTGTGAACTCTGCACACTCTGAAGACTCGGAAGGCAAGTAAGCCTGTCAGCATTGTGTTCATAATAACGTTTGCGGTTAGGCCATGACATTTAGAGCTGGATATATTACAGCACCATTTGAGCTGCAGCTTTCCTACACCTCCAGCCTCTTCTCCTTTGAGCCCCTCTCTTCAAAACATGCTTCTTCAATGAGACTGAAGGATCTGGTCACATTTAACCTTGAGTAACTCAGTTAAGCTGATATCTAATCTTTCCTTAATATCATCTTTATTCTCTGCTGTTCAGCTTTCACTTTTTCCTGTCCAGATCTTTGATCCCCGTTAGTAAACCCTAGAGGGGATCTGCACGGGCTGACGGACCATCATGTGCAGCTGAGTGGATATGGGATAAAAATGGTGCACAGGGCTCGCGCAGACCTTCGTCCACCCCTCGCTTGTGTCCCAGCTCATCTCTGAGGAGGCCACAACCTTCTCTGGGCCAGGGCACCATCCGCATTTGTTTCCTAAAGCATCTTCAAAAGTGAAACACTGCTGTGAGCACCAGTATGACAATTTAAATGAGCTAAATAAAAATATCTTCATGTCAAAAAAGTAAGAGGAAGAAGAAGAATACCAACAGAGATTTAAGACATTACAAATTAAAGGGCATAGTATGATGTTTGGTGATGTTTAAGGGTAAAAAACATTATGCAGAAAGCATGTTTTATGCCTCACCTACGTGAAAAGACGCAGGTTACGTTCCTTGGATTGAAGCAGGTTGAATTTCACACGAAAGCCTTTCTAAGCTGGCCATTTCGTCAGGGACTACAAAAGTTTCCCACAAAATGAAGTCTATGCCTTCATTTCAATGGATTTCAAAGTAGGTCCAGACACAGGTCCCAGACAAATTCAGAATTCCTCTTTCTGAGTTTGATACTTCTTATATTTATGTAGTGGTCCCAATCCAAGTACAAACGTGAGTTAGACCAACAAAATTTGACTATAAGCTTTAGAATAAGGGGAATTAAAAAGAGCAATGAACAGGTTTTTTTTTTTCTCCTCTTGTAATATTTTGTTTTTCATTAGCCTTTTCAAGTTGGAGACTAGCATTTAGATTTCCAAGCTTTGCTCTCTGGCT
>JAVKLA010000010.1:24182743-24208224 GCA_034782735.1 Sagittarius serpentarius
TTCAGAATAATCATGTAAAATTAAGGCAAGTGATAATTTTAGTGGTTTCCCCTTTATTTTTCCATACATAAGCAAACTGCAATTGCTTAGGAACTGTTAATGTAATAAGCAACCAAAAAAAAAATCAGGTTTTACCAAGAAAAAGAACATTCTTATGCTTGTTTACAATGGTTATTTAGTAAAATTACCTAACAATGTTATGATTGTTATATTAGCTATTATATTTATATTTTAATTTAGTATATTTTAATACAGTAAAGTTAAAATTATATTACAAAAAATTATAAATCATTATGTAAAATGATATATTCTATAGCTGGCAGGATACCTAAACAGTACTGTAAAAATGAAATAAAGATCTATTAATGCAATAAACCTACTTAATAAAAGTTGCTTTCATATTCAAAACCAAAATATTAAAGCATGCTCCATATCTGAAAGTCAAAAGTGAAAGAATAAATTAACTAAGGTTAAGAACCTTGTAGCAGCTGACTAACAAAGCTCTAGGGCATTATAAAATTTCATGCTCTTGTAATAAAAAGGATAAAGAATTGGCTAGAAGACCACTAAAAGTTAAAATAAATGAACATAAAGTAGATGAAAAAGCTTGACACGACTGAGACCACAAATGTGTAAAGACCAAAGACACAGTTTTAAGCCATTAGAGGACTGAATTAAATGCAAAATGAATCCTAGTAGTAAATTAATAGGAAATTACAAAGGTAAATGAGCTCTGTTTCACAGTTACAGAAAACTTTTTATATCATTTTTATATTTTTTTTTTTTCCCGGTACTTGAAAACATAGAAGCGTGATGAGTTAAATTCTGGCACATGCCCAAACCAGAAACAATTCTTACTATTTCTGCATATAGAAATTCACAGTTTATAGAACAGACAGAAGCATGATCACACCAGACATTTTCTACTTCAGATATGGTGGGAGCAATTTACCATTAAAATCTTTATAAAAAGATTGTTTTATATAATGTACTAAAGAAAAGTTTTACCTCTAAGCTCAGTCCCACCTTTGTTTATGTAAACCTTCAAAAGTGATGATGAAAAAAGATCAAATTTTTTAGACTTGTTTTGTTATTATTTCTTAATCAGTGGATAAGACTGAGAAGAGAAGATGTTAAAAAAAGGTAGAAGAATTGCAAGATGCTGAAGAGTGTATTATAACCTAAAGCAAAGAAACAGTGTTTTCCTCACAAACTGCAAAGCAGCCAAAATCTGTAATGTTTGCAAGATCAAATATAGTCAAAACACGGAGGCAAACAAACCCCTGGTATTGGTACGTTCTTTGTTCACCAGCATAAGAAGTGCGTGCCTCTCTGACCACTTTTGTATTTGGAAAACTTGTCCATGATGTGAAAACTGGCAAACATTTGCCTAGTGTCTGCACTGCCTGTAGTTATGAATCCAGCCTGACTCCTAAGTTAAAAAAAAAAGGGGGGGGAGGGGGAGAAGGAAAACCCCTTCTGACCTCATAGCATCAGTGCTTTGAACCCCAGAATGCCCAAAGATGGTTTCACAGGTGAAGCTAGATCCCTTTGCTCCGGTTACAGTGTCTAGAAATCTTCATGTTCTTTATTCCAGTTTGGTATTGCCTTTTGAAGGTAAGGTCCTATGCTGAAATAGGTTCTGGTTTGATCTTTGCAATCCAATGTGTTAAAACTGCAATTAATCACTGCAGGTGTAATCCATCTGTCTGCAAATATCTATTAAAAGACTTTCTGTGTAAACTGAGTCTCACTTTATGTTTTGAAAAGTTCCAAGTGACATAGAATCAAATCACTTCCATCATACTAAGCGACAGCCAGAAGTAAGACACCATTTATTGTCTTAAAAATACATTCTCCACCATAGCCTTTGAAATAAACAAACACCAAGTGTTTTTCTAAAATCATGAACATGCTACTTTATACCAACAACGTAAGCAATTGGAAATAAAATATTTATGTGCAGCGTATGTCTGTCTCTTTACGAGCGTAAGCACAGCGGGCTTTTAGGTCTCTCAGTAAAACTTCTGAACTTTGGTTTCAGCTGCTTTAAGAGACTGTCTTCCTCCAGTTCTTATTTTCTGGATTTTTGCTTTGGCCTTCAGTGCTTTTTGTGGTATTTTACATCCACGGGCTGCTCCACAGTAAGGATGCCGGTGTTCGAGTCTTAGCACAACTCCACGCTTCACCTCATTGTCATCTCCACAATAAACTATTTTTTTGTTTTGGAGAAAAACCCTAAACCCTCTCATGAGCAAAGCTGAAGCTTTCACAGTAAGAATGTGTGGCTTCCTGGAGACAAGAGCGGTAGCAGATTAGGAGGCCTAGTCCTGTGGCACATCACTCAGCCTGCTGTAGCTGAAACCAACCATTATTTAATCACTGATTTACCTACAGGGATGACAGCATGACAGCAAGACCCTCTCAGTTTGCTTCATTACTTTTCTCCTTTATAGAGCTGTAAAATAGCTTTCTTGAGTGTATGAGAAGGCACAACCTAACGGTTCAGCCATGTCTGCGGATGGCTTGCTGGACACCACGAGGAATGCTAACAGAGCGGCATCGAGCTCTAAAACATGGCAATGCACTCCTAGGCAAAGGTTCCCTGAGAGATCTAGAAGTAGAGGTCAAGAGAATGAATTCTTGTAGCCACCAGATTTAAAATGGTGCAACCTGAGTGGGTTTTGTGACAGCTACACAAATACACGAGAGTGGATCTAATTATCTTGCCAATTTTAGCCAAATTCATTCAGACAGAAAAACTACAGCAACTTTTGGGTGGAAAACTATGAAGTTTGATAAGTTTAAAAGGAGTAAATTAAAGTCTTTTGAAATTAAGAAGCTGGTGGAAAAAGTTGAAGTTCAACAACCTTAGTGATAATGGACTCCTACACAGGCTTTCGAATTTTTTGCAGGAGTACCATCACTTCTCTTCATTAACAAACTGTCCTGTTCCTTTTTCTAGACCAGAGCTAGCACATCAATCTGACCATTTCTAATGAGATATAGGATAATACTGCATGGACCAGACTTGCTTGTCAGCCACTGCCTGATGGGTTTAAAGTAAGAAACGATCCTTCATTAATTAACCTTCACTTTCTATGTAGATTCACTCATTGAGATGCAGGTAATTAAACCAAGGTCATTTCAAGGACCGACAGAGGAAAAACAGCAATGCAAAGGTGGTGTGGTTGTTTTGATAGAGGGCTTTCACTACAATTGTTTCAGTGTAACAGTTACACATATAAAGGTGATCTTTTTGGAAAAAAAGAAAACCACCCCGTTTTTTAATGTGTCACCCCCAAGGCTAAATAGGTTTTGGACCTAACTTTATAGCCTTTGCTTGCCTTTCAGGGTAGATTAGGAAAAGAAAATATCAGTAAACTCAAGAAAAGTCACAATAAAAAGTTAATAATATATGGAACAAAGGCAGGCATGAACTTATTGGGAGGGCTTGACAGCGACTGAAATATCCCTGCAAAAAAGACTCTCAATCTTGCGTCTCGTTTTAAAGTAATATTCACCAATTAAAAAAGAACTACTTCAGTTAGAAAACTTTATGTAGAAAATAGAAGTGTAACTTGTCTTAGTGTTCAGATTAATTTCACTGACTTTTGACCCTTACAATTGCAATGATGTAAACCTTTTGAGAGCTGTGCAACGCATGCAGCTGCTCGCTCATTCACAGGTGTGAGACTCCAATTATGAAACCGCTGTAGCTTGGGGATATAACAGTATTTTTTGCAGCTCCTCCAAATTAGCTCTTACACCAGTCCAAGACATGTGAAGTTCCAAACTTTGATCACTGTTGAGAGGAAAGCGAATATATTCAACCTGCAAATAGCCTTTAGCTCTTTCCAAGTGGTTCCCTTATAATTTGAGTGTTAGATTAAAGTTGTATGTTATAGATTTTAATAACTATCTTCCATTTGGTTTGCTAAGTACCACTTGCTGTGGATTATATGACCTACTCACCAGCATGTCCCATTATGAGCACTTAACCTTGAAAGTTGTAAAGACAGAACATTTAATCTGTTAAACACAGTCAGAATCAGAAGGTTATATAATTACAGGTAATTTGGCTTAGCACTTCTAATACTTTCCAATTATTAAAATAAATTTTATTGAAAATTTTCCTCTCATGAAATGGAAAAAATGATAAATATTGAAAAAACTGAGTATTGGAGAACACAAATATTTTTTGAAATATATACATAAATTTGTTTCAATTAAGGCCTTTGGTAATCATCAGTACAGTAAACTTTTACAAGCATGGATATGCAAAGAACAAAATTTAGTGTTAACAGTTATGCAGGAGTACTAGGAATAGATAAGAATGAATGTGAAATTCTTTTTCTACAAATATTCCTGATAGGTATACATTATAGTAGAGTTACTCATACAGAGATTGATCCACACACCAATCACAGCTTGTATTTTGATATTTGAGTGCAGAACAGTCATAAAAAAGTGAAGAGCGTTCAGAAAATCACTGTCCCCTTATGGAAATTCTACAGCTAGGCAAACAGCAAATTGTTTTCATTATGAAATTAAAAATCAATAAAATTAAAAGCTTATAAAAAAGAGGAAACCATTCACTACAGAAGAAAAGACTAGATAACACATAACATAATAATCATGATGTTTAAAGCTCTGCTAGAAAGCATTCAGTTTTTATGGTGATGAGGGAAATACACACAGTTCTATATAGATTACAAAAGATTTATCTATTCTAATTTGAAGATAATTGATGTTTCAATAAAGAAATTTTTTTCTGTGCCATTTTACCATCCACAGGTGTTTCTGTTCCTTTAAAACAACCAACCTGGGTAAGTAAAGGATTCAGGTGCAATATTATTGTAAATCACCCTAGAATCAGATTTAAGATGATCAATCCTTGTAACCTGGTGTTTTATAATGTATAAATACTTGAGAAAACTTTTATGTAACACTTTTAAAATGGAAGTAGAAAGTGAGATCATAAATTAGATACCAAAATCTGAGTGCCTGACAATCTCCACCTAAACATTAACTTTCCATAAGGAATCAACAACATGCCCCGAAAATGATGAAGACACCCTGTGGCTGGAGTAACATGTACCACTCTTGAACGTACTTGACACACAACGTAGTTTAAGACAGTGGCATCTGATGATGCCACGGGGATTTCCATTTTAGCCCTCAAAACCAAACCCTTGCTTTGTCAATGAGTTTGGTAAGAAGAATATATGCAGTTGCATTTCAGACACGCACACAGAGTTACTGGCACTCCAGCACGTGACGGGCACCAACTCAGTTACACTTATTTGTATGCACACAAGTATTACGCAGTTGTGAAATAGTCACGAGCCAATTAGATCTGCATTTGGCACGCACGTTTCACGTGAATTAGAAGAACTGTAAAAATGAGCAATTAGAACTGCATTTCATTTGGAAATTTGAATGTTCAGCACCACCAATATTCTTCCCAGGAAGGCAACACTGTCAAAATGTTTTGTTTATGCAAAGCTCTAAAAGGAAAAAAATGCCAAACAAACCAAAAATATGAAGTCAGCTGAACCTGAATGGAGCTACTATTACACCCATTTTTTTTAAGCTTTTGCAAAAGTGTTTGAGCTTAATTAGGTTAAGCTATTTCAAAGCATGCCCAGTTGTTGTAATTTGTTTATGATACAGAGTTGCTCTTTGATAATGAATGTTCATTTTCATAGAAACCCTGTTATCAGTCTCAGGATAAGAAATGAAATGAACAGTGTTTGTGGTACGAAAATTTAGAAAAGTTTAAGAAGCTCAGAAAATAGCTGTCTTATAAAAGAAAGACATGACTTAATTTAGCATGTGATGGCAGTAGGGTAAGCAAATTAATTTTTAGGAAAGAAAGGGAAACTAAAGTGTCTGCACTTACGCATCCTGCCTAAGATATGGTAGCCGTTGGAGTATCTTTAATAACCTGATGTCTACTCTGAGTTTGAACTTTGCTGGTTCTTAGGTAAAGCATCTATCATACAAGCTCATAATTTCTATCCTTTGAAATCCTTCCATTCATTCTCATTGAAAAAGAAAACAAAGTACTCTCTGTCCTTGAAATTGCTGTTTGATTCTGATATTTTTAAGAGATTTTTACCAGAAAGGTGATCAAGATACAATATATTGTAAGCGTCCCTAAGAAAATACTCTGGCTCTTCATTTTTAAAGAATGAAACTTAGCTGCTGTTGGAATTGGGTAATAAGAACATACTCAGACCATCTTTATTTAAAAGCATGAATCTAGGTTAGAGGCTGTAGGCTGGCTTTTTCAGCATCTCTCTTTCCTTTTTTTTTTGTTTTTGTTTAAATCTTTTACATGGTAAGATGGGTGCATTAGCTGCACAGTTTTCTAGCTGAAGATCATCCAAAATACATGAATACATCTTGGCCTTTGGGAAGGGCTGTATTCACAGAGCATTTAAATGAGGTTTTTCAGATATTGCATGAAGGTATTTTTGCACTCATAAGGGAATAATGCAGATCTGTCTAAGGTTCCCTGTACCAGCAAAGCTATCTCTCCCTGGAACATGCTACAGACAGGATAAGAGCTTCATATGCAAAAATTGAGAGTTTTAAGACCCTATTTTAAAACCGTGTTCAGCTTTTTTTTTAAATGCAATTGATAACGTGAGTTGCCTATATGCATCCTTGCACATCCAAGGATTGGTCATCTCTGTGTGATCTCACCTGATTTATGCACATATTAGTCACTGATGCAAATTAGACATGCAATATTTGTACATTTAAAAAATGTAGGTCTTAATGACTCACCTTCCAAAACAAAACTAATGATGTTGAAGAGCAATATGCAAATATTTGCTCTTTGACAATGACGTCTTCGAGAAGCAGCCAAGAATCCTGTATCATTAGTAAGGCCAATCAACTTATTCATAGTAAACAATTAAGTGAATGAGCTTAGTCTCTTCTCCTGTTCACAATTAACTTTGAATTACTTTCACATTTTTCAAAGGTATTCAATAGCCAACATTTATTTTGAGTTATGGCCAGATTTATGAAGGTATTTGGTCAACAGGAGCTGGACACATACACTGCTCAGGCATTTTTCAAAACTCATTAAGTACCTCCTAAGTTTTGTCTGTATCTGGACCTAATTTTTGGTCTTTATGGTGGACAGAGACTACTTCTGTTAGCGGTCTCTGCACTTTTGGACATAGAGATGGGTTACTTAGACTGAGTGGACTCAAATCACCTGGTATTATTTTTGCTCCCATTAGACTGCATTTAGTTACTATATCCATATTTAAAATCTGCTTTCCATAAATGTTATGCAACATTCCCTTAAAAATTGCTGTTTCAGTTAACATTTCTGCCCATAAATCAGTCACTGGAATATTCAGAGAAAGCAAATATGAAAGGGGTGTGAACACAGCTGAAGGCTATTCAATGTTTTATTCAAGGGAGTTTTCATGGAAAATATTTTGAGGTATTTGCTTAGTTCTAATCATTACCATGGGACGCCCTGGAAATCCAATAGTAACTGAAGTGCCAAAACTTGAAAGCAATTAAGTATGTTTGAAGAAAGAAATTTTCATTTTATGTTTGTGTTGAAATTTTGGTGCAGGAAGGAGGCAGCCCAGCTGAGCCAAATTCCACAATTCTCTCAGCCTTCAGCGGTTTGGAAGGCCATAGATCTAACCCAAGATCTATGAGACCCTCTGTAACTACAGGGAGCTTTTGTTTTCTGTCAATATTTTTGCCAGGAACTTGGCTATTGCTGAACTCCACACGGAGGCAGGCTGTTTACATTTCCTGTGAAATACTGCAGGCAACAGAAGTGTGTTGGGATAGAGGTCCGAGTGGGAAAGCACCATGTTTTAGTTTTGTCTGCATCCAGGAGAGCAGTATAATGGAGCGACATCTGAGCTGGTGCTGAAGTAGCCCAAGTACCAAGAACAAAATAGCCGATAAATTTGTCACGGACAAATTAGCCCAAGCAGAGTGTCCCCTCCATAAGAGGTCAGGCACCTTTAGGAGACATAGGTGTTGCAAGCTGCTGGTGACATAAAAGATACTGAGCCTATGCAGCCCTTGTTTTCCATTTTAATGGAAGTTGAAGAAGCTGATCAGATCACAGATGCACTCAATAATGTGATGAATGGCACCTTCAACAGACTACTAAAAACTTTCCATGGTGCTGGGGCTTCACCGTGCCTTCTTTTATTGTATATTAGCAGCCAGAGATGCTGCATGCACTGAAATGTGAGAAGGATTTTCATGCTTGTAAGAGTTCAGCATCAAGCTATAGCTGAGCATTAGCACTTCTCTTACTTTACATTCAAAGTGTTCTTTGTCTGGGCTGCATATTCAGAGAGATAACAACAATGAGAATTCATGGAAATTCAGTGCCCTCTTCCTCTCCTCTGATAAAGCACAAAATAATAAATACATTGCATCTGAAACATATTTGGTCGAATTTTGGAAGGCCAAAATATGAAGGCATTTCATAAATTAGGATGGATGGATGAACCCTTGTAGCATAAAAGAATGCCAAAGAACCGTACAGGTTTTTTTTTTTCCCCCTTCAGGATTGAGCACTTAGCAGCTATTCAATTACTGTTTCAAGATAAAGCACGAATGCAACAGCTACTTTACACTATACTTCATACTTTACTTTCTCATGAATATAGAATTGCATTGCTGATCACACAAGCATCACACATCTAAGTCCTAATATCCACAGCCTCAAAAAAACCTGATGCCACAGAAAAGGCTTCTTTTTTATTGCGTTTCAATTGTCTGAATATTCAGAGAACTGTAGAATCTCCCAGCTGCTAGAGGCTTTCATTTAAAAAAAAAACCAGGAGGCAATTATATGCTATACATTTTGGGAGCTCATTTATGGGGTACAAAGAAGATCTTGGCAGATTTTGTTATATATGATCAGCTAAATCATGCAAGCCTAACTGAAAACCACAGATCCATGTATTCTTAGAGCCAATCAACATAGTAGACAAGCAACATTTGTTAACTGTTCTGACATCTTCCTTTGGCTTTGCAAGTCATGGTTTATGCTCACAATGTTCTTTGCTAATACGAACTACAGTATTAGTTTCATATTTTATGCATGTTCTAGCACGCTTTGTTTGTTGGGCATTGGTTGGCTCTAGCCAAAGGTACTGAATTAGAAAAACCTCCTAATTCCTGGGAGTGCTCGGAGTCCCGTGATATGAAAAAACTCAGTGTTTGTCAAGTGCCTATCAGCCTTCACCATAGCTAGTCTCCTAACACAGCCAAAATTTCCATGAGTATTAATAGCCGTTGCTCAGTGGTGTCTGTCAAAGCAGAAAACCATCCTACAAAACCAGCAAAATGATTACTGGCACCTTCGTTGGCAGCTGGATTGGAATGGTCTCTGGAGAGCAAAAAGACTGGCTCACTCGGAGGTGACTGCTCCAGATGAGGAGGTTAAGGGATGTCATCAGTGGGGGCAGGGTTGTGCAAGAAGTGCTTGTACATCACTGCCTGCACTGTGGCTGTGTTCTGAGAAGAGGAGAGAGTTCAGTTGCTTTAATAATTCTCCTGTTTCTGTGCAACAGTGGTTTCGACAGAGTTCGAACACCTGGACTCGGACTGTGGCATGAAAAACACCCCACTGTTTCCTTTAGGAGGGGGATCTTCAGCAGTCAATAAAGCATTGTAATGGGGGTGTTCATGAGACATGCCCGCCAGGCTCTATCCAGGTTATTATTTGAAAAAATAACAATCAGGTAACAAAGGATAACTGTCTCGCATAAATAACAGACAGTAACATAGAACAGGATACATGAGCAGAAAATATGAAATCAACATAAAAGCTACATCATATTTCTCAATATACACTGTTTGGTCCCAATTCTGCTATCAGTTGCAGGGTACAATGCCTTTACACGTTGTAATTGAGGGCATAATTGAACCAATTTTCTATAATCTTCTATACATTCCCAAAACAAATCCTGAGCTACCCCAGAAACGCATTCACATTAAACGTCTCTAGGCTCCACTTTTGTCATAGATCTTTTCATTCCAATGTTTATAGTCGTGTCATTAGGAAATATTAGAAATTTTAATATTATAATACAATGAGATATATGCAACTTTTTTTTTCTTGCAATATCAACTTTCCTGAAGTTCTGAAAACCTGAAATTTTGTAATAAGCAAGCAAAAAAAGAAAAAAAAGGAACAAATGAAAAGAGGAAATGTAGATCCAGATACTCAAAATACTAGGCGCGGAACTCCTGGATAAACTTTGATACTTCTTGAGGTATGAGATTAGGAACTAATCTCCTACACATTGGTCCAGGGAAGAAGGACAGCATCCTTCTTTTTCTCATTCTAAATACTCATTTTAGATATTTAGATGCTGAAGTCAACAAGGTGCTTCAGCACATGCCTGAATCATGGCCCAGTCAGCTCACTCGGTGGCATAAAATAATGTTTGATAATTTGTACAATGCTTGAAAGATAGCTAGTGATTTGTTATCCGTAAATCCAATGAACTTTTGACATATCCTGTTGCCTGGGTGAGGCAAGACATCCATTCAGTTACTAATGGGGGAAAGTTGAGGCACAGTATGATTTGTTTTACTGATGTAAATGTCGCACAGAGCTATATTTTGTGAATGGATGATAGATCTAATGAAAGCATTATCCCTTAGCCACAATGCTGAAGTATAATGAATTGAAACATTTTGAGGTGTTTAGGTACTAAAAAACACAGATAGGGGCTACTAAAAATCCTTTTAAGCAACTACTGGCACAGTTTTGCACTAATATTTTAAAAATCTGGTTGGTCAACTAATTCTCTATGAAGATGGCAGAAGCTGATCCTTTTTTCCTCCAACACTAAATAAAATAGTATATTCTGAGAATGCTGAATCATGCAAGATGCAAGTAAGCAAAACTGGAACTTTTTTTTTAAAGATTTTTTTTCCTGTGAGTAAAATTCAAATGGTAAAATTCTAACTTAATGTGGAAATCTGGCAATTTCAGTGAGGCATTAGTTGGGAAAGCTTTTTAGATCAGCCCGGGATTCTGGATAAGAGAGGAATGAGTGACTCTGCCTCTGAGTAGCTAATGCCCTTGTGACTGTTGGACGTTAAGAGAGCAAACTCAGCCTTATACATCTTATCTAATCAAAGAATGTATAACTTCATCAGAGCTACCTTCAACTTTCAAGTGGAAATAAACCACTTATATTACTGGAAATTATTAGATACTCATATTACAGCAAAGCATACCATTTTTTTGCCATTCTGGATTCACAGCTGAAGAAAAAGAACAAAAAGAAGGAAAAAAGGTAAAAGAGAGAAGCAGCAGAAAAAGCAAAAACTCACAATATTTGTAGGTAAATCCTCTTTTTACTTTTAATGAAATGCAAGCCTAATCTCAATTTGGCAACTCTTTTCCCTAGGGCAGGCTATAACTGAGAAGACACGCTGGAATCACAAGCTCTGAAGTCATCTGGGGGCTCGAAATACTGAGTGATGGGATATTCTGTCACTGTGGCACACAATGTTAGCTGAAGGGCTGGGCACACAAGGTATGTATGTTAGATAACATTATTCAGAGACTAACCAAGACTCCATGCGGCACAGGCTCATATAAAAGGGAGCTGGGAATGGGCACACATTGACACTTCTGGCTGTAAGGCAACTTCATTTTCATACCTGGTCACTGGTATTGATGAAAAATAACAGCAGCCTAGGCCGAGCTTGAATACAGCTAATACACTAGATACACTTGAATATAGCTAAGATACCAATACAAACCCAAACTAGTGCACAACTAAGCTGCACGGAAGTAAGTAGAATGGTTTCTTTTGTCAGCAGCACCTGCGTCCAAAAGGGCACTAACATTAACTATCATCATGGCCATACTGAGGATATGTAATCTAAATCATCTGGAAGAGGAGCATTACCTAATGAAGGGGTGGGAATCACTCCCCTTTGATCTGGTTTCAAGCAAACATTCCAATAAATGTGAGGGCTGTCTCTGCACGCCTGCAGTCCAGCTCTCATAACCCTTCCTCAGCTGTTTCCGATGTGCTTTACAAAGAGACATTTATAAGACATCTGAATTGAAGGGCATCACGTTCCACTTCCAGAATATGTGAACCCATGGTCCTACAGCCAAGGACATCCATCAATATTTGGAACCTCATCCTCTGCACGTGTACGCCCAGCTATCTGAGTAAGAGATGTATAAACAGCAAACTTTTTCAGAGATTCGAGACAGGATATCTGGATGGTCTAAGGTCTGGTTTCTATCTTGACTCCAGAACCGGCATTGTTGAAATAATCCTCGAGATGACCCCACTTGTCAAAAATCAAATAGTATTTGTAAAATGCTTTAAGATCATTCTAAAGGAAAGGTGCTGTAGAAATATAAGGTATTATTATTATTACTATAATAAGACAAGCTCCCCATGTCCCTTGGCGATAATGCAGCTCACTGGTAGGGATAAACTATGGAGCCAACGTGAACCAGATTATTGCCTCATAAAATGGGACACCTGCCCTATTATCCCTTAAATAATAAGTACATAAAACAAATTTGACTGTAATAATAAAACATAATGGTGAAATATTTATGGGTAATTTTTCAATGCAGCATGCAAGGATTAAGCCATGCAATTTCTGTTGGCTTTTACAAGAGTTGCACTGTTAAATCCTCCCCATGAGGTCCAACAGAAACCAACCTGTAATGTGTCTGTAAGTCTGCGTAGTATATGGTAAAATTACAGGGAGATTTTAAAATATGATGAACAGTCATAGATTCCACCCTTGCACTCAACCTTCAGTAGGCAGAAAGGTAAGATGTACTTCAAGTAATCCAGCCAGGAACATGCTTATTAATAAGGAAAACATTCTAGTCAGGTCCATACTTTCATAAAGGTGCATGCAGATAATGCAGTTGTGCTGGTATTAACAAGTGCAAATGGTTAATTAAGCCGACCTGTGAGCTTCCTTGCTTATTGGGACTACATTCAATCACAGTAGTGACTAAAGAAACACAACTGAAATGTACAAACGCAAACTGGTCTTAGATCTCAGTCTGCAGATAAACAGTACTGAGTCCTTAATATAAACAAGACCAAGTCCATAATATTACAAACTAACAAATAATAAGAAGAATTACTTAAGGGATATCATCAGCTTACATTTTTTACATCTCGGAATTTCTCACTTACCTCTCACCTTTCTAAATTCTTGTAACTGAAAAAGCCACAGGGAGAAAAAGAAGAAAATCACATTTTCTGATTGTTCATTTGGCAGAACACCGCAGATAAACAGTTTTCATAATTTCTTTCATACAGTTATTTCCATATTAATTTCCCTACTCTTCCGTGGGTTGACTTCTGATAGAGCAACACAGAAAATAATTTTTAAATAAGGAAGTGTATTTCAAAGTAAGAAATTTGTTAAAGGCATCTGAGGCAGCAGAACCTCTAACCTGTGAGTACTTTCAACATACTTTAGATTTTAAGTTGTCAGGGTCACATTCTCAGTTTTTGAAAAGCACTCACGTCTGGCTCCTGAGACAGAGCCTGATTTAGTCTTTTATAGGCACATAGTACATGCTCTAATTAACCCACCTTAATTTTTGAGAGCAGTCCCAATGTCTAATAGCCGTGATGCAATATTTAGCAGATCATATTACTTATTATTTTATAAGACACCAAACGAAAATAAAGAGAATATCTGAATTGCACCTTTCTTTAGCACTGTCTTCCAAATAATTGGATTGTTTTGATTTGCCTTTTTTTAAAGCAAGATAGGGTTACTTAAAGTCTGGCTCATTTGCTGGTTTCTTATCGCTGGCACTTTTCCAAGCAAAAAGAAACACCTAATGTTTTCCATGTATGTTCCTAGCCACTCGTGCAGCGTAGCCTTGGTATATAGGCGAGCTGCACAGTCACAAGCACCCATATACAAGGACCCTTCCCATAGCCCTGAGTTTCAGTCTGCATGCGTGCACACTTGCATGACTACCATCACTGCCATCCTGCTACTGCAGTCATTGCCTGCACCAATTACACGCATTTTGGCACGTGTCTTTTCAAATACACCGCTCTAACACAAAGTCAACTTTATGCCGGCGGAGCTGATATAGATATACATACAATGCGCACGTGTGCATGTGTGTGAAAATCTATTCATGCCTTTCTTAGTGCGCTACCTCACTGCTTGAAGAGTTTCTGTGTTTTCTCTTTGTATCATTCTGGCTCCGAGTACTAAAAGCCACATCCTGTTATGTTTGGTTGCTAGGTGGAGAAATGTTATCATGGGCTTCAGCAATAATTTATCCATAGAGCTAGAGGAGCTGTCATGTACTTCTGACAGTGAGCTGCAGCACTTTATCAGCTTGCCTGTAAATCAACCGTGTGTGGGTGAAGATGCCAGCAATGTTTGATCTCTCTCAGACACTCTAATAATCTGCTTTTGTCTGATTGATTCCTTCACATCACCAAGCACATTGCAACCGAGAGTGGAGTGCCCTCTGTTTATCTCCATTGGTCATCTGCTTGAGGGCAACAGGGCAGAAAATGCTGTTCTCGCCGAGATGTAAGAGTTTTTTGGAATTAGGGGCTTTACATCATATCCTGGAGCAGGTTTAGTCCAGTAAATCAATGATAGCAGAATTGAATGCACCATAAATACCTCAAACCGTATCTCTTACAAGAATGTAAGAGTAATTCATAGAAACAGGAAAGGTAACTTTGCTGGAAAGAATTACGACCCCTACAAGCTCAAGACATGCAGGTCTTTTACGGCCTGTGTTTACATCTACCCTCTTGAACTTTGGGAAGAAATGCACTGCACACTGGCATTTGGTTCCAGGCAGTTCAGAGATAATATTGAGCAGAGCAGGACGCTGTCAGAATTGATCACTGCCTCTCAATCCAAACCCCAACTTTTTCTAAATTTCTGTCAAATTCTGTTTCACGCAGGAGATGCCAATACACCATGTCATGCTCTGCACCGCATTAAAGTGGAGCACGCCTGGTGTTGTGCAATGCCTTTCTGCCAAAAATATGCTTAAAACGATGCAATCTAATGAGCAGCCGAAGCCCCTCTAGGAGGAGGGCGAAGCATATGCCCGTTCCAATGGATAAATAGAGCTGACTTTGTTTTGTACATCATACTGTTCCCCTAGTTGAAAAACAAGAGCTTATTATCACTCGGAGCCTGGCAGCAGCTCATTGTGCGGTGACCTGGGATCAGCGGCAGACTTGGATTCCTGACCTCTGTGAAAGCTGAGGTCAGAAGATATTGTGGATGTGATTGACTAAATCCCATCAGGGGAAGCATTTTGTTGTAGCATCCCCTCTCTGGGTCACAGTGGGATGGCACAGGCAGGAGGATATTTGGGGAATGCAGTAATTTCAACCCAGTACACTAAGGGGAAAGGATGGTGTTTCATAGCACCGCTGAATGCTAAAAAAGGGTGAAAATTCACACTGCATAATGTATTTGTAATTGTGCTTAAGGCAATGAGAAGAGAGAAATTCATGAAACAAATCTGGCACACAGTGTAGGCCTCTGTGGATGCTGGAGGAGCAGTGACATCTCCTTCAGATTTATTGCATTGAGTAGTAGAGCTTCAAGACAGAGTGGATCCACTGCGTCTTCCTTGCCCATCACAGGGATTTCCCCAAACTATCATAGAAATTGTTACGGAGACAAGTTTCATGGTGAGAAGGCAGTCCCTTTCTGTTCCCCAGCTGGCTGACCACATAGGCAACACCTTTTATGTGCAGCAGAGGGGCCTGTACTGCTTCTCCACATTTAATAACCCTTGCAGTGAAAGCTAGACTTTCATTCACAAGAGATTTTTTTTCACTGCACACATCATAAAAGCAAGTAAAGTGATAAAAGCAAGGAGACCTGCAGTTACAGCGTGTGGCAGGGTGTATTCTCTATTCTTTCACCAACAGGCATTATCAAATGACATTTAGTTTTACTGAGAATCACAAAACACACACCGTTGCTTCCTCGAAGACCTTAAGCTGGTATCTTTTCAGCATTGCAGTATTTGGAATACGACGTGCATATACAGACAGACTTAACGTATACAGATGTAACACCAGAGACCTCATGGCTCCTATACATACAGTACGCTAGGATAACAGAGACAAGCTATGAGGAACTGTATTCTAGTTTGGATACAGCTACTTGACCTCTCATTTAAGCCGCTTACCTGTTAGCAATAGATCTGTGATTCCCAAAGTTTTCTAGGAAACAGAGCCAGAACCCTACCGACTGGCTTAAATCATCAGGAAAACTCCACTGAAAGGATCCAGTTCTACTTTGCTTATGTTGATTTAGTGATGGTGGACATCCACGAAGCCTGTGTTCAGACTGGCTCTGGCACAAATAACTGAAGTCTAAATCCTCAGTGATCTTAAACATACTCATTCTAAACTGCTCGTCAGATTTATATTGCAAATTATTTAAAATAAGCCTACTATAATGTCTCAAATGCTACTCATTTCTACTATTGCAATGCTACTTTTTTCAAGGGCTGGCACTTTCCAAAGGAGACCTAAGAAATAAAAAAAGAAAGAGAAAATGACAAAAAGGAAGAGAACTTGAAAAGAGGAAAATGGAGCATGTCTAAGAAAACTACACTTCCAGTAACATCAAGTTATCCTCAAGGGAGATGTATAAGTAGAAGATATTACATGGCTGAACAGTAAATATCACATTTCTTTTTACAAGCATGTTTCTGCATTTGATTATATCTTGACTGGCAGATCCATAGATTTTGAATATCCAGTCTAAGAAAGGACAGGATTAGGATCTACAGGCTGCATTCTCCATGGGTCTAAATGGTCAGTGGCATTTGGTTATTCCATAACAGATTCATTAATTAGTGAACTATGTTGATATCCAGAAAATTTAATATGGATATTCATGAGCAAGTGAAGGAAATTAATAAATACTTACCTACATTTAGGAACTTAGTTCTAGAAAAATAATCAGCAGTGGCTAATTTAGGTTAACAATTACCGTGCGAGTTGATTCCCAGGCTGAAGAGATCCACATTAAAGTCCTCTCTAAAATAGATTTTCTGGGAAAACTGTTCCAGAAAAGTTGTTCCAGTGAGCAGCTACAGATTTCCTGCTCTCGAGTGCTCTCCATCTGCTAACACTGCTGACTGCCTGGGGGCTCACAGCGGGGCAGAAGACCGACCAAGGACCGCTTCTGCACTTCAGCTTGGCAACACAAAGAACTCGGCCCTCTCTGCGGAAAGCTGGTGTATTTACAGTGCTCGGCAGCACCCCACTTCCCTGCTGCATCGATGCACCCTGTTTCTGTCACCCTCTACAGTACAGCAGCCTTTTTGCTGTCTTTATAGCTCTGCTATGAGGTCCAGTGCTCTGTTGGGAAAGATAAGGAACACTGAAAACTAATCGCCATCAGTGGTTGTGTATATTCACGGCACTAAAGAACTCTAAGTGCTCTTCCTGCCACCCAGTTTCCACGTGGCACTTTGTAGCATATAGTTAGGGGTGTGTAAATAGATGCAGCCCCAAAAGCTACAGAAAGAAACTACTTGGGTAACTCTGGGTTATCTGACCTCCTTATAAAGTATTTTGCTGCTGCTGTCAGCCAGCAATATGTTATTTCCTGAAGTATAATCCCAGTAAGTAGTATTTCTGGATCATCTACCAAAGTGTTGGCCAATGTTGAGTGATTGATTGAGGTTATGACATGACTTTTACAGACAGTGCTTTCAGGACTGATAAAAACACATGGGACTTGCTTGTTATTTTGCGGTAAAGAAAAACACTTGGAGATGGGAAGTGGAATTTCCAGCAGCTGGGAGACTTCAGTAATTTGACGTTAGACTACTTTTGTTTGATGGTGGAAGACAGGTCTGATGAAACCTGACATACCGTTTACAATTATAATTAATACCATCAGTGTGTCAAAGGGAAAAACCTCACCAACTCATCAATGTAATTTCATTGGAAGATACATTCACTATAGTTTCGTTTAGTCCTAGCCAAGTACCCTTGTGCCTAAAGGAATAGTTTTCTGTGGTACAAACTGCCAAGGTAAAACAACCTGACTGAATGTTGACCACCTTTGAGAATATATTTATTTAGACCTGGCCAAACTGGATCTACCTTGCTGTCACATATTAAAATTGTAGTCAAAGGTTATATGTAGCCAGGAACACCATCAAGATGACAGGTTTGGACAGGGGAGGAAACATCTCACTTTCCAAATGCTGTTTGCAACAGAGTTGTTTCGTTCTTCAGGGGTAAATCAGAGACCTGCACATGAGCAGCATGTCTCAGCTGTAAATGCCAGCGTGAATAATTTCTCATGTATTGAACCTAGTATTTTACACTGGTGATCTTAAAGTTCTTGTATAGAAAGGATTCAATTTTGAACCCTACACTGAGGCTGTTCTAGTAAAATCATATATTGGTTAGGCACTTAGAAATACTATAAAGTACATGGGGTGAACAAGACCCCTGAGAATGGGCCCAAAACAAGTACCACAATAGAAGAGCAGAAGCCCAAGTCTAGCCAATGAGGAAATAATAAGCACATGGGTGAGTCTTAAACCCTGCCCTTAATAATAATATTCCTGTCTTTCTGCCTGCTCAGGATGCACTGTCCAAAACCATCTCCTGACCTCTTTTGGTACGGGAGAGAAGGGCTCGAGTTCTTCCTTTTAAAGCTGCATAGCAGCATCGATGCACACTCAGATTAGAGTGGGAACAGATGGCGGTGGGGGATCCAGGTTTAATTCCCTCCTGTTGGAAAGCGCTGTTACGGCCAGATACAGTAACTGACTTAGAAAGAAAAGGCAATTTTCCTCTTAAGTTTCACTTGGCTGAAAAAAGAGGAGATGGGGATGGAAGGTTGTGGACAAAGAAAGCACGTGCCTTCCTTTTTATCCTGATGATTATTGCCAGAGAATGATTCAACATTTCACAGTAGAGAACCACTGGAGAAAACACACTTCTCGGACAAGTGACCCAAAACCCTCAGAAGGTCCTTTTCCAAGGTGCGTACCCTGCCTGTGAAGCTCCTGGTAGCTGTCTTTCTGGCGTCATAAATCTCAAGGGGTTTTTCCTGCACTTCAGCAGGAAAACTGGGAATTTTCCTTATTCCATACAAAATAATCTAAAGTTTGAGGGGGGAAGGACGTACTTCTGCAGAGGAGGCCTGGTGCGTTTCAATTCAACTCAAGTCAAAGCTGCTCGGCTCAGGTCTGCTGTTTGCCAGGCAAGTACTCCAAGGAGGAGTTACTGTGTAAAAGATGGAGAGCTTCCTGCCTCCTCCTATGTTTGAAAAGGGGGCACATGCCGCTGGTGCATTCTCTAAGGACTACATGATAGTATGAGATGCAAACATCTCCTGAAACGAGTCCCTCAAAGAGGGACCTGCTTACCAGAGACCACCATCACGCTTAGCTGTGAGGCGAGTATCGGTCTGCTCATCCCTGCCAAAACGGGGTTTCTTCTGTATCAGCCCAGAACCGGATCCGAACCACGGGGTTTGGGAAGGGACTGTAGGATATATGTGCTCTGCAGAGCAGGAATTACCAGGATTTTTATGGCTAAATTCCCCGTTTATCTGGGGGACAAGGGCTACACAGTACTGATTTTCAGGAGTGCAAAAATATTTACAACTGACATATCTCAGTAGATCAAAGGAGGCTGTTACTGCTTAGCATTTCTGGCCTGTAATCTGCATTAATGTCTGTGCTGTTTCCAGATTTATCTTAAATGTTAATGAAAGCACTGAATTTGCCCCAAAGCACCAGAAATTTAGAGAAGAAAGTGGGATGAAATTTTCCAGCAGTATCACTGGATGTCTTAATGCAGATAGGAGACAGGCAGGTGGTGGGTTACAAACCATAATGAAGTGACACCTTTTCTTTGCAGAAGGTGTCACAAAGGTACACCAAAGTGCTGCAGCTGAACCTATTTTAGCTTGTAGAAGTGCAAATGAACTGGCAAATCCTTACAGCTGGGTAGATGCTACAGAAAGTGTTTATTTTTTAATATGCAAGTACAAAGGCATTGTTGCCCTTGATTCTACCATTAGCAAGTCACCTATCTGAACACGCAAGCTGAGGCTAAGCCACGCCAGCAGGCGAGCCTGCAGCCCCGAGCACGGCGGCCCACCGCCCGCTCCCTCCCTGCGAGCACTTGCCGTGGTACGAGATGCATCGGTGCTGGTAGCTAACAGACCAGCACGGTACTTGACCTGGTGAAAATACGAAACATTTGAGTACCCGTTTCTGGGCATAGACAAAAGAATGGGAAAAAAAATTATCTAATCAATAGAGAAAATCTAATGAGAGGTATTCCACAAACAGAAGTTAGCATCTAATGGCTCATTTGTTATTATCTGGTCAGCTCTTAACATGTTCCCGTAACACAGAGGATATACCAGGATTCATCATGAGAGTCTGAGACTACGCTGTAATGTAATACAAGGCAGAAGTGTGGCAGCTTTTACTGATTCTTGAGATCTAGGTGTGCAAAATACATCAGTGACAGACAAGGCATCAAGGACTGAGAAAAGAGAATTTCATTTCAGCGGGAGGTATTCTCAGCGAAAATGAAAGCTGTTCGTCTAGATGTGGTATTAGAGATACAGAGAAACTGTAAATTGAGTATTTCAATACCTATCCACCCCTAATTTTAAGCAGTTTTAAAAAATGAAATAAAGAAAAATGAAGGAAAGCTCTTTTGTTGTACTCAGAACAATCAAACACCATGGGACTGGACGGCTTAGGGAACTGTTAATGGGATACAGAGTATTTCAAGGTCACTGGTTCAACTCTAGCTCAGGTTAGTAGTAATTGGAAGTCATTATTACTTGATGGCTGTTCAGTAGTTTAAGTGACATGGGTTGGTGGTCTCAATGTAGCACTGAGTGAACACCTGTCTATACCACACACACAAAAAAGGAGTCTCTGTTGATATCAATTTAGTATGTTTCATCAGGAATAAATTTAAAGATAAAACATAAAATAAATAAATCCAAATAATTTATAAACAGTCCTTGTCACATACTTTTTCAAATATGTCATCGGTACCTTAAAGCTGGCATTAGCCTGTAACACCCTAACGTGGGTTTGGCACTACCCAAGAGGCTTTCTCTTTTCTTTGGTACCAGAGGCAACCACACTTGAAATGCCTTATTATAAAACAAGGTTGGAACATAAACCAGTAATTAATGAATTAGATCTTACATTGGTCAATCTAGTCACAGATATGCTAACATTTCAAGCACAGGGCAAAATTGCATTCATGGGTATAGAAAAGGATGAATGATTACCTTATGATAATTTAGAAAAAAAGTATTGTGCAGTGTGTTTGGGATTTATGATAATTCAGTAATAATAACAGACTTTGGACTAAACTGCATGCTTTGAATTTTGTTCACTACATTATGTCAAAAATCTTGAATAGAGCTATGTGGTCCACAAAACTTAAATAAAGGATTTCATTGATTTTGAAATTCATTCAGCTCCCCCTGAAAATCTCATTGTCTCTCCTCTGGGTTTTATGATTCTGCTTTTATGAATCAAACTTACTCAAACTTTGAACTTATTCAGACTTTGAATGTGCTCAACCATATGAAAAGCCAAAACAGTTTCTCCCAAATAATCCCAATTACTCTCAGTACTTAATTGGTATTAATTTATTTAATCTGAGCTATTGCTGAAGAAAACTATTAAAATGCTTTCTTTGAGATAGGGTTCCAAACGGACAAAGTACTTCACATTATCTGCTGAAAATCCATTCTAGTGGGTAAAGTTTACTATTCCCTTCACATACAATTATTCCTCTCGGTATTAATCAGACAATTTTTCAAAGGTGGTAGTCATGAAATTGGACTGGATCCATGCCAATATATGTTGCTCAGTAAACATATTCAAAGATATATGTTTACTAGTCAACTGAATTTTAGCAGAGTGACATAGTTGTGTGCAGGAGTCCAGTTATACAAACAGATATTTTTTTGATGGAGAACTCACTGCTGCGCAAGCCGTTTTTAGTTTTGTGCTTAACATGTTTTGGGTGAAAAAACAAACCGGAGGTAGACTATTTTCCTAAGTAATTCTGTACTGTATGTGCCATCTTTGGGATATGTCAATGACTCAGGGCTTTAAATAAAAACATAAGGCACTATTTCACTGTTTCATGCTGCATTACTTAGGTAAAAAGAAAACATCTCTGCAAAATCATACTAAGTAACACCAATCTACTACGGCAACGACTGTCGGTGAGAAAACTTCCCTAAGGGTACAGGAGTGAAGGATTCATTCATCAGGAATGGAAAAATTAGAAACTTCGGGTGTCCAAGGGATAATATGTAGTAACTCTGCTGAGACAATAACCTACATTTAAATCAAAAGTGGAATAAATTTTGGATTCACATTAACAGCATTTCTGCATTCTGTAATATCTGACGCTTCTCAGTTTTGCTCAGCTCAGGTAGATTGGAAACTGGTGAACTTCCTTTTGTAGGATTTTCAAGTTAAATTTGTAGACTAAAGAACCTAAACTAATCCACAGGGTGGTATCACTAATACGAGTTTCTGCTATGAATACATGTAAACCAGAGGTTTGTACCTGTGAGCTTTTCATGAGCTTCTGGTCTTCTGAATGCGTGTCTGAACAGACCCCAGCTCCACACCCCTCGAGACTACAGAAAAAGCCTGAACCCTTATCACAACAGCAAGCCCTTGCATGGCCTGAGACATACGGCAATAAATACAAGCGAAACAGCTCAGAAGGAATATTTATCAGTTTGAAAACAGAATGAAATCAAATTCTTTCTGCTTACTGATGTGCACAGTCCTTTCCCAGCAGGGCAGTCCTAGGGGAACCTGTGGGATCATTCACACGATCAAAAGCTTGCAGGATCAGGTCCAAAACCACTCCACTTTCGAGATACAGCTCTATATCATGTAGACGTTTTTATCAAAACATATTTCTACTATTTATGTGTTTATAAATGCGGTACATGCTTTTATAACTTGCACTTAAGAACCAAGTAGCTGATGCAACTGCTTTTTTCCCCTTGCTCCTGCATTTTGAAATACTATTTTGCTCTTAATTTTCAGCCTCCTCTGCCTCCTCCCTTCTCTCTCTCACTTTTTTATTTTCGCTGGTGACCACAAGTGTAGTTTCAGTAAATAAAGCTACTGCTTGATAATGTGGAACGGCCAGGAGCTTAACTCTGCCCTTGGAGATCGCTTACATCAAACCAGCGATCAAAAAGTGGTGCAGATAAAATTTGTCATCAGGGATTTCCTACAAAAGAATTACAGTGGAGAAATAGCCTGATCGATACTATGGATTTTCACTGCAGGGGCTGATAGTCCAATTGCTGTGAAACACTCACACAGATAAAAGGGCATGGCTGCCACTTTGTTACAGACTGCTGACTCAGCGCAAAGCCTGTCAGGTATTTATAGGCCAAAGTGATACAGAATTATCACCTTGCAGTGCCCAGCTCTTGTTAGTTCTAAGATTGCCTCCCTTTATGGGATTGCTAAATGCAGGTGAATGGAAAAATGATGGCTAACAGCTGTCAAAATGCAACAGAATGAAGTACTTAAATCTTTTTTTATCCATTAAAAGGGTAACAACCAAACATATATCATAGTGCAGACGTTGTAATGATATTTGGGGCCAGTAAACTAGGGGTTATAAACAATGTACATCTGATCAAAATGGTAAGGAAAATACAAAAGGGAAAAAAAGCAATAATAAAAATTCTTCTTGTTACTTTACAATATGTGGCTTGGCATTTACTTTGCTGCTTTTTGCAGGGATCTCCAGGCCCCTGATCAAGGCTGCTAAGACCAGCCTCCCAGCTCCATCAATACTGTGATAATTTTATACCCCATATACTGCAGGGAAAACTGCTTAAGAAGTCATTGGGATGACTCCAGGAACTCTTCTTCATTGTTCTAAGCCAGTGTTTTACACCCTCACTAAGATAAAATGCTGATAGATATCTAATATTAACCAACAGCATTAAGGGCTCATTGACTTCAAGGACCGTTTCACACACAGACACTTACAGGACCAGACCATGATGAAGGCAAAAGAAATACACTCATCTTTTGGTCCAACAGGTAGCATAAAGCATCTCTGTCCTGGTATACAGTCCGTGATAGACTGTTCTCAGCCATGAATTATTTCGCTGCTGGTACTAGCCTGACTGTGTTTCTCAGTGGTGGTAATGAAGGGGGCAGACACTACCTTTCCTTTTATCGCTCCATATAGTACAACATATATTTATTTTTGGAGATCGTATACAATGAGAAATTGGTTTTGACTGCATAAGGATAATATTTGGAAGGTCATACAAAAAGCTGTAGAGCCTAGTAATATAAAAAGAGACAGGATGTTTGATTACGAGGATCTGCACAGACTTTGCCTTATCCATAGCCTCCTAGGTGTTTTTCATACAGGAATTGGTGCTGGACTCCATAAGGAGGTTTTTGCAGCTTAAAACCAGTTTGAGAACTAGTTCAAATATATTTTTACATATAGTTTCTTAGCAGGGACAAAGCCAAGTTGGGCTTTAGTACCTATGATTTTTTTTTATACTGTAACAACACTTAGAAGCATACATTAGGAATCTGTTTTGCTAGATAATGAATAACCTCACAGTCCATCTCCCAGAAAACTTAACATCCAGTTAAATCATTTTTTTCTAACACTGCCTTGCAAAATCATGACATCCTCAGCATATCACCTACTCTTGTATCACCACAGTCATAATTTTGATAATATTTCTTTTACTTGTAAATACACTATATGTCTCGGTGTGTGAGCAAACTGAAGTTTACTCTTTTAGCACTCTCAGAATATGGATGGTTTTAAATATAAGTAGGGAAGTGAACACCGATTTCCAAGGGGGTGGGGGTGGGTAGGATAAAATAAGAGGAAGCATTTGATTTTTATAACTGAGGCCCATCTTTAGTTATATAAAGCTTCATATATGGCCAGATTGTAAGAGCCAAACCATATTTGTTATTTAAGCAAGATGAAACTAGAGCTTGACTATTCCTAAAATATGGCTAGAGGGGCATCTGATCTAACACAAGCCCAGGGGAGTGACATGGAGTAAAATAAACCAACCTGGCTGGGCATCTGCATTCAGATTCATCTCACCTGAAAGATGTCCAGGCTATGTTAGTCGCCTACACCTCCCTTGATAGTTGATGGAAATAGATATGTGCACGCAAGAGGGGGGAAGCCCTGCGCTGTACTTAGGACAGGTAAGATGAAGTATCTCTTCTGTATCTCTTCTCATCCTGTGTCTTGACAGGGTACCTGAAAAGCCCTGTTAGGTGAGATGAGTCACCCTGGTTGCTTAGAAGAGGTTAACAGATCCATCATGAATAATGCTTTGACGGTCTCGTGTTTGTGGGGCGGGGGGGTTGAAAC
>JAVKLA010000010.1:24208234-24305495 GCA_034782735.1 Sagittarius serpentarius
TTTTTGTGGCCCCCCCCCCCCCCCCCCCCCCCAGTTTTAATACCATCTTAAGTGTTTTGGAGAAACATGAATAGGAGGATTAAAAAGCTGAAATTTTTTAAATGTCTTGAGAAGTTCACGGTCAGGAGTAGTTGAAATTCAGAGGAGTTTATGTACCTAATGCTTTGGACTTCATTTAACAGCAGAGCTTTAAACTAAAGGAAGAAATACTGCACAAAGACCAAGAACTATACTATTCAAAATAGCACAAAGAACCTGGACTTAGGTATTATTGGAAGAAGTTTTCAGTAAGTTTAACCATAATGGTTAACTGCAGAAGCTTTGAAGTAAAAGACTAAAATATAATGGAACGTATTAGTTTAAATAATAATTTGATTGCCTGTAAGAAATGTTGCAGGTTTTTAAACCAACATCTTTCCTAACCAGGAGAGAAGCCACACCTTTCTCCATGCTCCGCAGGGAAATTACCGTAGCACTTGTCTGAACTGCCTGGTGCTGGTAGAATCATAGCTGTTCTCATCGCAGCGTTGTTGGATGGAAGTTTACTGTCACTAGCAATAAGCAGTAGATAAAAGGGCGGGGAGGGGGGATAAGAAAACAAAAGGGAAAAATAGAAGCTAAAAAATTCACCAGAGGTGGAAAAAGGAGGGGGGGGGGGAGGAAGATATACATAAACTAGTTGTTTTTGTCTTTCTAGTTGCTATGATGTGCACAAAGGAAATAGACTGAATAAAATCACATCTCAGGAACACCAACATAAATTCCCCCTTGCTTTGACAAGTACGTAATTTTGTGCAGTGATGCTCTTCACGTCTGGAGAGTTATGAGGCAATTTCATTCCCATCTGACAAATTTACAAAGAAACATTAGAGAGAAGGGATTAGAAAAGCGAGAAATCTTTATAGACTTTTTCCTCAGGCTGTATTTTCCTTCCATCTTTTGGCTCTTCCTTGAGGAATATGTATGAGTGACTCATTCTGTATGAACGCCATAACTGAAACACTTAGCAGATAAGCATAACATGAAATGTGCTTTAAATCAACTAATTGTATTTACATTATCTGGGAGGGCTGATCCTGATTGGCTAAAGTTTGTAAAAATTTGCTATTGTGCATTTTCAAGATAACAATTTAAAACCAGGCAAAAAAAAATAAAAGCTAAAATATTAGCTACATAACTTCGCAGAAAAGTCCATGTCAGACAAATAATTTGCACTTGCAAAGCACTTCTCGGCTTAGAGCTCTGATTGACCTTTTTGCCCTCATTATGGTCTCATGAAGACCAATAATATTTTTTCGTTTTACACACTGGGAAACTGAGGTAGATTAAATGATCTCCTAAATTCATGGAGAAAACAAATGTCACCAGAAAACAAGACAGGGAGGGACTAGTTGGGCTGAGCTCACTCTTCTGCATCGCAAACAGCCTTTCCAATGACATCGAGCTCTGTAACTCGAGAGAACATCTGCTCCATACAGGCCACCGGGTACTTGCCAGCACATGTTGATATACTTTATACTACTAAAAAAACAAATGGAAGGATGAGACGAGGAGAGAGCAAGGTGTTGTTAATGCCTTGCCAACGTCTGTGAAAGGCCAGGGAATTCCTTGCGTTTGTGGCTGCACCATCACAGCTTCTTTCTGCCAAAAAAAAGTAAAATAAAAAAAAAGGCTGGTTCAGCCTTCTCTTTGCTGGCAGTGGAAAACTCTGGCACAGATTATTCTAGAAATAAATGATAATAAGAAGTGCTGTAAAGGCTTTGCTTTTTCCTGCAAGGTTTTAAAAAAGACAGCCATGGCTCATTTGAGTTATACTACTTAACATATTTAAGCTGAGCTGATATATGGCTACTACAGGATATCAGTATTTTACGTTCTATGAGTAATCAGTGTAATTTTTGTTTTCTTTTTTTTCTTCATTTTTTAATATACAAATGTTGGCACTGATTTTTCACTATTGGTGTAACGTCAAGGAACTTCCACCACGGATAACCTGGGCCCTGCTAGTCCAGATCTTTTGTTTCTGCGCAGTTTCACATGGGTCCCCTTTTAAGGTCATTTCAAGTGCTGGATGATGGTACTTTCCTCCTCCTTTTATTAAGGAAAATTATATGATGGTGCTCAAAAGTTCCAAAACATATTCCTTTCTTGGCACAAAGATGAAATATAATAAAATGCAGATGCTTTCTGATACAGAGCACAGATGAAAATGTTTTATAACCACGACTTATGGAGAGAGGAAAGCACAGGGGACACGGTTCCTAGGGCCCTGGTTGAAAGCCCCAAAGCAATCACTGCAATATCTGTAATATGACAGAAGAAAGTCGGGGGAGGGGTATTTATTATCTTTTTCATGGGACCCAGGTGGACCTCCTGGCAGCCATGTTTATGACTCAGGATCCATTTTAAAATAGTGAACCATAATAAATGGAAACTCAGATGTGTAACTGTGCTGGATTTTAACATGTTTCAAGTTTTATTGTCTCTGCATTTGCAATCATTTTTGCACGGAGCATACCATTTCGTAATAACTTTCAACTGTGCTGCTTCCCCCTTTGTATTTACTTCATCTGACATGTCCGCTTCCCCTCCTTGTGTTTTGACAGCTACATGGACTGGATAAAAAGTCCTGTTACGAGATTTTTATTCCACTTAGGGAGTCAAGGGGAGACTTGAAAGCCATACCTCCTTTTCTAATTAACAGATAGATAGTAAAGGAAGCATTTCTTATGCTTTCTTTAAAAAGAAAGTTAAATAATTTACTTGTCTGGACAAGATATCCTCTTTGTGTTTCTGATAGATGCAAAACCAAAAATGTTTGTTATTCCCTGCCCTTGATGAACAGTTTAAATATTCCTTTTCCCTAAGCCAAATAAACACTGGACACATGTCCTTTAAACCTAGAGAGAATTATCAGAAGCTGTTATACAGTGGGACTGTCTCTTTGGTATTGACTAAACATATCAAACATGGTCCCTAAAAATAATACAGAAAAAGAGAGGTGGGTCCAAGCCAAGAAGCCTGTAATCTCATCTGCCTCTAACCTTCCAGAAGTTCAAAGACATTTGGGTAAAGGATTTTGGTTCTTGTCTGTTGTCGCTAGTAGCGATGGAAACTGTAAGCTCAGCTCAAGATCTAAACTTCACATAGTTCAGCAATTGTTCAGATCACAGCTTATGTCTGGTTGCGCACCCTGTTCTATGTGGTCCCAAGAGCACGGCTGCTTATCTGAACATTTTCTTTGTGAAAGAGACAAAAATCTTGTGAGAAAAGACATTATTGCTCACATTTCTAATGCGTCCTGGCAAGAAGATGACCACAAATACAGACAAATTCAAAATATTTTGCCATTTTTGGCTTCAGCCTAATCCAGAAATCATGAGTATAGAAAAATACAAAAATGTAGTTAACAGAAATGACAAACTCAGGTGAGTTTAAGGTCATTATTTATTGCAACCAAGTTGTTTCTATTATCAGCAAGAAACGATTTAACTGACTCACTCCCCTGAGCAACTACAGGACTTTCTCCAAAAGCCTGAGCAAATTACCCCGTTACACCTGCTCTTGGTTTGCAGTGGAATTGAGAGCACAAAGACATTAGCCAAAGGCATTCAGCATTTGGGGGAATTCGGCAATTGTCCTAAAGCTGGGTTTAAGAGAGCGTAAAGCCCCACTTCCACTCTTGCCTTAGACACGGCATATGGTGTAGCCCTACATGTTCACTATTCTGAGCAGCGTATGGCCACGTTATTCTGCAGATCATAATTTAACACTTCACACTGGAGAGCTCTCCACTCAATCCTACAAAATAACATGCTAAATCAGGAAAGTTCACACCATAGTTTGCATAACAAATAATTTCCACAACTTCAAGGAATTTCTCTGAAAACATTTAAATCTCCCTCTAAATATTTTCGGTAGAGTTATGAAAAAGCGCATCTCTCTGGAGAACATCTTTGTAAGTGCTGCTGTACTTAACATGTTTGTACAGTTCCTATGACTGCATGAGTTTAGTTGACTGATAGCTGAGTGCATGCAAGGTATCTTAAATAGAAAACTAAATATGTAACTCCCTTTTTCATGAGCACAAATGTATAGCTAACCTCTATGAAAACTTAATGCATACCTAGCTCTCTTTGAAAATGAGTAGATTGAAATGAAGAGGGAAAGTCTATTTAAAAATAACTTTTGAAAAAAATTAAGAAAAAAAATCTTTTTTTTTTCCTTTTCTGTATGTGCAAGACATCTAAGCATAACCAATTTCATAGTAAAGGAGTGGAAATAAAAAAATATTTGCATTATTTTGATCAGGATAATCCCAATTGTTTTGAAAGTAAATTGTATTTGAAAGTCTCTCCAGAATGTACTTACAAATTCACAGGAATGCCATTAAAATACAGCATTAATTAACATCCACTTTTATAAAGTGCTTCTACTATTGTGTAAACAAGCAAGAGTTGAAAAGCTTATTTTTAACTTGTATCTGCATATGCAGTGTGATCATAGTGAGTTACAAAAATACCCAAATAGCACTGGGAAATGAATTTTCACAGTTTGTTTCTGGTTGAAGACACACCAAAGTACCTGTCTTTAATTTGAGTAGCTGTGAACAAAAGGTACTTGCCAGCTTGCTTAGCATCATATTTATATGCTCATGTCAGTTCAGCCATGGGTGGAATACTGATGTGTCAATATTTGTTAGCCAAAATGATAATAACTAACTGACTTGAAATAACTTAAAACAATCAGAAGCAA
Source organism: Sagittarius serpentarius (assembly GCA_034782735.1). Taxonomy (NCBI): domain Eukaryota; kingdom Metazoa; phylum Chordata; class Aves; order Accipitriformes; family Sagittariidae; genus Sagittarius; species Sagittarius serpentarius. The sequence continues at coordinate 24,212,990 of JAVKLA010000010.1, forward strand.
TTGTGCAGCATTGTATCAGGTTAAATCTGACCATGCCATATTTTATCTCTTCAAAAATAAAGCCAATTGGATGGCATGCTAAATAGCCCATGTTCAACATAGCAGAATTGCTACAGGACTAGTATCTGAGGTGAAACATGTTTAACCACTGCCAGACTTCCACGGCCTCCATTAACATCATGGACCGAGCGAGGGAGAGCTCCAGTGGGGCTGTTTGGGGACAGACAAGCTAGAGATGTACATAGGCAGCCTAGGTTTAAATTTAGAATGCAGAGCAACACAAAACCTCCTCAAAACTCAGTTTTACTAGTTGAGATCCTAATGGTTTTGACTTAACTTTCAGTCAACTAGGCAATGGTTGAGTTCACCTTGATTTTACACCTTGCTTTCAGCATCCGAAATCTAACCCAAAATTTTACAAAATAAATGTTATTTGTTATTTGTTCTAGTATCAAATTAACCTGGCATTGGAGGTGAAGTCTGTTGAAGGATTTAGGATAAAACAAAGACACTTAGGACGATTTAGAGAAAGAAACTCCATCCTCTCTCCCTCATCTTGTTATATAGTTAAGTTTTGAATTTACCATCTCTCATATTCCAGATTACTTCTGTAGGTTTACATTCCTTGTGTGTGCAGAGCTTGGCCTAGCATTATATTAGACATGTTATCATTTCGTATATGGCACCAGGTTAAAGTTATTGAAAGAAAAACAAAATTTACCCTATGACTGTTATAAATCACTCGCAAGATATCTGCATTTCATTACTATGCTGGAGAACAAGCGGTAGCGGGGAGCTATTGTCCCCACTGGAACACATGCAGGGAATGTCACAGAAACCTATTTGCCAAGTCGCCTACAACAGTGAATGTTGGTTTTTTGGGTTCAGCTGAGTTCACACAGGGGCGCTGAATATGTAATTCTCTAAAGCTCTATAAATATAAAGCAGGTCTTCCTAAATTTCCCTCCCTGTCCAGCTGTCACTATCACACCCTGAGTTATACTGATACAGGAAGGAAGGCACTACTGAAGGATCAAGACCCACAGGCATCCTTGACAGATCTTTAATCCAGAAGACCTACAAAGCATCTGCTCAACACCTGCTATAAACTCTGGGCTGCAAAATACTTATCAATAACAAGCATCAATAAATGACAAACAGCAGCAAACTGCTAGGTACCACAAGGACAAAGCAGGAGAGTTCAGGGCAGTTCACAATTCCTGAATTCTATAACAGCAGGGGACTTCTTATGAGAAATCTTTACTCTTAAGACATATTTTGTATTAGAATTAAAAGCTTTTTTTTTTTTTTTTTCCTCTTTAAAGAGAGAAATCCTCAAACTGGTCATTTTTATCACTTTCTGGAAACAGTTATTCATGCCCATATGCATCTATTACGGTGGTAATAGTAATAACATGGCGGTTGTGATGCTCTTGTGATACAAGAAATACGCAGTTTGTAGATGGGGATAATACCTTTTATTAGATCAATTAATTAGAATGGAAAAAGACAGACAAACTTTCAGAAAGACAAGCCCTTCTTCAGACTTTAAATGTAATAGACATCTTGAAGACACTATTATGAAAGTCTGATATGATGCTTTAAAGCAGTGCTTGTTCGTAAGATCACTCAAGGACTCCTTCAGAAGCTGCAAGTCTTCAAAAGTGATCCAGGAAATGCGAACGTACTCTGTACTTTTCAAAGGCTTAAAAAAAAAAAAAAATCTTCCTGTTGTGAAAGAACAATAGGAAATGATTTTGCTGCTTTTTTTGGCTGAACACCTTCCAAGTTACATGTTTGGATGATTACCTTTCTCCATTTTAAAGGGTAATGTTTACTGAGCGTTTACAAAGAAATAGCAGTCTGCTGAGTGCTAGCTTTGCTTTCATGAAATGTTCAAATAACTAGTATCAAGAATTGTTCAAATAATTAACGTCAGGAAGAATGGCTTACAAGTAAATTAGAAGTTCAGTGTTCACAAATGGTCCTAACCAATGTCTGAGATGCAGCCCAGGAATTTAAAGGTGGAAGGAAGAACGCTTAGCATTTCTCTGATTTTGACCAAGCCTAGTCCCTACAGCAATAAAATTACTCCCAGTTCTGTGTGGTTGTTCTTGACCCTACAGCCTGTGCAGTGCAGCTCTGCATTAGTGCTGGCTTCCCCCATGCAGACTCTTGATGCCAAGAGAAGGGGTGGTAGAGAAGCCATTTGGCAGCACCGTGTCACTGAAGAATATCTGCGTGCAGACAGAAAATCCCACTTGGTAGTTTAAATCAGCTTTCAGCAGCTTTTTTTATCACCAAAATAGCAAAAAATATATTTACCTTAAGCTCATGTCCTAAAAATTTTTATGCCCACTAGGAATGCTAAACGAACTGAAACCTTGAACGTGCCGAGTACAGTATAATCAACAGACAAAATATTCTGACCTTGAATTTTGCATTCTTCTCCATCTCTCTAATTTTTCTGCACCATATTTTCTTATTTCTAAACCAGGTTAGAGTACGTGGCTGCCAGTTCAGACTCGTAGGTTTTTCGCCAGTGATCTGAATGTATAACCTCTGGACAAGTCACTTACTCTTTTCATCCCTAAGTTTATCTCGCCTAGTAGTAAGCACGCTAACATTTGCTTATCCCACAGAGGAGTCACAAAGTTATTTCACATATAAAGAGATCCAAAAATGGAAAATATAAAAGAAATGCAAAGTGATACTACATTTCTCATTAAAAAGAGTGGGCGACAAATTGCTCATCAGATTGTACAATTTGGGTTGCTCTTACTTGCTAATTAACCAGTCTGACATTATGTTTCCTCCCTCTTGCACCCACCCTGCCTCTGAACTAATCAGGGCTCAATGACAGCATCACTTATCCCAGGACACATTCCAATAATTAAGGTTTGGAGGACATCTTGCAAACTCCATCATATACCAATACGATTTTCTCTCCCTCTACTGCTGCGTATCTGACATGTGACAAGACAAAGCCCTACTCTCATATACATAACAGCAGGATGCTTTCCCACCTTTTAATGGCTGACTGAATTTCTTCCCCAGCAACTCTGACAGTATGAAAGTGCACTGTAAAAATGACTGTGTCTCGAAAAGTGAAACCTCACAGTCTCTGGACTTGGGAACAAAAATAAAAGCACGTTGTTACAAGCTGCATCTATTGCTAAATACCCTTATGTCGCAATTTTTAGTGTCGGAATGCATGATCGCATAAGCTATGTTTTACTGCCCACACTCTTTTCCTCACCACTATATCGCTTCATTTGATTTCCGTGAATAAAAGCACATTTCGGCTTTGCGTAGGAAAGCAAGCACAGACAGGGGCACCTCATACTTGTTTAGGGAGGGGAGACAAGCCAGTAGGAATCCCTGCTACTTGATTGCTTTTTAAACCTTCATATGCAGAAGCAACAACAAATTGGATGCTGGGCTTTCCACTGCTGCGTGCCCACAGTATCTTCATTAGCACTGACAGAACTATTCTGAATTTCCTCACTAGTAACTGGCTACCTCTCCTCTGGTTTTGTTAGCTCTGATTTAATTCGGACTCACAAGCCAACCGGGTCAACCTGCCCCAGGTCTGTAGAGACCAAACTTGAGCATAAGCTGGTCATTCCTTCCTCGGATGCTTTCTCCCCTTCAGTTTACCTCCTGAGACAAGCTGGCTCCTGAGCCAGCGAGCAGCAGGAACCATGAGCCCCTGTCTAAGCTGAACGACTAGACTTCACAAGAGCAAAGTTTGATCCCATGAGTTTTCTAAGAAATTGCAAGGAAAAAAACCCCCAAATACCTGGATTCTATCTGCATAGGAAACTTCAGAAAGGCAAATTATTTTACAAAATGGATTTAAATATGCAATTTTAGCTAATCATCATTAGCTTTCCTGAGAGTATCAATCTGAATGTGGCTACAAATACCCTTCTCGATGAAGCTTAAATGTCCTGGTGATCAGTTCTCCTGAAAAGCAGATGGAGAGACCATTTATTTTCTCTTGTTGCTTGATTCTGAAGCACTATTTTCATCAGTATCAGAAACAACAGTGGAATTCTGGCTTTGATTCCATCAAAAGCATATTTTACCATTGATTTCAATGCAGTCATGATTTTTCCCATAGTACAACTAAGTAAGACACCCCTCCGAATTTCTGTGGGTAACTTCAGAGTTAATAGTAAATTACCCAAGAATATTTCATGTTTTCTCTCCTGGTTGGGGGGACTGATTTCTGAGCTTTTATTTCAGATTCTTGGCCAATAAGCATATATCGGTTCATAAAAATGCAGGGATTTTCTTTACCTGTCTCATCTGAGTAAAAATCATCCCAATTGCAACTCCTAGAAAGAGTGTTTTCTGTACATGGGAATGGGAAGAATACAACAGAATAGCCTAGCGCTATATGTGGTTGTTGCCACAGTCAGGATCAAACGTATCAACTTCTGACGATGTCATATAGGTGTATCACCAGGATTCAGTCAATATGTGGCTTATGTCTTCAAGAATGGAACCTGTTCAAGCTGCCGAGGCACAAAATGAAGACAACTAAGTTAGTAGATTTTTAATTTTGTAATCTACCAGGTATTCATGATGTATCCACAGTGGCAGATAACTATATTCTCAATTGTACTGCGGAAACATGCACAGTCACAATCTTTGTCTTTAACTCATCTGCTTCTTTTCACAGTATCTAGTATTACAACGTGGCATAATAACATGAAATATCCATTTATTTTCCGCCAGGTAGGTATGAATTACATTACGATCACGTCTTTATGGCTACATTCCTTACAACTGCGTTGTGGTGGACATGAGTGAAAATGACCTTGCATCAAAACACGAGGCAGAGGACCTGGAAACGTCTGTGGAACTGGGAGAACTTTGTGCATGTTACATTGCAATGAGCCATGTTTTACTCGGTAGGCTGCCACTGCTTCCGACACTGTGTTCCATAAGCATACTGCAGAAACCAGGAAAGAGAATACTTCCTATAGACAGAAATACGTGCTGATGGACAGTTCTTCAGCTAGGATGAATCAACATACTTTAACTGACTTACGCAATATTACGCTACTTGACACATTATTATACCTATATAGCCTCCACCAGACACTTCAAATAAATTTTACAAAGCAAGATACAAAAGATAATAAAAGACAACTTTGTGGCCCTAAGATCTCCTAACGTAACTTAAGATGGTAGGCAGAAAATGAGAGTAGGAAGCACGGTTATAGGAGCCTTAACAGACTTGCCCGAGGACACAGAGACAAGAGGGATTTAACTGAGGTCTGGTGGCATAGCCAGTGTTGCTGCTGCCCAGAGCCCCGTGCTGCTGGCTTGAGTCTGAAGCTAGAATTACTTCTTCTCCGCTGTCTTTTGCATCATCAGGTATTTGCTTTTTTTGGTCCAAAAAAAGTGCAACAAAACCTCTGTTTCATATATAACTTTCAAGGTCACTTGCATAAAATGTACAAAAAGCACATTTTTGTTGATGGAATAGCCTTTTGCTAATGAGGTAATTAGTGATATTACAGCAGAAAAAAAGGGGGGGGGGATTTCTTTCTACTTCTCTCCCTTTTCACAAACCCAGCGAAGTGGCAAATTTTGTCGCATTTGCTGTATGTGCACAATATTTCAACCAGCTCTACAAAGTAATGTGTTTTTTGAGTAGCTACTGTATTTGCTGAAACTAAGTTATAATAATTTGATGACTAGGAACAAGATTAATTCAATGAACTACTGTTCTCATGACAATTGCAAAATATGGTAGGGGACAGAGCTAGTATGAATAGAAATGTTTAGGGCATCTTACTGCTTCATCAGTGAGAAGCCTGAGATGGAAAAATATCCAGCAAGGATATTAAGGGGTCATATCTCTCGAGGTGCAGCAAGGTAATCAGTTAATTCCTCTATAAGAAAACCGGGAGCGGCAATGAAAACTATCATCAGAGGAAGCATGAATATATATACAATAGAAGAATAAAAAACAGTGAAAGATATAATTACATTAAATTATAGCAACTGCCATGTAAAAGTACCAATGAAAGTAACAAAAAGAATTGTCATTTCCTTTAGAAATGATGTTTGATAATATCGCAGAGTCTTCACATCTCCTCACACATGGAGATGTGCCAGTTATCCAGCATCTAAGGGGAAAACAAAAAGCCCCATTCCAGCCTTAGTTACAGTACGACTGGGAACAGGACTTGGCTTGTCAGTGAGGATGTGACAATGAAAACTAGAGCTCCTGACTGAACAATCTTTGGAGGAGGGGATGTTTTTTAAAAAAATAGCTATAACATCTAGTACAAAGAGACACTGATCTCTCTCTTGTTCTCTCACAATATAAATAATAACCACCAAAAATACGAAAAAGAATTTTTATGAAATGGTTCACAGATTAGCATTTTCTTCGTGTCAGTATATGAGACCAAATTTAGCGCAAGTAAGCAATACGCACATATGTTATGTAAAGGCCTAATATTCACTGAAGATAAGGAAGTACTTTTCAACTGTGTGTACCAGAGAATTGGGATTTGGAGATCTATAAATAGTTTGCTGAAGTTATGGAAGAAGAGATTTATAGCAAAAAAAAAAATCAAATTAAAAATTATCAAAACTAGAGTTCGTAAGAAAATTTTCTCTTCTGAATCAGAATAAAACCCAAGTCTTTTCTCCTGCCACTCTTCTGTTAAAAAAAGCACTTTCCCCAAATCAGATGTTAGCTAAGTGTTTTGGCACCTACTTGGATGTGGGATACCACTGTTCAAGATATTCTGCATTGTGGTTTTACAAAGACATTGTGTAGGAGATTATTCAGTTTCTTTTGGAATCATTCTGTGCAAACGGAAGAACTTAACCAGTGTATCCCACATTTCAGCTGGGTATATAACCACAGGGCTACAAAGCATCCCCCCAGCTCCATGGTTAAAGACATCCACCCACCTCCGCATATCTGATGGACGGGTGATCACAGCATTCATCCTGGATGTGAGGAGGGGTATGTCTGCTGTTAATACGCTGTCAGATGTTCTGGAGTTAGCCTCTATCTGACTTTGACCAGATGATACTAGACATGAAAAAAACCCTCACCTTTCAACAAACCCTGAAAGCATTACATTCTTAGTAAAATGATAGTCCAGAGAAACTGGCATCACCAATCAGAAGGAGTTCCAGTTTAAAATTCCCAACTGAGTAGAGAACTTACACCTTTTAAATTTTCTAACATCTTGCTCACTGTTGCATATTGTTTTACCCGTATATACTTTATTTGGTGCATCCCTGCAGAAGTTTTAGTCAGTGAAGTCCTAGTGCAAGTCTATTTTCTAGGTAGAAACTGTGCCCTGGAAAATGATGCACAAGTTTCCTTAGCTTAATGCCAACACATGTAAAATAAGTAGTAAGTGGATACAAAACGGTATCTTGTAATATTAAACCAACATGGCATGGGTGTATTGGCAACACAAAGTGCAAAACCGTGAAAGATCAGGACTATGGAATCTGAAGTTCTCTCAACCAAGTGAGTGACTTAAACATAACAAATTGAAGCTTGCAGAAGTCTGAATTGTAAAACTAATAGAGCTGTTAAACTGGCTTTCCTTACAATTATTAATTGGTTGGCCTGTTTCTTTCAATGGCAAACAGTGAATCTTGGTTGCTCATCGGTGGTCAAATCAGGTACCATGAGAGCAGAACGCTTACTGCAAAACAGAAAGCTCCTGCAATAGACCTTGTGCCTTATTGTTAGACCTCACGTGAAGCTGCACAGAAACAACACGGATCCTTTTGTATTAAACAAAGCAAAAAACACAGCGATCCAAATGTTAAAATGAAGTAAACATCTGATCAGGACAGACCCGGTTGTCATGATATTTGCTAACAGGAGAGCAGCGAGATCACATGCGGTACACTAAGCAGTTGCCCGCACTGTTACGCAGTTGGTTATATTTACAGAGAAACTAGAAGTACTGTGTATTAAGTACTGTACAACATGATGTCAAACTAAAGCTAGGATAAATTAATATAACTCAGTTGAAGTCAGAGGAATTGTGCCCATTAATTCATGGCATGCTGCAGTGACAATACACTAACAACAGGATGAAGAGAGGTACCCATTCTTGTTCTGCTAAAGAAATAATGAACCCTCTAATTTACTGATTCAAACCCAGCTTATTTCATTTTAGAGAAGAATGCATTGGGTTGCACCTATCCACCAAATTTGAGAATATCTATGATTAATTTACTTTTTATGTATTTTTTGTTATAATGGCTGATAGCAAAACTTAGGAAGAGTATATGGTCCCACACAAGCAGCTGTGAAAAGATCTCCTAGAATTCAGACAAACAGCATTGTTAATAGACTACTCTTAGTGAAGAGAGAAAACATAGTGTCGATCACGCACGCTGACAGGGTGCAATTAACCCAGCATCAAATTGTAGAGAGATGGATGGGACCAGATGGTCCTGTTATCCTAACAAAGGATTACACAGCAAGTGTCCTTCGGAAGAAAGAGCGTTTTTTAACATAGACCTTTGGAACAAAAAAAGATGATGTGAACTAAAGAGACATTACAGAAAACGGAAACTAGCAAACGATGCTTTAAATATGAATTCCAATAGCTAATTATGTGCTTTAAATACAAATATATGTTATTTTTTGATCATAATGACGTCTACTGAAATTTACCCAAAAAGGTCTCTCAAGAGATCAACGTCAAACAGAATCACTGAAAACAGTCAGCAAGGAATGACTGAAAATCATCATTCTTGCTGTTCCTGAAAAAATTATTTCATTTATTAACCTAAAACCAGCCAAATGCTGCTCCCCTAATCTGCTGCACTTATGGGAAATACATACTTTGAAACCTAGTTAGAGAGCAGCAACTGTACAGCACTGAACAGTGCACCCTGAAACCCTTCCCAGAGCACTGCAGTGAGTAATGTTTGGGATCATTTGATTAGAACTAAAGCTCTCCCCTGCTATACAAGACAGACAATTAAGTATGGGGAGGCTATAACAAATTTATGCACAGAAATCAGGTAAAACAGGTAAATAAGAAGAACTTCTAACAAAGTAAAATCTCAGCTAAATAACAAACACGTTACTTGAAAAAAACCCGCTTAGTATTACTGCCATGTGAAAAGTGCATAGTAATTGTGAAATCCCAAAGCCTGTGCCATTCCTGGTAAGAGAACATGGGTCTTAAACCTCGGAGCCTTCCGCCATCTCTAGGGTCATGTGATTTTCTTCTAAACATATGGCTCTAAAGCACATCACAAGAAAATGTTACATTGCAGATTTCCAGGGTAAGGAAAAGGCTGGAAACAAACACAGAATGCTACAGAAACTAGCACAGTACTGGTTACGTGTTAAAATACTTAATAATAGTAATAATGTTCAGATACGAAGTTATATATTTGACTATATTGACATAATTGTAATAATAATGTTTCCAATATTTTAGGGGAATTTCTATATGCTTCCTAAGGAACTTTTAAAGCTTTTTAGCCTAAAAGAAATGTACAAAGGAGACTTACAAAGGATGTAAGATACAATCCCTGATCACCTGCTGAATTCGCTGAAGAAAATACTCTCCTCAGATTCCCTCACTAATTGAAGACTAAGTAACCTACGCCTTCAGTCAACAGTACTATTATATCTTCTATTCTTCAAATCAGAAAAACCCATGAGGAAGCCATGCAGTCATGCCTCAATTAACTAGCTACGTGATGCAGATTTGTGCACCTATGGCTTAGTCAAGTACGCTGTTATTTCTGCATGTCTAAGAAACACTGGAGGTTAGAAACTGATTCCTTCATGCTTATTATGTGCACTCAGAAAAAAAGCCAAGCCTCCAGTCACTGTGCAAGACTCAAAGTTTGTAAGACCAAACTATGCAGTATATATTCTTTAATTTAGATAACTGGCTTCCTTATTTTCATGCCCAAGCACCATTCTCTTCCAGGTGAACAAGCATTCTCACTGAATTATTGGTAAGATCCAGAGTTTCTACTTTCGTTGGTCCAGTGCTGGCTACAACATCTCTGTCAAAGCGGTGTTCACAAAAAAACCCAAATGAAGCAGAACCCCCCCCGCCCCCCCCCAGGTATATAACTGCATGATTTTTTAATGGAAAAATATCTGCTGTTAACAGAAACATAAATTCTAACTGCAAAGAAAAAAAAAAAAGGAAACTTATCCCTGAAAAAATTTCAGCTTCGATACGTCACTATAGTGCCTCATAGGATTCATAGCTCAGAAGTGTCACAGTAGCACTTTCATGGGTAAAACTGCTTTCTAGGTGGACATTTCTCACTTTGCATTTAAGCTGCAGAATTTAAGTAGTTCACTTAGATAGGTAATACACACACACATATATATATATATAAAAAAACCACTGGAAGGCCCAACCCAACAAGGAGAACAGAAGCCTGACTACTGCTCCTGTAAGGCAGTGCAGATGCTTCTTCTGTAAGAAATTTTCCTCAAAATGTATCTTATCAGATTACTACAGCATAAGACAAATTATGTCTTGGCAAGCTCCTGCAAGATTCCTTCGCAGAAGGCGATGTCTCAGATCTACCCTGCAGACACTCAGCCACCTCACAGCGACTCCATTTCCCTTTTTATCTGACCCTCTGCAAGGTGCGTCGCACTTCGTGTTTGAATTTTTCTGGCAGAGCTGTGAAGAAGCTTCTACGATATTTCCCTGCGTTTCCTTGGGTTATGATTCTCCGCCTTTTCTAAATTCCACAAGATCTAGACTTGTGCAAGTGCGTTGAGAATTGGCTTTCCTTTTCTTTCATGACATCATCTTGCACAAAGCCAAAGGAAATGTTTTGCAATGTAGATCCACGCAACCACAATTAAAAAAAGTGACCTGCTTGATGCCTTTTCAAAATTACCCAGTCTGAAGAATATCAGCTCTCTTCCAACCAAGGAAATTATAAAAGATCTAATCAGCAGATAGAATATAGCCATAGAAAATGCACATCAGCATACCTTAACAGAAGTAAAATAAATCTTGAAAGTTTAATATCCCCCCCTTTCTTGGGCCTAAATAGGCCCCTTTGGAAAACTATTTTATTGTTTCTCATTAAATTAGAATTGTGCTGAGATGCCACTATCTACCATTTCCTATTATTATTAATGTAAAAAAAAAATAATTCACTGCATATTCAGCATTTCCCCAGTTAAAACTAGGCAGGAAGAAAATCTGAATTGTGTTTTTTCTTAATTCATGCTAATTTAAAACCAGAAAGTTCTTTACTTTTTTTTCCCCAGTTTGCATCTGCATTTAAAGATAGCAATATTTTCTAATGATAATTAAGAACCTTTAATTTATTGGTTTATTACTTCTGTCCTACATTAACAGCTCTTACAGAAAAAGCTCAGAGATACCACATGTGCTTAATTCCTCTCTCATTAACCTCAGAAACACGTAGTAATTTCTAGCCAACTCAGACCAGAAGTCACTGGATTTTCTTTGCTTTTCAAGTTGTTAGTAAAAGTAGTAGCTTACAGTACAATCACGTGCCCCAAGTCTGTTGCTCACCGAAATTTCAGCTTTCGTGACCCTCTTGCGTTAAGCAATTACTGCTATAAAGAGGAGCTTGTCATGTATAATCATTTACATATTAGGGTATGTTCTATTAATGAAATGTTAATATTTTTGCGTAGTTTGCTCAAGGCAGAACGCTTGAATCAGGCTGGCATTTTTATCAAGAAAACAGAAAGCGACAGAGATATGCATATGGATAAGATGAAATTCTCCTAGTATACACTGAATACTCTTCTTAATAATGCAAGAGTAGGAATCAAGGTTTCTAGTTTGCCCAAAGACTCTTCTTTTCTTATTTGCTACCAAAACACAGTTGCTTAAATTTTTCAGACATTTTGGGGTTTTGCTTATTTAACATTCATTGAAGTGAGCATGAGTCAAGTCAGGGCATAAAGGAGAAGAGCTGGAGAAGGAGGGGAAAGGAATGCCCTCCTGCCCAATGGGCAGCGGATCAAGCTGGGAGCAGGGCAGGGACTGTAGATCCGTTTATGACCTTGGATTACTTCTACTTTCTGTTCAGCAAGGTATGTCTTAATATTGGGCTTGAGGATTAGGACTGGGAGCGCTTGCTTTTGTTCTAGTCCTGGGACCCCGGGGAGAAATGGCGAGTGCCTGTAGGAATGCTGTGGGTGGGGGACCCTCCTGTGGGGTGAAGAACGTGGACTGAAACCTCAAGGTCAGAGAATAGAAGAGCTCCAGCCTCATCTCCTGTAGGATGTAGAGAAGATAACCACGAGATTCAGTGATTCCTACCAAAGACTTAGTGCAATCCATCACAGCACAAGCAGCGGTATGGCAAAAAGCAGCAGATTTTCTTATAGTGAGGGGTGATAGCCTGGGAAGCAACGCACACGGGGAGAACATAAGGCTGACATCAGAGTTCTCCCCCAGTTCAGCAAGTCCCAGTCTCCATTCCCCAGCGGCTCCCAAACCCAGGATATCACAGGGCAAAGAGAGATGCAATATTTGATACTTTGTGGAAGAACTTCCCAGCTCCTTTTCCCACAAACAGCACAGCCCTCTGCAAAACTGCCAAGATGCTGTACAAACTGCTCGGGTCACTGAGAAGCAACAGTTTCACTTCTGAACTCTGCGTTCAGGTGGCAACAGCGACAATGTCACCATTATTACTTAAAAATCAGCCTGGCAAAGTTGACTCAAGTTGATTACGAAATCTGCAGCCACTTTTATTTTGACTATTAATTCTTATAAATCCCCTGCTGTGTGCTGTGGAGAGAAGGGTGCTCTGGCTTGTCTCTAGCAGATCTAAGCTTTTATAGCTGCTCTGTTCTGCCCTGGCAGAACCTGTCTTTGGGGATCCCGCGGTCTCCTTGCAAAATTCGATGTCCCCTCCAGTCCATTATTTGGAAAATACCTTAGAAGAGATGCATGCCCTTTGTCACCCCCTTCTTTTTGGACTGTTAGAGAACTTTGGAGCATCCGCAGCTTAAAAGATAACGGGGCTGATCACACAAGTTCATTAGTGCCTAATCCACAGTTTTCGATGGCCGCGTGCCACGGAGTTTCTGCTTGAGCGACCTCGACAGGCAGCAGTGTAGTCATACAGAGTTTTTAATAAGTGTCAGAAAACCTGAAGTACTAACGTATCCCTAATGTTACTTTTTGGCATCGTTATCCACTAGAGATGAAAGAATGAAATTGAAATGTCTGTTTCCAGAAAAAAAAGAAATCTCACCTGGATTGAGTGTGAGGGAATGAATGGCTCAAGAAACCTGCATTAGGATTAGGTTAAATCCCTTCCAACTTACTTGCTCGAATCCAGCAGGGGTCAATTGGAAATTATCACTATTTGACATCCACAAAGGAATATGCTTCGAAATAGGCTTTTTAGTTGCCTTTTGGGATGAGTTACCAATGAAATTAGTTGTTGGCTTGACTGCGTTAGTATTTATTATGTCGCGGGTTGACACTGTGCCCTGTGCGACAGGACGTGAAAAAATAAAGAAAGACTCTGCTGCTCTCAGCTTAAAGCACAAAGGAAGAGGCGCAGGGGCAGCATGGATCACAGAGACATTCAGGAGCGACTGATAACCCGATCTTTCATACATACAACAGGGGAGAAAATGTGTTGATCCGTATGGCTGAAACAAGCTCACCGGACATTTGGAAGACGGCTATATGCTGCTGCCCCACCAGCATGTATTCTGTGCACAAGTCAGCAAAGTTTCAGCCTCAGGATGCAGCCAGTATTCCACAATATAAGTTTGTAGAAATACTTTAGTTAGTAGTCTCAGGAAAATTAAAGCATGGAATAAATTATGCTTTAATTATCTTTTGTTATTCTAGTGTAACTAGCTTGACTGTCTTTCCTAAAAGTCAAATTACAAGTGTGTAAGGAAAGTCCAAAATTTGACCCTATATTATATGTCATGTATGTATTTACAAATACATTCTTAAACTATTATTAGTGTGATTTTGGTGGTAAGAAGGTTTTTTTCTGTATATTTTTAAAAGATTATCCCAGCTGAAAGTTTTTAATTTTTTTTTTTTTAAATGAAACTCTTTGACCAAATGAATGTGATAATTTTAAGGAGGGAAGTTTCTCTTTCTTTTTTTTACTATTATGCTTCACTGAATAATTTGTATTAAGCTATGCTTTAAATCAGCATTTTCTCAAATTGAAGAACAACTGATGCTAAAGTATATGGTAGATTAAAATACTTGTAATTTGCATAAAAATAAAAAAATCAGTTTATTACTAGTGTTCTTTCTAGCAAGAATTTCTAAAACCAGTGGCTAGGAAATATTGTTGGTTTTCAGACCACACTTCATCTAATTATACAAAAGCATATCCACAGAATTGCAAGGGTTCATGGAAGAGATAATCAAATCACAGCCATTCAGAATGAGAAAGATGCTCAATGTGGAACTGCTGATACAGCAATTTAATTACAGCAGTTCAGCAGCAAAAGAGTAAAGTTCTTTAATAGATGCCACAGGTTTAACATTTCTGAGTACAGAAAGGGATACAGAAATTAAAAAAAAAAACAACAAAAAAAACCCAAAACCAAAAACCCAACCACAAAAGCAGATGAATACTCAAGTCAGGTCTTCAGGATGCACCTTTTTTTTTTTTTTTTTTTTTAACAGTTATATTAATATTTTCTTGGAAAAAGTTAATTTCCAAGTGCCCAGCACAAGCATCTATCTTGAGCTAATTCAGATCAGTGGGACTAAAGACAAACAATTTCATTTAGGAAAATATTAATGATCTCAAATGTATTTCTAGAGATATTGGTGCAGTAACTACTACATTTATTTATGTACAAGTAAAAAGGGCTTTATTCTCAAAACTGGATCTTTATGGCCAAAGCCATCATAAAGGTTCTTATTGATTCAAAAGAGTTTTTGCTGATTCTCATGTTTGAAATAGAACAGATTTTTTTTCACCTTTGTAATTTTCTCCTTTTGTTGTAGAGTGTTAAAACAGTGCAACAAGTTATGGTGAAAATTAATCTAATGCCTATTCTTTCAAGACTACATATGTGCTGCTGCACATTTCATAAGAGGCTTTTATTGAAAATTTGGCCCCAAATCTTAAAAGCTGGCAAAGATGAACCACTGAGATCAACCTAGAAGCTATTTGGAAGTAATACTAATGTCAATATTTAGCACTTCAGTGCTGCTTTTTATTATGGAAAGCATGACAAAAAAACTGATTTCTTTCCTGTATTCTTTTTCTCTTAAAAAGAAATATTTAATTATTAAACATCATACCCTTTAAACAACAATACTACTATTTCCCTTGTTAGTTGGCAATTCTGTATGGACCAGAGCCCTCTGAGAAATCAGGCAGGCTACACGTAAATTAAATACTAGGATTTACAGCTTTAGTGTTATGTTATCCCAAGCATCATTAAAACACACATCAGTATAAAAACCTGTGTGCGTGAAAGGACTACGGAAACACAGAGGTCAAACTCGCATGATGCAATGGACGGCAATGCCTACGTCTCCCTTATTGACTCTGTGCAGGCTGGTGTGCAGATGGGGGAGTTACCGATACCCTCACTTTGCAGAAATACTGTCTCAGGCCTGGAAAACTAGATAGAACTAGAAGCCTCGTTCTATCCAACCTTACTTGCACGGCGTCTCGGCAGAGATCATCACCTTGGGCACAGGGCTAAGCAGGTTTGCAATACACAGTTTTTGGGCTAACTGGGTTATTTCTGCCTCAGCTGTCGCTGCGCCTTGCTCCACTGTTAGAGACGTTAGTGCCAAGATTCGTGGGATTTCTAACATATGCAGTACTTCAAATTTGGGTGCTTAACAGGGAACAGTTTAGAGAGATCTGATTTTGAGAAGAACAGTATTTAGCATTTTCCAGAAGTCATATCCTCGTAATGGGTCTCTAGGTGATTGTTCCAAACTGGGAATGTTCACAATTGCTAATCCCTTTGGAAATTTGAGGACTTGCACAGAAAACATGTAGCAGAACAGGGATTTGCATTCAAATATCCTCTGGGCTCAGGCTACCATGGTTAATACTGGGCCACCCCATATAATATTGGTGCCTAAATCAGAAAAGCAGAGAATGTGCAAGAGATGCACTAAGACAATTAGTATAAATATAACCAACAAGGAATGTTATGATGAAATGAATTTTTTTTAACTTGCATTGGACTTTTTTTTTTTAAAACCAAAATTCCACTGAAACAGGTTAAGCCTTTTCCTCTCCCAGCAAAGCCATGCATTGTTATTGCTATTTTACACGATAGATGAGTTAGACGGAACAATTCCCACGTGAGATTGTGGAATGTTTATTTTGTTTCTCCCACTATTTTTATTAGTCCTAAACGTAACGTAACGTTGCATTTACACAGGCTTCTTACATCAACAGCGTATATATATAACCAGTGACCAAAAATGTGTGGCAGCAGTACACATCAAGACATTTTTTTCCTTCTCTTATTTTATGTTGAGCTCTATTAAATCCTGGATATGTCAGTTGGTCTCAGCTTACAGCTAGCATAACCTTACTTAAGCTCAGACTTGTACACTGCACATTTTAAACGTTAACGTGCAATGTTAAATTCAAAAGTTTTGATGGCACAAGTGGTTGCTCATCAACTCCTACTTTCATGCACATTGAAGATGACTTTGCCTGGGTTTATATAAGAGCAGGGTTTGGTCCTCTAACATCTAATTTGTACAGCTGCAAAGAACAGCCAGAAAACAGAGAAACAGAAACTCCACAGATTGGGGTTAAAGTGGGTTCCGCGTTGAGCGCTGTCAATAGGTTCCTTGTTGCTAAGGAAACTATTTCCTTGGTAGCTGCATGTTTGCCACATCTTACTAAATTGGTGTCAATCGCAAGCAAAGAACAATGTGTTGTGGCATCACAAGAAATAAATACCCAAATAGGCTTAAAGTTTAATAAATACTGGGTTTTTTTTAAAAAAAAAAAGCAAACTGAAAACACTATGTGATAACTCACTGAAAAGCTCTGATTGTGTAACAGTCATTAGCTGGCCATACAGTTAAAAGTATTTGTATAGTAAATAAAAATCTTTTGTATTCTAAAAATCCAAAAGGCACCCTTTCACCAAATGTACTTTTTAGCTGTTGGGAATCTCAGGTGATACGCTCATACGGCAGCTGGTTTTGTGCACAGCAATGGATGGGGTACTATGGCGTTATTTTCTTCTTCCTACGGATATAAACGTTAAATGATACTTTTGCCTTCTAATATTACATTATATGGTAATTTACAGCCTCAGACTGGGTAAGACAGACTCTAAGCGCACTTACAGAAACCCAGAAGTATAAAAATACACTGCACACTTTTTGTGCACAATTATCAAGAATGGTTTGTAAGGAAATGATCCAGTATACCAATTTTTGTCTTACTGTACCTCCCTTCCCCTTTGCTTTTCAAGTACACATATATTAGCATTGCCAAGAATTTTATTGGGCAGATTTTTTTTTAAGTGGGAGGTTCCAAATATGCCAGTTTAAAGGCCATGGTATTCAACATGTGCTGTTAACTGTGGTATCTATCTGCATGTTAAACTATGAGCCAACAAAATCATCTCTATATGATTATGAAATAAATTCAATGAATGCAGCTGAACAATAAGATCAATTTTATGAGATTAACTGCACTGAGGAATACCAACATCGTTTCTATAGCTACTCACAACCTTACTCCAGTTCTATAAAATCTGAAAACAAAAAACCTCACACTGTTTCAATATTTGTGCTTTTTCCCAAATGACCCAATGAGTCATTATTTTGTCCCACTCAGGCTGTTTTGTCCTGAGTCAACATACCCAGACTATGGCAAATTACTTTTTTTGCAATGTTTTTACAACCTTGTAATTCATAAGAAAAGGAGGGGCACTGAACATTTTTCTGCACGGAATAACTGAAACCTGGAATAAGAAAACAACAAAAAAGCACCATAAAACAGACACTTCTCCAAAAGTGAGATGCTGAAAGTGCAAGAAAAATCCTGTGCAATATGCTACAACTAAAGCCTTCCATTTTTCTGTTCCTTAGATAAACCTTAATGCTAACATTAATTATTTGTGTATCCCCAAGTCCAGAATTCTAAAGGTGCCCAAACTATATGGAAACGGACACTAGAGCAAAAAGCTCAAGAAAAAATTAATGCATTGAAAATAAACAGAAGCTACGTGGACATTTCTACTACATGGAACATTTAACTACCAATATAATTTGCTTTTTTAAAGCATTTTTTTCACAGTTTTTAAGCGTCTTCTACATCGCATCTATAAACTCTAGGAAAAATATTTTTCCTCTTCAGAAAGTGCCGTAAGCATAAGATGTTACAAGCATGTAGAAAACAGAAGCAAAGAAACAGAAATTAAAGACAAGAAGAGATCCATGAGAAATTAGTTTGATTGACTGCGGCCCTATTTCACAACGTACTGCAGTTACCAAATCTGACGCAGCAGAAGAATTGATGCACTCTTTACTACTTTTCTTGGAAAAAGTAAAAAATATTTTGCAAACACTGGCAAAGCTACGTAAAGTCAGCTCTCTTCAATCTACCTGGTTTTTGCTAGCTTATGAGAGTTTCAGTGGGTATTTTGTGGGTTTCATGAAGAACTGCAGAGAAAACCCTACTTAAGCTCCATAATCTTAGACTTCCCATAAGTGAGCACATTCACGCAATTAATCAGGCTATTACAAAATACATAATGATGTTAATTTCCCCACCTTTGCATAGGAATCAAGACAACATCGTGCACTGATGCTGCACATCACTTGAATGTAGGAGATTCATCTTATGTAGCTGTTCCTGGTAGAAACTACAATAAAGATTATAGCTCTCCTCTCAGTTTTCAGTGAGTTTAAGAAAACAACAGTAATGGATGTAAATATGGACTGATCAACATTTAATCCCACTCCCGTTTTCACTAAGGTGAGAAAAGAAATCCAAGTAGGACAGGAAATTTAAAAAGAAGCTATGCAGGAGGAAAAAAAACCCACGTGTACATGTTTAATGAGATTGTGAAGGAGGAAGCAATGAGCAGAAAGTGGCTGTGATTCTCGGTGCAGGTGAGGTAAAGAGCACACAGCTGTTTCAACTTACACTTATCCAGACCACCTCTGTTCAACAGGAACTCTCTGTACAGAATTAGAGGGAGGTTTGATGGTGGAATGTAAAGTCACAGGCAGAGATGTGCTTTGCCGTATGTGAACAGATTCTCACAACACTTCTTGCGCAGGGGCAATAGGATGGATGTGGGACGTAACCGAGCTAGCAGGATCGATGTTTCCTAAAACAACCCTTCTTCATATAAGAGCACTTTTGACCTATAGGAAATGCTCTGGGAACAGAGTCATGAGAAACAAGTTCTGGATATAACTGACAGCGTACTCAGTTCAGTAGAACTGAAACACGGAAAGACAGAACAGTTAATCTCTTGCTAACTCGATCTTTCAGATCTTTCTTTTTCTCTAGGCATGTTTTAATATTTGAAATTACTGAAGCTGTCCTAGAAGCCACCACCTTATCCTGCATCCTCAGGAAGAGGTCAGGTGCATTTCACTTGGTTAAATGTAACCCTGATGTATTAATAGGTGCATTTAACAACAGTCACTTTGCATGTTTAAGTGCTGTTTCTGGTTGCGTTAAGAACAGTGAAAATGTTCTGTGCTTAAAGGTGGTGTGTTTTTCAAGTGCTTCTGTTTAATTTGCATTCTTGGTGTTTTTGTAGATTGTATCTTCAAAACTGATTTGCTCCACAGGAGCAAATATATCCTGGCCTCTCTTCTGCTAATTTAACAGTCTGCTACTTAACACTGGAGATCAGAAATACTGTGAGATATGGGAAATAAAAAGGGTATCGGAGGACTTTAATGGGGACATCGAGGTTAATATCTGTCTATGCTCTTTCTTGAGAAACTGCAAGCAAGACAATTTATTGGATTGGACCCGAGTTTTATGTTTAATTATCTAAAGCATGGTTTCCTTAGCTGCACAGCTCTCCATTGCCTGCCATCTAGAGAGGCAGCAGACAGAGTCGCTATGAAATCCATCAGCTGGGACCTCAACCAAAGGTTACACTATGAACAACAAAGTCAAGAACACCATGCAGAGGGCTGATATGGTAGACCCTAACAAAAAGACTTCACACCAGGCTAACGCTAATATGAAACTGCTAAATATTCAGTAAGCTGCTGTGAAATAGCAATATTTTAGCTATCGCAAAATCAATCTACACAGAAGATCAAACAATGAAAAATTATTTCTTGGCACACTTTCCTCTGACACTTTTATTTCCTTACAGCCTGGAACTACAGGGACACAAGAAGTTTCCCGCAACTTCAAAATAAAAGCATTGCAGATAGCTGGTTGAACAAGTGGAATATCACACTGGCATTTTGGTGTCATTGGCAGCCTTCCTTGATTATTGACACCAATGCTCCTGTAACAGCCTGCAGAGCTGCAGCCAGCATCTCTAGTATTTGTCACTGTCACTTCACAAGTGCTCGGCATTGTTCAGGAAATTGTATGTGTAAAGCAAAACTGCCTGCGACCAACTTCGACAAGGGAGCGTGGATGTGAGGGTGCTTGAAACTGAAACAGAGGTTTTATGTGTCCTATTATGTGCCCCAGCAAGAGCCATAAATAATTGTGACAAGGATTTTCTTTTTTTTTTTTTTGTATTACATGTGAAAGTCCTTGACTGTGCCTCCTGCTTCAGCTTCCCCCTCTCTCTCATGCACTACAGCTGCCAAGCTGCATGATGATAGATGGCACTATGCAGCAAATGACAGCCGGATAGATTTTTTTAGTTTGTGCTTTAGAGAGAATCAGATATGCTGTATAAAGCAATAAAAAAAGCATACTCACAAGGTGGGTTAAAAATAGCTAGCACAGCAGTAGATGAGTTTGCTGTTTATCAAAAAGTAAATCTTTACATGTAAAGTCCAGGTGATGCGTTAATTCTTTTAAATCTTAGCAAGCAGTAATCTTAAGCAGACAAACCTATGGAGCTTAATATTTTTTTTCCTGCACCTTTTAATGTAGAATACACCAAAAGCCTGGATATGAACTTTTCTGAATAAGGACAGCATACAAAATACCAGTGGAAATAGACTTGATCCTTGTAACGAGATGAAGAAAGTCCTGAATCTGTACAAGGTACGTTTGAAAAGTTTGCTCTCGAATCAGATCTTGAAACATGAGCCCAGACTTGCTGTAAACTTTAAGTCATCAAGCCACTGAAGTCAGCAAGACTCTTTACTATGAAACTTGACCAAGATTATTTGAGAACCGATATAGCAAATTATTTTTATCCTTGATAGATCATGTCTGATGAAAAACACGTATTCAGGTTTTTAGTATAAACTATGTTCTCTTATATACTAAAATGTAGCAATTTTGTGGTGACAAAGCAGATAGCATTAATGAAAGTGAAAATTCAGGTATGTCAGAGCACTCAGAAAATATTTGTGAAATATGCGTTACAAAGGCATAGGTAGCCATCGTGATTGCACAGAAAAGCTAGAAGAAAAAGGGTGTGCAAATGCTTCTGTTCATTACACTGGTAAAATCCGACAACTGCATATACATAAGGTAGTAGCTTTTCCTCATGCTTAATATTTTTCAGTAATTGAATACGATGTTCTGAAGAACAGGATGTTCCGCTGAAATGTACACCGTGCACATCTGAGATGTGCAAACTTGGAATTTGTTCTGTCCTTTCCACTGGATGTTAACTTTACTTGTTTTCCTCTGTGCTTTCTATTGATCTAGATTCTGTATAACAAATGGCCTGGTTTCCCAGCCACCTTGGAAATGTCATGCAGGAGTCAACAAAAATACTTAGTGTATGTTTTATAAAGAATTACAGCTGGCTCTGAATTACTCTGGCTTTCATCTCTGTAAACCCAGTCTGGTTGCTCTCTGTATCGATGGATGAGCAGAAGTACCAGGAAATGATTCAATGAGCCAGTGAGTTTCCCAGTTCACGGACATGACAGCCTGAGACATACTTATTCACTCTGCTTCTGTCTCCTCATACACTATACTTGAAGCTGCTATGTAATTTAAGAGTACTCAGTATATCAGATCTCAACTATTTTTCCCCCCTGATTTCTGATGAATCATGTTAGGAAAGCTGTGGTTTTAACGCTGGAGGATGTGACATAATGCAAAACAGCACACGAAGTATATTAAAAAAATATGTCTGTCAGACTTTATATTGCTGGAAGGGGATAATTTGAATTATATGCCCATAATTCAAATTTGGGGATAATTCAACACCCAAACAGATAGATTTCTAGCTGTACCCAGTCATCTGATATAATACTGGCTGTTGTTTATTACTTACTAGTATGTTGTTATAGCATCACCTCCCCATGCTATGCTCAGGGGACAGTTTACATTTCCATAATAAAATCCATTTTCTATAGGTTTATAACTCAGTTTACATTTCACAAGGCTGCTGCCTGGCATATGAATTTCTGTTCAAGTCCTATCGGTTTGACTAAAAATAACTTTCAAAGCAGCTTATTTATTTAAAAATAATTAATCAATGCAACGGAGAAGTTTTAAAGTATTGTTTCCCAGCCCAAGGAGTTTTAGAAACTCCCAGCTATTCACTAGGAAAGGACCTATTAAAGTCCTTTTTACAAGAACCTGATGGATTTAGGACCAAATGGAACTACTTAAATAGCAGATGTTCCGGCATCGCTATATTTAGAGATAAGTTGGAACAGTAATAAAGTACAATGCTTTAAAACTGAAAGGGAGCATTTCTTAAATGATGTGAAAGCAGTAATGCATAGCCATACAGTTCAGTGTGCCTGGCATGCCTACCACTATATGCCCCCACCATTTATATAGTGCCCAGGAGGGTCTCATGGCGGTTCGCGGGTAATAAATTCAATGAGGGACTGAATCACTGGAGGAACAAACGTCCCACTGACTTGAGTGTTGGTGTCTCCTTAGGTCAGGCATGGAAAACCTGAAAAGTCTGGGGCAGAGGTATATGTTATTGTTTAAAGAATAACACCTTAAACGCCTAACTCACAGTCACACCAAGAGAGGCAACGCTGAACACTGCCCTCCCTCCCAGGCAGCTGTCTGATCTAACGTTCTTCCACATACGCCTCTTGTGTTTTCCACAAACTTCTAACTTCCACCACAATATTCTCCACTCTCGCATTACAGTACCCTCACTGCACAATTAGAAGGGCACATATTAACTTTTCATTTCCCTATCACTTTTCATTTTCTCAGGATTTCTGACCAAGGCAGGAACGAGGAGCGCTAGCAAAAGCTGAAGGAATTGCCAGGGAGCTCATCACAGCGCCTGATTTAATGCTTGCCCACCAGAAGCAATGAACTAAAGATTGCATGCATGTTCCCGCTCAGCGGAAGAACTTCTCCCAATTTCCCACAGGTGTCTCTTTCATTTGCTAAAATACCCTGAAATAACAAAATATTCTCAGCCATATAAGCAGAAAATAACATAACTGTCTCTTCACACTGACACCCTTTCTACCTGTGCCCAAGAAGCTATTACAACATGAGTCGAAGTAGTTATGAGTGTTAAAATGGGGAAACAAAAAGTCTAAGCTTTTCTACTACAGTGGGACGCATGGTCTAGTACACATGTGAGAAAATGTGAAAGTTGTATCTGATAGCTGTTCACCAGACCATATAATCATGCTTGCTGTTTTTCCTGATTAGTTCCAGAAAAATAATTATTTATTTTAAATCCGTTAGAGAATTTAATAGAAAACAGTCAGTTATTGACAAATATATAGCCATCTCTTAAACGCAGAGGTCTCTATCTCTGGGTGCAATGACAATTCTAACCTTTCCATATCCCCGTTTTTACCCATTTCAGGCAGCGTGCTGGCAGCGTTGCCAAGCATCTGGGAGGCTCCAGGGGTTACGCGAGTAGCCAGAAGCTGCTGGAAGACAAAGGTAATGCAACTGTATTCCCAGTTCTGGGATGTGCCTCTCCCAGATCCCCCTGAGCAGGGGGAAGGAAGGAGAGGGGTGCAGCGTGGCTCCTTCCCAGGCAAATCCCGCAGCTTTACCCTCTCTGTTGTGCTCAGCTGGAGCACAGGTTATAAAGCAGGTTTGTGAGTTTGGATGCAACTTTGGAATATCATGTTAAGCTAGGACTGGAGTTTTGATTATTATAGGGTTTGTGATCTCAGCCTTCCTGACCAGGGTTCATGTTAAACAGCCATCACAGATTTTGCACAGGTTGATACATGTGTCTCTAATCATCAGAGCCAAACTAGGGTTGCACCTCATAAACATCGTCTTTCTTGGAAGAAAATGTTTTCTTTCAGGTCAAACTGAATCACTGGGCAAGCAAGGAGGAGGAACGGGGGAGTTTATTATGCATGTCTAGTCTGTCCAAGAAAAGACGGGATTAACAGCTAATTTCCTGCCATTATATTTCAGCCCCAAAGAAAGCTTTTTCAAAGAAATGACTTGCATCTCAAAATGACTTGACATCTGCAACGAACAAAGATGAGAAACTCACCAGGACACAGCCTGAATTCTAACTCCCCCCTTGTAACTCTTTCCACTGCAGCAGTATGAAGTTGTAAATCATTACAAGGAACAAAAAAGAGCAAATGGTGCCTCTACCCGAGGCCAGTGCCCTCTGCTAGGAGGGGACTCCTCGGTCTGCATTGCTGATCCTGGAGGGTTACAGGGATGTGCGCCACTGGGTTGTGAAGTTTGGAGCTGGGAGCTGCTCCAGTTCCACGAACCCGTGTGAATCAGATCTCTTGTGAACACATTTTAAATGGCTGTGGAAACTGACAGCAATTTGAAAGGTGTATTTAATGCTGAAAGTCAGCTGAAGGCATCAGACTGCCTAACCTTCTTACTAAAAATACCCCACCTGGTCCAGTTCTGGTACTCTGAGATCCCACCTTTAGACACATGCCTGTTATCTGCCTGTGTATGTAATCCAAATGTGCAATTGTGCTCCTAGAAAGGAGGATGAAGCTACTCGAAAATCCGTCCTTGAGCATCTCAGTCCCTTGTTTTCTTTCTGAAACAGACTATTCTGAGTTCTTGAAGACACGAAAGGAAGAAAAGCAGGCCTGTAAAATTTTCACCTCCCACCTTAGCAACTTCCATTTTACTTTTCATTCCCAGGGTTCAGAAAAAAAAAGTGAGAGAAGAAAAAAAAAAAACCCAAACAACCTAGATGTAAGATTACCTGAAACATTCTGGGGGCCGGGGCAAGTTTCCGCAGCGCTGCGCTTGCGCAGAGCACCCACGGCGCTGCGGGGCTGACCCCGGCTGCCGGCAGGACTGGGCAGCAGCGGCCAGGCAGGGGGAGCACCCCCTCCCCTTCCCCGTCTTGTGCAGAACAGCCCAGCGCAGGAAGGCAATGGCTTCAAAACGATTTGGAGCAAGGGTACAATCCATTCCCCCCATGCAGAGGAGGAGTACTTCTGAGGACCTCCGTGGGAGTCCTAAACTGTCCAATCACCTCAATAGGCACAGTCTCACCCTGAATTTAGAAACCGTTTCGAGATCTACAGATGAGCAGAAAAACCTACGTAACAGCGAACAAGGAGTTATTGCTACCTGCACCGAGAGACCGAGCAATTTAAACCACCTTGCCCGTCTTTGTAGGTTCTATCAGTTAAGCGAGCAGACGTGTATGGTGATAAATTACTGAGTCAGTAACACTGTAAAACTCACCGGAACAAATTCTCTGCTGCTGTAACTCTACTGAAGTCAAAGGAACAATGTCAGGAAATTTAGTCTGTTAAATTAAAACAATATGGATTAACACAGCATTCTGGATGCATTAAGTGTTGTGGAAGTGTTGCGACTCCATTGGCAAATAAAGTGAAAGGGAATATTAGCTACTGAAGAGGAAACAACCTATGACTTGGCAGATCAAATAATTACGCTTAAAAACTGCACTGCGTTTAGCTGCTCTTTAGCCAGGTTAATGCAACAGAAAGAGGAAATCAAGCAGAATCTCACTATACTTCTCTCGGCGCGTGTGTTTAGTATGCTGCACGTGTGGTTAATCACAGTCACTCTTCATACCCGTCTCCACGGTGCATAGGTGACACTCTTTCACAGGGACAGGTTTTTCAAGTGACAGACCTTCTCAGCAAGCCCTATCTGATCCGTAAAACTTGCACCCGAGAGTCTGCTCTCACTGCAAGCGCAGCTGGACTGGAAGGTTGTCTGCTGGCCATTCCCTTTCGGTGGAGGGGGACTGCGCGCGCCAGTTTTACAGATATGAATCGGTCCTTTGTAGAAACATCTCTCTCAGCACCTCACGCACACCCTGGGCCAACTCGCTCTGCAGTCAATGGAGCTGTGCCAGTCCCCGTCAGCAGCACACGTGAGCCCCACCGTTTTGTCTCAGGCTTCAATAAGATAAATGAGTTTAATTCATCCTTTGTGTAAGCAGGGACAACTCCTAGAAATTAGACTGGAGTTGTATGCCTCGGCTTAATCCTTAAATTCATTCCTCTAAACAAAAATCCGTCTTAAAATCACTGTTCTTATGTCTGTCATTAGTAGGAGTTATTCGTGACACATATACTTTAAAAATTCCCCATCTAATAGTCATCACCATAAAAGATCACTCAAAGCACTCAGTGATATTGGGTCAGATTCCGATTGCAGCTCACCACTACCAATAGGAAAAACAGTCTGTAAAGAATTTGCTTCACAAATTACGTTTGTTCAGAGCCACATAACAAAAGAAGTCAGAATCTAGATTAACTAACATGATTATACTCCAACTCAGAAGTCAGTCAGTCCTCAGTAAGAGATTTCTTTTCAAAGGCTTGCACAATTGCTTATGGGAGTTTGCAGCTTATGCACAAAAACCAAATACACACAAAGGCCAATAAATAAAATAAAATAAAAAATCATATTGCCAAAATTAGTGGAAAGGCAACACACTGAGAAATATGTATTTAACTCTTCCCCACATACACAAAGTTGCTAGGGAACGAGCAAGCGCCTTGCAAACTGCCAGTACAATTACATTTACAAAGAACTGACAAGGATTGACCTTTGCCTACTCCTTCCTGTCTGCCTTTTACCAGGCATGGAAAAGCCTGGTGGCTTGACAAACAGATTTGATGGGCACATTTCCAGACAGCGTGCTGTCTGGACCGGTGAGGTAGCCCTCTTCTGCAAGTCTGCTAAGAACTAAAGAAGCTTTTAAGAGTGCCACAACTCTCAGCGTTCAGCTCTTCTAGTAAAAGGTGGTCTTCCCTTCGCTAAGCTTTTGTAAGCTTTGGAAGTATGAAATTTGTTTAGCACTTTAAAGCACAGCACTTCCAGCCAATGCCCAGTCAAATAGTTCTGTCAACAACTATTCATGAAATTGCAGTATAATTTCTGCAAAAAAATTAAAGAAAGGCTCATATTTCTAAAAGTACATGTGCAAAATTTGCCAACACTTTCGCAAGTCAAAGCTATGCATTTGTACAAAGTTGCAGGGGTTGTGTACGAGCATTGCTGTACGGAGGTGATACCCCAACTTCCACAGAAAACCCTGAAAATATGCGTAAAAAAGCACATGCATTATTTAGTGTAAGCGGCTAAGAAATTCTGTGCCATTATCTGTATATTTTAATAATTGCAACTTTCAATGGTAGTGACATAAAAACAATTACTTTTTGAAATTCCTCTGTGTACATGCATTTGAAACTACACAGCCATTAAAAACAGTCTGTCGAATTAAAGGTTGTGCAATTAATTAAGTGCAAATCCTGTAAAACTGGACCAAGGAGAAAATTCATCAAATGTGTGAAATATGACCTATCTTGTCCAAAAGACAAATATGTTTAAACAAAATATGAAAATTGATGACAAAATTACTGGTAGCAAAATGCACACAGAGCAAATATGAGACAGCTGTACTTTGATTCAGCATGGGAGGTTCACCCTTACAGAATTTGTGATTCATTATCTCCACTGTCTTGTAAAACTTTTCCTAGTTAATCTCTGAAGTATGGCCTTTGTATCTATGACAGTAAAAATTCTCAATAAAATCACATATAACTGTTTAGCAATGATTTACCGTCCCTTTCCAGAATCAGATTAAATCTACTATAAATTGGGTGTGGGTATCCAGCAGCCAGCTTTCGCTCTGACACCTGAAATCTTTGCCTTTTGTGGCTGCTTCTTCCAACCGACGTCCCCGTCTCGCTGGTGTGTGTGACCCACGGGGGGACAACCAGCCACGCGGGCACCAGCCGGGCTGCAGCAGTGCGCGTGGGTCTGCCTCCGCTCCGTCCTGAAGGATAGCCTGGGCACTGGAGTTTACAAGGGAGACTAGGTGTCTTCTTAGCACCTAAATATTTGCTGCCAGGCAGGAACAGAGTCTTCTCAACTTTGACAGCCATGAAGCTGGACGCCTGGACCTTGTTTAAGCCATGTGGGGTTCACGTTTCATAGACCAAGTATTGGTATATCTGGTTACCATGTTCTGGTTCACCTCTGTGCACAGGAACCATATTTGCAAGGGGTTTACTGTCAAAAAAACCCACCCTAAAATGAGACTTTTTCTATTTTACCCACAGCAACCCATTGACAAGGAGAGCTAGAGATTCTCTGCCTGACACAACTCGAAGGTACATTTTCAGTACGTCAATAAATTATTCTAGCAATAAGGCAACAGTTGTCTCCTGTTGCCAGCTTTGGGCACAAGTCTTCCCACACGAGTATAAACAACTTATTTGCTGATGGTCTGCGACTGGAAACCGTTGCAGTGGCAGACTGGGGAGTAGGATTTTCTCAGTCATGTTTAATTTAGTATTTAATATTAATTAGATCAGACAAAGATAAGACACAGAGAATAAGGGAGAAGATGGTTGTCTAAGAATATTAGGACATGAAATTCAAGGAATCCACAGAATATTTGTATTGCGTAAAGTAGAAAATGTCACAAAACATGTTTGGGGTAGACTGCAGACAAATGGACTTTACCATGGGGACAGGAACACCTACAGGGTTCGTGACTGATTTTTAAGCATAGAGAAGTGTCTTCCTCCAGCAAACCAAGGGGTACAGAGTGAACTACCTTTCCCTTTGCTTCATTTTCTACTTGCAGCCTAATAGGACCCAGCTGTGCCAATGCATTGCCCCAGAGAAAGTAGGGGCACGAGGCAGGGAATTCTGCTAGGCAGCAGGGACTCCAGATCTTCTTTGAGAAAATCGCTCAAACACACTTAAAATTAGCTTACTTATATTTACACATGTATACCATTTTCTTCCTGAAGGACATATGCAAACTCAATGATTCTTGAAGAATGCACACTATCTGTCAGGAGCTATGACTTCAAGCAACTGTATTTGTAAGGTGGGCATGTATAATGTTCACTAGACATATTGTATTACATGCGCTTGACATTATAAGCAGGTTTAAGACTTCACAAATCAAAATCAAATTGTAAAGTGGATGGTAGAGAGGAGGCGGACTGCAGGGAATGCTAGGAATACAGCCTGTTATTTTCATATTAAAATGTAATGGTGCCATTAAAGTTAAAACCACTGTTAAACTTGATTGAGTAAATTAGTTAATTAACCATAGCATCTAATGCATTCCTCCAAGGCATACCTCAGTTCCTCAAGATAGAAGCTTGATAGAGTTCCAGTTGTACATTATCCTAGCTGTGAATTTTAGTACAATTACACTCTTGGAGTGGCTTACTGTTTGTCAATGAAGAACGCAAGCTGCCTTTTGAATCTGAGGTTGATTAAAAATTAGCGGTATGTTTCCTTTTTTACTTTTTTTGCTTTTACAAAACTTCTCACATTTAATAAATTCTTATTACTCTGCCCTTTCTTGGAAAATTTTATATTAAAACAAGTTAAAGATGGAACATTTTGGTCATCTCTAGTTAAGATCAAGGAAGGAGGACTTCGTTCCATCCTGTCACAGTAGAACAGACGCTATAGTCATGCTGTATCAAAACCACTGCCCAATAAAACTCCGATTTGATTCCCATTAGCTTATCCACACTGAGGTGTTAGGAAGCCATACAATGCCTACCTGATGGTGGTGCTCAGCTTGGTTCCCCTTATAGTCTACTTGTGATTAGGAGAGAAACTTTACTCAGAAGTGACAAAAGTACACACAATTCATTTATATCAAAGGTAGAATAAACATATGCAAGACTATTTAGAACAAGAACCATCACTTATAACCCAGCTTAAGTTATACAGCACTGAAGTCACATCTTAAAGTGTAGCCCCCCAATTCTGCATGTGGCAACCTTTCCAGGAAGGCAGCTTTCCTCTGTGGTCTCTTTTATGTCCAGACATCTACATCTGCAATTTAACAATGGTAAAATAAAAAAAACTTTTTTTTTTTCCCCTAACAAATCTCTACACCTTCAGATTGCTAGTCTTATTTATACGGTTAAAGGTCTAAGAAGCACTAATTTGTATTTAAAAGAATTTTGCTTGTACAAAATTGCAAGGTGCAAAATCTGCAGATACAAGTTACACTAAAACACAAAGAAGTCTGGGTACGCCCTTGTGAGACTAAGAGAGTTTCCCCTTGGGACACCATAACCAATCACAGTTTTTATTTCTTTCTTTGGCTTTTCTTCTTGAGGGGAAAAAAGATGAATGACGCTAACCATCAAGAACGCTGGGACCTAGTTGCTCGAAAGCAAGCAACAGTCAAGTTTGTTACCAAAGCTGAAGGTATGACTCTGTGCCAAGTACGCCTTTCCACCAAAACTTCTTTTTGGCTGTATCGGAGATGTTGCTCACTACGTCTGCAGTTGACATACTTAAGATTCACTGTTACAATAAAAAGCTTAAGTGCAAAAATCACTTTCAAATCAAAAAAAGAGAAGAACAGTGTTTCAAGCAAAAAGACTGGAATAAAAGAACTGAAAAAACACGCAAAAAGTATCATTCAGATTTTTTAAAGAAATCAAAAAGGAAAGGTTACTAAGATAAATTTTTCAAATCTGACTTTTGAATTTAATAATGTAAATTTTACTCAAGCACCTTTTTTCAAGAAAAATGTCCACAAAGCTTGGATCATGGATTTTGCATCTACCTACCTAATTTACAAATGAGGTAGAGTAAAATACAGATTTTTCTAATACAGGAATGCCATGTGAGCAAGAAGCTAGCTTATTTGGAAATCTGTGTTATATTAAGAAATAAAATAGATCTCTATCAAGACAGCAGACTGTAAACTGAGTATGTTTTCCTTTAACTACTTTATTTTCAAAGCAGTTGGCTGAGTTACCGTGTTGTCGTAAGCATCCTTGTAATCCATTCTTAATACATTCCCAGCAGAAATTTAATTTCTTCTTCAACAGAAATTTTTAAGACTGTTTTTCACTTATAGAGTTGCTTAAAACTTTTTCATCAAAATACAATTTTCACAAAAAACAAATTTCATGCTAACTTTTCTGCTCACACTTTTTCACGTTTCCTGACCCATTGTGATACCTCCAGTGCAGTGCCAGAGTAACATGAGTGTGCAAGCTGTGTTGCACATCCCAAGAGCACTCTTTTTGTGGCAGGTATGCTTCCTTTGACTCATGTAGCAGCACACAAATGACCAGCCAATTTATTTCAGGACTTTGTATGTATGGCTGGCCATTTTCTAATGTTTTAAGCATAGCACTGCCAGTGAGATATTTTCCCCGGTCTTCGTCGCCTTGGGGATGCTTAATTTTGAATGCATTAGGACACAATCATGACAATTCCCTTATGAAAATATGGCTAATTTGCTGCTTTAAACAGATGTAAAATTGATCTCTCAAGCTGCATTGCACTGTTTCACATGATCTCTTTGGAGGTTTTCCACCTTTTTCTCTTCTGCCACACCCAATAACGGAGCTTCCCTAAATGAGGTCTGTTTTTTTTTCTTTTCATTTTTGCCAACAGATACTACACGTTGGAAAAATCACTCTCCGTATATGGATGACCTCAGTGCAAAGTGCAAATGTAACAGATTTCATCCTCTATCTCACAAGTGTCCAAGAGGTCATAAGCAATCTGAACGACAATTACTCAGATTGCCATGTTTTCTACACCACAAACCGTCTCCATTTACTAAGCAGTTCCTAAACTTCGCATACATTTCTTCCGTATCTTACGTATGATGAATATGCTATTTTTTCATTTAATGTTTTTTTCATTGCCTACTTGATACAAACAAAGGATCTTCCTGAAGGTCAAGGTATTGATCTAATTCAACCCAAGGGGCTCATAACCCATCCAATGACAGATGCAAGGTACCTGTGGGATAATGGACTCGTGGGAATATCCTATGAAAAGGACAGTGGGGTGGGTCTTCAAAGAATACTGCTAAAATTGCAGCATTATTGAGTTATTTCTCCTTTATCTCTTCTTGAGCATAAAAACGAAACTGTAAAGAGAACATGCAAAGAACTTGGGTGTATGGGGTCTTACCATATGATACCTATGGCAGGCACCTGAATTAATAAAGAAGCTAAAACACCTGACTGTTATCCGTGACATGGACTCTGCAGTTTTACTGTTAAAAATTCTGACCTGCTATCCAAATTCTACCTAAAATTAGAAGCTGTATAATGACAGCATTTGGCTGAGCTGAGAGAGGAATCTGCTGAAGAGGAAATTCCCTCTTGAATAATTAACTCACTTTTCTCTCTGTTTTTCTCCTTTCCTCATCAGATTTCTGGTATATGGAAGGAAGTAACATTCTCTTTCTACTGTTGATGAGATAATACTGATGATCTAAGTCATTTCTTGCTACTCTTATGTATTTAATAAAGCATCTAAGATTAGTGGTTAAAGTCAGCTAATTTTACCAAATTATAGCACATAACTGATTTAGTGATAGGTAAGCATGACTTCAACATTTATTCAGATCTTTAACATAATCAAAGAATTATGAATTTATTCTGTCCTTATCAAACAACAGTAGGGTTACATTTTCAACTATTTAGTAATAAAAATTAATGCCGTATCTGTGCTGTTGCTTGTATATTTATCCTCGTGACCCTTTTCAGAAACATATTCCTAGATTTCCATTCCACAAGGTTTCACTGCGTAAGTATAAGGAATATATCAGCAACCAGGAAGGATGATGGCACAGATGGAGCTGTGATCAGATAGGATGCAGAGACATGTACATTAAAAAAAAAAAGTTCAACTGATCCTAATAATGGTGTATCATTGACAAAATCAGTGTATATACAAGAACAGAGATCATATAGGCTAGTGGTCCACCCTTACTTTTTTATAGCCTTTCACCTCTGTCATTCGATTGTCATCTCAATTTAGAAATTTTTAGTGCTCTGGTTGTGAGAAACTTTCTACTATCTTGCTTCTCTCAGTCAAATCTTACTGTAATTGCTCCCTCAGCACATCGTCTTTGTTGGACAATTTGGTTTCCTCAAGGGATCCTCTCTCTTGTTCCTCCTTCCCTCCCTGCATCTTCACTCTACGCCAACATGTTCAGCCAGATACCTTCAAGCTAATAGGTCTAATGTTTTCATATGCTGTATGTGTCCGAGCTTTGTCTCTCTTTTTTTTAATTTTCATTTTTTAACATAGACTCTGACAGCTGTTCTGCTATCTCTTCTGGAGCAGCTTGTAACCAACTAGCTAAACCACAAAACTTTCATGTTCTTTCCAAGGTGATTTACCCCTCTTTTATCACTGTCGACTCTTGCTCCTTCTAAGCTTCAGAGATCTGATACCTTTTTCTACTCCTTTCTCATCCTCCATACTGGTACTACCACAGTGCTGAACTCCACCTAGTAAACATTGCTGTTAACCACCAATGCTCTGTTATTCTTCTCACTGTTGTAGTGCTGATGGTAATTCAGTTTACTAGATGGAAGGGTCATTGCAAAGTCAGTAGCCAGGAAAACTATGTTAATCCATTAAAGCCTTCAGAGTTTACTATCTGAGAAATTCCACGCTCTCCAGCACCTCAGAGAATTGCTCGCCATGCATTACACCATCTAATAGCATCCTGAGTAGGAAATACATATATCTGACTCCATCTCTGAAACAGGTTTAGGAAAACACATAAACCTTCTTGTCTGCTGATTTTCTTGGGTTTTCCCTTGCGTTTAAAAGTATAGAGGTCAACAGTCTTTGTGCCAGCACTCGGGACTGGGTGTAGACATTTAGTCCTATCTATACTAGAAGCTGGTTTTTTTTATAGTGCTATGTCAAAACCAGTACTGCAGGGATATGAACTCCATAATAAAGAGTTAATCCTAAATAAGTTTCATGGTTTTAACAGATATGTAACAATAGTTTAAAGAATTATTGTTTTCTTATTTAAATTTGTACTGTAGCTCTAAGTACCAGTTGACTCTGGCTCAGTGAAATGCAAATTTTGTAAAATCCAATCCATCAAGCAGAAATTTTACTACAAAAGGGTTTCACAGAAATAATAGCTGTCAGCTAACAATTAATGCACCCAACATGCTTAAGTACTGCACTGAACTTTAATGAAAGGTTACCGAGTCTGTTAAATTGCTTCATACCTTGTAAGACTAAAGTTAAGCAAAAATTAACATCAGTATGCTGGGAAAAGAGCATGCAAACAAAATTCACCTTAATGATGGGGGAGCGTAATGTTTTCACTGAATATTTTGAACTATGATTCCATTAGAACATTGTCAAAAAACTAATAATGTCACTCCATTTAGTGTTCAGAGCAAACACATTTTGGGATTTCATCTGAAATAATTCCACAGCAGACATGAACATACATGTATATTTAAAAACACATGCAGTTCTCCTCAAATATAAGCATAGAGATACCCTGGAATTGTGGTCTTTGGTATCTGCATTGCTACTGACCCTTGCATTCTGATTAAGGCTTATTTCACCAGCTGGAAAAGGTCATTTCAAAGCAAGGTATTGCAGCAAACACCACAGCACACCATTCTGCTAAATGTTTGATAATGTTTCTTGTACTGTTAGCACTCTGAATACTAGGCACTACTCCTTTGCTGAGTTCTTATAAACATTCCCACACTTTAAGTAATACTTGGCAGGTTTACTACTGTTGTCAGGAACTAAAAGGTGCAATAACCCCATACACAATACAAAAGATCAAACCATCAGATCATAACTCATTCCCAAAGGGCAGTCCAGTAAAAGAGATAAAGGAAACCACACTCCAAGGACTTCCTCAGGCCACTGCCCTGGATCATTAGGGCTACTGATACTGCTCACCTATTGCCAGAAGCACGCAGCTAGCTCCTTCCCTGATTATCTTTCAGTCCTGGCTCTCTCCCTGCTCTCTGCTTGGAAGCCTCTCCAAGCCACCCCCCCTGTTATCTGCAGGGGTAGAAGTTCCTGCTCAAAAGGACTGCTATGTAAGCCCTTTGAGTATCACTATGCATCCTTATTATCAATCTTTTAAATAGGACTATTTCAAAAACCAGTGCTGAATATGACTGTGTGGGCTGCTTACTATGGCTACAAGGACCACAGCTTGGGAAGAACAGAACCAGCCCTTTTCCCTTCTGCTTACTCAGGGTTTATAGAAGCATGGCGACAAGTACACATGCATGTTTTGTTAGAGATAGTTTGAGGATCAGAAGTCCAGACCTAGACAAGTATATTCACAATGTTATCCTGTCTGCCTGATGAACACACAGTGCTCACCTTTGCTACATCACCAACTTACCAGAATTGCAGTTAATCTTTGTTTAAGGACATATGTAAGAAGAAATCAAGTACAGAGTTAACTGAAAGAACAGAAGCCATCTCTCAAAATTACAGGCCAGATGAAGGCTCAGCCAGAAAAATTATAACCTGAGAAGTAGAGGCATTTTGAATGCACACATGGAGAGGTGAGAGTGCTGAATACTGTGTGTGTACATGCATTGTGTGTAAAGGAGAAAAAGATAGCACGTTACACAAATAGGAGATCTGTTCCTGCTTGAAGCCAAGCAGCCATACTTGCATGGTGTGAAGCTGTTTTCCATCCCTATTTACTAGTTCTGTGCTATGGCTGTACAGTTACCGACTGACTCAGGCAGGATTGGTATTTGTCCTGTGCACAGGTACCATGAGCTCATACCTGCATTACGCACGTAGTCTTCTTACTTGTAACCATAAACTAAGCAGTCCACTAAGTTTTTCTACGAAGACACTTATCAAAGCATGTGTTCAACAGGAAAATATAACTTCCCCCTTACATTACCCAGGCTGAGGTGAGCGCTGTTGGCCCCAGACTAGACTCTCTAGGCAGGCAGCTGTCATCAGAGCAGCAAGACAAAAACATTTAGGAGAATGCCAATGCTCAGAAATGCTTTAATGGAAATTTTCATCTCTTTCCCTATTTATCTATCAGTAGAACAATTGGCAGCCTCTAAAAACAAACAAAAGAAGAAAAAGAGAAAAATCAAAGACAGACCACATCGAGAAGACAGAGGAATCCGTGATGCAGTTTGGCAGTGAAGTTTAGTACTACCTATGCTGTGTCCCCCTATGGATAAACAGAAGGCTTCATGCTCCAGAATGGTAAATTTAGCATCTTTCACACGCACTAAATTCACTTAATTAAAAGTTATGGTTACCATCAGAGTACTGTATGTGTGTGTCCTTACCCAGGTCTGCCCCACTTTATGGGCCCATGGAAGGTTCTCTTTAATGCAGATGTGCAATATATAAAATGCAACTGATACAGCAACCCTTCCCCCACTTACGTATTTTCTTGAGATTCTCTAGACTATATTAATGAAAAATGGTTTACAAAATACAAATAGATTTTGGCATGAAGTAAGCTTAAATTGACTGCTTTCTATCAGGAATTAATATTAACCAGAGCTTGTCAGTTACTAAATATTTATTTTAGGAATACATACAGCCTCTGCTTTCATGTAGGTTAAGCTGTAATCTTTGGCTTGTCAGTTCCAGGATATAGCAGTGGATAAATCATGCACTCTTGAACTGATAGATGTCAGAGCCGTTGTATACAAATGGAGGGATATGTCAATGAACACCCTAGTTTAGGTTACATTTACTATAAACATTGACATTCCTTTGCAATGAGACCATTTGCTGGCTAAGCAGTCACAGCTTCACAGGATTTGATGCTTTTGTGCTCAATCAGGTTCTAATGATTTCAGATGTTTGCAATTAATGAACCATTAGATTAATTGGTTGAGTACAGAAAGACTGGTTTAGGAATCGGGTCAGAACCACAGACAAGCTATTACCTGAAGTGACAGCAATCACCAGAGGCAAAACAGTGAGAAATTGAATTAATGATTTTTCACTCTCTTTTTCACTTTTGGCAAAAATTAGCACCGGACCGGTGTTTAAACTGAGAGAATACTACAAGCGTTAGGGGCAAGGGGTGAAACAGAAACATTCTCATCATTCCTCATCTTTCTAAATGGAGGAGCTCAATCTTTACCATGCAGACTCTCTTGAATATAAAGAAGTTACCTTATTTCTTTTGGATCATCCAAATCTCCCCCCAAGCTTTCTTCCAAAGTCAATGTATAATATTAATTATGTACCACATAGGGCACCTTAGTAAGATGATTAAGTGTACTTCAGAACCACTGAAATAAATAAGCCTAGCATCAATATACGATCATGTAGGCTTGGTAGAAACCCCAGGGTAGCCATCCTTTAGATAGTGTACATAAGGACGTTTACTCCCAGTAGATCGCCGGTGCTTAAATTCCAACAGTGTGACAAGTTATCACAATGAGGTGATGGCAGTTTAGCTGAATCTGTAATTTGAAAGAGTAAAATTAACCCTGGATGTTCAATATAGTTTTTGGACCATTTTCTTTCCAGGAAAGGGTATATTCTAATGACGTTTTCTCTCACTTCATGATGCAGTACTTCAGAAATCAAGTGTATAGACAGTGGCTGTCACTGTCTTGTGTGCACTTCATACGAGACTATTAATATGCTTTTAGAGAAAAAGGAACAGAATGCAGCAATCCTATGAACTAGCTCACATGAACCACAGCTCAAAGGAAGCAAGAACATGTTGAACATTAAAAATAATGGGGTGTATTATTTTCTTAAACCTGCGTTATGTAAATTCAGCATTACAATTCATGGCTGGAATGCAAGCTCAATAGTAGGAGTGATCATATTCCTTCTCTTCCACTGACTCTCCATAGACTTGATCCATTTAAGCTGGAGAAAGTATTGCTGTTATAGTCAGTGTGTTTGGGATATGGCTTAATTACCCTGAATAAGTTATGTACCCCTTTGTGGTACAATTTTATTCTTGGTATAATGAAGCAGTCAATAGACACGTCCTGAGATAAAATAAACAATTTTTTAACTTTGTTATTATTCCATAAGGAAATGCAATTATTCTGGATCTTCTTGTCCCTTTATTTCCCTAAATTCTAATTTTCTGCAAGTAAATGGAAAGGTGCTGTGTGGTTTTTGATTTTTACAGGAAGTGATTTGGTTGCTGCTGAAGGAAAAAATAAATTTTGCATTTAAGGCCTTTTTAAAGTTAACTATGGATTTATATAAATTCCAAGTGTTCAACACAGATCTGCTTTTGAACATGAAAAGAAGCTCAGAACTTGCAATTATTACAAATGAAATGTCCCACTGATTTCTGAATAATAGCTAGCGTTAGTGCCGTAACTTTAATGTCACATATTAACACCCATTTCCATCTTTTTGTCTGTGCCCTGTTTAGGCAATTAAAGTTGGGTGCATAAAATTTTCACATCTTTCTGCCTGAATTTAAAATCTAACCTATTGTAAATAAATCTGGCAAGACAAGCAGACAAAATGAGCTTTTTAAGGTTTCATTGTCTTACAAGAAAACAGAGCCCACCGAGTCAATGGAAGACCTTTCACTAACGTTAAAGACTTTGAGACAACCAGGAAATCAAAGATACTGCGATTCAGAGTAAGTAGGCATAGAACCAGGGCAACTTAATTCCATAGTTCTCTATTCCTCAAAGGCTTTCCTGTACCTGATCCTAATAACTGCCCCACTTCTCTTAGATTTTTCTTTTTTTTTCCTCCGTATCAGGAATCCTCCACCAAAAGCTTCAGAAATTGCTGAAATCACAGCTATTTGGGAGGGAAAGCGGCTAACAGTCAAGAATGTGAGCAATAAATGTGACAATATGGTAATCAACCTTAACAACCCTCAGTTATGAGATATTTAAGACCTGCAAACCAGCTCTTCCTTTCTACTGTTTTCTATTAATATATCATATTTAGGAGACAGACAAGGCCAAAAAGTCAATGAAACTCTCTCCATTGACTTGAACATACACTGGAAGAGTCATCTAGGACAAATGCACAAATAGTCCTATTTACCCAAGTATTCCCAATTAATATCAGTCAGATTATGCAAGTGTGTAAGAGCTTGCAGAATGAGGTTCACTTGGCTGAATAAGAGCTTCTTACTTATATCTAAAGTATAACACACATTAATTTCATTGGTGGGGGAGGGGGGGAGGGTGTTAGGAAGGGAGAAATGCAAAACATCCAGAGATAGAATCTTATCCACTACATGAAGAACAAAGGATATAAATGTGAATCATTAAAAGGCAAAACCAAAAACAAAACCTCTAAAGGCACTGTAAATAAACCCCTGTAATTATGCATCACAAAAAAGTCAACTGCAAATGGTTCAGTAATCTCATTACCAAGCTTACTAATAATCATTGCAATATTCTCCATCTCCCCTAAGATAATGAGCAGCACGGTGGATGTTGTAAAAATAAATAAATAAACATACAAGCAACCATTTCTCATCTAAATATTTAACAAAATGAATGGGCTTGCCTAAAGGTTTGAGATTGAACCCTAGTGTAACAAATTTTAATTTGCACTATTTTCCTAGCTTTAAAGGGGGAGAAAGCTCAGCTCATCTGAGAATGGAGTTCAAACTAAACAATGCTTTTGTGACAACCTAAAAATAAAGAAATAAAACATTTTTAAATATTTCAATACTACAAAATTAGCCTAAGTTAAAGACAACAATTAGTAAACAACTTTGTCATATTCAGAACAGTATCTTTCCCATTAACATTTCTATAGTTCCCCAATTACATTATAAATCAAAAGTAATACAAACAGACAATGTAATAATGAGAACACATAGACTGCATCAAAAATTAAGATACTAGCTTTTTCTTTACTCTTGGATCATTCTGTTAACTTGTCCTAGTTTACTTTCTTGGCAGCTAGAGTACAGTCAGAGAAAGTGAATTTACACCTTGGTGAATAACTCCTAAAATTTGATCTGAAAATATTCTGAAAGGCTAACAAATTTTCTTCTAAAGTGGAGGGCATGGCATTTTAATTTCCCAAATGCTATCTTCTGCTATAGGTAGGGAAGTAACAGGGAAATCAAGTCATGAAGGGATTAAACGGTGTACCTAGGCACTGCAGTACTGCCTCTTTGGTTAACCACCAAACCACTTTTCTATGTTTTCCTTTCACCTTAGAGTTTCTGACCTGCTGGTATCTCCTCCTTCAGTGTCAGCGTGGGACTCGCAGGTGATACTGCTTCTGGCTATGAAAAGGACCTTTCAGAAGCGGATTGGAGTGATCCCAAATATTCCAGATTTTCTCCTGCAGAGGGACAAGAAGGGAAACAAACTGTGCCTCAGCACAGAGTCCTGCACAGACACAGGGCAGGACCAGAAGAACTCATCACTTTGCTGCATCTCTGAATTTGATGGCTTGGCAACCCAACTCAGCTCACTGCAAATGCATTTGCTCAGTATCTCTCAGCTCAAGTCCTCTGATTTTTTTTTTTCGTTCTTATCTGCTACGTTTCTGTCATATCCATTTACTACATTGGCGTCCTTTGACAAGGAAGAATTTTAAAAAATGACTAGAAATGGTTATGGCAGTTATGAATGCAAGTGATACTACAAAAGAGGAAAGCAACTGACTTCAGAAACAGAAGCAGAACAGGAGAAGAATTAGAGGTCTTAGATAAAGGATAGGCATAAAAATACGTCTTCATAGTTTTTAAAGCACATCAGCTCCATTAGAAACAGGCTTGCACACAAGATGAAAGCACAAGGGTGTGGATAGGGAAGTGTGAGGATGTTAAAATAAATGCAATTAACTATCAGTGTTTATCTTAATGCACATAGTTCTTAAAACATCACTACTGCTAATAGAGAGATTAATTGTACGGGGTAGAGAAGGAGATTAAATTATGTATTGTTCCTTTAACACTTTCTTCGGTTAAATAACATAATATTTTCAAGGTTACTGTTAAAATAACAGGGTTGTCCAGTGGAATTTATCCCCACTGGTGTTTGTGTACTGTATATATTTATGCCACATGAGCAGCTCATAAATTCTCCTCATAAATGCTGTTATCTCCACTGCTAGCAGTTTCTCATTTTTATGGTAGTATAACTTTAAGGTGTGGTATACGTACCATTATACCTCATTGCCTACAGCTTCTGCTGCCCCATTAGGCTCTGATTCTGTGAGGGTGCAGAGCTCCTTGTCCTCCCCGACGTCTTTTGGTCCTCTTCCTGTCCCCATCCACACCGCAATAGAACAGCCCTGTGAGCATGGCCACCACACAACAAACTACTGCTTCCAACTCAGTCCACCACCTCCAGCTCTGTGAACTTTCTGCCTAATCCCCATGTGACCACCTTTCGACATCCCATCTCCCCTCCTGGTTAGGAGCTTCTCTTCCAGACCAAGAAAAAGAAAAAGAGACTTCCAAGAAAAGCACATCACAATCCCTTTCTTTTAGAAGTGGCCAACCTGATTAACAAGAACACATTTTTTCATTTAAAAAAAAAAAAAAAGGATAAATACACAGTGTTAGCTATAGATTACAGAAAAATTGTTCAAAAGGTCATCTGAATTAGGAATTGCTTAGGATATAGGACAAAGCTAAGACAACTTTATAGGAGGAAAAAAGCCCATGCACACAGTTGCAATAAAGTCTTTGTACATCATAACGGGCTTATAAGTAATGAAAGCCCACCTATGTATCAATCTGTCAGCACATGCACGCACACAAAATGATTAGTATCAGTGGAACACTGAATTTGCTTGCTGCTCACATCCATCTGTCCTGAAGTTTGGTGCTGCTAACTCCAGACTTCTGAATCTGAACTCAAATGTTGTTTTCTCCAATTTTCTTTCCTTTTATGACCTTTTTCTGTTGCTACCTTGATTTATGGTCATTTGTGTGATTGCATTGCTTTGCTTTATGGCAGTTTATGTCATTCTGGTCTTGTCATAAATGACTACCATAAAGTGAGGTAAAATATCATAAAACATTAGTGAGTCACTGATATTCAAGGTTCTTGAGTACAAGCGCTGACAGGTAGCAACCACAGAAGAACTGTGCCATTCGAGGGATGTATCATTATGAATACATGTGTGTACTGGGATCTGGATGAACAAATGCCACTATGACTTCGGTTGTCAGTGGAAACAATTTAAAAGGGCAACATTGAGTTATTTTTATAAGTTTAAAAGTCTTCTGTTCCTACAGTCATTTCTTTTATAATAAAATGCTTGGGAAATGGAAGCTGATCTGTTCCCCTGTAAAATTTCTCACTGCATTTCATGTATACCTTAAAGGCTATTTAGCAGTTAGCCAGGACTGCTAATAACCTGTGTGTAGAAATCAGATTAGTTTTGTAGGATGATCATTCTTGCTTGTTTGTCCATCTTTGTTCATCTGTGATTATCAGCACTCAGTTTTGTGCGATGCTTTGGTTTTGCTGCAGTTGCTGGAAGGTATACATCCTTGAGCTACGGCAGGCATGCTCAGAAATCCTAAACTGATTATTTTGATGTATTCTACTTAAAGAAAAACACTTTTTATCCAATAATCTAAGCACTTATTATTCTTATTACCTTTTTAGCTAAGAATATTCCAAAGCATTTTATACTTTTTCTCAGTTTAGAAAAATAAACCATTGCAGTTATACACTTTCCAAATAAATATGAAAACAAAATACAGAAATCTTTTGCCACTGATGTTTGTATTATGAACCCTTTATGCATTAAAAATCAATAATCGCTGTTTCTACTATAAATTCCTACTATCAGTTGCTGTTACTTTATAGGATAACTTCATTCTAGAATGAAAATGGGTAGTTGCTGGATTTAAAACTGGGAATGCATTACCATTAAGAAATATGGAGATAACAGTTTGGAAATTTATATTTGTTATTTGAACATAAAAACACTGTTCACATTTTTAAATGGCGCTTTTTTTTATTTTCTACTATTACTGCAAAAATAAAAGACCTATTATCTCAAAATCTGTTTAGTCTATAGTGACATTCCATTATTTATTGGACTAGTTCTCTGGATACTTTGGGGTGGAAATTATTTTTAATGCAGGATTTTTTTTTTTCTTTTTGTGAAAGATTGCACTTGTACAGTGTATTCATTGTGTGTATTCTTGCATCTAACCTCCAACACCAAGAGCTTTGAGTTCACCGACAAAGGAAAATGTTGAAAATAAAACCTAGATTTCCCCCAAATGTGCCAGACTTCATCGTTTTTAATGCCAGACCTCTCCCATTTTGGAAGCTTGTAGTAGTTTCTTTGCTGTTTTTTAATGCAGTAACTTAACATAGAACCACTCGATATCCTTGAGACCCAGGGATCTGATTCCACTCTCCACCATCTATTTTATTCCAGTCTTAAATGGTCTTGGCCTTTTAAAAACACATTCAGCTTAGATTCACTGCTTCATTTCAATCTCTTTGTGCCGCCCAGGTAAGCAAGTCAATTTGACCGGCTAAAAATGCCCTCTGGAAATGGAAGCCCACAGTGCTGTAGAGGCTTCGCGGTGCTGCACAGCCCCCGTGCTAACCCACCACCGACCCGGGGGCCTGGTGCTGCGCTGAGTGTACGGGGGCCAAGAACGCTCTAGGTGTGTAGAGAAATAATGGAGACTAAATTCTGGCAATGCCAGATGATGTAGAGTCTCTGCCAAATTCCCTCCACCTGCCACAATAACTCCATTTGGAAATACGCCTAATTTGTACAAGTGGGAGGGGAACTAATACCTTCTGGTGCTACACATCAGAAAAGCACAAAAATTTTCATCTGAGGGTGGGAGAAAAGTGGAAAGAAAAATACAGTGTCTTCAGCAGCCAAACAGC
This sequence comes from Sagittarius serpentarius, assembly GCA_034782735.1. NCBI lineage: Eukaryota > Metazoa > Chordata > Aves > Accipitriformes > Sagittariidae > Sagittarius > Sagittarius serpentarius. The sequence continues at coordinate 24,257,140 of JAVKLA010000010.1, forward strand.
TAGTGACTTGCAGGAGTAAGAGATCAATCTGCTCTATTTTTAAAAGGTAAGAAAAGGTAAATCTTACTGGAAGTATCCCACTGCAATCCTAATGGTTGGTAAATGAGAACAGTTAGAAAATAATATTTAACCCACCAACTAAGTGACATGGGCACTTGTATATCACCTGAGATTACATACCGCTTTTGGAAGCATCTTCCCCCCCCCCGCTACGTGACTTCCATGCTAGTCAATGGTGGTGATGTTGGAACACAAAAAAAAGTCGCCCCTCAGTACAAAACAGCAGCCAAGGGGATGGTTTCAAACGATTTCCTACAGCTAATGCTCCCATAGGAGATTATCTGAAAAAAGGTGCTGTATCCAATTTCACCTCTTCTGGGTGGAGAGAGATCTTGCACAGTTATCTCAGTACTTGGGACAATTAATATCATTGACACTAATGCTTATGAAACAGGGTTTGTGTCCTGTTCCCCCTGAATGCAAGGACAACGCTCCCACTACCTTCAAGGATGACGGGATCAGGCTACCCGTCCTTAATACCTCAGAACTGCTTCTCTCAGCACTGGAGCTCAGTTACCTCCTCAGTGCTGAGCAGCGCTACAGAGGTTATTGTTCTGCATATAAAAGAAACCTGGAGCAAAATACCACCGCCAGCAAAACCGCAGAGGAAATTTATTTGTGTAGGGACATTTTTGGCACTGACTCCACATACGAATACCTGGTAACGTTTGTGAAATAATCAATAGAATTTGGGCCTCTCTGAGTTTAGGAATTACTGTTTCAGCATTGCATATAATCAGCTTGTATCAGATGATCTCCAAATTGCAGATGATCAGAATCTACAATTTGAGGCCGCTACCTGGGGACAAGAAAATCCTTTCTGCAGAGCAGGCAGAATCGAGGGGTGGCTTTGGCATAGGGCCCTCTTTTGATTTTTTTTTTTTTATTTTATTTTTGAGAAACACTGAAAATATTGCCTATGCTTTAAGGAACAAATGCATTTATCACTGCTGATTCCTAGGGGATCGTAGGAGCTAGTGTATCCAAGTTGCTTAAGAAGAAAAACAGTTTTTGCTGTCAGTACTATGGGCTATTTGGGTTTTGAATTAATGTAAAAAAGGATCTTTCCAAAGCAGCAGTCCCCGCACAACAGAGGCACTTTACCCATAGTTCTGTTTTGATAAGACAGATACCTAGGCTGTGTCCACTCATTCAACAGTTACAAAACCTGTCTGTTTCTATAATAATGGATATTTTCTGTCAAAGAGGGTAGACTGGCATTTTCTTAGAAAGCAAGAAAACTCCCATTAAAATAACATTTGAAAACCAACAAGCAGCTTCCCTCCCCTCAACCCTCCCCAAAAGTTAACTGATTATTTGAAGTATATTTTTATTAGCATCACCTTCCACTAAGCACCATCTGAGCTGCATTGATGTGTACACGGGAATATCTAAAATTTTCACCGACAGTAATTGCTAATGAAAGGCAGTGGTTATTGTTTTCTTTTTTGTCTGGTTGGTTTTATTGGTGGTTTTGTGGGTTTTGTTTTGGTTTTTTTTTTTTTTTCAAATACTGAGGATGTAAGATGAACAGATAGGCAGTCAAGATTTGTTGTTAGAATTACCGGAAATATGGAGTTCCCTTGAACATACTCTCAACATTTTTGAAGAAAAATTACTGAGATATTTTAGTTCAACTGACTTACAGTCCTTCACTTCTGCTTTCTTATTTTTGTAAAGTTAAAAGTCTCAATGGAACAAAGTTTAAGGAAAAGTTGTGCAGAAATTCAGTTTTACGGAAAACATTCAATTTATGTACAAATTTGGAAACATGTTGGAATTTCCATTAGAATAAAAATGGTAAGACTAACCAAAACTATATTCATTTTAAACTTCTGGTTTGGGATTTTGAAAGATGATCACAATTGCTTCCTAGTAAATCAGCTAAGAAGTAAGAAAGTAGCTTAAACAGGGTGCTGAAATCCCTTGATATAAACTAAGTGCAGAGCGAGAAAAAGGGCTTTGCATGAAAAATAAAGAGCACCATCTTTACCTGTGCAGTGATCTAGATCTAGCATGAAAAGAATAAATTAGAAAAGTCTTCTGTTTCTTTGCCTTGTTGTAATATGAAAGAGAATGCATGCTCACCCAAGCACAAAGAAGTCATTGGTTTAGCATTATGAGGGCACTCTGCATGATCTATTCCAAGCTTCGTTACAATTATTGCGACTAAAGACTGAGAAATTTAGCACAACTGAGACTAAGTGATAAATAATGCTTAAGCATATCTGCTTCTTACATTAAGGAGACAGACTAAAGAGTTAATAATGCCTCTTATCATCTTTTAATAGCCTCTAGATGCTTTCACACAATAAATAGATCTGTTGTGAAAATACTTTAGAATACACGGCAAAATACCACATGCATTGTGCCCTTTAAAATGCTTTAAATAGCACAATTATAGATTTAAAGATTGTAATTGATTTAAATTGGTGGTGGAATGTAAAATTTTATATGATGCATGAAACCTCTTAAGGCTTTAAAACTGTAATTATCTTTGTCAGTCTCATATTGCACCCCAAAGCTTTTCTTTTAATGATTTAGACATTATAGAAAATAAATGAAATGTTCATATGGATTGCCAAACGAAATGCAAAGAGAAAAACCATGCAGCGCTGTACCTTTAGGAAGAAGAGCTAGTGTCAGGGTTTGGCTGAACTCTGAATTCCCAAGCCCCAGAAGGCTGAGCGGTAAATAATGAGTAGGTATGCCCTATATTAATGATGTTCACACTCATTTAAGTGCATTGCTTCATATACACTAGTCTGAAACCTCAGCAGATACTCTCTGCGTACAAACCAACCTTTGCTACTTGTTTACATTAGAAAAGTGCAGTCGGGGGTATCCAAATTGGAGATAAGACTTTAGACAGGCATTTAGAGAAGCTTCTCAATGTCAGAGAAACTAATTAATTATTCACTTCTATATTGGCAAAGAATACACAGCAGATTTCAAGCATCCATCACATTTATACATGAAACAGCCATCAGATATGTAAGACCTACAAAATATATCTTGTCCCTGCTTCCTTATGGCAACTCTGTCATGTAGCTGTGTATATTTGAGGTTGGAGTACTTTGCCTGCCACACACATCTGCCTTTCCTCTTTGAAAGGATTCCACAAGATTTCCAACAATTTGAGTACATCCAAAACTCAAAACAAAATTCAGCCACAGAAGAAAAGAAGTCCTGGCTGGAGGAAAACACACCACCAAACACAAGACCCAAGGTTTAATGCACAATGGAGTAAAAACCAAACCCATGTTGTAGAGTTAACCACTGAGTCTCATGATATGAGAATCTGATGCTGTTTGAATCCTCTAGACATTGTTTAATACCAAAACAAAAACTATGTATAGGTAGCTAGAAAGAAGAACGTTAACTCAAGAAAGATTATTTCAGTTTATCTGGCCCATGTTTGAAAATTAATTTAACGTACGTAACACAGCTCCCTTCAGTAAATGAACAAGAAAAAATCTTCTCAAATCTGTTTATATTCCTGCAGATGTCAATGCTGATACCATTGCACAAACAATGAAGTAAACAATTAAGAATTTCTTTTAACTTCTGCTGCTTTAGAAATTCAGTGAAGAAAAACACTTTAGTGAATCAATGAACTAAAAATGTATAGAGTCGCTAGGAAAAGAGATTGTATTTTCAAGCTAAGAGGATATTACCAACAATAGGTAGTTAAAAATGGAATTCACAACTAATAAAAGTGGTGAAGCATATCTTTTTAAAGACCAATTTGAAAGGCTTTCCATTAAAACAACAACTTCAGTCACAAACCTCTAGGTAATGCAATGAATAGTAATATTTGTGGGCTTCTGGGGGCCAATTACCTTTGACTCCGTATTTATGAGTTCCCATTCCCAATGGGACAGGTACCAGAGTTTATTTTGGTGACGTGTGTTTCACAGAAAGTTATGCATCAAAGTAAACCCTTGATATATAATCTGACATTTTTTCCGCAAATTGACAGAGGAAATGTGGCACATTTAACAGTCATTATGACCTCAGCGAAAGGACAGACACGTCCAGGCTGTTGGGAAACAGCATCATTATAGCAGCAGAAAGATCAGCAATTAGTATGAGGTGAGAATGATTTGCTACAGAAATACTGTTTATGTCTTGGAATTTTTAAGGTATCAGAGAAAAACACTGATATTCATAATACGTGGTTGGCACAAATAAGGTAACGTGTAATGTGCCAAGGGCTTTGTAGAAGTTGTACGGAAAATAACATAGAAAGTTGTGTTTTCATAGCCCCACATGGAGCGGTATTTGTATTTTAACGGGAAGCAACCAGTAGCTGAGAAAGTGAAATAATTCTGGTCATTTGAGAGAAAAAAAGAAAATTAACGCCAACAACATTGACTAGATTGCAAAGTACATTTATTGATTATTTTAATTTTCTCTCTCTCGACACACATTTCAGCTCCTGTTGGCTGAGACTCCAAAGTAAGCTAAAGGCTCTTTCTCTTTTTCTTTGTCTCTCTATTTTTTTTTTTTTTAAACAGCACAATTGCAGAGTAAAAGGAATCCTGTAAAATGTTACTGCTACAGTATAAAAACTGAGATACTAAAGAAGATGAGTGTGTGGGGGACAGTACAAGACAATAACAAACAGAGCACAAGCATGTGCATACACATGAGCATGTGAAACAGTAGACACAATCCCGTGTTTAGAAAAGACGACTGGCAAGCAAAGAACGTAAATTAAAGAGAAAAATATGCCATTCTCACTGATTATATGCTCTAAACTTGGAAAAGCTTGTGCTAAATTAAAAAAAAGTCATAAAAATATACGTTAGCAAAAAATTACAGGGAGAGACCAATGAGATGGAAGAGGTGTGCTTCTCTGCTGATTCTGTTCAATAAATTACTATTGCCCTCATCTAACAGGAATCCTTGGTCTGTTTATGCACAGTGAACTGAATTTTTTTTTCCCCTCCAGATAAAGATCATGAACAGTAAAGCTCTTATTCTGAATGGATTCTGGGACTTAAGCTACTCTAGCTAAAGCTATAAAGGAGCCACATAAATATACGATATGCTGCAGAGAACGAAGATATTCAAGTGAAGAAATTCCACCTGAGGGCCAAACTTTGTCTCATGTAAAATGGTGTGAATCTGAATTAAGTCAGTGAAGTCAAGTTAACTTGCATCCTTACAAAACCAGAATTTGGCTCTTAGGTATTATTTCCACTTTGCCCCATATACCACAGAGGTACTCGGTATCCTTAGTTACTAGAGCGTAACGGATGCATCGCCAGCTGGAAGGGTAGGTTTTAAAACCGATATACAGGGATCTGAATATAGACTATCGCATCTTGATTTTACAGATTGGGAAACAGAGATAAGAAGTATATTGCAAACAGTATCTAACAGACTTGATCAGCTGGGTGCTTCAGTCAGTTTGCAATGCTGGACCTACTTTAGGTATCGCCAAGCACATGCAAACCACAGTGACCCCACGGGCTGGGGCTGGGGAAAGTCCAGAGCTTCAGAAAAACCGGTGCCGAGGCCAAAGCGTTTAAAAGCAAAACAGCTTTGTAATAATAGGGAGTTCAACCCGAGTATGAAATGAGCAAGGGAAGCACAGCCTTTTACTGGTATGTCTGACAAGGTACTTCCTATGGGAAAAGAAAAAAAAAATTATTTTCAGCCTCCTTTGGATTTAAACATTTGGTCAAGGTTTTGAGAAAAAATCTCCTGCAGCAGTTGCCTGCTATTTTCTTCTACCCCCTACCATACTGTCATCCTGTTCTGAGTGCTGCACATGATTTACCAGATCCTACCTGTCTAAATGATGAAAATGAGAAAGCTTTTACCAAGTATGTATATCACAGAAATGTAACTATTACATACATTGTACTGAGTGTTTTTTATCTGGCTAAATACAGTAAGACCATTAATACGAATACTAAGTACAGGGGTCTGCTTAAAAATCCACAAGATGAATAACAAATCATAATACTGGCAAAGCAAAAAACACCCTTGTAAACCATTCTTTTTCAGAAGTCTTTGAAGATACTAGTGGGTATTTGATAGTTGATTTAAAGTCCAGCATGAACAAGATCTATTGGGTTGTGGAATAATGTATTGTGGGCAGTAAAGGAAACCCCACTGTTTAAAAGTAGCCTGGAAAATAAACTCTAGAAAATATATGGTAAGAAACAACCCTGTAATAGCTTGGTGGGTGCGTAGGTAAAAGCTGAAATGTCTTTTCTTTTTCCTGAATAGTATATATCTGAAATCTTGGCCTCATTAAATTGAACGGGAGTTTTACCATTATTTAATCAAGGCCAGCATTTAATTCTATAATTTAGGGTTGTCCTAGTGAAAGAACTTGGTAACCCAGCTGACTTCAAAGAAATGTGTTTTTACAAATTATAACTAATTTTAACTAAATAAGTATTTTAGAGGGACATTTTGAAAGTATTTGCAATGTCTATCAGCTGCCACTGATGTCTGCAAAGAAGCTGAACTTCCTGTAATTTGCCTTCCAAGTTTTCTACCTTTTTCATCAATTCATGCACGAACTGAAAGCAAATGCTATTCAGCCCTTCTAATGACTGAAATTATTGAAGTACCATATGATCTAGACTCCGGAGTTGGAGGAAAAGAAAGACTGGATCAAGCATAACAAAATGTCTTTTGAAAAGGTGGAAGCCAGGACAATAGAGCAAAAGGTATTTTTTTAAGAATCCTGCAAAGCGTGACAAAGATGCACCTCAGCATTCATTATCATAAAATTCACATTATCACTAGGAAATAATGCTAATGCCATCCTGTAGTACAGTAAAAGTTTATGCTTTCCAGGTAGGGAAAAGTGGCCTTATTACTTGTGTAAGAAAACATTTCAAGCAAAATTACCATACACTGTCTCTCACTTTGTTTCCTAGCAGGATAATGGCTTACATTCTCATTCTAGATGAAGGACATACATGCAGGTAATATTTGGAAGAAGCAAACAAATGTATTTGCAAATACCTTACCATACACATTTACACACACAAACCCCCACCCCTTGTTTTGTATATGGAAATAAAAATTCTGCAAATGCCACCGTTTCAGATGTGTTATAGATGTATCTTCACCGGTGCAACAAAAGGAGTTTAAAATCAGCCCTGTGCAGGGTTATCAGTTTGATATTTTTAAATTAGAATGCAGAGTAAGATTTTATTTCTCAGTACTTAAACTACAGGGACTCTTTATTGCACTGGCAATATAGTTGGTACAGATAATACCAATTAGAATTGAGTAAGTAAGAAAACTGCTAAAGGGAGAGACTATCACAGGATGTGTTATGGCCTAACCTCCACCAGCCCTGATGGGCTGGTACAGACTGACACCAGCAAAGGGTAACATAAAATCTCTACCCACTGACCTTAAGAACCAACAAAGAGCTCTGCTTTTTTTTTTTTTGAGAGAGAGAGACTATTTGAACATATTTGAGTGCTTTTCGATACACATAATTTAAGCAGGTGCAGCGCTAGTCTATATTTCTTTTTGGTGGCTTATTTAGCATGAGTACTGCGATCAAACAATGTCCTAATAACATTTCTTAGCTTATTATATAAACCTAGATTATTTTATGCAATCTATTGTTCAACCACCTATCCACAGGCCAGATTTCCTCTTCAAAAGGGCTGGTAAAGGATGGCTTCTTGTTGTCCCTTTTAAAAATCTGAATGTTGGACAAAGAGACCATTTCTAAATTTAACTTATTTATTCATCACGTAATGCCCATGTCTTTTCTTTCTTTACCTGTCTGTTTTTCAGTCTACACAGGGAACAGGAACTTCCCTAGACTGCAGACCCATGCACTTCACAGCAAGCACTCCTTACAAAATAGTCTTTTAACTATATTTATCACTTCCTATGTTAAACTCCTCCAAGGAAGAAACAACTGGCCTAAGTTTGCGGCTTGCTCACTGTACACCACCAGTGACCCCAGCTCATCTATTACACTGCCATAAGAAGAATCAGACTCCAAACCCATTTTTCTGCTTTAATACTCGGTCTTTTAGGTTACAAATGGAACAGATTTTTATTTAAACCCCCATCTAAGAGTGTCATTATCCACAAATCTGCTCATAAATGTTTTGGCAACTGACAAAAAAAATTAACTTCAGAAGAGGAAGCCATTAGGATGAAAACATTTCAAATCATGTCATTCATCAGATCTCTGCTCATCCAACAAAACTTGCTTTTGTTACAGGCAATTGTGGTGCTTAATCTCTGTACTTTTCAGCAACACATTTTTCTGATTAAAAAAACATAATCATACTAGCAGTAGTTAGAGATAGAAAAGACCTATTAGTTCACTAAGCCTAGCTCCCTTCCATAGCAAGATATAATCCCTGGCAGGAAGTATTTCAGATATTAAGTTGATCCAGAGCTTAGTTTTAGCCAAGGGACTGAATATGGAAATCTGTATGTAGGTGTCACAACACTTTGAATTTAAAGAGCCCAAATGGCTGCTCTTTTTTTTTCTCCATTTGTACAGTCTTCCCCCTTTTTCTGACCTGTGTGATTCCAGACCATGCAACTGAAGTTCAGCAGCTCTACATTACGCAGTGGAAAATGGCGTGGGAAACTCCACGCCAGGTCTGCGACCAGGAATGACGTAGCAGTGTAACCCTAAAGCTGCGCACAAGCCAACTTGCCCCTACGGCTCCTGAGCTCATCCCTCTGCTGCCGTCAGGGCTGAGCCTGGGGGACGGGTTCCCCCAACCTGCCCTCCCTGCCTTCCCCCGCGGGGCCAGAGAAGAGACTGCTGGAAGCCATCGCGGATGACTGAAGGACGGTGAAACGCAGCACGCAGATGAGAGTAAAATGGCGGTGAGAAAGGCGAGGAAGGTGAGGAAGGGATCAAGCTCCTTCCAACAGAGCTACTATGTGGTGGTACAGCGAGCGAAAGGCTCGTGGGGAGTGCTTTGCTGGAGTTTGAAGGTGATACTGATACTTTACATAGGTTCATTCACAATCCTTGCCCCTCTCCCATGTTCTTTTCAAGGCATGGTTTGCTTTGATCTGTAGAGGATTCCTTTTCCTAGCCTCACCCTGCTCCGTAAAAAAACAAACAAACAAACAAACAAAACAACAAAAAACCACCACCCCACCAAAAAAACCACCACAAAACCCACCACAAACCATATACATGCTATTAAGCACCCAGGTCGTGACTTACTTTCTCTCTGTTCACTTCCTCTAATCGTGTCGCAGTTACAGACACAGCATCCGTCCGCTCCGCACACAGCACGGAGCTACTGGAGGAGACAACGAAACACCCTGCTGCTACCAAAACAGCAGCAGCAGCTCAGCTGAACCAGACAGGGGGGTGGTGATGAGATCTTCTTTTAATTACATTTAGAAGTGAAGAATTAAAGAGGGAAAAAAACCCCAAACAAACGAAAACAACAACCTTTTCCTCGGAACCCTGATAGTCAAAGAAATTTATAAGGAGGCTATTCTTGTAGTTGCCTCTATCTCAGTAAATCCATCAGCAATGAAAGACTGTTCATGACCTCCACTCACCCTTTTTAATTTAGGCATCTTGATGTGGATATGCTCCTTTAAACATCTACAAGAGCTTCCTCTTCACCTTAACATTCTCATATAATGGTTTTTGTACAATTAAGGACTTATGAAGGCCCACATGAATGTGTTATTGTTAAATTTATTGTCCATATATATCAATACCACTCAAAAGATTTAGCTCTAAGTTTCATTCTAAATACATGACTGTTCATATGTAGCTAGTACAGACACTTAAACACTGCTTACAGATAATACTCATTTCTTAAGAAAAACAAACCCCCAAAACCCAAGGAAACAGAGAAAAACAAACTTTGAAGCCCACCTACAGCAAAAAAAAATAATATTATTTTTGCTATTTTTAAGTTTGATTAGAGGATTATTACATAATAATATACATCCCTGCTACGTGAAAGTTAGCTGTATTCATTTTAATAGATGCAGTGCAAATACAAAACTAGAACCTGACTCTTCCTCTCGGCCACCCACATCTTATTTCAAAGGTTACCTCCTCCAGCTGTTTTGTTTTCTGGATGGAAACACACGACAAAGAATTTAACTTGACGACTTCTTGCATACAGGTGGCCCCCTCACAGGACATGACTGGATTCAATAAGCCTTCAAAAAGTGGGGGCATTTGCCCCTGCACACTAATTTACAGGATTAGAGGAAACAATCTGATTTGTCACCCTCTGAAATCAACAGAGAATCCCCCATTGTCTTTAGTGTATGTTGGTTGAGATCTCAAATATTACAGGAAAAATAAGGTAGTTTTATGAGCCCAAATGAATCATTCAGTCAAAAAAAATGTTTAAAATTCCATGCTATGACATTTATTACATTTTTAAATTATATAGTAAATAGGGAGCAGTTTTCTTATAGGTTCTAAAAAACTGTTTAAAGTACTTACTTTATAATTTAATAATATAATTATCAGAAGAAAAAGATGATGTGATATTAATATATCTACCTAGCTATATGTTTTTAATTTGGAAAACTGCAATCAGAAATGGAAAGATGGAAATTTAACAGCTATATTGAAGACGATCAGAAGAGTTCTTTCCATAAAGGTTAACAACAGATAATTACTTTCTCAGGAAATCACTAAAATGACATGATTTTTCTGCTTTGTTTTCACTGAAGTTTTATGATGCTCCCTTCTTGCCACTTAGCAATGAAACAAATGAGGTTAGATGGCAAAGATTATGAAAGAAATTAGCAATAATGAGTCCAGTAACTAAAAACATTAGTAGAGAAAATTGAGTTGACCTTACTTTTATAATTATTCATTTTCGTAATTGTTTTTTTCTGGAATAATTGGAATGAAATTAAATAATACAAAGTACAACCCTCACATGTGATCATGTATTTGGCATAGATTAATAACCTTCCCAAATACACAATGCATTGCCCGTTCTAAAGGTCACCTCCGGGCAAATACCTGTTCCGAGCTGTGACTTGGCTACAGATACTCTGCGACAGCGATCCTCTCTCTTCTAAACTTTCACTTCAGGATTAATACACGTTGGCTTCCCACCAGCCATCAGAGGCTTGTACAGTGTAATACGTTATACATGTATTCGCCAATCAGGAGATAGGGAAGTGGATTTAAATTATAATCACTGTAGTATCTTTCCAGTTCTGCAGCCAGCTCCAAAATAACGCATTTCTTGGTCAATTCTTTTCAGCTACATCAATGGTGCAAAGTGGAAGTCTACCAACTTATCACAGCTGCTACTGGGAGTACTCCTTAGGCAAACGCGAGGAGCATTATCCTCTCCTTCGGGCAAATAATACATCTGTCCCACTGCAGCCTGGGGAAATACTGAAAGAGAGCAAGTGCTACCCTATACCCGCTGATGTTTGCAGAATCCATTCCTGTGTTATCAAGTGAAACAGTACGATTAGTTCAGTCAGTTAATAAAAGATAAAAACTGAATACTTCTAAAGTTCAGGGTTACAGCCCTTAATATTTATACAGCAGGCAACTTTGACGTCGCAAAGCTCAGTCTAAATGCTATGTGATATGCAATCCCTCTCACCTCATGTGCATTTCTTTTCAGAACTGCATTCCCCGAGATGAATATCAGACCACCCAGAATTCCATGGAACAAAGTTTATTATAAAGGGAACAAGGGCTCTTGTGAAATCAGCTAAAATCTTGCAGAGTATTAAAATGCTGAAAGCAAAACTTAAGGTAACCTTCCCTTCAGAACTGTATCTATCTCTTCCTTCTCCCTCGTGTTCTTTAGCTTCATCCATCTATGAAATACAGTACTTTACAGGTGATGAATATTAAAAAAATTAAGGTCTCTCAATATTCATATAAAGTAGAGAAGCATTACTATTATCATCACTGCCTTGTAAATGGGAACCCAGAGTACAGCAGCTGCATGACATACCCCTAGGTTACACACAAATCTATGACTGAGTGAGAAATCAAAGCCAGAGCTCCCAGACCTGTCCTTTAGCTACAGAATAGCCCCAAACCAAGCCAGAGAGGTTTAAGGGCTTTTCTGAGTGAATGGATCAAACTTCGAGCCAACCTGGTTCGAATCTCAAGATGGTACCCAGGCTTGTGGAAGTTGCCTTGGGCGTGCGTTTTTTTCTAAGTTTTATTGGGAACTTCAATGTTGATGCAGCTTCAGCATCAACAAAGCAGATCTCGACACACTCTTGTGAATCAAATGCCAAACAGTTTCATACAGTTCTTGTTCTGTGTTTAAATTCAATTTAAAAAGTAGTACTAACAGGTAAAATGATTGCCGCTGAGCCGAGATACATCATGTGTTTAGTTTGATACATTACCTCACACTAAGTTTCAAACGGGGAGATGGGAATTAGTGGACTCCCTCTTCAATTACTAATTCTGCAGAAACACACAGAGCTCAGCACAGGGACATAGTCCCACGCTTGCCATAGACAAACAAACTTAACAGCTGAGAGGATATGAAGGTAAAAAGTGGCCCTTCCACATGTTCACTTTCCACTGCACTCTCAGGTTCTTTAATTTCCTTTGTCAACAGACCTAAACCCTGATTTTTTTCTTAAGCTAACCACACAACATAACTAACAATGCCTGATTTACACTGACATAACTTGTAGCATAATTTGTGTAAAATAATGAAACCAGCATCCCATTGTACAAACATGCCATTCAGCTGTACCCAGCACAGAAGACCCTGAAAAAACACACCGCAGTAGTACCCCGGCGCCCTCGGGCACGCTGCGTCTAGAGGCTCCGTTCAAGCTGCAGTACAGCTGCTGTGACAGTCCCCACGTGCTCTGTGGGGGGCACAGGCAAAGCAAGCCCAGAATTCAATGCGTCAAAGCACCCTTCTCACTTTCCTTCTAACATCTAAAAGACATGTCCGAGTTACTTGTCCTAGGCTCACTGTAGTGACTAAAGCGATGTAGGTGCTTAAAAGGGAGAAGACATCTCCTCCTAAATGTCCATTTCAAACCGGATACTGGAAGGTCCCTACTTATGCATTTACTTTACGGGCAGCAGGTAACCCAGGGACAGTAACCTTTCCAGCCTGCATCCATGATCCAAAATGAAGACAAGACACCACCACCCCCAACCTCCCAAATTAAAAAGACTAAAACCAGAAAATCTCAAGTTTAAAAAAAAAAAAGTTTTCGTTTCCTAAATAAAGACTTAATTGTAAAATTGTACACATCTATATTCACACATGTAATTCCAAGGGCAGTCCCTGAGCTTTCTGCGGTTATTCCCTATTATGCATTTATAATTACACAGAAATCTAAAAAATATAAACCAGCTTATTTAGACAAGGCATTACACACGGCCTGCTGATAACAGACCAATAAAATCTCATTCAGGAATGTGTCATTAAAGCTGTATTTGTCCATTCCTATTTATTACAATAAAAAAGAAAAGGAAAAAAAAAATTGAGTCATATTTCCTGTGAGTTCATCATACCCTGGCACATAACATTTGTGAATTTTATTCAATTCATTTAAAATGATTTCTAACACACAGGCAGCAAGTTAAGGACTGCAAGGAATTCAAATGATCACCAGGCATGCAAGATTTCTCAAGAGACAGCTTTCAAACCGCAAGTGAGGTATATTTTCCTTTAGGAATTGTACATAAAAAAAAATTAGATCTAATGACTACATATTTCTCAAAAGAAGACAGGCTTACTCATGTTGTGAAATCAATTGACTCACATATCCTTAAAAGGGCAAGTACTGTTCTCCGCAGAAATTCAGTCTCAGATAGGCCAAACTACAGCAGTTCAACAAATTTCAGTAGCTTTAAGCCTAGCAGGACGAGAGGCAGGAGGACTGTTTTTTACCAGCGTGGCTCAGACCCACCTCTGACATATTTAGCATGCCCTCCCCTTCGTTTTCTTCCTCATACCAGTGTGCCATCCTGTTACTTCCCCTGCACAGGATGGTGCAGACCCCACAGAGCTGCTGCCCATCATCTTTGCACAAATGGAAGGAAGGAGGAAGAGGAGGACCCGAGTGTGCTCCTGCACACCAGCTGCAGCCGCAGACAGATGTACCGCACTGAAGAGTGCTAGCAAAGCTGAAACGGTTTTGAAAACATACAGTGAAGCCTTCAGATTTCTAAAATAGCATTTTTTGTCCATTTACCTTTGCTCAACACATGACTTTCTATCTCTCCTCCTCCATGCTATCTCCCTTGTGGTTCTCCTTTCTAAATTTCATGGTTTTCTTCCCTTGCTGGCTGACTTCACTTTCTACTGCTCCCATCAGCAGCTCCACCTGCTTTTCTGCCCCTTTTTATTCCATTCTTCCCTAAAGCACAAATCCAGGTCTCACAAATCCACTGTCTCTCCCGCTTCTTTATATCTAATAGCATTCATTTCCTTTAACCATTTCTTGTTCCCCAGCAACACCAGGCTCTTACCCAATTCCACTCATTAACATGTTGGTCATTCCACTTGCCATTTTCTTTAACATTCTTTCTAGTCATAATTTCAGTGATTCCCTCCTCCCCGCCAGCATTAAGTTCACAACTTTTAACACTCAGCTTAGCGTATAAGGAAATTGCTGTCATCTGGGAGCTGTAACAGAAGTTGAAGAGAACAGATATCACTGTTTTTGTTCTCAGTAAATCAGAATCACCCTGCAAACTTTACTACCTGGGATCACAATTAACCTTTTATTAATCAGCCTTTACAAAGACCATATCTTTATTTTCCAAATGAAGGAAAGCGCTTCACTCAGTCCCAGGTTTGATTTACAACCAGTAACACTGTGGACTCAACAAACAGAGATTGCTGACTACTGAGAACAATGAACTTGTTAGTTAACAGAATTAACAGTGCGTTGTTTAACTATAATGACAGCAATAAAACAGGAGATGTGAAGTTGATACAGTCACAACTGACTCGTAATGGATGAGATATTTACGGCAAAGCTGTTAAAACATGGAATAAAATATGGGAAGAGCAAAAGCAGATGTGATTTTATTCTTCAGAGTTGAAGCTTGTAAAGTATGAGATAGCATGAGTAATAATCACAGGTTCTAGTTCACAATGCATTAATAAATATTGATACGATGCCAGTGCTGAAACTTTCCAGATACCGAAATAAAGTGAGAAAGCATGCTCTTGCATTATGTATTGCTAAGTTTAAATTTTACGGCACACATGGCAATATATTCATTATGATATTACACACCCCCCTACACTATCTCACACACACACCCCTCTCTTTATTTAGGACCTGAACAAGCATTCAATTTGCCAGTCACTAGTGTTGCAGCCCCCACTGCTGCAGGTACATCCCCCATAGCAGAACTGACAGGATGGATCATATAAGAACTCTATTTTAGTGCAGAATTATCCACCCAGGCTTCAATGGTTTGGGAGGAGAGTTTGGGCAGATCCGGCTGACTTTGCTCTGCAGCGTGTCGGCACTGCTGATGGGGCTCCCTCTGACAGTGGGATTCCAGGGGAAAGGGCTGACGAGCTGCCCTGGGTACTAACATTTCCAGCTCCTTGAGCCAAACCCTAAAAGCATCTGCTTCCATGATCTTACATGGCTACTGATCACACGCTTTTTTTTTTTTCCACAGGGATGGTATTTCTAGCTAGATAAATGATCACAACCTGATCAGACAGCAGGTTTTCTGGCTGCAGTTTCATACACAAGTTTAGCTAGTGTAAAACCACAATATAAAGCTAAACAAGAAAAAAAAAATACTGCAAATCTGAATCAGTTTCCTTCATACCTGCTCAGGCACGTTTGTGTTGGCATGGCCACACTGCCAGCTAATGCGTGTTTGCATACATAAAACACTTCACAAGTCTGCACAGACCTTTTTGTTTTGTTTTACTTCAAATACATTAATCAGCCTAAATGACTACTTCTGCACGACTAAAGGACAGGCACAAACCAACATTTTCTTTTTCCCACTGATTCCAACAAAGCTACTTGCTCTCCTTCCTCCCCCCGTTCTCCAAGAACACAAAACGTGCTACACTGAGTTTACATCCCAAATGGGTGCCACCTCTGCACGTACTTCTCTCGAGTTCAACCTACAACAAGAAAAGGATAAGCAAATTACCTGGTATTACTGTACATCACATATTGTACAAAAAGGGAACACTGAAATTTCTCCACTCTGATTAGTACCCTAAAAGTGGATGGCAAGCATTTACTACTGTGTGTGCCATCATCTGTATGAATAATAAGATATTATTTGATTATTTTTCTAGAAATTTCCAGTCTAAACTCCTGGGAAAGGAGAGAGATATCTATATAGATATCTCCATCCATTCTTTCCCAGAATGGATATAATTTCCCTGTGACTTACTACTATATACTGTTCTTCATTAATCATCAATCTAAATCTCAAAAGGAAGAAACTGTAACACCAAACTTCACTTCCTTGAATTAAAATCTCTCTCAAAGGATATCATTTTCTGATTTCAAACCATGAAGCAGATTTATGCTGGAACAACTTTATTTTGGCTGGTCAGACATAAGGAACGGTATACTGTGCATGAAGAGCTAACAGTTCACATCTGGTCTGGGACTCTCCTGCAGTTATAATCAGCTTGATTTAAAAGGTGGGGGAGGAGGAACGGAATGAACCTCCAAATAGAGCTCTCTTCTGATTTCTGTACTATTTAATGTAATTTGTTCTATACATGTCTGTTGTTCCTACAGTGTGGGGCCAACCCCAGATATGGGTTCTGAAAACAGCTCTGCAACAGAATCCCTCAGGTTTTGATTTCATGCTTTTCAATTTCTACGTAATTCATATCTTCAGGACACAGCTCCCTACTACAACAATTTTGTGTGGTTTATATTATCTCTAAACTATTTTGGGCCAAGGCTGAGGGGGTCACATTGGCATGGTCCCACACACCTAGAACCCCCAGACACCCCTAGAGCCCCCCCCCCATGCACCTAGAACACCCCCACACGCACCTAGAACCACGCACACCTAGAAGACCCCCCCCACCCCCAAACACCACCACCACCACCTTTAACGCCCTCACACACCACACCCCCACCCTTGTCAGGAATTTGAGTCCCAGTTCAGACAGGAGCCCGTAGTTGCCACCATACCACTAAGCTGTTGGCATTTGCCAACACTGAGACCTGCTCCTTAAGGTCGAGTGATGACAGGACGATGGTTTGAGCCTGTCTCTCTCTGTGACAATGCCAGTGGTTCTTCATTTCAGTATCCTGGCCAGAAATTCTCTCCTGGGGTAGATGTTAGCTCTTAGTTGCAAAGCTTTCCGTGATGAAGGGCCCTCTAACATTCAGTGCGGTTGCTACTAATTTTAAACTTCTCAGAGGTGACAATTCCACAGCCCCAGCAGGGCAGCCTGGTCCCATTCCAAAAGCCTTCCTTTTGCCAGTTACAAGGCTTTGGAAAGATGACCTTCAGAGTGGAAATCTCTTCTGAGACTGGGGTCTCACAGCACATGACTGCTCTTGGGATCCAGATAGGTGGGATTTTCTGTTCTCCACCTCCTGCTGCATTCTCAGTACCTTTGAGATGAACAAGGGATGAGGTTCTTTTGTAATAGAGGTCACAAGCCTTTCACGAAGGATTGTTCTTTACTTTTTAGAGAGCGTAAGATGACTAAGCACTTGTACTGATGGTCTGTAGGTTTCTCAGAGCACAAATAATAAAAATTTCCCAACCAGATAGCATCTTGACTCCAGCATCGTAAAGTTTCTTACAAACTTTCATGAATGTAGCCTTAAAAACATTCGACTGTGGGTACAGCGAGAGTCACACCAAAGCAATGAAACACGAAACAAACTGTACAAATTGCCATCTGATGTAAACTGGCATCAGTCCACTGCAACCAACACACCTGCACATTGACTTGCATGAGCGAAGGGTGTAGGCCTGCCACTTTTAGTTTAGCCTAGACAGCAAGTCTCACCCTGGAGTTTCTGCAGTACAAAGGGAAATTGCAAGAATGAAATAAGGCCTGATGTTCACGGTTTCTGCAGTTGTATATGCAATTCAGGAAACTGCATTCAAGTGTCTTTTCATTGTCATCTGAAAGCAGAGAACCCAAATCCAGAGAATCCAAGGGTAACTGCTAGGGCACTTCACGCTTACATGTGAGCAGATTTTGAAAACAAAATACTAGGACCTACTTCAAAAACATCCCAATTGTTTCCCCAAATCTTCCTTGAGGCTCTTCACATCCTTAATGTTATTACCCATTAGTCTGACCCACAACTCTTCAGAATCAATGCTGTTATTGATGTTAAACTGTGCCGGCTGATTTAGATTTCTATGACATATGGACTCCTGTCCACTAGGTACTCAGCTGCAACCACTAAACTCATTTCACTTAGATCTCAACTCCAAATAGAGTATTAGGGATAAACGGTCAGTGCTTTAATGGTCATTTCACACTTCATCATCAAGTCATCCATTCTCTGCATGTGCCACTTAAGTCTTCCATTCTGTTCCCTCAAATATATCATAGCAAAAATGAACATGACAAAACAAATGTTGAAAAAAGCAACCTTTGCTTGTTGTTGGTAGTTTTTTTTCCCCTCTAACTAAATGGCGAATTGTCCCATTATACTCATTTCCTGCAAAATATGTATCTCCAGGACCTTCAGTGCAGCAAAGCAAAGCACTGCTACAGTCATCTTCTGTGTGGAGTGCTTCTGTTTTACATACTGACACGCATTTTAACATGAAAAAGGTCAGAGATGGAAACAGCACAGCTTGTTGCTGTGACAGCAGACATTTAACAGAAAGACTTCTGGACACACTACAGTTTAAAATAATTTAGTAAAATAATTGCCATGATTGATTTTTTAGGTCCCCGAGTTCATACCACACACTTTTGTGTGACAACTCCCTTCAGTGCTGTTTTTTCTTTCTTCCTTTTTTTTTTCCCAGCAATGACAAGAAATGCATTTCAAATAAGTTCTGGGTTGTTGTCAAAGTCTGATCAGATTCACAAACTCCACCATCATTTGTTGGCTAAGACCAGTCTACGGGCCTGTTGCCAATCCTTTGTCCAAACAGCCGGTAGCATAAGGCTAGCAGAAAATCATCTTGTTCAAATGAACTTTAGATAGCCTGCCCTTATGACAAGCTAAGCCCTGTTTGTATGGAATGCAGCACTTGCTTTTGTTGCAAACACAGACGTTGCTACAGCAATGGCCACATCACATCTGCCCCTGAAAATAATTGGTATAGTTATTACACATGAAAGCCAGAAAGGATTATGTTTTGAGGGAGAGAAGGAACTGTGAGATACCAGAGAAATAAGCAAAGCTGTTGAACTTGGGAGAAGCACAAAGTCCATTACATACAGCACCACACAACCTTGGATTCACTCATTTAAGCTAACTAATTTAGGCACAACAATATCTACAAACTAAACCCCACAGAGCTTATAAGCTAGACTTCCTCCATAGTCAATAGAAGACGACAGGTACATCTGAAGAGAGATTCAACATGCTTGTAAACAAAGATCAGCTCATCTTTGTAGAGTGATTTGGTACAATCCCAGAAGGAAGCCACCTATACTAAAGGAAATGCTGGCAGAGTGATTATATCAAGTATATAGTATCAGTATACATACTGATTCAAAGCTGCAAAGTAGATTTCACAATGTCAATTCAGAAAGCCAAGTCCTTTCCAAAGGGAGAAGAATTAGTAGAAGAGATTATTGTATTTAGCATAAATTTGGTAATAGAGCATTCATCCTAAAAGGGGAGAAATTGTTTCTATCTAGTCCAGCTAGTCAAGGGCGTTCAAAGCTATACTTTTCAGAGAGGCGAGTCTGATTTTCAAAACGTGATCCCAGTGCCATTCACATGATTTACCTAATAACTCTTTAGCACAAAAAGCACAAGCTATTCTTACAAAAAGGCCCAGAATTTGAGACAAGCCATCTTGCAATGCAGTGCCTTCGTCTGGGCCAGCATATCAAGTTCCTGTGGCCACACACGCAGAGCCTAACAACCCAGTTTCAGCAGCAGTGTGCAATCATGAGATGCCACCTAACTTTGCCTATGACTTGGTAGTTTGTGCACTCTTCCGGTCTGCAGAAGGCAGGAAGAAGGACCTAAAATTCGATTTTGTACTTTCTTGAAAAGTCTCCCTAATCATAGCACTATACACAGCACAGCAAAGTGTATGAGGCGTAGACCATCACAGCTGCTGCTTTGACCTGAGCTAAATATGGTCTGAGAAATCCAGGTTGAAGGGGGATCTCAGAGTCCTTAGGCTTTATTGACATATCTCCTCACTCTTTGACTTAGAAACCAGCTTTGTTGGGAGCAAGGTGTAAAACCGTACTTTTCCATCGTCAGCTTATTAACCACCTGTAATAAGCTCTGTCTCTTGCACACATTTACCTGCATTAAAAAAGCACCAGTTTGATCTGAATCACAGTCCCGATTAGCATAAGGCAGCAAGAAGGAATCACATAGTAGAAAAAAATGGGAAAATTAAAAAACCACCACCACAAAATATCAGCAGTAAAAAGTAAACAACACTCATTGAACATAATATGCAGAGGGGTTAGAAATCTAAACACAAATCACAGCAGAGGCCTCTATTAGAAAGAAATCCAAAGGGACTTTGTTTTCATTTTTAAGTATAAGAATCCGTATTTGTTCAAAATAAAATTCCTATTCTGATCTCCATTCTGGACATGGAACAATGAAGTTTGATGGTTTTCTTAAATATAATTTTCATCAAAAGATAATAATTCCGTAACAATCCCAGTGGATATGGAAAAAAACATGAAAATGTTATAGTTCAAGTTTCACTTTTCTCAAGCAGTATATTACCATGGTGAAATGCTGTTCATACGTACCCATATAAAATATAAAATAAAATGATACAGAAATGCTAGAGATGGCTAAAAACTCTCAAGTCTCATACAGTGTTTTTAGAGGACAAAGATCTTTAAAAATAGGTTTTTGAGCATAGTTAAAACTGCTGTTTTAAAAACAACTGTAACAGTAAATGAACTAGATTCACTAATTTCTAAATTAAAATCCCAGGTCCTCATAATTTTGATGTTAGGACTTCAAAGGATGGGAACACCAGCTCTAGAACTTGCAGGTATCTCTCTTTTGTACACAGAGCCTCCAAAAGCCAGACTTCAAAATAACACAGGAAGAGCAGTTTGCATAGACACCTTTCCTCTGACCACGAGGTCATCAAATAACACAACACATCATTTTGCTTTGCAAACATAAGCCTCAGTTGTGGAAAGCATTTACACTTGTGTGTGCACAGGAAAGCGGGAGCTAAAGTGCTCTCCTGAGTAGAGAGGATTCCTTGAAGAGGACATACATGACAGCCTAGACTAATAGTGAGATTTTGTTTTACCTTCTTATACCTTGCTCGTCATCTCAAATGTGGGGTGGAGTAATATTCTCTCCTCTCCAGCTACAGCCCCAGACCTCCCGCTTAGATGTCATGAAGGAGAAGACAGATGAGCCCTTTCCTTGACACCAGGGCAGTATATCCCCCCGCCTCTTCCTTGCTGTTACCCTGCCGTTCGCTGTACGTGGCGCATTCATCCCAGAATCTCAAAGTGTTTCAATATTAAATAGTTGGTTTTCAGACAACAGACAAGAGTGGAAATACTATCGAGCATATATACATGTTGCACAAGGTTCAGCTACGGCATTGGGAAATCATGCAACTTGCCCACGGTCACAGCATGTTCCTGTTGGAAACATGGACCCCAGGCACCTGATTGCCACACCCCCGCTAAAAAAGCTAGACTGCACAGTCTCTATTTTAAAGCTAAATAATAATTTGTTCACCTCAAAGACATAACACGATCTATTTGTGATATCAAACTATTACTGATATGAAATGCAATACTTAAATATATGTTGAAGCATTTGACTTCTCTCCCATTCTTAGTACACTTAATTTTGACAGTTCTAAACAAATGTCAAACTTGCTTTCAATTTCCTCCCTCCTCCCCCCACCCCGTTCTGTGCTGGTGCATTACTAACAGAATTAAAACTTGAAAATAGCCTTAGGCTTTCTAACCACTTTTGAACGGTATCAGAGACTTGTCTATTTCAGAATATAAACTCGAAGATACTAATTTTGCCATATTTTTAAATAATGAACTAACAAATGTTCATAGCTAAAATAATAAAAATGGGCTGCAATTGCAAAGAACAAAAAAAGAAAGAAAAATGGGTACCGTATTGCAAAGGAAAGAGTTAGATTGTCATGAATTTGAAAGGAAATCAATAGGACAACTTTGGAGACCCATTTCAATCTGTTGTTGACATTGTTTTCTGGTAGTAATTTTCTCAAAATGTTAACAGTATTGAGTTTGCTTATTGATTCTATTATTTTTGACCTTGCATTAGTGTGGGCTAATCTTACATGCCGTAAAATTTCCTTTCATAGCTAAAATTATTGTATTGCTCTAGGGAAAAGTTACAATCAGGTCACAGCCCCCTTAGGACTTTGATGAGCATGTAACTGGCAATAATGAGTTATTTTGGCTTTCTATATACCTTTCTGTTGTTTACATTTTATTACAGAGTTTAGGCAGGATCGTCATACAAGTGATCAGTATATTGACAAAAATACCAAAATCATAATAAATTGAAAAGTAAACTCAGACCAGCTAGATAGGTCTATCTCTACAAGAGTCAATAGTATAAACATATAGATAGGGAATGAGCTGAAGCCAAAGTGTTCCTCATTTGCCTGGGGGTGCGGCTGCAGAGCACACTACGGCATAGCCAGCTGTTGCAGCATTTATGATTCAGCAGCAAAAAGAGCAACTCCACTCGTCTACTACATAACCGTAAGAAACACAATATAACAAAGAGGATGATAAGATTATCCTTACAATACAAATTTATGCCACTTGTTCTAATAAGTATACCTGTGAGAACTTATTTTCATTCCCTTGTACTTATGCATTAATTACACAGCTATTATTTTTACTCAAGATTCCTGTATTAATTGTTCAGAACGGACAGTGCGAAGTTAATCAGCAGCTACTGCATGGTTCAATAGTTTAGCACCATTACTAGTATTTAAACACTTCTCAGAAGACAAATCTATTTGTTTCACGGAGGATCTTCTGTGACTCCTTTACGCCGAGTGTCTGAATACCTCCCAAGAAATGGAAATTTCAGGTTTCAAGCCACACTGAATTGACATCTAACGCGCTATACTGGACATGTGTCTTTACAAAAAAAATACAGGATTGTGAGCAAACTGCATATACATTTGGGGCTAAACAGTTATTTTCATAACATCACAAACAGTCTGACATTTTGAGTTCCTAATAGCTACAGCGGCTGTTTAGAAAGCATCCAAACAGCCGACAGTCAGGCTTCTATCAAAAGGAGGTATTTTGGATTCTGAAAACTCATAAAGGTCTAGACATACCCAGATGTTCCTTATAAAAGAACTTTAACACCAGAGAAAAGACACCCAAAGATAGGCTAAGTGCCCTGCTTGAAGACTGCATAGTATATATGTCCCCAGAGAAGAGAGCTGGAGGGAGATTTATTGTTTGAGGCTTTTAGCCTCAAGCTTAATTTTTAAAGGTATGTATTTCCCTAGAAACAGAATAGTTCCATTTAAAAGTCACAGGTGCCCTGAAGCTCTGCTTAGAAGACTACCTCAGGTTTCATTTAATAATGGGCTTGAAACTTGAGTCAAATTATTTATTACAATGGGCAATATTTTTGTCTGTTTTTCCCTTATGGTCATCTTAGGTGCTAAAAGGGCTCAATAAAAATTAAAAATGATAGCAGCTTATACTGTTCTGCCGATGAAGGGTTTTTCTTTGAACCGTCTTTAAACCTGATATATAGTTCAAACCAAGCCTTCCATGTAATCTTAAAATAAAACAAGTAGCAATTCATCCCAGTTTATCCCAGGCTAATGTATCCCAGTCTCATGTTTTGTTTTTACAGTTTTGAAGTCCAAATCCTGACAGCAGTAATCACTATGGGAACACAAATATGAGTTTGCGCAAAAATGCAGTAATGAGATCTAGACAGACTTTTACACAATGGTTAAAATTACAGATTTTTGTACAGATAAGGTTTGGAAAGTTGATCAAGAGAGATATCAAAAAGAGCAGAGCAGAGACAGATTTTTCACTTTCTGGACAGTCTGGAAAATTCCGAAAGGTTCACCTTCTTGCTTTGCATCTTGTTTAGAAAAAACCCAAATTCTTCATTCTAAAGAGAATATTTACACATACACCAAAAAAAATCAGGTAAAAAGGAAGGGAGGGTTTTTTTATGTGTAAATTTTATGTGTAATTTTAAAATAAAATTTAAAATAAAAAAGGAGTTTTTAAACAGTAACAATTTCAAAACAAAGCAGGAACTATGTTTAAAAAAAACACATCAGTTATTTTTAGAAACAGCTTTTGTGCTTTGTCTCTCATAAATAGGATCAAGTGGCCACACGCTTGTTGAACATTTGGGTTTTACTGAAGCAGTATTTTCCAACCAAAAACAGTGTAAAAACAATTTCATCGCAGTGGTGTCAAGTAATATTTCTTTACTCAGTCATAAGTGATGTCTAATTTTTCCTTAAGGAAACATATGGCCTTTTTCTAGAAAAACAATAGCTATTAGGGGTTTTTGTTATTTACTTTAAACAATTTAATAAGATACTTTATTAACTAGAAGACTAGAGCAAAAAGTTGCACAGTGAAAAACTGTTTTGCTGTCTCTATTGTCCTTACAGCTTCAGAAAACAGCTGAACAAGCTGAAAATGCCATATACACTACAGCATAGTACTCAAGCCCACTAAGAAAATACTTGAGCACATGCTTAAGTATTATCCAGGTTGTCTAATCTGTATTGTCTACTTGTACTATTATTACATTTTTGTGGTATTGGATAAAGAACAAAGGAAGAAAAAGTTGGAGAAGATTTAAAGAAGCATGAAGCCAAAATAACTTACAATAGTGGATTTTTTTTTTTTTTTACCTCAAGGGGGAAAAGCATTTTCCAAGATCTGATTTGATAAACAATCAGTTTTATTTCTCTGCAGTTTAGTTAAAAGGAATTTAAGAAATCAAAATAAAGAGATATTTACTCTATTAAAAAAATCTTTTGATTTTTTTAAGAACTCTCTCAAACGCAGAGACTCAAAGATGAAACAAGCCCAAGCCAGTTATAACAAGACCCATCCACAGAAACTCACAGAAGCTCTCACATGCAAGAATAATCATCATATATGGGTTCCTAATATGGGATTTTGAAAGAGTACTTGAGATGGTCAGCAGTTTTACAGGCACCATTAAGTCTAAGTAGAAGTTGACAGAATTTAGGGGATGAGTCTCATTTGAGCTATGACTATCTTATACGCCTTGGCAGTGCAAATGCACCTTAAAGCAAGCATAAATTACATTCAGTAACAGCTAAAAAGTTTCCAAAACCCATCAATGAAACACAATGAAACTTGAGCTTCAAAGTGACTTTTTTTGAAACATTTACAGAAATCTTTCAAAGCCCTCTAAAAGGCAAGAGAAACCAAGACACCAGCCTGAGGAACACATCTAGTGACTCTATTTCCAAGTTTGAAAGGGGAGTAGTATACTTACATATGTGTGTCCAGTAAGTATCTGATAAAAAAAAAAATCTATGTGTTGATGGGTAAATTATAATTACTCTTACGGTTAGGTACTGATGCATCTGTCGCTGTTCCCTAAGGATGATGAATTTCTCAGGATAACAACTGTCTATGGACCACGCTGTAAGGGGCATGTGGACACCTGGATATTCCATATGCATAACAGTAAGTAAAAATAAGCTTCTATCTTATCTCAGAGACCCTTAAGCCTTTTTTTTTTTTTTTTCGTTTGTCTCAGCTCCAGCTAGATTTAAGGCTTAGCCCTATGGGGTACCACGAATGGACTCTCCCTTCCGTAGAAAGCCTGCTGCGTGAACTTCAAGAAATCTAAGCTAATACCCTCAGTCTCACCTAGTAACTTCCAAATTCAGGTCCCCCTCTATACTACAGACACTACTACATAAGCTAATCTTAGGTCACTCTAGGTAACTGAAAACGTGTAGATTAATTTGTTCAGGTACTGTGGGAAATAGAGCTTTTTACCCTCTTCTGTCGTGAGCAAAACTTCTTATAACTGTGCCCCTGTACTACTGAGTGAGGGATTGCACCTTGCATGAAACGGGCATGTTCAGGAAATCACCGCAGGCTGTGATTTCAAGAGGAAGGAGACTTCTTCATTCTAAAGGAGATTTGCAACAAGGGACTTCCCAATGCCTTCTCCTATCAGCTAGCTTCTGCTCACATTTTTGCTAGTTTCCCACTGAACAGGCTATTTTGGATTCCAGTCTGATGCATTTAATTCTCCCAGATAGAAGGGAACTATTTATCAGAAGGGAGATCTGGACACTACCGAAAAATGTTGAAAATTTTGGTACAACACGTAAGTTTCTTTCCACCTGTGCAATGTATGTCATTAGATGCTTATATGACTAAAAAACCCAGCCCTTAGTTTCTTTGCTCCTCTCTGTTCCACAGCTCTAAAATGGAAACATCAGGGCTTTCCCACCCTTGGAAATCAAATGCAAAAGCACATGCTAAGCACAGGGAGAGGCTTGGGTGCTGCAGTAATGGAGTCACAGAAGCTGCAGCCTAGGACACAGAACAGACCACAGAGCCTTTTATTCCCCACTTTTTGCCATCCACCAAATGCTTGTTTTCTGCTGCATCTGTCTTTAAATCAGCTCTGAGCTGCTCTTTTCTGTCCGTTACCTCAGATTTTGCATGAATTAAACTCATTTTGTCTACTTCATTTCAGAAAGACAGAAAAGAAAGGACAGAAAGTGATGTGTGTGTTGTGCAGGAGAACTGGCACATTGAGTGGTGGCCTTAGGTTTCTCCCTTCTAGGATTTATATCTCAAAAATCCCTTCTGATCTGTTTTCCCTCCTTCTTTCAGGTTTACAAATGAATTTCATTTGGAATCAAATTTAATTCAGTGCTACCTGAGCTCTGCCACCAATCACTTATCTGTGCTCACTGTGGTATATATTTATTTAGATTTATACAATGCATTAGAAAAGCATCTATTCCAGGCCTCCAAGGAGCCTTTGCCATGTATCAGTCAGTATGGAATCATACCAGCACAACATCCCAGCTGCTTAAGTTCTCTAAACTGGTAAAGCGGTATTAAAAGAAGAGGTGTCAGACTTGGATGCACGAGTCTGTATTCTCTCCTCCATTCTCCTAAAGTAGTTTTCAAGTTGTGGTCCCCAAGCCCCATAGATTATGATTCATAATGGATTTGCAAATTGAGCAAAGAAACATTGGTTTATAAAACCATTATTAGGTGGTTAAATTTTACAGTGTCCCAATAATCAGCAAACTAGAAGTTCTGTCTCTCAAAATGCAAGGGGGTGAACTCCAAAGCCAGGGTGTCCCATTGCAGAGAACCGCCAAGGCCAGCAGTATCTCTTACCTCTGTTCACTTCAGTTATAATACTACTATGCCAAAAGAAGTAGTAAGTTAAATACGTATTTATTAAATGGTATAGTGTCAAAACGGCTGCTTTATTTGCAAGCCAAAGTCCAGACAGAGCTATCAACCAGCACCAATGTGATAAAACTTCTGAGAAATGCCACAAAAAAATCTGCTGTAAGAAACAGAGAGGAAAGAAGAGTCTGTGTAAGCAGCTGTGGGTTCAGAAGTTGTGGTAACACAGGTAGTAAATAACAACCACTGCATCTCCTTGTAAAGGTATAAACTCATCAGACAGGCCTGATGACTGATAACATTCACGGTTGCTTTAACCCAATAGCAAGGATGAGCACTCTGCCACCCTTTCGTAACACCAAATTCACCACCTAGCTTTAGTAAAACATTTCTTTTTGCAGGTTCTGGGACAAAGAGAGGCACGACAGAACAAGCCAATTTGCACATGCAGTATCCCACTACTGTACCCAGGGTTGATTTGTCTGCTGAACATTCTTATGCAAATGAACATTTGAGAAATTACCCAGCCTGGCAATTACTTGAATGCACAGTTGGAGTAACTACAAACATGAAATAACTGTGCTTATTTTTGCATGTGTATTCACATCACCAAGTTTTCCCAAAATCTAGGACTGTTACAAGAACTGCAACTTCCTAGCGTACCTTTGTCTGCAAACTCAGTCTCTTCTGTTTCTGGAAATAGCTACTAATTCATTATTATCACTGACATTTCTTGCAATTTCATGTGTTTCCCTAGCAGTGCCTGTTTCCTCAGTTTCATTATTATCAAACAGCTCTGCTGTGATAGACTGCTGATCCTCATCTTCATATTGATTAATTTCATTTTCACATGCATCATCCTGATTTTCAACATCTTCAGCACAGTCTTCTTACAATGAGTCATTTGCAAGACAGATTTTCATTATTGGAGTCATCTTCAGCGTAGGAATGTGCTGGACCAGTTTCAGGTACAAGGCCATATTCTGCTCAGCTAGATTAGTATAAATTAGAAATGCACATACAAAGCTTAACAGAATTATTCAAAACCTCCAGTGGTGTAAGGAATAAACCGAATCTGGCCCACAGCACTTGCTTCTCTCTGCCTTTTGGCTGTCTCGGGGAAGGAATATGCCAATCATACTTGGGCTTGATCATTATCAATGTAATTAAAATGCAATTTATTTTTTTGGATTAATTTGTAGATTAAACAGAGTCATTTTATTATGTTTATCTCGGACATCTAAAATATTTAAGCATTTAACGTTACCAAGTTAACTAAATAAATCTTTAATTTAGTATAATTAGATTTGTTTAAATTAAAAAATGTATTGATATTCCAAAATAGTTTCAAATTCATTTGGAACACTAAATTAGAACTGAAAATAACTTGTAGTTGTCTCTGCTTTTTCAGTGTACAGGTCATGAAATACTGTTATCTAATACGATGCACGCTCTTCTATACATACTAATCCAGACCCATAGCACTTATTATACCATATCATCAGTCCTTCAAGCTCATTCTGGCAAGAAAAGAAAGGCATCTGTTGTGTTTAGCAGATATAGGCATAAAATGCTCTGGAAAGGCTCAAAAGCAACTGGACGAATTCATAGAAGGCAAATCCACCACGCCAGGTGTGGCCGCGGGGCCCTTAGGGCAGTGTTGCTGTACACGATGCTCAGCCCAGGCGCTGCCCAGACCTCTGCTGTGAACCTCGACATGAGAACTTAATGGCTTTAACAGAAAGATTATTGCTCTCTAATGCCCTTCTAAAACCTAGAAGCATGAGATGAGGTTGCCTTCCTTCTAATGTGTGCAATTACAAATGTTATTGTAGGTCATAAAATTATCAGCTATTATATTAAAATCCAGTTCTAGAGCCAAAATTCAGCTGGTAAGAGGGCTTGGAAAGCAGCATAGCCAACAGAAACAAACTATATGATACACACAAGCCAGAAGCAATAGTTTGTCTTACATTTCAAAAAATGCAGTCTGGGGAGTGGCTACAGAAGCACCATTTACCATCTTTCTTTTTTGTGAACTTTCTTCACTGGGAACAGAGTCCAGCCTTCCCTGCAGCAAACTGTCAACTTTATCTGTGGAAAAGGGAAGAGAGAGGAAAGAAAAGGGCAAGGGGGGTAGAGGAAGAGGAGCCGCAAGCAGGCACTGTGAAAAAGGACCATTCAGATGCTGGATTTCTGGCAAAGCCACCCTAATTTATTTCATCTTTCCCCACCCTCTAGATTTCTTCAGTCTTTCTCCTTGAGCTCTTTTTGAGACTCTTTAAGCCGTTTTCCACATTGCACAAAGTGCAGTACCCGAAAACACGCATAGTTGAGCAGCACCGGACAGAACGGAGGGATTGTTTCCCATGCCTTGAAGGTCCTGGTCTTCTTCATATATTCCAGTTGCTTCCCACAGAATGGCACTGCTGACTCACGCTCACCTTACGCTCAAGCGACTGACTTGCAGAACCTGCTAGTAAGCAGTTGGTTCCGTGTCTTCTTTTTGCTCAGTTGATTATTCTCGCTGAGGCACAGGACCTTGAATTTGTCTTTCTTGACCTGCATCCTTTTCTTCAGGTTAGTTCCCCTGCTTGTATCACTGAATTCTAATCCTGTCTTCCAACGTAATCACAACCCTCCTCAGTTTGTGTCATTTGGAACAGTAATAAGCACTCTCTCTGGTCCATCACACAGATCTTTAATGAAATATCTTTAGACCTACAGAAACCCACTTAATATATCTTTTTATTTCTGCAGTAAGCCATTGATAAGTATTTTTGAAGTGAGTTTTTCAACTAACTAGTTTTTTCAGCCGGGCTATGCTGTTTACTGGGATATCCTGTGACGCCCTCCCAAACCCCTGTGCTGAAGAAATAGGCATACGAGTACGGACACCATCCACAGGGGATGGCTACAGTTTTATTTTGAAAGACGATCACTCAAAGTTTTGAGACGTTGGCAGTGAGCATTAGTATTTTCACCTGCTAATTTTATGTCTTCCAGATGCAACAAAACAATACGAAAAGCAGGATCTATCAGTTGTCAAGTTTTCTTCAAGCCTCACGTAAATTAA
Organism: Sagittarius serpentarius; assembly: GCA_034782735.1. NCBI lineage: Eukaryota > Metazoa > Chordata > Aves > Accipitriformes > Sagittariidae > Sagittarius > Sagittarius serpentarius. Next base: position 24,287,803 of record JAVKLA010000010.1, read on the forward strand.
AATCAATGGAAATTATATTCCAGGGTTCTTTTCAACTCAGCCTTAACACAGGTACACACACATGCAGCTGGATACTTACACATGTTTTCTGCTAAATTCTGCTACTACATTAAATTGTGCATACACAGTAAAAAGTTTACTTCCAATTTTACAATTTATGTGAAGGCAACTACAGATCCTGTTATGTGCTCCCATAGCTAAATAAAGGTCCAACAAGTTACGAGCGGGATTTTGTGCTGATAAAGCTGAAGACACTTTTTTTCCAGAGACATTTTTGTATTTCTACATAGAGAATGAGCTAGATTTATCTGTGGACCATATAATCACTCTGGAATCAGAAGATCTTTGTTTTGGCTACTCATGTTTTGCTATAGTTCTTTTGCACTTCTCTGGCAGGGAAGGTTTAACAGGGGGTTAAGATGATGCAAGATGATTATTTTCCTGTCCTGCCACTATGGCCAAACCTCTCTCTATCCACAAATTTGTGCCTGCACTACAGCTGCATTTCCACATGTGGCTGCATCCACATTTTTCACATTTCCTCTGGAATTCCTTTTGCTCCCTCTTATAATGGTCAGTCCCTAACTTTAGGAAACTCTTACCTGATGAGCCAGCTCTTAAAAACCTCACTTTAAAAACCCATTCCATAAGTGCTTGCATTTTTCATGAACTTCGGGTTCATCTGGTCTCACGGACAGTATATTCTCTATTTCAACATTAGGAAAAAAAGCCTAACATCAAAAATCCCATGCTATTAACAGATCATTCCGTTCGATCAGTTTAAAGAGCAGGACTCAAAAGTAGCATGTTAACCTTGATCCTATGGCTTCTCTATGCAGTGATCAGCAGACCATCAGGTTCTTGTGGGACACTGTACCTGTCTTGACTTTACCGAGCTAACTTATGGGGAGGACAGTTTTATGAAAAACCGAGATCCCCGGAGAAGGGTGTCAGACTTTGTGCAGACGAAAAGCTGGCAATCCTGTGCACATATCCTTCTGCACATCATAAAGAGGTGACAGTTACGATAGTGTTTATTAGAGTGGAAATTTTTCATGCTCCTGTGGCATCTGATAACTGCTATATGCACTAACGAATGACTCACGAATGGCTATCAGAAGTAAGCCGGAGCATAAAGTAAAGAATGCAAAATTCAAAGGGAGCTTCAGATTTGCAGGCAGCAAAGACTTCCCACATCTCTCACACACCCATCAAGCTCAGAGCATCCCAGTAAAGGACCAAATGCAGTCTGCTTCACAACAAAGCTGGGGAGATGCTACAAAACAATAATTACGCAGAGGCTCTACCAGCTGCCTGTATTCTTCCCTTTCAGACACAGGCGTTTCACAGACTACAAGATAACGGTCATAATGTGCCATTTGAACCAAGTTTCCATCTAGCATTAATTCTGCAGCCATAAAATTTCACTTGGAATTTACAAGCAAATTCACAAGCAAATTACTGCTTGGATCCCATACGATAAATGTTCGAGTATCCAAAGGAAAAAGAGGTTGTTTTCAAATCTCCATTTTTTTTCCCAGCACAGTCCTGTTCAGCCACATGAGGGTCTCACATGGACACCAGCAAACCTGGTATGTGACTCCGAATATGCACACATCTGCCAGGCTTCTCAGTAGCATTTAAAAGACAAGATACTCAAAGAGGACTCAGGTTTTCATTTGTAATAAAGATGCCATTTACATGTTTTCTTCCTAAAAAAGGGTTCACGTTGTCTTTGTGAATGTGTGTCTGTTGTGTTTAACAGCCTGGAAAAACAAGCAAGGAAATTTTCAAAATTTCCCCTGAACCTCAACATTTCAGTCACTTCTGACGAGCAGGATGTGTCAGTGGCCAAATGGCCCTGACTTCTGCAGCAAGACATTCTCCTGTTTAGCCAGCTGTTCACCTATAAAACTTTACTGAACTGCCCCCACTACAGCACTTTAAGATAGGAGGGTCTTAGAACAGTTATCAAGGGAGCAGGAATCCGTACATTTCATATAGCCTGTAAAAGGTCTGTCGTAAGTACATGCAGTTCCTTTTGTCACAGAAATACAGGACAGCATTGTCCCCGCTTCGGCGGTGGTCATAGTCCCCTTTCGTCTCTGTATCAAATATATCCACTCTCCATACCACTGAAATAGCAGATGAGCTTCCCTTCCCTCTTGCTTTTCTCTAGGTAATATAAAATTCAGCATTCAAGGTGCTCTTTTAAAAAGTAGGTTACCTCCCGATGAAAATAAGAATTCATATTTGTGCTGACAATAGTGGATGATGTTAGTACAGTACTGCCTGTATAAAAAAAAAAACCACACCACAAACCACCAAGAACAAAAGATACCTTTACTTCTTCACTGAAATTCCCTCAGTTCAAGGACACCTTTCACTGCTTCAACTAGCAAGCAAACGCTATCACACTCCAACCAAATTCTGAATTGCAGAGCAACACTCTCACTATTTTCCCAGCAAGGCATGGAGACTTTCATAATGGGAAAGACTTTTTCTTTCCCTGAAAAAAAGAAAGCTTGGATTTTTACAGGAAAGATCCATCCTCTGTGTGTCCCCCCACCTCGGAGCTGTAATTCCTCCAGTACTCCCTGTAAGATCTCTAATCTTTACAGTCAAACACAAAAGCTGCTAATATAAATATTTGCAATACTATCATATGCTGGAGAGTCTCGAGTGATGAACTGTTCTGTAATTTGCAGCCCACTAGCTGTGGGTGCTGTTTCCATTACAGAAGGAATGTGGTAGTCTGACAGAAAGTATTAAACAATGGGAAGGTTTTACACAGTGCTAAGTATGGGGTTTTGCCACTTCAGAGCAAAATACTACGATGTATTTGTACTACTTCTAATAAGACAAGGATAAGTAAATCAGGGTCACCAAGTGGACTGTTCCAGTGAGTTATGAAAGCGAGAGTAACAAACTTGAATTTACAATGCATGCCCTTTAGCTAAATCTGAGATTTGTTGCAGTTATTTTGGCCTTATTAAAGTATAATATTAACGTCCATAAGAGAAAATTTGTTATTCCAAAGACACTTCTATACCAAACAATACTATATTTAGAGACAATAACTATCCTGCATTGCATAATCTGGCACTTGTGCCACAAGGGAGTAATATGGCATTATTCACTAATGACAGAAAGGCTTCTGGCTCCTTTTCCTGGTGTAATAAATATCTCTTTAGAGCAAGCACACTAGAGGGGGTGTACTGTGGTACTGTGGAACTGGAAGTTTTTTGGGTTTGGTTTTGTTGGTTTTTTTAATTGCAAATTTGTCTGAACTGGTTTCAGTCCTTACAACACTTATTACTACTGCTGTGGTAGGAATCAAATTTTATTAAACTTTTAAAACCAATAATAAATCAAATACAACTACCAGATCACTACTGAAAATTCAGCTCAAGCTTAATCACGAAGAGAGACCTGTTACTGTTTGATGCCCTGCACAAGTCTGGCAAACGCAGGCTAAGGGGATGGGGTACATAAGATAGAAATCATCACCACAAACTGCAAGTACAGTATAGATTTAGGATACTGCTGCTTCAGCTAGGATGTGATTTCATGACTGTTCAGTGACTGGACTGGTCTTGGGCTACAACACACTATGAATCAACTGTTCTTGGCAAACCTAACTTGAGTTTCTTCTTTTCAGGAGATTTTGGCAAGTGTAGTGCAATTTTCAGGCGCCATTCTTAGAACAACAACAACATTGGTTAGACAGCAGAAACTAAGCTTTTAGGAGAAAAAAGATTTTAAACCAATAAGCTGTAGATACACCTATAGTACCTAAATCCCCTGGTGAGGGGCAAAAAAAAAAAAAGTCTGCCTACTTTCTTCAGACTTTCCAGAAGCAGTGTCATCTTCTGGTTTCTTTTCCCTTTGTGAGGGACTCAGCCTTTTTCAAACTTGCCAAAGTTGATCTGATTGCCTGTGTTCTTTTTCCTGTCCTAGTTAAAAGTAGTTTTGTCAGTCTGATGATTTTTCCTCATTCTCAGCTAGGCTAATGCTTTGGCATTGGTCCTTAACAACTAAATGGTTTGCAATAAGATGGCCTGTCACAGACTTCTGGAGGAGCTTTTTCTGTATCCCCAGCAGTCAATCCTCTGTTGTGTTAAATCAATTTGATTGTAAAAGAACCGAAAGATGAAAAAATCCAAACCCCCATAAAAATAACCAAGCCAGCATGTAGTTATTGCAGAAAAGTTTCAAATCCGTTAGCCTCACCAGGTATCTGATCTTTCCAGCGGGTTGCTTCACGAAGTTAAAGTGATGGGTGTCTCCAAGAGATCCCCCGCCCAGTACGGTGCCGTTTGCTGCAGGTGCACAGCCAAGGGGGACGGGAAAGCAGGACAGCAGAAGAGCAAGAATCACCCGAAGTCTCCAAACAGCAAAAAACGTTCTTCTGTTAAAATCTTATTGGAACAGCAGGCTGCAGGTATCTATGAAGTTAACAGAGTTTGCTGCTTTGAATCACAACTTTTTGCTCTGACTTGATAGTGTTCCCAATTCCTCCCTTTCTGGCATTTTACCCCCCTCCATCTCTTTGCTCCCCAGAGCCCTTGGCAAGCTTCCTTTTCAACCTATGAGATGTTTTTGAGGCATACTGGTGGGTGATGATGGGGTATCCAGATTATCAGCATCGGTGACTCATGAATTCCTCCCACTCAGAGCTCTATAAGGCATCCCATATTTATGTGCCTTGTTAGCTTTTGTCATTTTTCCTTAAAGATGCCTAAATGAGTCTGACAGACATTAAACTTACGTTGTTATTTGTAATGAATAAAAGCAGAGGGCCGCACCTGATAGCAGTTGGCCATTGTCTTCAGAAGTTTTGCACAAATGGAAAGATCTGAGCCCAAAAGTACAGCTTAGCAAAGTCTGTATTTAAGAACTCAGGGGGCTGGGAAGATAACTCATGTAGCTGCTTCTCATTAAGATACAAGTGCGCAATAAAACGGAATGCAGAAAATTAAATCTCCACGGTTTGTGGCGTTTTGCCATTTACCTTCAAGTTTAAAAAAAAAAAAAAACAAAACGCATGAGAAAACGATAAAGAAACATAACCAAAAGACGGAGTGAAATAGCATGGCAGTGAGTAACAAAAGCCAAACGTTTCAGAGCACTGAGCAGTGCCCGCAGCCCTTCTCCCACAACCTCCTGAAAAGGCAGAGGAGGCACCCCCACACTACAAACCAAAGACTGAGAAGTCATTCATCTCTCTGAATTTTGTGGACTTTAGGTTTGAAAACACTATCCAGACTTTCCCCTCCCCTAAAAAAGGCCTGTTAGCCACTTTTTTCTAAAGAAAAGATTTCTAGAAAACTGTAAAAAGTATATTACTTCCTTTTTATAAAGCAGAACTGCTCTGCAACAAGTAAATACATATGTTCTTTTGTATTTTTCACGCTCTGCATAACACATCAAGGCATTTTATAGACATCAGGTCAGCACTGACACGTAACCATCGAAACCATCAGCTACACAGAAAGTAACTCATCTCAGCTCTATCCAAAAGTCAGAAGTCAACTCTGCATCACATCGAAAGTTCACCAGCCCTTTTAATAGGCAGAACACAATTATTTATACTGAATTCGGCCAATCCAATTATGATGAAACAACTATAAATGATGTAAGTACAAGGAGTCAATAACCATCTCTCCAAAATGAGATCTATTATAACATCATATTATCCATTCTGTGTGGATGCCAGGGAAAAGAAAATAAGGAAGTCCACAAATAGATGAGTGTCTCTGTCTTAGATCTCTTTCCATTCCAGCTGTGAGAAGTCAGGGTGACTTCAGTAAACACTGGACCAGAAAATGAAACCTGCCACAACCATTGTGTGAGATAGCTTCAGGCACAGTTTATTTCTCTCATCATTAACAATGCATATTCTGATGAGACACTACCATTGCAATCTGCTCTAAAAGCCCCAAATAAGATCCCAAAAATTTTACGCATATTGGCAGACACGTATTTTATACAAACATGATTTTCCAGTCAGTTCATAATGCCATCTTAAACTCAGAGTAAATTTTTGCAGCTAAGTTATAAACCCCTGAAAGAAGCATTTTATAATGGAAATGCTGATACAAGCTTAACCAGAGCAGCAAGAAGAGTGCCGTACACTATAAAAATAAAAGTGACTCATAAGGCAGTTAAGGTTTGATTACTATAAGATACCTGGACCTGAAATTTTGATTCAGACTTTTTTTTTTTAATTACTTCTCATGACCTAAAGATACTTCTTGGACAGATAACATCCAGGGAATTAGATCAAAGATCCTTTTTTTTAACTTCAGAATACAGCACTAATGTGTTCAATGGTCTCCTTTGAGCATAAAACATAAGACACTTAAAGTTATTTGGTCTACTTGTAAATAAGTGTGAAGTGGAACTTTCAATTAAAAAGAAACTCCTTCTCTAAACTCCAGCCAACCAAAATTGAGATTTGTAGGGGTAAACAACAAAAAAAACACCCACAACCACAAAACCACGACACAACCCAACCCAAAACCAAACCAAACAAAAAACCCAAAAAAGAAAAAATCTCCCAAGATTTCAAAGATGCCTGGTAGGAATATTTCTTAATTGAGCCATGCTTTAGAGCTGCATGGAATTGTTCTTATTAATAATTAAATAAGAACAGAGGAGAAGAACATGGGAGCTTTTGAGAGATTAGAGCTTTGTAAGATTTACTTAAAAGGTTTCTATTAGACTTCAGGGGTTCTCTCGCATATAAAAACCTCACCTACACAAAATAGTCTGAAAAGCTAGGACTCCAGCTATCGAAAACCGCAATCAGTTGATTGGGAAAAAAAAAAAAAAGTCTTTCCAACACAGTAGTAATGCTCATGTTGAATCCATGCGTTTTCTTTATTTGCCAAATAATCATCACGTTTTTTTAAACTTAACATGTTCATTTTCAACCTACATTTCCTTCCTGATATTTCCAATTTAACTAATTGAGGACCAGCTCTGCCTGGGCTGCTTACAGTTGCCTTGTTGCCTATCTAACGCATAGCCTGCAGTGGGTTGGATATATTTGAAGAAGCACACACATCAAAAGTTTCTTTACACTGACTGCGTAACGTGAATCACAACATCCACAGGGACCAGCAATACTATATCTCTGGTTAAATTATCTTCTATAAAGTAAGCAGGATATAAAATATGGCTTAAAGTTCTTGCTGCAAATGTGGGCCCCTTCTGGAATTTTATCACCTTTCTTCACTAGAACTGCAGGTTTGCTTTGAAATCCTTAAATATGCCACCTGCTATCTTATTTTGGAATTCACCTGCAAAAATGGAGCCTTAAGATTCATCAGATGGGGACAAAAAAAAAAAAACCAACCAAAAAAACCAAACCAACAACATTCTCGGTTCTTTGGCTCCCATCTGTGCTAACCCTGTCTTAGCAAGTGCACCTTCTGCATCATGCCAAGCTTTCAAGTATTGGCAGACTTTGGGGATTTCACAAATGAAACACTTAATACTTCTGGGCAACCTGAGGAGCTTTGCTGATCTTTGTTCATATTGCGTTTCTAGCTCGTTCAAGTTGGCTCACGGACCAATTTCCCATTAGGTTTTTATCAAAATCTCAAATGACACATTCTCAACCCATTCCCCTCTTTGCAAAGCTATTACATGTTTTAAAAGGAGCTAATCCTGACTCCTATATCACTACCAATGGGCATAGGAAGTTTCAAAAAAAATGCTACTGAATGTGGCTTGGGCTAATAATACAGATACATGGAAATAAAAAAAAAAAGGCTGCTAATAGACTCAATATATACTAACGTAATAGTAATGCAAGCTTTATTACTTGCTTTAGTTTAAAGGGGTGCACCTCTTAATGATCAATCAGAAATCTGTAGAAGATTGCTCAGGGAAAAAAAAAAAAGAGGAAAAGCAAGTATGATGGATCTTATTCGAAAAACGAGCACACCAGGTTTCTGGGATTTCTGAGCTGCCCAGCCTACCTTGTTTCAGCAAACCCAGCAGCCTGCCTGGCCACAGACCCTCCCTGCCTCAGGGGGGCTTCAGAGCCTGCAGCACCTTTCCTGATTTCGCATTCCGTTACTAAAATGCATTATTAGTGAACTATTAACAAACACCATAAACTCAGTCTCTTTCACAGCTTCCACTATGGCAGCCTGAAATCTCCACTACACAGAAGATAGAGAGGATGTTAAAAGGAACAACTGGTCAATCCAGGTTCCTCCCAGATCTGCAGCAAGTGCTCTTCGGTTAGGACAGAGGACACAGAGACTGCAAAGTCCTGGTATTTTCAGCTCAGCAAGGATTTACTGCTTGATCTTTATAACCCCCATCCCTAACAGAAATGATTAAAAGCAACTAAGTGGGAATAAAAGGATGCTACTTTTGTGCCCAGTTCTTCTGGGAACTGTGTTACTTCTGCAGTCAGTCCTTCTGGGAACAGCATTTCAGAGCTGTTGGTGTGTCTGTGCTTTCTAGAGACCAGAGCCCAGCAAGAAACCAGAATGAATAATTTAATCTGGAAGCTTAATCTGTTTTTATTTATGCTACATTTATCAGCAAATTATGGTTTGGTATCATTGTCTCTTAGTCCATTACAATAAATGCTCTGAATTTTAAATTCAAAAAATAAAAAAGAGTAAAATAAAATAGAAAATATTCGAAAGAGAGGACATGGTTAACGACAGAAGGGAGCTAAAGTTAAGCAAGTTAGATGAAGGCTTACGATGTAATTCAGTAAAGAGGACAGAAGACACTAAGAGGGGTTGCATAAGCAGAGACAGCGACCAGGCACCGACAGCTCAGCTGTGCGATACAGGGCAGCGCGGCTTTAAGGACCTCAGCATCAGCCCGATGCTGGCAGAGCAGAGAGAATTTGCACGACAGCAGTCGACGTTTCACAGGTGAGAAAGACAAAACGTAGAAAGATTTTTGAGCGCATGGCAAGTGCAGCCAAGGGACAGATAAGAGAAGAAGGGTAAGATCTCTCTTACAATTATTTCCTGTAGAAAGATGTAAAGAAAAGGAAAAATTGTGAGCAGCTTAAAAGGTATAACTGGGAATAATGAAAACTTCAGGATTAACACTAGGAATTAGAATTAGTGTTGCTGTGAATTCTACCAGCCCAAAAAATAACACCACAAATTAAGATGATCTTTACCACTTCCTCACTAAAGAAACAGTGTGCCTAGCCTGGAGAAATTTAGTCCTTGTGATAAAGAAGGAAAAGGGAAATAAAGGCAAACTAAAATAACCCCCTAAACCCCTCTTATTCTACTATGCACATTAACTCTTAACATCAAATAGACGTTCTTCATATGCCATACTAATTCCTTTAGCATTCTATTCCTGCTTTCAGCATAACTGCCATAATTACTGTTTTCAATGACATCCAAGATTTTCTTTATGCACGCTATTTTTAAAGGGAAAGGTATGTACACTTATAGAATACACACATCATATAATTATATTCCTTCTCAATTTTAATATTCTGTAATTTGCCTCATATCCCTATACGAGTTTCACATTGTAACTGTTAGACTCCACAGCCTGTAGTAACACACACAAAAAAAAAAAAACACCAAAACCAAAACACTCTACAGGAGTCTGAACAAGCGTTGCGCAAGCCTGAGTAAGATCTAACCTTATGTGCAACCAGTTTTTGTTAAATCAATAGCCTGCTAAAAATCTAATGGTTAATCATCTTACCAGTTCAGGCATTTATAAAGGTCTCCCTAGGAATAGTCTTCTTCGAACCTTAATATCCCTTCTAAAAATGACACTACACAACCAACACCACAGCAAAGGAAATTAGATTTTCTTAAAATGCTAAACACTTTAAAAGAACCTTAAAGGGATTTTTAGGTTTTCTTCAGCAGGGCAGGCTGCCTTGTGGTTACAGAATATTACAACTGTGATTTCAACATAAGAGGTCTGCTCTTCAGTATTAACTCACATAAGCCACTCCAAGGCTCTCGTATCTTAGTACAGAACCAGGATAATTGGAGAAACTTATCTACAGCTTAGTTTCCTCTTTCTTTAACTGGAGATTACAAAATTATCAAGAACTTACCAATACTGGTCTGAAAAGTCACCTAAAAAGCCCACATGTAGTACAAGATATGATTAGAAAACACAATTTTTTGAGGAAAAATCTTTTATAGCACATATCATTACAGAAAATTTCTTTTATGTAGAATTTTTACCTGAGAACCTATTTTTATCATAGGTTAATTATGAGAACATTAATAATCAAAGGAGAAACAGATCAGTAAATATTGATATGCTAGGCAGGTACAAATAGGTTTAATTTGTCTTATTCTCTGTGTATAATACCAGAATTTTTTAATTCCTATTTCCAGCAGTCAGGAACTACACCAGTTTTGTCAGGTGATGGTGTCAATCAACTAAATTTTAAGTGTTGACTAACAATGAAATCCAGTCATAGAAAAGAAAACCAATGAAAATTAGCAATGTTTTGGGGAGTTATTCAAATAGTAAGCTCCTCTGAACTTAAATGTGTTTTAGCACATATTTTTTGTAGGGGCTACGCTAATGCAAATCTCCTCCTCCTCCTAACATTGTGCTCCCTGTTTAAGGTCATCAACTGCTCAGTCAACAGTATTTAATTGTTTACTGACACCGCATTAGCCTCAAATCACTTCCACTCTAAATGTACACAAAAAATAGCACACATGAAGTGAATATATCAACATTTTGTATATAACAGATATAAGTCTAACGGGCAAAGTCTCCAACTGCTGCTGCCATTCATTTTGATAAAATACTAGCCATGAATAATTAGTATTCATTTGCTGTAATTAAGGAATATAGATAATGGAAGCTGGATTTAGAAGAGCGCGAAGCAGTTTTCTGGGGCCCATCATGCTCGGGTCGTGCCAGATCCAACCACAGAGGTGGGTGCTGCCTGCATAACCTGGGCATGAGGCTGCCAGTGCCCTGCTCGACGGGACAGGAGCCAGGGACAAAGCGCTATGCAAGGAATTACCGAGAAATTTCCAAGAGCAGAAGTGAACTGCAGTATTTCTCAGGCTTCCCAAGCACCAGATTCTGTGAATTATGCCTAAAGCAGAAATACAGTACTAGAAGTACAAGTCAGCATAGCAGATGCACAGATGCTTTTCTTTGTGTATTATTATGCAGTAAAGTTGCACGAGTGAACAATGCACATACCAGGCAGAGAGCTTTTACAACTCTGGTAGCTGACTGGGTGCAGATGAGCTTTGCCCAGCGGCTGCAGTAGCACAGAGGGGAGATGGAGGTCTGTGACTGCGTCAGGCCATGGCCGTGGATGGACTTGGTCAGTGTCTCTGTTCATCCGTTTACGCAGATGCAAGGCACAGAGGAACCATCACACAGACACCAGTGAAATTAAGTTTCAAAATCACTTGGAGAGATTCTCTTTAGGAAAGGCTAAATATAAGTGCCAAATTACTGACAGACTCCACTGGCCTAAAAGAAACATTTATTTAAAGAAACACACTCCCCTATGGGTGTTGCCAGGCACAGGTGGGCAGGGCTGTCCTCCTGAATCACTGCGATGGTTGCCCCTTCCTCCTCTGTTTAATTACTGTATCTGACAAAATTGTGGCCGTCTTTTTCAGGTTCACCCTGCGGGTTCAGCCCAGCAAGCCCACCAACCCACTGCTATCGCATTCAGACCAGCTGGCAGGGCAGCAACCACTGACAGCTACTCAAAAGGAAATTTTCAGGCAGGACACACCTACCTGCCCAAACGCCTGCTCCATCCTCTCTGGGGCCTAAGAAAAGATGCTTGATTTCCTTTAACCACTGGAAGAGCATATGCACAGGCACCCATCTCAATCAAGAGGCAGTTGCTCTGGCTCCTGTTACCTGCCAGCTTAATTACTGCCTGCACCATTTCTTTGCTAAACTCCATCATGTTTAAGCTTTTTACTGCAGGCATTGGTGGAACAGCACTCGTGATTTTTTAGCCGCAAGTAGGCAACTGGCAACACTGCTTTTCATTGCAGATACAAGCTCAAATCTAAAAATTTGTTTCTGCTCGGTTTCTAAGAAGCAGGTCCCACTTTCTCTGGGAAGGGAGCTGTTAACTGATGCTTCTCAGGAACAAAGCAGAAGAAAAGCACTCGCCCAGTTAGTCTCCAGGCTCAGCTGAGGAGAGTGATACTGTTAGTAGCTGCTTCCAAAAAATCATTCTGCATGAGTGCCCTGTTGCTGCAGCTCCCTGGGAGACTGGCAGCAGCGCACCGGTCCTGGCTGGGAGATGGTGCCGTTAGTCCGTGCTCCCGAATCGCAGTGTGGAGGATGAGCATTCAGGCAGCTGAGCTCCAGCCTTGGTGGGGACATGATGGCCAGCAGAGGAGGGAGCAAGGAGCAGCGTGCCGAGCCTCTTCTCAGCACTGACAAGCCCCTCTGCCCACCCTCCGTAGCAAGTTGCTGCAATAGCCACGAGGGCTTCAAGACCCAAGACAAGGCGTGCTGCATGCAAGGCTTGCAGTTTTAACTATGCATACTAAGAGAAACCAGGAATCAAATCCGAGGTCAGAGCTAGAAAATAGAAACATAGACCGCCTATGTAATTTCGTCTTTCCTCTAGAGAGCAAAGAAATTTTCTGTTGGCTGTGGAGGTTTCTTACAAAGCAGGAAGAGAGAAAAATAGGTTTGGAATTCAAGATCAGAGCATGCAAGAAGAGCCATATGACTTGGATATCTAAAACAAAGCTTCAAAATTTTAAAAAGCGTCAGTAGTGGGCAATACGTAGCCCATTTGCTGATAACTAGAGTTTTGCTGAGAATAAGCAAAGCATGTTATACTTATGACATTACAGTTTTGATTTTTCTATCCTTTGAAAATGAAAAGTCATTGGCCCTTTAAAAAAGAATCCCCATCTAGATTCCCCTTAGATGCTGCCCCTTCACTGATTCCTCTATGTTTTCAGTTAATTAAAAGAAAACTATTATGCTTGTTAGATAAATGGAATTTACAGTGCAACAGAACAATGCTCCACCTCTAGCTTTAAAATGGTAAAAATAATTTCAATTAAAAAAAAACCAAACAAAAAACCCCCATAAAATGAATACAGCTTACCCCAAATCCCACTTTTTTGTTCCCCCCCCTGTAAAATACCTTCTGGGAGGAGGCCAAATTACATACTAAGCAGTTCTAAAAGGGCTTAATAACACAATCAGATTTGATGTGCAAATGGTTATAGATTCTGCTCTACAGTAGTGTTAGTTGGCTCAGCTATAAAATATCTATATCTCTGTATCAATGATAGATGACCCAGTATAATAAAAGATCTTGACTTGCGTGTATGTTAACAATTAATGGGATGTATAATGTATCACATACTGTGTGTGGAAGGTAATAAAGAGGTGTAAATGAGAATTACACTGGTTAATTGGTGTCATTAATGGTTCTTTTGTTCTGCTAGAAAAGCGGTATCTTACTCCTAAGATGATATTGTAGGGCTGACTGCAGACTTCAAGTCAAGAGTCGAGATGAGTTAAAAATGCCAGCTCAGCTATGAAATTGCTTCTGCAGGGTCACGTCCTGATATGAAACCTGCTTAGAAACCCAGATTGTCCTATCAAACAGACTGGTTTCCTTCTTCTCGTGATTGCTCTCAGACCCATCCACGCTTTGCAAAGCAGGTGACCATACGGCTCCCTCTAGTACGCCTGTAACAGCTCAGGCGATTGCGCTCCATTCACAGTCCTGGCTGGATGTGTTTTTTCAAATGAGCTTAGTCATCTTGTGATCAGCTCTGCCTATCCTATCCCACCTCCATCCACATAGCACAAGCAGCAAGTCTTTAGCACTTAGCTGTGCACTTTCGCACTGCAGTGATTACACTGCGTTAACCCATGGTTTACTCCCCCCCAATCACATTTTTTTTAATTTGACCTGTTCCCTGATGCAGCTTACTCCCTGCCACAGAAAACACTTGATGATGATGACAATGAAAACCAGAAAGTGCTGATTTTGATATTTAGGATGCACTAAAGTGTCTGTCGCAGTATTTTGCTGAGCAGGACATCATTTACATCTAAGCAGACCCTCTGGGCAAAGATCTTGGATCCTAAGAGCTTTGATAAGTCATGGGACATATGTAGAGCCAAGACTGGACGAGTTACCTTCCTTTCATGACTCTAGCTGTAAACAGAAGAACACAGCACAGAATCACCATCATTTTAAGGAAAAAAGAGGAGGAGGAAGAAAAAAATAGTTCCAAGATCACCGCAGAAGGTAGGCACAGAAATAAGGAGCATGTATGCCGTTACACCAGCATTTCTCTTTTGTTGTTTGGAAGACCAGCTTCACAGTGTTTGGTTAAATAAATCCTATGATCTTCAATTGGCTGGAAGTTGTGTAATGCTTTTTATACAGGACTCTTGGAATATTTTATGACAGATAGGTCCAATTCCAGCTATTGTGAAAGGGAAGGGGAGGAGTTAAATAGCTTCTCCCAGTTCAGAGAGAAAACTGGTACCTGGGAGTGAAAGCCAGGTTTCTAAATCCTGCCCTATCCAGAGAATATGCTGATCTTCCTCTGCTTGAGAAAAGAAAGCATGTGGAAATTGAAAGCACTGCAAAGCCTCTGCCACTTCAGTACAAATCTAAGAGCCAGTGGTTCAGACTCGACAGCTTGGGAGAGGGGCCAGCACGCATACATCATTTTAAAGGTGAAACCTACTAACCACACCAAAAAATATTTAGCAATTATAATAAAAGATACCTTTTTAACGAGTGACTTTTTAATCAGCTTTACGGTGCTGTAAATCAAACCGTGCAGGATGTTTTCCAAAAGACTAAGTGCTAAGCCACTGAATTTAAATGGTCTGACAAATGATGGGCCATATAGTGCACACTGACACAATCAGGAGATCTGTAGTGGATTTAACGCAATGCAGAACTCTGAAAATTGCTGTATCATATTCAGAGTTTTGATTTTCACATCCTTCTTCAGTATTTGTATGTTAATTTAGTGCTTGTAGGAGATGCCAGGTATATTGAGGCCCTTTTCAAGCCAAAGCACAGGCCCAGCACAGTGAAAGCAATGTATACCACTAAATTTGGCATTCAATGCTAAACATGACAATCAAGTAGAGAGGTATGTCTACGCGGGCAAGCTCAAACTGACACAAATTCTACCTGCCCATGCTCTTGTGTTGGTGGACATGAATGGGCCATTTGGGAAAGCGGGCAGAGATGCCTCC
This sequence comes from Sagittarius serpentarius, assembly GCA_034782735.1. Classification (NCBI taxonomy): domain Eukaryota; kingdom Metazoa; phylum Chordata; class Aves; order Accipitriformes; family Sagittariidae; genus Sagittarius; species Sagittarius serpentarius. Next base: position 24,303,037 of record JAVKLA010000010.1, read on the forward strand.
CGAAGTCTGCCCCTACCTGCATTGCCAAGTACTGTGGAAGGTGCTCTCACTTTAATTCTTATGAATCTACTGTAGTGACAGCTGTGAAAGACAAGTGTGAAGGTCAAATACACAAGATCCTGACTGAAAGCTTTACGCCTAATCTTAAAGTCTCCAAGCCTAACAAGATTTCTTCCAAGATATATGTCCTGAACAGTGACAGACCATACAACAATCTTTTCTTTTTCAAGTATAGCATTGTTCGTATTGTGTCCAAGGCCAAAACTAGGATCACCACCCCAGAGTGGCAGCTGCTTGCTGAATACCCAAGCAGTGAAAGACAACATTTACCCACAGAAGACAGGTCCAGATTTTCCAAAGCTCTTTAATCATTGCTCTGGCCACCACTGCTAAACCTAAGTCATTTAGAGGGTTAATTCGCCGTTTCAAAAGTGATCTAGGTGCACTGGAAAGTTCATTTCAATTACCATTTTGAAGAAATTAATTGAATAATAATAAAAAAATGTTGCAAAGATGAAAGCAGTCTTCAGTCAATCTAACTTAATTCACTTCTATAGTAAGCCACTGTTGAAATGGGATAGCTGAAGAATACCATAAAGACAGACCATAACACTGTCACTCTCCTCAACCCCTGTTACTGCCCTGACCAATGCCCTGTTTTACTTATACCTGGAACCAGACTCGAACCCCAGATCAGTACATTGCCATATCTGGCAGGAGAGCATTAACTTTTTTTTTTTTTTACATTCTCTCACACCACAGACATCTGTAGGTTTTAAAAATTTTAGAGCATTTTGAGTACATCGTTTCTCTTGAACAAATTTGCATAACTAAAAGCAAACAGGCAATATAAAAATGCATTTGTGTGATCATCATTTTAAGGGGTTGACTAAAACCTTTTTAGGGAGACAATTAGAAACGCAGAGGGAGTGTGGCTGATTTATGTGTATGACAGATTCACTAACTACTCCGTCTTGGTGTATTCTGAACTCTCCATTCCCATCACCAACTGGTAAACACTCCCGTTAAATATTTCTCTTTTGACCTGTACACTTATATTTCATTAGCATACATTACACATGGGCCGATATCAGAGTAATTTATCCAAACTCAAGTTCTGTTGATACAGTCAGTTTTGAGAGCAGAAAGTTGCATGCAAAATTAGAAGCCAGATAGAAATAAGGTCCTTAAACTACCCAAAACACAGTTGTGGTTTCTAAATAATTCAAAGGTTATTTAAAAATAACCTAAAATTTTTGCACACGTTTATATTTGTTTGATACGATAAAAAAAGCAAAATAGCAACTGTGTCAACTGTGTAGGAGCCATAACAGCAAACTAACTTAAGTATGTGCACATTGTCTGTCCTTTCCTGTAATGGTCTGTCTCTCTAGCTTTCCTTTCTAGCTTAAACGTTTCCAACAAGCAACATAATTTAACTTAGTTGTTTCCCTCCTAGAACTATCATCCTTCAGAGGAACCTGAAATAAATTGACCGTATGTTTATCAGTTATTTGGGTCCTTTTTCCAGTTCTCAAGGATGTCTCATGATGAGACTTCTCACCCATAATTAATTACTCCAGTTTTACAGACCAAGGCATTTCCTCACAACATTAAGTGATGCAATTTACTAAATTCAACATCTTTTATTATATTTTGGAAAAATTAAAAGTTTTTACTTAAATGCTATGAAAGCATTCATCAGCTGTTCTGAAATGTGCCCTGTCTCCTTGCACAGACATCCTGAGTGCTGAGGCCCTGTGAATTCATCATTCTCTTTGAAGCAATGTGGAATAACAACAGGGCATTTCCTAGAGGAGCTACAGCATCTTTACTTGGTGAAGAACATGCTGTTAAGACAAGCTACAGTCTTCACCATCAGAGACTTCCAATCTAGGACTTGTGCTTGCAACTCTCACTTTCTTGGATAAAAAAGGCGATGGCAGTAAAAAGCAATATCAGTAGCACAATACTCTGTAATATAAGGCAGACTCTTTCCTCTGATTGCTGGTTAGGAATTGCACAGTACATCTTATAAGAAGGAAAAGTAATTTGATTGAAGGTAATAACTGCATCATGCATCTGTCCAAATTCTCATGTTGGCTGCAGAAGAAACGAGATCAGACATAAGCCAGTATGCACATCTACCTCAAGACAGAAATACACATGCCTACACCTTTGCCACTCTGTAGTGAGAGTTCAGGAGATGTTTTGGATCCAGAATTGCAAGTGGATCAGATCTCAGACAAGTTCGTATATACAGTTGCAAACACCATCACTTTGACAGTGGCTAATAATTTTTGAAAGATCTCATGGAAAAACTTGCCTTATGTAAAGTAAGGATGAAACAGCTAACTGACTAGTGATTTTTGTAAGAGGAGAAAGAACAAGCATAAAAACTATTCCTCCTCTCCCCCCCTCACCATAAGCCTAAAAAACTATTCCTCCTCTTCCCCCCA